>CM077005.1:28568920-29772253 GCA_039090855.1 Macrothele yani | reverse complement strand
TGCATAGCTCTATATATTCCACTTTGGAAGTCACATCTTCTTTAGTTGTCCTCATCTCTCTTCTTTTTTGCATCAACATTTTGGTTTTTCCTGATAATTTGTTCACATGCAACTTGTTCTTAGATCCAGCTAATTTTGTTGCTGTTTCCATTAGAGCTTTGGTTACTTTTCTGTTAACTTCCGAAATATCCACTTCTTCCGATGTTAGGCCTTCTAAAGCAGAGAATCTGTTCTTCAGTTCCAACTTGAAAGTATTATGGTGTTTTTTAAGGTTGGTTATGTCAATACATTTTGTTTGTCTTATGAGCTTGCCACGTTCCAGTTTAGTGTTGAGGTGCATCTTACATCTCACCAATCTATGGTCACTACCTGTGCTGAACTTGTTCAGCACACTGCAATCTTCGATGACGAATTTTTTGTTACACATAATAAAATCAATTTCACTTGTCGTCCCAATTGGATGTCTCCATGTCCATTTCCTGTGTGGCTTTTTCTTGAAAAAGGAGTTCAAGATGAAAAATCCTTCTGCCTCTGCAAACTCAACGAGAGTATTTCCACGCTGGTTTCTGTTGCCGTGACCGAATTTACCTACTGAAGTTTCATTCTGTTGCCGTTGCCCTATTTTTGCATTGAAATCTCCCATAATTATCTTCAAGTGCTGCTTACCTTTATTATTTAGATGACGAATTTCCTCATAAAATTCTTCAATTTCTTCTTCAGGATGACTTGTGGTGGGTGCATAAGTTTGAATAATCTGAGCCTGGTATCTTCTCGATAGTTGGATAACGAGTCGTGCAGCTCTGTCAGAGGAACTTTCAACTTCTACCACTTTATCCTTCAGTTTCTTGTTTATTATAAATCCAACACCACTAGTTCTGCCAGTATCTGTCCCACGATAATAGAAGAGATGTCCACTTTTCAGTTCAATGAGATCTTCTCCTTTTCTCCTTACCTCACTTAGCCCGACGATGTCCCACTTGATCCTTTGTAGTTCCTCTTCCAATTCAAGAAGCCTTGAATCAGAAGATAGGGAGCGTCCGTTATAGGTAGCCAAGGTCAGCATCAAATGGCAGCCTAGTCCGGTCCTCCGGGGATTCTTAGCACCCTCTGCCTTCATGTCGCACTGGCCGCTGCCTTGGCCAGGTACATTCCAGCTGCCGGAGACTGAGGGCCAAGATTTAAGTTGTAGAGTCATTTTGGAGGTGTTTGGCCATAACTCACCACGCTGGCCAAGCGGGTTGGTGAGTGTGGGATAGCATTTCCTCTGATCCCGATGGTATAGTTATACCGCTATTGGCGGTCGTCAGAGCCCCTTCAGTGGGAACAGGATGCACCACGAGAAGGCGGGGTTGACATTTGTCAAGGAGAGGCTGTGATGTTACGCATCACCTGACCTTACATCACCTGACCTTACATTCTTATCATAGTGAACTGTTTCTTTATGTTCATCACAAGAACAAGTAGTAATTACAGGAATGTAGCTCGAAGAGTTAAGTTTGTAGTTTTTAACTATTGACCCTAAGGTCTTAACATATTTAAAACTTACAATAGACTGGTGCCTGTGGATGGGAAAAAAATTGCATTATTGTAGAACAGCTTCCTTACATTGAGATTATCGTAGGCTTTATTTAGGAACCTGATGGTAACAAAATTACTGGAAAATTCTTTAAGAGAAATTTTATCTTTAAGTATATGTTTAAGAATGTCCAGAACCAAAGCAAAAACATGCTTATCAACATGGTCAGCAGTTTCATTCCAGAATTTGAAAAAACATTTAAGGACAGAGTGCTTGAAGGACTTGAGAATTTTGTAAGTATTTTTAACAAAATTAGTGCCAGTTTTAAAGCTTTCCAGAGTTTTTAGCAAGTTAGCAAAATCAACTTTGCTTGATGTGCGAAATAACCTCTGTCCTCTATTACCTCTAGAGCAGCTCTTATTATTAACAAGAAAGAAGAGTTCACGAATTGAAAATTTATGCTGATTATGCTTATTGTCAGATAGAGTGGAATTAAGGCCATAGGGATAAAGAGACTGATGCTGCAAAATTTCAAGGGATTCAGTTTCTAGCCGAGCATAGAGGTCAGGGATAATATGTAGTACCTCTATTTTCACTTTGTCAAAACCATGAGTATGGTTTTTTTATCTTTTCTCCTTTTACTCACACAGGTAGATACATAACCTTTTCTATGTTGTACTAGGTGTGAGTCAAAATTATATATGTATTTTTTTGCTTAGGTATCTTCTTTATAGAATGTGAATTCTGAATTTTCAAAACTGCTGCGTTGCGCGTTTTGATTTTCAGGTTATTTTGCACCCTTCGTTTTAAATTCTAAAATTTTTTCCTTAGTCTTCAGTTTTGCTCTTAAGTATATATATATATATATATATATATATATATATATATATCCTGGTTACACCAAACATGCGCCTCTCCATGCTTCTTTGAGTTGTCTGCAGCCTTTGCATGTCTCTTTTAGTTAAGGTCCACGTCTTTGCACCATACATAAGCACTAAAAGGATGCATTGATCAAACACTTTTCTTTTAAGACATAATGGCATATTGCTCTTGAAAACTAGGCTGTTTCTTCCAAAAGCTCTCCAGGCAAGTTTTGTACGCCGATTAATTTCTTCATCAATGTGACCCTCACTTGATATCTGCTGTCCAAGATAAAGGTACGTATCTGTTATCTCCAGCTTTTCTCCATCAATCGATAAATCTTCATTTCTTGTAAACGCATTGTACATCACTTTTGTCTTCTGAAAGTTCATTTATAATCCCACTTCTTTACTCTTGTCAGCAAGTTTCTGGATCATACTCTGCAGCTCTGATGGGGTAGTTGCAAAAATGACTACGTCATCAGCAAAAGCAAGGGGAGTTAGATAATCTCCATTAATCTTTATTCCTTTGTTTTCCCAGTTCAGTGATTGAAAGACATTTCCAATGTAGCATTAAAGATCTTCGGAGATATGGTGTCACCTTTTCTCACTCCCTTTCCAATTTTTATGTGTGCTGTATTCTCAAACAGCCGAATCTTTGCACTTGCATTTTCATAGATGTTATTAATAATATTAATGTATGCATCTTCAATACCGCAGGATTTCAGAGCCATTGCAACTGCTGATGGTTTCACCGAATCAAAGGCTTTTTCATAATCGATAAAAGACTTGCACAATGGAAGCTCATATTCCCTCGCTCTTTCAATTAGTTCTCTCAGTACGTGGATATGATCTATTGTGCTGTAGCCACTCCTGAATCCAGCTTGTTCTCTCGGTTGAGCCATGTCCAGTGTTACCTTCAAGCGGTGTGAAAGAACTTTAGTGAAGATTTTCTAAACCACTGATAAGAGGCTGATTGTTCTGTAGTTCCTGAGATCCTCAATGTCACCTTTTTTATGTAGCAGGATCATTGTAGCGTTGTTCCAATCTTTAGGAATCTTCCCTTCATTAAGGCATCGAGTGAAAACTTGGGCTAATACTGATTCAATTTCTACACTTGCTTCTTGTATGATGTCTACAGTAATTGCATCTTCTCCTGGAGCTTTTCTCCGCTTCATGTTCTTGCTTGCATGTGCAAATTCTGCTGGGAGAACTGGAAGAACTCTGGTACAGATACCTTTCATGATGTCTAGAGTACATGTATAATACCTTTCATATAATTTGGAGTAGAAATCTTTCACTCCTGTCAAAATTTCGTCTCTATTTCTTGTTACAGAACGATCTTCTTTTCTCAGTGCCATAATCTGTTTTCTTCCCTTACTGAGATGTCCCTTTGCTATCTTTAGGCTTTGGTTGTTTTCAATTGCTTTTCTCACTAGTTAACAGTTGAATTTCCTTACGTCTTCAGTCATATGTTTCTTACTGCCTTGCATAGATCTACACTGAAGAGGAATTAAATTAGAGATACCTGTCTAGTAACGTGTAGCACCACCTTTCGCCTTGATGACGCCGGCGATTCGTCTCGGCATTTACTCGACAAGACACCGGAAGCGTTGGGAAGCAGTACGGATCCACAACCCCTGAGCAAGCTCCCAGAGTTCACAAATATTTGATGGAGGGGGGTCAGAGCCTTGAACATCTCTCTCGATGGCATTCCAGATGTGCTAGATGGGATTGAAGTCAGGTTACCTAGCTGGCCAAGGCAGCGAGGTCACGTCAGTGGAGTGTTCATCCAACTACTCGGACACAATTTGGGAGAGATGGCACGGTGCATTGCCTTGTTGCAGGATGATGTCCTAAGTATGATGTTGAAGACGCACAAACGGGAGCAAATGGTCGTCCAGGATATCACGGTAACGTTGACCTGTGAGGGACGATGTAACACGTACCAGGGGTCCCATTTCAGTCCTCGTAAACAGTCCCCAGAGGAGAATGCCACCACACCAGCTTGAAGAGTACCCTACTGGCAAGAAGGATCCATCGCTTCATGTGCTTTGCGCCGTACTCGTATCCTGCCATCCGCATGTACCAACGTGAATCTTGATTGGTTGATTTATAAAAATAAACCAATCATCAGTCCAGGCAACATTTCCCCACATGTCTAGGACCCAGTAGCGATGTTCCCGCGCCCATGCTGATCTTTGCACCCTGTGATGTGCGGTCAGCAGCGGTACCCCCGTGTAACGATGGCTTCTGTACCCCATAGCGAGGAGATGGTTCTGGATGGTGTGGCTGCTTACACGTTTTTGTGCACCAGCGTTAAATTGCCGAGTGATTTCTTGCACTGTGGCCCGTCTATCCGCTGTTACAATGCGAGCTAGCCGACGATGACCCCACTCATCCACACGATGTTGTCCACGGCAATTGGACCTTGCAGGGATGGTTTTACCTGATTCGATGTACTCACGGTGCACCCGTGACCCAGTGGCTCGTGAAAATTCCAGTGCCTGCATGACTTCCGAGATGGAGTGACCCATTCGTCGGGCCCCCACAATTTGCCCACGATCAAATGCGCTTAGATACTTCGTCTTACCTATACTGCGTCCGACTCTTAATGATTCCCAACGCATCACTCCTTATATTGTCGGATCGCTGCATACGTCATGTCGTTTCCGTTTACAGGGCCGCCCACAGCGCCATATTTGCAGAACGCCTACAGTCTCTAATTCAATTGCTCTTCAGTGTATATATTCGACTTTGGAAGTCACATCTTCTTAAGTTGTCCTCATCTCTCTTCTTTTTTTCATCAACATTTTGGGTTTTTCTGATAAATTGTTCACATGCAACTTGTTTTTGGACCCAGCTAATTTTGTTGCTGTTTCCATAAGAGCTTTGGTTACTTTCCTGTTAACTTCAGAGATGTCCACTTCTTCTGTTGTTAGACTTTCAAGGATAGAGAATCTGTTCCTCAGTTCTAATTTGAAGGTATTATGATGCTTTTTAAGGTTGGTGACGTCAATACACTTTGTTTGTTTTATGAGCTTGCCACGCTCGAGTTTAGCATTAAAGTCCACCTTACATCTTACCATTCTATGGTCACTACCCGTGTTGAACTTGTTCAGGACACTGCAGTCTTCCATGACAAATTCCTTTTTGCACATAATAAAATCAATTTCACTTGCCCATCCATTGGGATGCCTCCATGTCAATTTCCTTTGCGGCTTTTTCTTGAAAAAAGAGTTCAAGATGAAAAACCCTTCTGCCTCTACAAACTTAACGAGAGTATTTCCACGCTGGTTTCTGTTGCCGTGACAGAGTTTACCAACTGAAGTTTCATTCTGTTGCCGTTGCCCTATTTTTGCATTGAAATCTCCCATAATTATCTTCAAGTGCTGCTTACCTTTATTATTTAGATGACGAATTTCCTCATAAAATTCTTCAATTTCTTCTTCAGCATGACTTGTGGTGGGTGCATAAGTTTGAATAATCTGAGCCTGGTATCTTCTCGATAGTTGGATAACGAGTCGTGCAGCTCTGTCAGAGGAACTTTCAACTTCTACCACTTTATCCTTCAGTTTCTTGTTTATTATAAATCCAACACCACTAGTTCTGCCAGTATCTGTCCCACGATAGTAGAAGAGATGTCCACTTTTCAGTTCGAGGAGATCTCCTTTTCTTTTTACCTCGCTTAGCCCGACGATGTCCCACTTGATCCTTTGTAGTTCCTCTTTCAATTCAAGAAGCCTTGAATCAGAAGATAGGGACCGTCCATTGTAAGTAGCCAAGGTCAGCATCAAATGGCAGCCTAGTCCGGTCCTCCGGTGATTCTTAGCACCCTCTGCTACCTCTGCCTTCATGACGCACTGGCCGCTGCCTTTGCCAGGTACATTCCAGCTGCCGGAGACTGAGGGCCGAGATTTAAGTTGCGGAGTCATTTTGGAGGAGTTTGTCCATAACTCACCACGATGGCTAAGCGGGTTGGTGAGTGTGGGATATCATTTCCTCTAATCCCTATGGTATAGTTATACCGCTATTAGAAGTCGTCAGAGCCCCTTTAGTCGGAGCAGGATACACCACGAGAAGGCGGGGTTGACATTTGTCAAGGAGTGGCTGTGATGTTGCGCATCACCGGACCTTACTCACACTCAACAATAGCCAGTTCAAAAGAGTTCATGCTAAACACATTACAAAAAAATTACAAACATCCATTACACCACAAAACGAGATAGGACAACCCGTAATTGATTAAAAATATCACGTAGAGCGTTGCTTGAAAAAAGTGTACCTATTAACAAATTTTTGCTCAAATTAGTCTTAAGGTTGAAAGATAGGCATAAGCCTACTTCAAATTCCAAACGTTGGTCACTTCAACAAAGAAGCCCGTACGCGGATCTAGAGATGACCTGAAAAACTTAATAAAACACTGTACTGGATTTTAAACCTCTAAGGAGATAGAGGAAAAACCTAAAAATACAAAAAAAAAAAAAAAAAACAAATAAAAAGTAAAATTAAAAAAAAAAAATGCACAAACTTACCAAAACAAGGAATATGAACCAGGAGACCAGGAGACCAGCCACAAGCTGCTTCTGCAACAGAATCCAAAAGAGAAATGACGTTGAAGCGCCTCTTAGCGGACAAGCGTCGAACCATCTAGAAATGCTATGAGTAGGAAGCTGTCATTGGAAGAGCCTAATGTCCATTCCAGGAAACGATATTCTGTAGAAACTGTTTTAAAGTTACAGCAGCAATCCAGAATACTAAAAAATTCCCCCTGGGAACAGAGAATATTTTATTTGTACCCAGAAGATTTAAAAGTATTAAAAACACCTAAATAACAGAATCCTTCCCAAGCCTTTAATTACTAATTATTACTATTTTTATTCGTTTTTATTTTTTTTTATTTTTATAGGAGTTTTTTTATATTATAGCACTTTTTTTGTATATTTCTAATTTTAAACTTTTTTAAATCAAATGAGAGGGAATAAATAAGGTATATTTGGTTCCAAAAAAAGTGGAGGTGACCACATCGTCATCTAAACCTCTAAAATTTAGCTTTGATTTAGACGATTAATTCGGCCACCAAGTATTTAAATTACACTGCCGGACAATTGCTAAGGACGGATGACAATAGCAACGATAGCAACCATAAAATGGAAGGCAGGAAAATGTGGAAATTAGCATAAGTGCGGGATACAGTAAGACGTGTCGTGCGTATGCAAATTTTGGATTGCCGAACTTGTTCGTGACGTCATAGCGCTGATAAAAGATATAAAGGATTTGACGCGTATTGACCGTTGTTGTTCAAACGCAAAGCTGAAAGGGAAAGAATCAATTGACGAACTTGCAATTTTTCAGTATGTCTTTCCGACATCACCTAGATGATTTTGCGCGTGGCCGTATTATTGGCAAGATTGAAGAAGGGCGAAAAATAACAGATGTTGCCAGGGAGTTCGACGTCAGCCACAGTGTTGTGTCAAGGCTTTGGAAATCATTTCAAACAAATGGAGAGTGTAGCAAACGTCACGGGGGAGGTCGTGTTCGCAGTACGACACCTGCAGAAGATCGGTACATAGTGCTATCAACAAAAAGACACCGGCGCAGCACAGCTAGTGAGGTAGCAAATCAGTTTATGGCTGCTACTGGCAAGCGGATCTCCCTAAAAACTGTCGCCAGACGTTTGCATGAAGGAGGACTATACGCCCACCGTCCTGTTGTGTGCATCCCTATGTCCAGACGTCACCGTACCGTCCGTTTGCAATGGTGCCATCAACATCGCAATTGAACTGATAACGACTGGTCTGCCGTCCTCTTCTCAGATGAGAGTAGATACAGTCTATCGTCTGATTGTCGACGACAACTGATCTGGCGTGATAGTGGTACTGCATATGGTCCAGCAAACATACAGGAAAGGGACTGATATCCGACATGTAGTGTCATGGTATGGGCTGGCATCATGATCAATAGCCGTACGTCCCTCTATGTGCTTCCAACTGGGACTATGACTGGCCAACGATACATTAATGATGTTCTGCTACCTCATGTTCGCATATTCCGTGGTGCTGTCGGTGATAGATTCATTTTCATGGACGACAACGCAACATGTCATCGAACAGTCGCTGTCCAGGAGTGTGTTGAGAGCGAGGATATTCAACGCCTCGTATGGCCAGCACGTTCTCCAGATCTGAATCTCATTGAAAATGTGTGGGATGCTTTGGGGAGGAGTCTTGCTTGTCGCCAATGCCCTCCAATAAACAAGGACACCCTCATCCGTGCACTGACAGAGGAATGGGATAAATTACCCCAACAGCTGCTTGATAATGTTGCGCAAAGCATGACACGACGTGTGGAATCTTGCATCGCCCTCCATGTGGCCATATCCCGTATTGACATCTTACGCCGGAACGCCTGCGGACGGTAATTGCATTTTTTTCACGTTTACGTATTCTGCACAAAATGGCCTGTTTGTCCCTTGAACACGTTCCAAAGCCTTCTGGGTTTCAGAGCACAATAAATTGTCTTTCTTGTAATGTCCTGTCATTCTGACATTATTTTATTTCACTTGGCATCCAACCACACTTACTTTTTCATGCGCTATATAGCCGTTTATGATCCGTCCTTAGCAATTGTCCAGCAGTGTATATCGAAAACAGGAGTGGTCCTAAATTAGAGCCTTGGGGTATTCCAGATGTGTCAACATAGGGATCAGAAACATGGTTGTTATAAATGACAGACGAGGATCGGCTGAAAAGATGGGACTTAAACAAGGACATCAAGTTATCACTGAGGCCAAGACAGGTCAATTTCTTGAGTAAAATGCTATGATGAACTTTGTCAAAAGCTTTAGCAAAGTCAGTGTAAATAATATCAACTTGTGATCCTCTGTCAATAGATGATGTAATATCTTCTGTGATGTGGAACAGGTTGGTAAGCGTAAGTTAATGGGGCTACTATTACTTCCATAACAATATAATTGATTTTGCAACCAAGTTTTGGCGCAGTGGCCTAAACGTGGCTTATGGCCATTCGTCCAAGAAGCGTCTGGGTTCGAATCCCGTTAGGCATGGAAGTTGTGTTTGTCTTACGGCACTGGTTCTTTCCCTTCCCTGGAGCCAGTGACCCTAAAGTAGGGACGGGCGACTGCTTATACCCCATTGAGTTGCTCATGGTGGTCGTTAAACCTTCAATAAAAAAAAGGAACAAGTCTTGTTGGTGGATAACGCAATGAAAATTTGTTAAATTTTCTGCCTTGATATTTAATTCTATCGCTCTTCCATTAACTACTCCAATAAATCCCTTCCGTGTACCAACCATTGCAGGGGTTCCATCAGTGCATATCCCAAACAGTAAACTCCTTTTCAGACCAAAGCTTCTGAAAACTGTGTTGACTGCTTTAAATTTGTATTCATCGGTAGTTGTTCCTTTTAATGGCTGAAGATTCAATAACTCTTTTGTGATGTTGAAGTCCATGTCAACTCCTCGAATAAAGACGGCTAGTTGTGCTGTGTCGGAGGCGTCTGGCAATTGAAAATCCTTCAAGTCGAGTAATCCGCTCTTTCAAACTGGGTTTGATGTCATAAGCCATATTTTGTATCCGTCGAACAGCAGTACGACTCGATAAACTAATTTTCTTCTTGTGACATGACGATCAGCTGTGATGAGCTCTTTGACTTGTTGCCTGTTGGCATCTGTGACTGCAGTTGCGGGTCTTCCACTCCGTTGTTTGTCCGACCCTGAACTTTCTCCATCTCGAAACCTCTTCATCCATCATCGGACATTACTGATATCGATTGTGACAGCTCCATATACCGCCAGGAGTCTTCTGTGGATATCTAGAGCCTCACGTCCCTCTTTTCCCAGGAATTCAGTTACGGCTCGCTGCTTTTCTCTGTCATTCATAATCTTTATTTCCGATTCTGAAAAAAAAATTGTTCCTATATTGGTAACATATCATCATAGTACATCTCAGTGCAGTTTCATTAAATCACTTCAAATTTTAAAAGTTCTTAAGGAGGAGGCATTACTTTCAGCATGCCCCTTGTAAAATGCAAATACAGTGAAACCTAGACTATATGTTTTGCTAAGGCATCGCCTTAAAAAACGCATATATGTAAAAAATTAATAAACGAAATTTCAAAATGTTGAATACTATTGTGTAATGTATGTTTTAAAAGAGTATAAGATGTTCCTTAGTAATGATTTATTTAAAGTTGAATCGACGCCGAAAGAAAAGAATTACAAATTATAATATACAGTGTCCATAAATGAAGTATACAACTTCGGTACGCTATAGAAAAAAACAACTACAATAAATAACAACTTACTTTTAATGTTAAAACACATGGTAACTGTGAAAGTTATTTCTTTAAATGTCAGTAGGTCTCCACGTGTGGTCCGTTGGTTGCTCGCAGGATGTCTAAACGATAGTCCAGTTCCACCCACGTATGCTACAGAATGTCAGGTGTAACAAGGAGGAAGGATGCTGCAATTCATTCTTTGAACTCAGTGTTAGATGTAACCTTTTTCTTGTACATAGTGTCCTTAATAAAGCCCTAAAGAAAAACATCGCAGTGGGTAATATCAGGAGAACGGGGTGGGCATGTCGTCGGACGAACACGTCTAATACACCGCAATGGAAAATGGTGGTCTAAAGATCTGCGTATATCCAAAACCAATGCGGAGGCGCTCCATCTTCCTGGTAAATGATGTCTTGAATATCCTGGAGTTGTGGAATTGCGAATTGTTCTAATGTCCAGGTACGTTATGCCAGTAACGGTTGGTTCAGCGAAGGAGAAGCACCCTATCACTCTGTCTTCCATTAGGATAGCCCAGACTAGAGATGAGTTCGGGTTCAATTTTAGGAGCCCGGACCCACCCGGGTCCAAAGGCTTAGAGCCCGGGCCCGGATTCTTGGAACATTTTGCTTATCAAGTCTTGCATTTATGCATTATACACTGGCCAAAGATATGGCCCATGAAAGGATTAGTTTAAAAGCCATTAGTTTAAAAAGTTTAGTTCAGTTAATCCACTTCACAATATTAATATGTTTTTAGAAATACTACGCATAAAGCCAAATGTTCTAAAATGTGGATTTGAAAGTAAATAAATAATCAACGTGCCCTTCGACCGTATCAGGCGAATTAGTAATTTTGGTAAAAGCTGAAGAAAAGAAAATCGTTTAGAAACAAAAAAATTCCATTCGTTATTTGTTTTTGATTTCTAAATTTACTTTTCTTTTTTTGATTTGAGGTTTAACGACCACCGTGAGCAACTCAATGACCTATAAGCAGTCGCCCGTCCCTAATTTAGGGTCACTGGCTCCAGGGAAGGGAGAGAGCCAGTGCCGTAAGACAAACACAACATCCATGCCTCACCGGGATTCGAACCCGGACCCCTTTCGGACGAATGATCAGAGGTCATCGCCTTAGACCACTGCGCCACCGGGGCGGCACTTTTATTTTGAATAAATTGCGTTATAAAACGTACAACGCCGTACAGACAGTTGCAAGTGTTTGAAATTTTGACCCTAGAAAACTAATTTTTGCAATATAATTTACATATATGCTAATTGGTAAAGGTAGTTTAGAGTGATGTAGTAGAATATAAAAAAAAAAAAACACGTAGGGAAATTTCAAAAAAAATAAATAAATAAATAAATAAATAAATAAAAAGAAAATAAAAAGAAAATAAAAGCATTCCAGACCAGATTATTCTACATTTTGTAACATTAACAAAGCTTTGCGCTTAATAGTATATAATCACAATATTATCATATGTGTGTGCAGTTTCCAGATCAAGTTCATCATGAAAAAAGAGAGAGAGAGAGAGAGAGAATTGCATCTAATGCCTCAGCACATCTTCCTTTCTCTAAAATTCGAATTGCTGCACTAAAAACCAACGTCACCCCAAAAATCGCGGGAGTGAGGAAATTTTAAAAGATAAATAACAATACTTCTAACTGCACAATTTTGGAAATTAATACATCATTTTAAAGATAAGATTCTTGATTTTTAATAAAATACAAAAAATGGGAATGTGATTTTTTCCCGAGTTTTTCGATACCAGTCCTCCTTAAACTAATCCTTGCTTGGGCCATAGCTTTGGACAATGCATAATGCAAGTCTTGCTAAGCAAAATTTGTCTTGCAATGGCAGCTAGCTTAGGAAATTGAAAATCCTTCAAATATGGTAACAAATCCACAATGAAATTCAACACGTGTAATTCAACCGGGCTCGGCCGCCCCGGTGGCGCAGTGGTCTAAGGCGATGGCCTCTGATCATTCGTCCGAAAGCGGTCCGGGTTCGAATCCCGGTCAGGCATGGATGTTGTGTTTGTCTTACGGCACTGGCTCTCTCCCTTCCCTGGAACCAGTGACCCTAAATTAGGGACGGGCGACTGCTTATAGCCCATTTGAGTTGCTCACGGTGGTCGTTAAACCTCCAATAAAAAAAAAAAAAAAAAAAAAAAAAACCGGGCTCGGAATTACACGTGTTGAATTAATTACAGTAATGGAATTCAAGACGTGCAATTCCGAGCCCGGGCCCGGGTTTTTCGGTAGTTAATGAATTCTGAGCCTGTCCGAGCCTGGGCCGGGCCCGAGCTCAGCTCTAGCCCAGACATTAACATTCGGGTTGTCTCTCTCGTGTGCTACGAACGCATGGGGATTTCTCGGGCCCCAGATTCGGCAGTTATGTTTATTCACTCTGCGAGAACGTGGAATGTCGACTCATCGCTGAAGCACATCCGTGGAAAGAGTGTGGGGTCTTCGTCAATGCGATTAAGCATGTCTACCGCAAATGCTTTTCAACGTGGTTGATCATTTCGTCGAAGTTTTTTGCGCATATAGGCGGAGACGTTTATGCAGAACCTTGTGAACTGTAGATCGCTGTATTTCGAGTTCACGACTGGCGACGCGGACGGACTTCTTTAGGCTTCTTAGATAAGCCTTACGCACATCTTCTACCTTTTCGTCCGAAACTGAAGGCCTTCCAGTGCTTTTGCCTTTTAAGACACTTCCTGTTGCTTTGAATTTATTTACCCATTGTTCGATGCTCCTTCGTGTCGGCCGCTGTCTCTTGTACTGTACGTTCTGAACTTACGCTGAAATGTTGTTAGAGATTTTGACTCCGCAAGCCAAAACATACACGCTGCTTTCTCCACTGGGGAAGCCATGTCTGTTGCATTTCGTGTTTGGTGTTTGACGAAATTTTATATTACACTAGCTTGTTGTACCCGTCGTTGATGGGCTAAATCCTATCTTGTTCCAGCTTTCTTTCTCGTTCTTCTGCTGTTTCTTGTTCTCTTCTCCTTCTTTGATTTTATCTATCCATTCTTTGTGTTCTTCTTACACATTGTTTCTTTCTGGGAGGTTGAGGCATAGTATGATGACCTTCTGACGTATGACACTTTTGAATTAATAACGGAGATTGAAAAACAACGTTCTATTTTCCTTTTTTCTTCTTCGCCCTCAAGATCATAATACAATTGGCAAACAACGCTTAACAAAAAACATGTGCCTTTCCGCTTTCTTTACATGCAACCTGATCACACCCAACGCGAAGGCGCGAAGATAAGTAGTTCACGATAAATTTGAGCCATTTCTTTTTTAGAATTACGTTAAAGCAACGTTCTATTTTCTAGCTCACAAGGTCGCCACAATGTGATAACCTTCTGACGTATGACACTTTTGAATTAATAACGCAGATTGAAAAACTACGTTCTATTTTCTTTTTTTCTTCTCCGCTCTCAAGGTCATAATACAATCGGCAAACAACGCTTACAAAAAAGGGCGTAATAAATGTATTTACAAATGAAAATAGTCGTAACGGAATTCTAAAAAAGAAACGCCTAAAATTTATGGTGAACTACTTTTCTGCACGCCATAACGTTCGGCGTGATCAGGTTGATGTCGACAAAGCGGAAAGACACACTCAGATCGGGTAGAGACGCGTAACATTAAATAACTAAAACTCAAATTCAAATAAAAAAAAATCGCTTCGAGGTGCATCAGAAGATGTCTACAGGTACCTTCATAACAAATTTCGTCGCTCTAGGTAGCCTAATTCTATGTGAAATCCGACCGACAGACACACACACACAGTCTGTTTTATATATAGAGAGATGAGACACCTGACGCCATCTATCATCTGACTTAACAAACGTTAACACTTGGCACGTCTCTGGACGTTTAAAGTAAGTTTTTTTTTCTATCGCATTTTTTTTTCAATAGCATACTAAAGTTGTGCACTTCATTTATAGACATCCTGCATTTTATCGCATTGCAAAAATGATAAAGCCTATGAAAATCAAACTTCTCTTTTCTTGCCTCTTTCTGTCTATAAAAATCCTGATTCTAGATTAAGTGAAATCCTCGCAACTAAGAATCAGAGACCTGTGCTGCAGTTAGGAACAAAGGCGCCGACTATAGGGTGGCAAAGCCCCTCCCCAGTACTATAGGTACTACCAACATTTTTGGTCCTACTTAATAAAATAATCACTCTAACCTCATAAGGTATGAGGCCAGATCGATTTATTTCCAAAAAATTAATAAATAAAAAAATTAATTAAATTTTTTTTTCCATTCTCAGCATTGCTCATTTGATAAGAAACTGGATTGGTATAGCCCTGTATTAATAGTATTTGACATGAACTCATGATATGTGGTAAATGCTTAAAATAATTTTCAAAAGTAAAATAAATAAAATACAGAAACGTATAACCTCTAGCGCCTTTATTTATCTATTTATCTATTATCTTTTGTGGTTCTTGTTCTTTGTTTGAGCTACCCAGCTAATTTCTCATATTTTTCACTAAATTTTGGAAATAAAATCTCTCTGGATATTTTTATAAAATCACAGACTGAATATTCTTTTTAAAAATATTAATATTCAGCAAAATACAATTTCTGTTTCCTTGTTCATTTGCTGGTGAAGAATTACAATTGCATTTTAAAATATATGTCGAATCTCGTAGTTTATCTTTTTGCCCCCCCTTTTTTTTCTGTTTTTCTCCTGACAATGGAAGAGACATGCCCCTCCCACGTCTGATCTCTTCAAGCCCCCCCCTCCCGAATAATTTGGAGAAGTCGGCGCCCTGATAAAGAACACACGAAATAACAGCTTTTTTTCTTTCTCTGCGGATCCTGAGGGCATTCATTTGAAAAGTGAATATTGAGCATACGTTTAGGATTCTATTAGACTACGCCCCGAAGTAGTAGAATCACAAAGTTATGTCACAGAGATTTATCATTTTCAAATAGGGTATATGTGTGTTAGTCGTGAAACGCGAAACCAGTTTTTCATCCGAAACGAAAGTAAACAACGTACCCTTCCCTGATGGAATCGAGGCTCGATTTGGTTGAGTGAAGAAGGAACACAACAACGCCGTCTCAATTCCCTTAAAGTTCTAGCATACCAGGTTACGTATAAAAGAGTAAATGGATCGTGCATTTTCGATAACCTGAAATTCAAATAAAAGAGTAAAAGGACCGTGCATTTCGATAACCAGAAATTCAAATAAAAAAGTAAAAGGACCGTGCATTTCGATAACCAGAAATTCAAATAAAAGAGTAAAAGTATAATGAATAAAATTCTCCGGCTGGACGTGTAGTGCAGGAAAGCTTACGTTAAGTCACGTTGGGGTTATTGAAAGGTTACTTGACGTAACTAAAGTGTGCTTAATCTTCAAAGTGCTAGAGTTTGTTTAGGTAAGACACGCACGTGCAATAAATTCCGAGAATATGGAATTTATTTTTACTCAGCGTTCCTCATTATCTTGAATATCAGTAATATAACTTCGGTTTTAGTACATTAGTACCTTGAAGGCTCCTTATTAGAGCGGTAAACACAATATACCCTGAACTTAACGTAAACACTCAATGAAATAGACTTAACGGCCAGACATAGGTCTGACAATAAAATGAACTAAGAAAACGTACTCACTTTTAACCTTTTATTGGGGAGCTCCTGGTATTACTCAAATACACACTCCAAAATAACACAACTACTGATAGCCCGAACTTTCGTATTATCGTAATATCGTAGAAAAGTAGGTAAATCGCATATTAATAATCAGGAAGAACCTATCACATATAAAACGAAGCTCTTTGGTATACTTGAGCGCGCCTATATATACTGCATACCACCACGTCATGACTTACACTCGTTGCCACATATAATTCAGCGGGAGAAACAACATCTCGTTAAGTGAGAAGATAATTTGCTTAGGAAAATAAAATAACAAGAGATAGTAAAATCAAAAAGAAACTGAATCTAGAGTATACGTTACAAAAGGACCGTGCGTTTTTGATAACTTCAAATTCAAACAAACGAGTAAAAGAACCGTGCACTTTTGATAACCTGAAATTCAAATAAAGAGTAAAAGGATCGTGCATATTTGATAACCTGAAATTCAAATGAGAGAGTAAAAGGACCGAGCCTTTTGATAACCTGAAATTCAAATAAAAGAGTAAAAGGACCGTGCATTTTTAACAACCTGAAATTCAAATAAAAGACTAAAACGACCGTGCATGTTTGACAACCTGAAGTTCAAATAAAAGAGTAAAACGACCGTGCATGTTTGAAAACCTGAAGTTCAAATAAAAGAGTAAAAGGACCATGTATTTTTGACAACCTGAAATTTAAATTTTAACGTATAGTCGCAAAAACCATATAAACGAAGTACGTAAAACCGAGTGAAAAACCGTTAGAAACTACAGTAAAATATCGGGACTAACGCAGAATCACGTATAAAAGTGGAAAACGTATAACCGAGGTTCTTCTGTATCTCTGCTTAAGGCAAAAGGTTGTAAAATAAATTATTCCGACTCCTCATGCTTACAAAATTTAAAACAGAATGAACCATGTTATTTAAAGCAAATTTTTTTATCATCATGTAACCTTACGGATTTGTATCACTTGCATAGTAAGGTGAGCACTGAATCTTGTTGTTTTTCTTTTCCAGTTTGACCCGCTTGATCGATGCTGACATACCAGAAAAGTTGTTTAAAAATGCTGAAAGGAGCTTCCAGCTATGCACGGGTTATCAGGACAAAACGTTGAAACCCCTGAACATCAACAACATATATGGAGTGCTTATTCTCTGGGCAGGTGGTCTAAGTTCAGCAACACTTACACTTGGACTTGAAATTCTGTGGTACCGATTGCGAAAGCCTGTAAAGAACAAACAATGCTCAAGAACAAACAATATTAAGCCATTTATCCGTCTTAATTAAAGCCGCTGTAGAACTCTTCAGGACAAAACAAAATACTAGCTTTTGGCCTCTTAAATATTGTAGCTTTTGAAACATTGATTGCTAAGAATATTAAATGCACTATACATGCTATGTGTATTTACTTAACATGTATTCACTATACATAAAATAACCTGGAACTGACAACGGGACTTAACTACACATGCTCTCCAATGTCTTTTTCACTTCCGCACTACCTTTCGTCGGGACAGGACGTGTCAACGTGTAATGTTTGCTTCATATTGTGTTGTTGGTTGAAGTTCGAATTTGTTCTTGGGTGAGAAGACTAACAGAAAATAATGAAAAGAACACTAACAAATTTCTTTGGGGAAAAAAGAGAAGTCAAGAAAAAAACAAAACAACGATAGCTCGGAAATTTGGAACCTTCCTCATGCTCAAACTCGAATTCGTGTGAAGTACAGTAGAACCCCGATAATCCGAACTAATTGGAACCGGGACTTGTTCGGATTATCCGAAGTTTCGCTGCAAATAAAATATATGATAGAGAGGAAGCATTAGAGATAGGGCATTATAGACAGGGAGGAAGCGAAAATAGTGAGGGAGCTGGCGAGCTATCAATTCATGGAAAATAGAAATGCATTGTATGTACTAGAGTTCTCTCCGATTTCCGAGAATATGTCCTCCCCCTTCCCCACCCCGATGCCGAGGGTGGCGTAGCGAGCTCCACCTTCCCACACCGAAATTTTCTGAGAAATGTCATGTGACGAGAGAACCATTAAACGTATACATTAATAACTTTACTTAATATGTATGTATTAATCACTTTATTTGATATGTATTTATTAATCACTTTATTTAATATGTATGTATTAATCACTTCATTATTTCTTCAACACAGAGAACCATTAAACGTATGTATTAATAATAACTTTATTAAAAAGTTTTTTTCACTATGTTTTTTACGCTTTCCAACCGTAGGTTGAAGAAGCGTATATGCTCCAGCTTTGTCCGTCTGTCCGCACGATAACTGGCGTAAAAATGGTTCGATTTCGTTGAAATTTCAGTATGTAGTAGGGGACCACCTGGGGACGAACCCTATGGAAAATGGACGAAATGTGGTCAAAGGTCAGGACATAGGATTGCGATCCATTCCATCGCCCTTATCCCATATTATTAAGGTGGACATCAAGTAATTTTGCTTCCCATAATTCCAATGGAAAAACTTTTGTAAACATTTCTTCACAATTAATGTGTTCCCAAGGATGAAAATTTGAACATCGATTAAAATAACTTCATATTATAACTTAGAAAACTTAATATTTTCTAAAACATAACCATAATTATATTAAAAATCAATCACTTTTCCTTTGGTGGTGTTGAAACCAGAGAAAAGATGGCGCGACCTGTACTTTGATGACGTCAGTGGACAAAAAAATGTTGGATTGCATAATTACGGTTATGGTTTAGAAAATATTAAGTATTCCAAGTTATGAAATGAAGCTGTTTTAATCGATGTTCAAATTTTCATCCTTGTGAACGCATTAATTGTCCAGAAAAAAGATGGCGCGACCTGTATTTTCATGACGTCAGTAGACAAACAAATATTGAATTGCATAAATATGGTTATGTTTTAGAAAATATTAAGTATTGCAAGTTATAAAATGAAGATATTTTAATCGATGTTCAAATTTTCATCCTTGGGAACGCATTAATTGTGAAGAAAATGTGTACAGAAGTTTTTCCATTGGAAGTATAGGAAGCAAAATTGCTTGACGTCCACCTTAAAGTAGCAAATCTTGTATGTATGTATGTACATTTTATTTTGAAAACGGCTCTAAGAATTTTGATGAAAGTCGTTAACCTATCGTTTTCCGGTACTAGAAATCGATTTAGCTTGATCTCGACTTTAGGAGAATTCGTTTAGTGGGTTAAATAACCACCCCGAATTATAACGTTTTTAGTGATGGCGTTGTTCCATTAATGTTACCAATGCTTAGAAATCTTATGACGTCATAATCTCGCCATTGAGAATGTTGGCGCGCGGTCACGCCATCTGTCTCATTACGTCACGCATTGTGTGAGGATCCTATTAAAGGTTTATGACGTCACACTTGCGGCAAGCAGACGGTCGCGATTCCCATCTGCCTCATTACGTCATGTGCGTATGTCGGTCCGCAGGATAACTCGCGTAACAATCGTTCGATTTCGATGAAATTTTAGTATCTGGTAGGGAATCACCTGGGAAGGAACCCTATTTAAAGTGAACGAAATGGGGTCAAAGGTCAGTACATAGGAGCGTGATTCATTCCACTGCTGTTATGCGTCATAACTAACGTAAAACAGGTTCGATTTCGATGAACATTTAGTATGTGGTAGGGGACCACCTGGCGACAAACCTTATTGAAAATGGGAGAAATGGGATCAAAGGTCAGGACATAGAAGCGGAATCACTTCCATCGCCATTATGCGTCATAACTTACGTAAAAATGCTTCGATTTGGATGAAATGTTAGTATGTTGTAGGGTCTTGCCTGGGGACGAATTCTGTTGAAAATGGGCGAAATGGGGTCAAAGGTTAGGACACAGGAGCGGGATCTATTTCATAGCCCTTATGCATCATAACTTACGTAAAAATGCTTTGATTACGACAAAATTTTATCATGGTATTTCGGAGGTATACCAAACCGGTTCTGTTGAATATCATCGAAATGGGATCAAAGGTCAGGGCACAGGACCGAGATTTATTCCACAGTCATTATTCTCATAACTTGAGTAATAACTTGAGTAATGATTTCTGGTATGTTGGAAAGCGTATTATAATCAATGCATTGCATGATTTTACTAACTTGTTATTTTATTCTTTTTTCATATATATATTATGTGCATATTACGTACTGTATATACAGTACATTTTATTCATTTTGGTGTTGCATTCGTGTTTCACATACTGCTGTATTTTGAAAACATAATAAAGCTACGTGTACTACATGTTTTCAGTTCCTAATATTGATTTTTTTTCTTTACCTAGCCTAATTTTGACTGCTCCAATTTCGGATTAGAGGGGGTTCGGATTAGCGGTGCTCAACTATACCATCAAGAAAATCGCCCAAAATGCAGCCGTCGAAGGAGATCACTGCATCGGGAGGTTCATAAGAAGAATTTGAATCGCTTTCTATAAAATATTTACCCAGGAAATAGTAAACCCCAGTGTTAGACTGAGGATCTAAGTATTTATTTAAAGGAGCCCTTTTGGCTCGTTTTAACAAGAAATATGGCACCGAATTTTCGGTTGTAATGAGCACGTCTTTTGAATCCGTTCTAACGCGAATTAAATTTATCAGAACAATTCGAAGTAAATTAAACCGGTTTGGAAAACAATCAACCGGTTTCTAGGATTGATGAAACATCCAGAAATAGAAACATCGATTTAGTTCCACCAGCGGCTAAAAAGCATGTTACGAAAATTGATAAATGGCGCACAAAAAATTTCTTATAGCACAAGGAAGGTATCAGAGAAAAAGAAATTCTCAAATCGCCCAGTTAAAGGAAGAAATATAGAAAAGGAAACATGATATAAGTCTACATCTGGTAGCAGAAGAATTTTGCATAATGGAAAAGTTGAAAATAGGCAATAAATATTCTTCATTGAAAAAGCTATGCTAAGGAAAAACAACTTTTCAAATACGTCTCCCGGAAGCAAAGATAGCGAAATAAAAGTTTCGATCTTTGCACACCTACCGGGGAAACTTTGCATTATTTAAAGAGGATAATGCTCCGCATTTTTATTGTGGCGAATGGCGTACAATAAAAAATAAATTTCTCAATACTGATTTCTGAAGCTGCGATGCAGCTGCAAACTGAAGTACAAAGACACCACCTACCGACAGAAATGTGATCTACAAATTTCTCATTTACTTCTGTAAAGTGTTCTACAAAGTACATGGCAAACGGTGTTAAATGAATTTTTTAAAGCGGACATGTAGAAGCAGACATATTCAGAAAAGCAGATTAAGCTTTTGTTCCTCCTAGCGACAATACGGTGCATTATTTTGGGAAGAAAATACGCAAACAGAGTTTTCTTAGTTAGTAGTATCTGACCGAAGAAAAATGTTTTTTTAATCTGGTGCAGCTATTGCCGTAAACGAAAACAGGGTTGTCCACGATTGTTGCAAACCTTTTGCAACAATAAATCACCGGACACCTAGAAGAGAAACACAACATAGCATTTATTGACATACATTAGTACGGTGTCTGTCCATCTTTGGCCTTAATTCATGCACTAACCCTTCGGGACACGCTTTCGATAGGTATGCGCTTCCATTTAGTACATAATACTGCCGCTAACTGTTGCTTAGTAGTAGGTCTTTGTTCCAAACTACTTATGCGGCACCCTAATTCATCCCATAGGTGCTCTCTTTGGGATTAAGATCAGGGTTCTGTGCTGGCCAGTCCACACACGATACGGCATTATTGTCAAACCACGCCGTAACAGTCATTGCTTTATAGCTCGGTGCATTATCCTGCTGGTACCAACAAGGCTCGATTCCATAGTATTGCCACAGAGTTGGTAGAGCACAATTGTCCAGAAAATCAAGGTAGACATGCTGGTTAACAGGTTTGTCCACGATAACTAATGGGCCGGAACGATACGACGAAAAACACCCCCACACGAGTACACTGCCAGCTCCAAACTTGACCGTAAGAACAGTGCACTGTAGTAAATAGCGTTCCCCCGGCTGTCGCCATACCCATACACGACCATCAGACTGATGGATCATGTATCTGTATTCATCAGTCCATAAGACTCGTTTCCACTGATCTATGGTCCACGATAAATGTTCTTTACACCACTAAACGACGAGTAGCATTCCGAGTGGAGATGAAAGGCTTATGAGCAGCAGCTCAACCATGGAAACCCATGGAATGAAGTTCTTTGCGAATGGTACGTGTACATACCGAGGGTTCCACCATTTTTACTCACCTGCACACTGAGGTGTTGTGCAGTACTCCGTCGATTAGCTGTAACGACTCTCCTGAGGCTTCGACGTCCTCTATCAATGATTTTCTCTGGTCTGCCGGTACGTTTTGCTGCTTCAGGCACGCCATGTGTCTTCCACTTATTCAGTACATCCGAAACAGTTGACTTGGATAAGTTTAAACGCCTCTTGGTTTCTCTTATGGACAGCCCACTAATATAACACTAACAATCTTTCCTTTCTCAAAGTCAGTTCTCTCCCACCGCAACATTTTCACTCAACCTCACAGTGCTATATGATCGCGGTCAGTTGGAGGCCTGTTTTTATACCGTTTGCCGCAGTACCACGCATCTTAACAACGCAGAGGGTTCGTTCATTTGCTTTTGAAGGGGTGTCCGGTGGCTTTTGTCAATATAGTGTATATAGGGCGTTCAAAAAGTCTATCCGCAGTGGGAGTCGTAGGTTTTATGGAAATCAAACAAATGTGTTTTGGAAACGTATAATTCACTTACTTGCAGGAGGTATTGAAACTATCGTCCTTCATTTGCAAGACATAACCTAACTGTTTTACTTACGTAAGTTTTCAAACTCATCTACGAGAGTCAGAAAGTCCCTCCGCAGTAATATTAAGGCTGCTCCACCTAATGTTGTTGGCGCTCAGTCAAAATGTTTGAATTAAGCAACTTGTTGTATGTTGAATTTCAAGTTTTGCTGTTTACTTGTTAGCATAGCAAGCTGCAGAATATGTTTCACAGCAACACCAATTTTCACAAGATTATGATGAGTTGAAAGTTTTTAAAATGTGGATTTTGTTTTCATCATTGTCTCTCAGAAGAAAGGGACACTTTTCCTTCTGAGGACCCTCTTTCTTCGTATTGCATGACAAATCATTTTTCAGTCCGCGGGGACCAGTTATAACGAAGTAAATTTCTCCGTCATTTTTATCCGCGCCAGGATTCGAACCCGGATCCCCTCATTCCGGAATAAGTCACCCTACCAATTGAACTACGCGGACGTTTTATTCTGATTCCTATCTGCCTTTATGTCGTGTGCGTCCTTCTGGCAGGTACGTCACATCTCCTGGTACGTTACATCATCTCCCCCTTATTATTATTATTTTTTTTTTGAAGTGCTGGAGAAGGGATTCTCTTATTTATCCTATCTCGCGGTGTGGAAATAACATCACACCATTGCGAGATTTTTGAACGGTCGGGTCATCCGGATAGTTCGGGCGCCATTATAACGAAGTAAATTTCTCCGTCATTTCTGTCCACGCCAGGATTCGAACCCGGGTCCCCTCATTCCGAAATAAGTTGCTCTACCAATTGAGCTACGCGGACGTTTTATTCTGATTCCTATCTGCCTTTATGTCGTGTGCGTCCATCTGGCAGGTACGTCACATCTCCTGGTACGTTACACAGTATCGAGCATAAAATTTCACAGTGCACATTTTTCTTTGCTGACGCTTTTTTTTTGCTTTTCAAAAATAAAATGTAAATAAAACAGCGTCGAAATCGGATCGCAAACACCTTGTCCCGACCCGTTTGACTCGCTAGAAATTGTCGACACGTTGACCCGTTCACCCGTGACCCGTTTCCATCTCTTCCTGAGTTGCCTTTCAAACGATCATTGCGACGTGTCTTATGCTCTCTTTTCTACTTTGTATCGGTAGGTTTTTTTGTTGTTATTTTGTGTAGACAGTTTCCTTGTTTCTCGGCTATTTAAATCCTTTCTTATGTTTCTGTCGTGGTTTAATTAATTTTGTTACTGTTACTGACCTTTGGACTTGCCGTTCTTTGGCCCATCGAAACCCATGCGGCCTTAGCGGATCTAAAAGCTCATCCAAAGCGAGGAGGAAGGGGGGGGAGGGGTGTCTGCGGTCTAAAAAAGAGAGACTTTGTGGACATAAACATGCAGCTGCTGCCCCCTCCTGACATTGCAAGGATTTTTAAAACTCTCCATTAAAAAAGTTGTTTTAAATCACAAACTCCCAACGAGGACTGAAAAATCAGAATCATTTTCATGGCATTCAGTTGCCCCCTCTTCCAGGAAACCAACTTGATGCTTTTTTAAATCTCACTTAAGGATAAAATCTTTCAGAATACAGTTTGATTCCTTCTATTCGGTTGGGTTAATTTAATAGAAAATTTTCCAGCTTGGAAATCTGTTACTAGTTTTTGTTTACAGCCCAATCGAAGTACGTACATCGCTTTCTCACCCTTATTATCTTTACACATATTTCGAAGCCACACGTTGACTTTCCCTGCTCCCAAAGACTAATGATCCTAGACAATGCTAAAAAAAACACAAAGCTCACCCACACTAGTTTTTGTTTATGGCCCAATCGAGGTACGTACTTTGCTCTGTCACCCCCACTATCTCACACACTCTTCAATGCCTTCCCCACACAGTGACGTTCCCTGCTCCCAATGACTAATGATGCCAGACTATATTGAAAAAACAAAACAAAGCTCAGGTTTTGTTTATGGCCTAATCGAGGTACGTACTTTGCTCTGTCACCCACACTATCTCACACACTCTTCAATGTCTTCCCCACACAATGACTTTCCCTGCTCCCATGACTAATGATGTCAGACAATACTAAGAAAACAGAACAAAGCTCACCCATATTGGTTTTTGCTTATGGCCCAATCGAGGTACGTACTTTGCTCTGTCACCCACACTATCTCACACACTCTTCAATGTCTTCCCCACACAGTGACTTTCCCTGCTCCCAATGACTAATGATGCCAGACTATATTGAAAAAACAGAACAAAGCTCACCCATACTAGTTTTTGTTTATGGCCCAATCAAGGTACGTACTTTGCTCTGTCACCCACACTATCTCACACACTCTTCAATGTCTTCCCCACACAGTGACTTTCCCTGCTCCCAATGACTAATGATGTCAGACAATACTAAGAAAACAGAACAAAGCTCAGGTTTTGCTTATGGCCCAATCGAGGTACGTACTTTGCTCTCTCACCCACATTATCTAACACAAACTACGAAGTGCACCCCACACGGTGACTTTCCATGCTCTCAATGACTAATAATGCCAGACAATACTAAAAAAACAGAACAAAGCTCACCCATATTGGTTTTTGCTTATGGCTCAATCGAGGTACGTACTTTGCTCTCTCACCCACATTATCTTACACATACTTCGAAGCCTACCCCACACGGTGACTTTCCATGCTCTAAATGACTAAGGATGCCAGGCAATACTAAGAAAACAGGACAAAGCTCACCCATATTGGTTTTTGCTTATGGCTCAATCGAGGTACGTTCTTCGCTCTCTCACCCACATTATCTTACACATACTTCGAAGACTACCCCACTCGGTGACTTTCCTATGCTCTAAATGACTAACGATGCCAGGCAATACTAAGAAAACAGGACAAAGCTCACCCATATTGGTTTTTGCTTATGGCTCAATCGAGGTACGTTCTTCGCTCTCTCACCCACATTATCTTACACATACTTCGAAGCCTACCCCACACGGTGACTTTCCATGCTCTAAATGACTAAGGATGCCAGGCAATACTAAGAAAACAGGACAAAGCTCACCCATACTAGTTTTTGCTTATGGCTCAATCGAGGTACGTACTTTGCTCTCTCACCCACATTATCTTACACATACTTCGAAGCCTACACCACACGGTGACTTTTCATGCTCTAAATGACTAACGATGCCAGGCAATACTAAGAAAACAGGACAAAGCTCACCCATATTGGTTTTTGCTTATGGCTCAATCGAGGTACGTACTTTGCTCTCTCACCCACATTATCTTACACATACTTCGAAGCCTACACCACACGGTGACTTTTCATGCTCTAAATGACTAACGATGCCAGGCAATACTAAGAAAACAGGACAAAGCTCACCCATATTGGTTTTTGCTTATGGCTCAATCGAGGTACGTACTTTGCTCTCTCACCCACATTATCTTACACATACTTCGAACCCTACACCACACGGTGACTTTTCATGCTCTAAATGACTAACGATGCCAGGCAATACTAAGAAAACAGGACAAAGCTCACCCATATTGGTTTTTGCTTATGGCTCAATCGAGGTACGTTCTTCGCTCTCTCACCCACATTATCTTACACATACTTCGAAGCCTACCCCACACGGTGACTTTCCATGCTCTAAATGACTAAGGATGCCAGGCAATACTAAGAAAACAGGACAAAGCTCACCCATACTAGTTTTTGTTTATGGCTTAGTCAAAGTACGTACTTCGCTCTCTAACCCACATTGTCTTACACACACTTCGAAGTCTACCCCACACAGTGACTTTCCGTGCTCCCAATGACTAACGATGCCAGACAATACTAAAAAACCAGATCAAAGATCGGTTTTTGTTTATGGACCAATCGAGGTACGTACTTTGCTCTTTCACCCACATTATCTAACACAAACTTCGAAGTGTTACCCATACGGTGACTTTCCCTGCTTCCAATGACTAATGATGTCAGAAAATACCAAAAAAAAAAAAAAAAAAAAAAAAAACACAGAACAAAGCTTACCCATTGCTTTTCATGGTTGATCAAAGTCTTTTTTCTCTTCCGCTCTCATCTTTCTCTGTTTCTGAACCTCCAGCTTTTTTTGTCGTTTTGTTTTTTTCTGCTGAAACCAGAACAAAACATTGTATCTCCAAATTTACAGAAATGCTATGCAAACTTTTGTATAAACCTGTGAATTTATTGCAGTAATTTTACAAAAATAAATGCATTAATTATTTAGATATTCGCTCTTTAAAAAGGAGCAATTTATTTGATAGGACAGGGGCGAACACCCAGTCGGCCACCTCTGGATCCACTACAACCGTGCGCCAATGAAAGCAAATCAACCAACTAATCAACACTGGCTAAAGAACTGACTTTTTTTTTTTTTTTGCTTTTTTGGACATTGCGTTATTTGCATGAACGCGATTGAATACCTGTTATAGGGAAAATAGAAAAATCAGAGTAAAACTTAACGTGTACTTAAAAACGACCCCCCCCCCCCAAATAGGAATACTTATGATCGCGGTTAGCAGGCACGTATCCAGGAATTTTGTTGGGGGTCTGTGCAAAAATGTAAGAATAATTTATATATAGCAGATGTAAGTGGCAAGTTGTATTGACCATATGCTGTACTAATCTGCCGTATGCATAATGCACGTTTTACTGTGGCACGTCTCTTGGGGGAAGGCGGGGGAAAACTGGGATTACAGAGACAAATTTTTCAAACTGATATAATAGAAATGAAATAATAAATTAGGTTTGCTACTAGGAATTCATGAAGAGACCAAATGTGATATTTATAGAAGTATATTAAACTTCCAATTTAAATTGCACAGAAACTCGACTTGAAGATCATTCATAAACAAACCGTTCTGTATTCATTCATTAATTTTAATAAACTACATAAAAAGGCTTAAGAAGCTCTTTAATGCTTTATTTAATGTGTAGGCAGCCGTAGGTCCAGGCATGGGTTCAGGGTAGGGTCACATGAGGTGGGGCCCAGGTACCCCGGTTCAGGGTAAGGGGTGGGGGCAGGGCGCAGGTGCCCCGGTGTCCCTGCCCAGTTATAGATTTGTTTATCGCTTCCTCTAAAATAATTTCGTGGACAATTATTAAAAAATTAATAAAAAAAATCCACGTTTTATGTTGTTGTTGTTGGATAACCTTTGGGAGGGGTCCAGACCCCCTGGACCCCCTCCTTGGATACGTGCCTGGCGTATCGTCCTGCGTATTTCAACAATAAGTTCTCTCTCTCTCGTTTTTTAAAATATAGCATGTTTTGACCGTGGCGCGATACTGTATGGCAACTGTACTTCTACACTAAAGAGCAATTGAATTAGAGACAGCTGGCGTTATGCAAATGTGGCGCTGTGGGCGGCCCTGTAAACGGAAACGACATGACGTATGCAGCGATCCGACAACATAAGGAGTGATGCGACGGGAATCCGTAAGAGTCGGACGCAATATGGGTAAGACGAAGGATCCAAGCGCCTTTGATCGTGGGCAAATTGACGGACCCGACGAATGGGTCACTCCATCTCGGAAGTCGTGCAGGCACTGGGATTTTCACGAGCCACTGTGTCACGGGTGCACCGTGAGTACATCGAATCCGGTAAAACCATCCCTGCAAGGGCCAAACTGCCGTGGACAACAGCGTGTGGATTAGTTGGGTCATCGTCGGCTAGCTTGCCTTGTAACAGCGGGTAGACGGGCCACAGTGCAAGAAATAACTCGGCAATTTAACGCTGGTGCACAAAAACGTGTAAGCAGCCACACCATTCAGAACCATCTCCTCGCTATGGGGTACAGAAGCCATCGTCCCACGAGGGTACCGCTGCTGACCGCACATCACAGGGTGCAAAGATTAGCATGGGCGCGGGAACATCGCTACTGGACACTAGACATGTGGAAAAATGTTGCCTAGACTGATGAGTCGAGATTCACGTTAGTACATGCGGATGGCAGAATACGAGTACGGCGCAAACCACATGAAGCGATGGATCCTTCTTGCCAGCAGGGTACTCTTCAAGCTGGTGGGGGTGGCATTCTCGTCTGGGGACTGTTTACGTGGACTGGAATGGGACCCCTGGTACGTGTGACACCGTCCCTCACAGGTCAACGTTACCGGGATATCCTGGACGACCATTTGCTCCCTTTTGTGCGTCTTCAACATCCCACTGGGGACTTCATCCTGCAACAACCCAATGCACCGTGACATCGCTCCCGAATTGTATCCGAATGGTTGGATGAACACTCCACCGACGTGACCTCGCTTCCATGGCCAGCTAAGTCACCTGAACTCAAGCCCATTGAGCACATCTGGGAATGCCATCGAGAGAGATGTTCGAGGCTCTGACTCCCCTCCATCAAATCTTCGTGAACCGTGGGAGCTTGTTCAGGGGTCGTGGATCCGTATGGCTCTCCAACGCTTCCGGTGTCTTGTCGAGTCCATGCCGAGACGAATCACCGCCGTCATCAGGACGAAAGGTGGTGCTACACGTTACTAGACAGGTATCTCTAATTCAATTGCTCTTCAGTGTATATACCAAGAATCATGTTCTACGTATATACGTAGGTCGTACAAAAAGTAACAGAAAATTGAGATTATTTCATGAAACAAATACCACAGGCATTTAGAACTCCCGACCAGGGAAGATACATTCCTAGAGAAGGTGTTAACACTGCCCCATAGATGGCGTGACGTGCTTAAGCGGAAGGGCAGCATAAACGAAATGGCGGCGCCCATAGCTGTTTGCACCGTAGAGAAACAGAGGGAATCATCACGTTTTTGTGGTCCGAGGGTGTGAAACCACGTAAAATTCATAGAAGAATGCTGTAATAGTATGGAGATGTCTTCATTGGCGAAAGAAGAATGTATGAGTAGGCAGATGCGTTTAAAAATAGGCGAACATCCATCCGTGATAAGCAACGCTTCGGTCGTCCTAGCACGGCCGTCACAGGTGAGAAGGTGGGTCGCGCTGACGTCATCATATCGTGAAAACAGGCGCATTTATTTAGAAGTTCTGGCCAGAGAATTGGATGTTAGTATCGGATCCGTTCATACCATTGTTATGGAGGTTCTCAAGTATCGCAAGTCGGGTGCACTGTGGGTGCCTAGGATGCCGACTGATGAGCACAACATGATCCGTGTGCAGACGTCCACAGCTTTTTTGGCGTTGTGTTACGACGAAGGAGACAACTTCCTAGCACGTATCGTCACAGGGGACGAAACCTGGGTGCATACGAGCCCGAAAGAAAGGGAAGTCTTCAGAATGGCTGCACACATCTTCTCCAGTCACGAAGAAGTTCAGGTCTCAAACCTCCACCCGATAGGGGTCCTGTTCACCATCTTCTGGGATATGAATGGACCAATTTTGGAGCACTATCAGAAAAAAGGGGGAAAGAGTGAAGATAAAGCGCAATGTTGGAGGAGGTGCTGCAGCCAGCAATACGAAGCCGTCGCAGAGGACTTTTGTCTAAAGGCATTCTACACTTGCATGATAATGCCCGCCCTCACACAGCGGCTGCAACTCTTGACACCATTCTGAGATGATTTCAGATCTTACACCATGCTCCATACAACCCTGATCATGCTCCCTCTGATTATCATGTACTTGGACTCCTGAAGGACGCTTTGAGAGGACGAAGATTCGGGAGTGATGAGGCGGTCAAAGAAGCCGTGTATTCCTGGCTGAAGGCACAACCGAAAACATTTCTTTCTGGTGGACTAAAGAAGTTGGTGCAACGCTGTGAGAAATGTATTGCAAATGTGGGTGATTATGTAGAAAAATGAGATATCATTTGTATTTCTCATTGAATTATGTATCTCAAAATATTCAATTTGCTGTTACTTTCTAAACTGCCTCGTATATATTGAAACTCTGTATTGGAAATTGTGTTCCGTATATTGAAACTGTATTGGAAATTGTGTTCCATACCTACATTGAAATTCTATATTGGAAACTGTAAATGGAAATTGTGCTTGGATGCGATTGTTAAAGCTACAGCCTGCAGCTATACAATTATCACTTTTCTCATTTCCCACCGGACAACAAAAATTCTATTTTTTTGTTTGTTGGAAAAGTAAATTTTTTTAAAAGTGTCTCCAGCATAAAAAAATCGTGACTTCTGTTAAAAATTGTGCTTTACACGCCCCCAGAACTATTGATGGCATCTTGCTATGGTCTATAAAGAAACACTGATGATTTATCTTTTAATATGCATTTAAAAAATCTGAATCAGATTAAATTACTGCCAACGAGATTAAAAACTGTTGATTTGAAAGATTTTTCGCGACTATGATAAAAGCTAGTGAGATGCGTTTAAGCTTTCTGTTTCTTTATTGGCTGAGTATCTTAGGCGGTGATGGTTGGAGTTAAGTTTCATCATCTGTTTCGGGTAGTTGTACGTCCGACGTATCATTCATGTCAGTTTCCGATACGCTGCAGCCACCAGTATCACCATCATTATTACCACCATCAGCGCCATCATTACCACCACCATCAACATCACCGCCATCATCAGCGGTGTGGTATTCTCCGTCTGTTGATGACCCATCATCTTCTTCATCCGTCATTTCCGTTGGCTCACGCAGTGGAGAGCCTTTATCACCATCATCATCAGCAACAGAAGAAGTTGTCTTCGTCTCTGACTGAAGATCTTCTGAAAGTATAGGAGGCGGAGTTTCTGCCCCACGGTCTTCGGAAAATCTAGATGGCGTAGATTTTACCTCATGTTCTGAAAATGTAAAAGACGGAGTTTTTCTATCAGGATCCGAAACGCTAACAGACGGAGTTTTACTCCCATCATGGCGTTTGGTAAGTCTTCTACTTCTAACGGGAACTATCTTTCTGCCTGCCGTCATAGCATGCGTCCGTAACTCCCCAAGAAACAATTTTTTCACCGCGTTCTCAGCTTCGTAGTCAGACAATTCTTGGCTCTCTTTCTGAGTCGCACCCTCCACCATCTCATTTACCGAGCGGACGCAAAGGTCAATCATCATTTTTTTGCTTCATTCATACCAAAATGACTGATGGAACCGGATTGACCGTGCATGCACTTCATAACTTCGTTAATAGCCAAAGCAAAATTTGGACGCACCGGCTCTTGAACGAATGCTGCTGGTTTTGTGCGTCGTTTCTGATGAGATTTGGCTTTTCTCTCTTTTCCTGATTTAAGAGTTTGTTGTTTCTTTTTCGCAGTTGCCTTCAAACGCCCTCTTGCTGTTTTGCTACTTGATTTTGTGGCCCTCATACGCCCTCTTGTCGTTTTGTCTCTAGGTTTTATTACTTTATTGATCGGTTTAAGCCGCTTCATTGTTTTCACAGCTTTACGTTCTCTCGGTGGTTTACGCTGTTCTGCTCTGTCACGCTGTTTTACTGGTTGAACAAGCTGTCTCGTGGTATCTGACCTTCGTCTCATGAAGGCATCACTCTTGACTATTATTTTTTTGGGCTTAAAGGAGATGATGCCGTCGGCATAATGCAACACCGAGTTTTCTCCCTCGTACTGAGCGTGCTCATTTAAATGCTGGGAAGCACTTCGCGCATTGCGACAGTTGTATCTAATGCTGTCAGTACTTTAGCCCTTTTTCTTGTAGCAACTGACGATGCGCTAGTGACGATTCTCTGGCACAAATCGGCCAACATTTCATCTATTAATGCCGTGGCTTCAGAATTGGTTTTAGCATTTATCTGCATTTCATCTACAAGTGACAGAAGTGCCTCAATGAATGCTTTCTTCCTTTTTTTTGGTCTGATTTCAACCTCCAAAGGTTGTTTCCCCTTCCTTCGTGCTGCTCCTTTTTCAGATGGTGATAACTTCCTCGTTTTTTTGGGAAGCGGCCCAGACGCCTTCTTCGATGCTCTTCTTCTTTCAGCTGTCGAACTCTTTCTCATTTTCTTGGGGGGTGACACAGATTCCTTCTTCCTTTTTCTGGGGAGTGATGCCACTTTTCTTTGCTCTTTCCTCTTTGGCTGCAAATACAAAATGCCCTCCGCAAAATTCATTATTGATCTCGTCCCTTCACCATCTGCATGAGAAAATAAATCGCCGGGAAGTAATGACTTCAGACTATCTCTCAGATGACGTATTTTTATATCTTCCGATGTGTCTTTCGCCATCTGCTTCACGGAGGAGTTAAGAATTTTATTATTGATATCAGATATTATTTGATTTAGATATCTCAAGGCATGGCGGTCCATGGCATTATCCGTAGTTACAGTTCTCAACAGTCCGCTTAAACCACGAGTAAAGGTTAAGCGTTGATCTTTAGGAGTGGACTGCATTGGCCGAGATTTCTTGGCTGTTGCTTTCAAAGTTTTTTTGCTTAAGGTACACCTAGTTTGTCGGCCTTTTTGAGGGGATGTCTTAAGTTTCCCAGGTGTAGATTTCTGCTGTACTGATGGGATCTTGTATTTCAGCTGACCGGTGTTGTATGATGTCAGTGCTTTGTTGGCTTCGCTTATTGCATGTTCAGCTATAGTTTTACTGAACATATCCATGACAGCAAGCTGTACGTGCCTCGCTGATGGACTGGCACTTCCGCCTGCTGTTGCTGCCTTATCTGAAGCATCTTTGACCAATGCATCGCTCACAGTATCCAGAATAACGCACAACAGCTCCTTGCCTTGTGACGTAAAGGTTGCCTTTTCATGGATGGCTTGCAATAGTTTTGACATTCCAGGTACCAGTTCCGATCTTGGTTTTGCTGCTGGTTTCGCAGCTGCCACTTTTGATAGCGATGATCTCGCTTTCCTGTTCACCTTTGGCAGTTTGTTTGAAACTTTGCTCTGCTTCACAGTAGCGCGCTTCAACGACTCATACTTCAAATTGTTATCTAGATAATCAGCCACTACTTGCTCTCCATGGGTGATAGAAGCTTCCCTTATCTGTTTGGGAAAACAGTTCTTCACAGCCTTCTTGACCACGCAGGAAGAAATTTCTTTACAGCGTTTCGATTCTTTGGCGATATCTACAGTTTCTGCGATGACTTCTGACAGCACCTGATTTACCACTCGTACTAATTCCAGCACCGCGTCGTTTCTCAAGGTCAGACGATCTTTGGAATTCTTTTCCAACAGCCTAACGGCGCGCTTTAGTCTCGATTCTCCCAATTTATGTGACGGAGGCATGTAAGCGAAAAATAAGATGCTGCGAAACAAAAAATAACTAAAAATTTGGAAAGAAAGAGAGGAGAAATAAAATATATCTCTTTAGGTCGGAGGGCCAATGTTTACTTCCGGAACATCGAAGTGACGCCTACGAAACGTAATAATGCGGATATGCAATAGAATATTTTCTTTGGTTACTTTTGCTTGAGGGAAGCAGTGTTATATCTTGGAGTGAGGCCTTTAACATCTACCAATAAGCGTTCACCGCTACAAGCAATTCCTCTTTTCATACAGGGTGATTGTAAATTCCTTCAACAATACAAGAGGGGTGACAGTACACCTCAAGACGAACAATATTTGCAATGGAACCTAGAGCCGCATTCCACTCCTAGTGCCAGAAAAGAGCACGTTCGAAAAACGTCCAGCAGGCACACGGAGCTCCAACCAGTGCATGAGAAGCACAAGATGTAAATCAGGTGCGCTGAACAGGTGCGTAGGCCATGAGGAGCAAACATTCAAAAACGCAGCCGAACCCCTTCAGCGATATTATCGTGCGAACATCACATGAGAATTGACGTATTTGGGAAGGGTATGAAGGACTACACATACGACATATCCCGGGTGGTGGATTGGACGCGGTGGACCTGTGGCTTGATCTCCCCGCTCCCCGGACCTTAATCCACTGGACTTCTTCTTCTGGGGGCACATGAAAACATTAGTGTACGAGACAGCTGTGGACTCCCTGGAAGATCTCATCGCGCGAATCGCTGTTGCTGCGGACAAGATCAACACCACACCGGAATTCTACGAGAGGGTACGACAGTCCTTCATTCGCCGGTGTGGGCTGTGCAACGACGCCCTTGGACGCCAGTTTGAGTAGCTCCTTCGAGTCTTTCTCTGATGCGATTGGAATTGTGCAACTCATAAATTAGGTATGTCTCTTTGTTTTCCTTGTTGAAGGCTCAAGGTGGATATGTGGTACGAGGAATAAGCAGAGGCAACTCCTTAAATGAAATTAATAATCATCGCGAGAGACCTACAGTAGCTGCTACCCAATAAAGTATGGCATGATAGATTAATCTATAAATGCTAATAAGATTTAAAATAGTGTAAGTATACTAGTAATCCGAATTTCTTGGCGTAGATTATAAATCAAAGTCGAGCACATCAACCAGATGGCTTTTTTAAGGAAGGTAGGCAGCGACCTACCTTCCTTGAAAAAGCCATCTTGTTGATGAACGAAAGCTTGGAAACTTTGATTTATAATGTACGCCAAGAAATTCAGATTACTAGTATAGTTATAGTATTTTAAATGTAATTGATGTACAGTTCCTTGTAATTAACTAATAAGATTGTTGGCTAGACTTCCGAAGTAACAGTGTATCATTCCGCCGCAGTTGCCAGAAGGTATATTTTAGCCCGTGGTACTCCGTGTGTTACTACGCGATATCTACTTAATGGGCCAAACATTAGAGGTACCTCATCAAATAGAAGTCATCGCTCTTTCCACGTTTATAAGTGAGTCCCGGAAAAAATTCTCATCGGCCGCCACCAGGAATCGAACCCAGGTCTTTCAGTTACCCGCCGGATATGCTTCCACTGCACCACTACGGCCTCGAAATTCTCCAGACTCACAAACTGTCAAACCACATGGCAGGGTTGCTTCTTTGGAGCCCCGCACAATGCTGAGGATTCACCACAGATGAACAGCAGCAACTGAACAAATAACTACAGGGTGTTCGGAAAGTAACTGTGCACCTAGGTTACCGTTTTGTTTTGGCAGTTATCAAGTGCACTATGTGCCACCGGAACGTAATAAAGTGGATTCTCCCAGTCGCAGCCGATCGCGGGAACCCATGGGGCTCACTGCGCATGCGCAGCAAGCTGCTCTAGCTTCGGTTGCCGCATTTGAGTTCCAGAGGTCAACAGAGACGAGTCGTTGTTACTGTAAGTATCGAAGTTATCGCGTGTGCTGTTGTTGTTCAGTTTTTCGCACTATGGTTCTTTCAATTGCGGAACGTGTGTTTGTGGTTGAATACGTCTTTCGAGAAGGCAAAGAATACACCGATTTAGTGCGGCAGCAATTTGCTGCGAAATTCCCAGACACACCTGTACCTCATCGTAATGCAGTTCGCCGACTTATTGAGAAATTTCGTGTGACAGGCTCAGTGTTCGACGCCGAACGAAGCGGGAGACCAACTGAACTTATCGATGGGAAGTTGATGGACATCTCTGACTCCCTGCTGCGGAGTCCATCAAAATCCTTGCGCAAGTTGGCGCAAGAGGAAAATATCGGGCTTGCGACAGCGCATAAAGCGGTGAGAAAATCATTGCACCTCTACCCATACGAAGTAACAGCTGTACAACAATTGTAACCGGCGGATCACGTAAAACGGCTCCGGTACTGTGAATGGTTTAACAATTTTATTCAAACGAAAACTGTTGCTGTTCTTGATGTCACCTTCTTTACAGATGAGGCGTGGTTCCACCTCTCTGGGTATGTTAACGCACAAAACACACGATTGTGGTCCACAGAGACTCCTCATGCTGTGTCGGAACGACCCTTGCATGACCAGAAAATCGGAGTGTGGGTTGCGCTATCCCGACGGCGCATTGTCGGGCCGTTATTCTTTCAGGACTCCGTGAATAGTGCACGTTACTGTTAAATACTCCACGACTTCATCGGCCGCCTTGAAGAAGACGAAATCACCTACAGCTGGTTTCAACAAGATGGTGCTACTGCGCACACAGCTCACACCTCTATGAAACTTCTGAATGAGGTTTTCGGCGAACGTAGCATCTCAAAAAACCTATTGCCCCATCGCTCCCCGGACCTTACTCCACTAGACTTTTTTCTGTGGGGCGCAGCAAAATCTGCTGTGTATCGTGATCGCCTACGCATGCTTGATCAATTACAAACTGCAATAACTACGTTCATCAGAAACATCTCACAAGCAGAGCTGCAGCAAGTGTTTGCAAACAAACTGAAACGGGTTCAGCGCTGTATCGACGCTCGTTGAGATCACTTCGAACATTTTTTCTAAGTGCATAGCTTAGGTGCACAGTGACTTTCCGAACACCCTGTAGAAGGCGAATGAATAATAAATACACAGTTGACGTGGATCAGGAACATCAAATGGAAGTAATCGCTCTTTCCACGTTTATAAGTGAGTTCTTTTTCCGGGACTCACTTATAAACGCGGAAAGAGCGATGACTTCTATTTGATAATCCTGATGCACGTCAACTGTGTATTTATCATTAGAGGTACCTACCTAATAGTGTGTTGGTACTTCTCTGGTGAAAACAACAGCGTGTAAACGGCGAGGTATCGACTCCACCAGATGCCGGAGGGTTTCTGGAGGTAATGCCATCCATGACTTTTGAAGCATTGTTCACAAGTCCGCCCGAGACGTCAGTCCAGGATCCATGGATCTGATGTTCCACGCAACGGTATCCCAGAGAGTTTCCATAGGGAGTGCTTTAACCTCCGGGGACTTTGGGGGCCAGTGGATGGTTTCAAACTTGTTCCTCGAGCCATGCCTGGGTAGTTGCGGCCTGATGGGGCGGCGCATTGTCATCTGAAGCAAGCCTTCGTCTGCAGGATGGGCGAAGGCCATTTAATCGTGCAGGTGATCAACCAGCACACGCTGGTAGCGCACAACGGTTAAGGATCTCCCCAGACACACTAAGGATCCTCAAAACGATCACAGAGGCACCGCTGCCTTGAACAGAGCTGATCTAACACGACGGGGCCATGGCCTCATGCTGTTGACGCCACACCCACACCCTCCTGTTAACTGGATAGTCTACGTTGACCCCGATCATCAATCGTGTGTTGTCGGCTACCGCTTGGTCTCCGGCCGCTGGTACGTCCGTCGATTGTTTACTCGCGGTACACCCTTAATACGGTTGCCCTCGGAAACTCTAGGGTTCTTACCACTAAGGCGATAGAGTGACCCATCTGTTTTGCGCCGAGAATGCGTCCACGATGGAAGTCGCTCAGATCACCATGTTTACCATTACAATACTCTGTTGAGAAGATCTGCCGTCCACCTGTTTATCCTCTGCGTTAGGTTTGGGTCTGTTGAGCTCTGCACGGAGGATGCCCATGTCAACTGCCCATCACCCCTATTTCTAATAGTTTGTCAAATGCCCTGTTCGAAATGGAAAATGCCACACTAGGAGGTATTTGTCCGATCGCCATGCAAATTGGTGGGTATGTGTCGACAATTGGGTTATGCAAATGTCTGCAGTTGCGAACCAATCACGTGATAGGTGAGGAAAGATGAAAGGGCAAAACCGTTCGGATGAGCTAAGCTTCCTAGTCCGCACCTGGGCGTTTGGACAAGTGCATCTGGGTGGCGAAAGTGAGTGTAAGGTGTGAAAATGTCTGCGCGACGTCATCGGGAATCCTATCTATCACCCGCACGCCTTTACTAGAGACTTCATTATAGCGCTGCGCATTACTGGTTGGTGCTTGTGCCGCATCCCGATGTAACAACTGTCAGCCGGATGTGGCGACTCTGGTTGGAAGAAGGCAACGTGTGCCGTCATAGTGATACAGATGCGTGCAGGCGGACGTCAGAACGTTATAGCGGATCCAGCGAGAAAGGGAGGAGGGCTATCGCCGTTAGAGTAGGTTTCCCTTTTTTGAATGGCCTGCGTGTAAATAATTAAAACATTTATTTTTGTAAAATTATATAAAAGCTCCCAGTGGACAGGACTCTCGAAATCCTACCATGCACACAATATTGTCTTCACTTCAAAACGCCCTATTTTAACCACTGCTTAAGCCTCATCCCCTGACCGCAGCCATTGGTTTCTGGTATCAGAATAATGAAGGAAGATCCACGTCTCATCACTCGCCACAATTCTCCGCCAAAACTTGTCGTCACGTGGATTCTGCAGCAATTCTCGACACAAAGTGACTCGCTCCTCAGCTTGCTTTGGGTTCAACTCATGGGGAACCCTACACGGACGTCTAGATGTGAAAACCGAGCTGGTGTAGGTAACGAACGATGGTGGTTTCTGATGCATGGACTTTCTCTGCTGTTCGTCGAGTGCTAGTTCCTGGGTGCTGTTCAACAGCTAGAAGCAGGGCTTTGGTTTTGCTGGTGAATGGTCTCCCTCACCTCGATTTGTCAACGAGTTCTGTGTCTCCGGACCAGAGATGGAAACGGGTCACGCGTCAACGGGTCGGGTCAAGGTGTTCCTGACCCGATTTTAAACTGGTTTTATTCCCGTTTCATCTTTGAAAAGAGAAAAATATATTCCAAAGAAAAATGCGCGTTGTGGAATTCTGTAGTCGATACTGGTGCCCACGGAGTGAATAATGATTTGCCATGCAAAAATATTGTCGCCTTTTTCTTAAAGCAACGAAGATTTCCACCGACCGATGTCAAACACACCGACATTATGTCGTAAAAAGATACTTCCTTTGCGTTCTTTTACAGTGCGATTGTCCAGGACAAGGTACAGGCAAACGCCATTCGCCTGCTTCTTAGCTGATTCACTCTCTCCATGCGAAGTTCACTGTATGACTATGAGCTACTTTTCACATCGCATCTTTTACATTGAGCATTCAGAGGTTTCCGATTGATGTGCTAACATTCCATTCCCATGACATGTCATATCGAAATTAACTCCTTATTTGTTAATACGGATGGATTTAATATTAAGGAGGCTGAGAAAGGCGTCGAAGCCAATAAATACGTGCTTGTTGAAAACCACAAGGGGGAGAGTGAATGCTGGAAATTGTTTCGTCTCATTAAGGAACCGGTGAATAATTCTGTGTTGTTTGGTCTTGCTTGTTGTTCAAAATGTGGAAAGTGTGTAATTACAAAGAAATATGACGACGGTGTAATAAGAGATTATGGAGTCAAAAATCTAACGGTCCATATGAAAGTATGCGCACCTCTAACAAAGCGTGGAAAGAGTGAACAATCTAAATACCTGTAAAAAAATACATTTGTGTAATCGTAAATAATGATTCCCACTTGTAATATACTCACGGTCATAGTCAGCCATTACTTCTGTATTACGCAAAATAGTGGAACTAAAAAGGGCACTAAAACTAAAATTTAGCAAATAACCAAATTTTATTATTAAAAAAAGATTTCAGTTATTAAATATCAAGCAGTTATTGGGATGTATGTATATATATGTACAATGCTACAATGATCCTGCTCCATAAAAAAGCTGATGTTGAAGATCTCAGGATCTACAGGCCCATCAGCCTCCTATCAGTGGTTTATAAAATCTTCACTAAGGTTCTTTCACATCGCTTGAAGGTAACACTAGACATGGCTCAACCGAGAGAACAAGCTGGATTCAGGAGTGGCTACAGCACTATAGATCATATGCATGTACTGAGACAACTAATTGAAAGAACTAGAGAATATCAACTCCCATTATGCATGGCTTTTATTGACTATTAAAAGGCCTTCGATTCTGTGAAAAACATCAGCAGTAACAATGGCTTTGAAATCCTGCGGTATTGAAGATGCATGCATTAGCATTATTAATAACATCTATGAAAATGCATGTGCAAAGGTTTGGATATTTAAGAATACAGCAGAAATAAAAATTGGAAAGGGAGTGAGACAAGGTGACACCATATCTCCCAAGCTCTTTAACGCCACATTGCAAAATGTCTTTCAATCATTGAACTGGGAAAACAAAGGGATAAAGATTAATGGAGATTACTTAACTCACCTTCGTTTTGCTGATGACGTAGTCTCTTTGCAACTACCCCTTCAGAGCTGCAGAGTATGATCCAAGAACTTGCTGACAAGAGTAAAGAAGTGGGATTAAAAATGAACTTTCAGAAGACAAAAGTGATGTACAATGCTTTTACAAGAAGCGAAGATTTATCGATTGATGGAGAAAAGCTTGAGACAACCGATTCCTACATTTATCTTGGGCAGCAGATATCAAGTGAGGGCCACATTGATGAAGAAATTAGTCGGCGTATAAAACTTGGATGGAGATCTTTTGGAAGAAACAGTACAATTTTTAAGAGCAGTATGCCATTATGTCTCAAAAGAAAAGTGTTTAATCAATGCATTCTGCCCGTGCTTACGTATGGAGCAGAGACATGGACCTTAGCTAAAAAATACATACAAAGACTGCGGACAACTCAAAGAACACGGAGAGATGCATGCTTGGTGCAACCAGGAAAGATAAGAAGAGGAAATTGTGGATAAGGAAAATGAGAGGAGTGGACGACATCATGATCAGAGTGAAATCATTGAAATGGCAATGGGCTGGACATGTTGCCAGAAGAACGGACCACCGATGGACAACCGAAATTTTAGACCGAATTCCGAGGGACAGGAAAAGACCCAGAAGAAGACTCCATGGGAGGTGGATGGAGGAAATTAGAAAGTATGCTGGAGTGACATGGAGGAGACAGACCCAAGACAGACAATTGTGGAAGAAATTTGGGGAGACCTTCATCCAGCAGTGGATTGATAATAGTTGTTGATGATGATGATGATATATATATAAATTGAGTTTCGAATTTAAAGTTCAAAGCAGATTTGTCCGGGTCAGGTCCAGTTATGGAACGTTCGGGTTCGAAATTGTTGACCCGTTTCCCACTCTGCTCCGGACCGGAAGCGTTGGAACTATTTTCTTGCTTTTGCAGGGTGCACTCTGTCCCCTCACTTTCTACACTACAAATTTCCTTCGCGACACCTGTCGCGCTCAACCGATTTCTCCAATAATGGCGTAGGACCACACGAACAATAAGTTTCTCTTCTGACATTCTCGTCTCGTATGAGCCGCACACACATGTTAACCCCGGCGTATGCCCAGAGGCGCCAACTTTTGAAAAATATTGGGTGGGCTCAAAGACTTGAGTCATGATTTTATAAAAAAAAATCTTAAAATCCCTCCTTTACATAGATCCTAATATTTACTTTCATGCCATTAATATGATTACAGATAGTATATTATATAGAAGGCTAAAAAATAACAAATTGGAAATATAACACAAATATTCTGATATGTTGGTAATAACAATCACCTAAAATATATACAGTTAGTAATTTACCCTACAATGCATACTTTAACACTACAATTATTTTTCATGTAAAGAAAAATTAAAATTAATAAAATTACTTATTTGTACAAAAATATATTTGTACTAATAATTCAAAAAATAATACTTACAAGAATATAAATACCAAATAAATAATACCTTGAAAAGAAGTTTTTTTAAAACAAAATTCAGGCATTGTAGAGTTAAATCGTGGACTTCTCAATATAAATTCATCGCAAACATCTTTTCAATCCACCTTTTCAGCGCTGTCCTTATGTTCACTTAAAACAGCAATGTGATTGTCTTTTGTTGGACATTGTGAAAGGCAAAAATGTCTTGTGACGTATATTCTAAATTAACTTTCCTTTTTAGTTTCTTTCCCTATGTAAATCTTGAGTTTGTTCTCAGTTATACTTCACACTTAACGTGATATCTTTTCTCTCAAACGAATACTGTTGGCAACACCTGAGGTTGAATGAATGTGACGTATGCCTGTTATGAAATAAGAACGAGAAATATAAACTACGATACAACAGTTGCTCGTGTGTGGTGTGTGGAGCGTTTAATGTGGAATGTGGATACTGATTTGTTATGTGAAGTGCTATATCTGTGCTGGAGAAATAAAGCATCATTTCCGTAAGTTTGACTTCTGTTTAAATGTTTCGTCTGGCCGTTAAGGTTTAACTTACTGAACCAATTCTGTTTAATATCGTAGAAATGGGGTCAAAAGTCATGGCACAGGAGCGAAAATTATTCCACAGACATTGTCCTCATAACTTGAGTAATGATTTCTGATATGTTGGAAAGCGTATCATATCCAATGCATTGCATGTTTTTACTAACTTTTTGTTGTTGTTGTTGTAGGTATTCAGTAGTATAAGAATCCCCCGCACCCCGTGGCCTGCGTTTCCCTTGAACGTGTCAAATTTGTGTAATATTCCCTCAACTAGCGTACATGACAATTTCATGGTCATCACAGGTTCGTAACTAACAAACGTTACACAACACAGTGGAACGAATGCTCGCGAAAACAATCGATCGACAAGCCCTATCAACATATGGAGGGGGGGGGGAGGCATAGAACAAAACGTACTAAAAACAATAAGTGTTGTTGAACACTTTATATACACTTCCTCAATGATCGGTGATTTTTTCAGACTTTCCTCTTATTGGAAGGCACCTTCCCCACAGGTATTCTCGGAGAATTAACGTTCATATTTCTTCTAATGCTTCTGGAAAACCGACTACACGCATGAAGATAATATATTTAATAGTAGATGCTATTGCACAATGCACACTTAGGAAACTTCCTCGTTGAATGTTACCGACTTTTCCTGAAAGGTACCTTCCCCAGAGATATTTGTAGTGAGTAGACCTTCATATTTCTTCTCCTGCTTCTGAAAGCTCGATTTTAGCAACTAATAATCGTCGCCGAAAATTAAGTAAGTAATGCGTTCCGAATTTTTCTCTATTTCTAGTTTTTTTTTTCTTTTGCGAATCAGGGGTAGCTAAAGTGAAAAACCGGATTACACACTACAAAAAAAAAAAAAAATTCTGACATCCACGAGCAACTTCTCGTGAATTCTTTGGTGAATTAACGAAGCATGTTTCTGATACAACCGTTTCCGTGAAATGAGGGAAAGAAAGCTGAATTTCACAGATTTTTTTGTTTTTTTGTTGAGGGTTTAATGACTACCGTGAGCAACTCAATAGGCTATAAGCAGTCGCCCGTCCCCAATTTAGAGCCACTGGTTCCAGGGAAGGGAGGGAGCCAGTGCCGTAAGACAAGCACAACATCCATGCCTCACCGGGATTCGAACCCGGACCCATCTCGAACGAATGATCCGAAGCCATTGCTTAGACCACTGTGCCTCCGGAGCGGATTTTTCTTAACATTAATTGTTTTTAAGATTTCTTAAAATTTTAAAACAAAGGAAGAGAAATTTTCGCGCGTTTTTAACGTTGTTCCCGTTCAAAACATAAAGCTGTAATCGCTAGATCACGCAGGTCGCAAACAACTGTTCTCCCCAACCATTTTATTTTAGCATTCATTCTTTCATATTTTACAAACAGATAACTTCAACTTGATGAGATATAATTGTTTTTCTTCAGCTTTGAATCTTGGAAGAGATAGTTTTATGCACTTTTAACGCACCACGCACTTTTGATGTGGTATTTTGGAAGTTAATGGTTGCAATTTTTCCTTTTATTTTTTTTTATTTTTGCTTCGAGGCCTAAATTTTTATCTAACTGAAAGTTAAATTAAAGCGATTTCTTTTCTTTTTCTTTTTTTACAAGAGCCACATTTTAAAAACGTTTTCTCTGTTTCCGCGGTCGTCGGCATTCCGTAAGTTGACGTGGCAACTTTTTTTTCTTTTTGCTTCCAGATAGCTTCACTTCAGTTAGATTGATGAGGTGTTTCTTTTTTCTTTCCCTTTATTTTTTTCAAAAACGATATATTTACACATTTTTCATTTCATTTCATTTCATTTATTTATTCATTCAGTTGCCACTACAGCAACTAGGAAAAGGAGGGAAAAGGCCGTGACTCCTGACATAGCCCTCCTCTCCCCAGAATACAAAAAACATAAAGCTTAACAGAAAAGGCAAGCCAACACATATATGGTAGGTAAACGTACTTGCTCACAACCAACACATATAACAATGTGTTCCATCAACAATAGTCTTCATTATATCTAAACAAACAAGTTTCATATACACTTCACTATATAATCACATATATATTTATAAATAAATAACAAATAACGTCTGCACCTCACTCTATAATCATACTAACCCACATTTCTTCCATTTAGTCGAAATTGCCTATTGTTTACTAATTATTTCATAAGATATGCCTTTAGTTTTATTTTAAATAAGTTAAAATTATTAATTGATGTTAGTTCTTGGGGCAATAAATTCCAGAATTTTGGGCCACTATAATTTATATTCATTTTAAGTTTTGCAGTTTGTGGGAACATTGGAATTAGTAGTGATCTATTCCTAGTATTGTGGTAATGAGTATGTATATTTGGTGTTATTATATCATTGTGTATACCATTTTTAATTCTTTTATACATTATTTTTCCCAAGTTATAATCATATAATTGCTTTATCGTTAAAATATTATATGTATTGGAGTTCACTTTTGACCGGATATATAAGATTGGTTGAAAATTATTTGATGTTTTAAGGTCTATTAGTCTTATAAATCTATTTTGCAGTACCTGTAGTTTATTAATATTATATTGTGTGGTTTGTCCCCAGGTTAAAATGCAATAATTAATTGTTTGAATTAGAGTATGATATATAGAAATTAATATTTTTGGTGTTAAGTTTGGCAAAGCACTACTGACCATTCCGATATTTCTAGAAATTTTGTTACTTAAATTTTCAATGTGTTTGTTCCATTTCAAATCATTGTGTATAGTTGTACCTAGATAAGAGTGTGTTGAGACCGTATTAATCCTGACTCCATTCATCAGAATCGGTAAATCGTATAAATGTGAAGCTTGTGAATTAGAGAAAATCATTAATTTAGTTTTATTAATATTAACAACTAATTCATTTGCATTCAGCCAATCAGTTATTAATTTCAGCTGAGTATTAGTTCTTAGTGTAAGCTCATTCATATCAGTTCCCTTTAAAATAATAGTTACGTCATCTACATATAGGATTGTATCATTATCTTTTAATACTGCAAATAAGTCGTTAATATATAAATTAAAAAATAAAGAACCAAGAACTGATCCCTGGGGTACCCCACAGTTTATGATTTGTAATATGGATCGATTCTGATGAATCTGGGTGTATTGCATTCTTTCTGACAAGTAACTTTTGAATAAATTATAGCTAGATCCCCGGAATCCTATAATATTTAACTTATGAAGTAATATATTATGATTTAGGGTATCGAATGCTTTTGATAAATCAAGAAATACTGCTATTGTTTTTTGTTTTTGTATTAGATTTTGTTGAATTATATTTTGTGTATGTGATAACGCTAGTTCAGTTGATTTATTTGGTACAAATCCGAATTGTCTGTGATGAAATATATTATGTCTTTGAATGTATGAAAATAGTCTGATATGAATCGTCCGATTCCGTTTCTCACGGTCGAATTATGAGGCATTCCGGAAGTTGATGTTCGTAATTTTGCCTTTTTTTGGCTTCCAGATAGCTTCATTTCAAAAGTTAGATTAATGACGCTTTTTTGTTTTTACAAAATCCACATTTGTTAAACGTTTGCACATTTTCTTCCGTTTCCTCGGACATGCGGCATTTTGAAAGTTTGACGGTCGCATTTTATTTTATTTATTTATTTATTTATTTATTTATATATTTTACTTCCAGATAGCTTTATCTCGGATTTTTTTTTGTTACTAAAACCATATTTTTACGCATTTTTTAACGCTCTCTGCTTTGTTTCCAAGGCCGTATTACGCGGTATTCCGGAAGCTGACGGTCGCAATTTTTATTTTTTTTAGTTATTATCTCCCAAATAGCCACCGGAACCCAAAGACCTTGGAGAGAACAGACTGGCAAACCTAGTGCTGCGCTTCGGAGGCAACGAACAGCAATTGAGACAGCAGCGCCATCTGTTACCGCGAGGAGTTGGTGAAAAATTCATAGCTATTGGAAAGGTACATACGTGTTTGATTCAACGCATAATATAGGGTATAAATAACGCAGAAGGAATATTCGGGTGAGAATGCGAACCAACAAATTCTTAGATCAAAATTTAATTAGCAAGTTCTCAATTTCGATGAAAATCAGCTATGTAATAGAAAATACGCCGCTACATACAACGAACACCTGATACGTGAAGTTGCAGCAATGCGAATTTAAATACACCGCATTATCGTTCCTTCATATTTCCCTTAATCAGCCACTTTTGTTCCTCAAATTGTTTTATTGAAAAGCAATTTTATTAAGAAGCAAATAAAAAAAATGTGAGGCAATGCAAATACTTCATCTTTCCACAGGGTAGGAACACACACGCTGTTTACGTAGAGAGCCTTGGAGGCTTTTCACCATGCTTTGGGCAATCTTATAAGAAAAACGTGATTAAAAATTTAAATTCATAGGAGGAAATAGTTTCCAACTGGTGTTTTTCAGCAAATTTAAATAATGTGAGGCAATAAATATATTTTTTCTTTCCACAGGAGAGGAACAGCAAGTCGCTTTTTACAGGGGTGATTGTCGAGGAACTGTATTTTCATTTTTAGTGCTCCCAGGCCCAATTTAGAAATTCTGATGTCTCAAAACACGCAGTTTTTGAGATTTTTAGTAGCCCATGTTCGAAAACCTTAATTGCAAACAATTCTTAGTCCCCAAATGTGACTATTTGAATGTCGAACATATGTTTTGTGGTTCGATTTTTTGATCACTGAATACAAAAAATTGAAATGAACAAGAGAGGGTGTTCATAAATTGTTAACAGTCCTACATTAAAACCAAAAAAACATTATTCTATAGATAATTACTATATTTTGAACATGATGTAATATCCAAATATTCCTTCATACTTAAAACATATATTCGTTCATACTGGGAAAAAGCATCATCTATGCAATTACAGCCAAATACTTTATGAACAACAATGAACAAAACATTTAACTTACTTGTGAAAATACTCGTTTTTGTATGTCGGCCGTTATGTTGTGTACATGTCTAAAACAGTACCTGACCCAAACCTGGCAATATTTATTTTTTATGAGAACTATTTAAAGCACGATTTGCAACACGCACGCAACCAGCCTATGCTCAGAAACAGCTTTCACTCCTCGTTAGTGGCGGAACATACGGTTTTCAAAAACTCGCGGAATATTCCTTTAGAGTTTTAGACTGACTGCAGTGCGTGACTTGAACTAGCTTAAACACCTCGCATAGCCGCCACAGCACATACGTTTATGCAAATATTGCAAAACTTTCGGCTCACCCTCTGTAAGATGCTGACTTTATTTTCTTTCTCTGGGTATCAGCCGGAAAAGGAAATTTTCATAGATAGTATGTCATGATTTGGACGAGGTTGTGGCGTCTGACAAAGTTTAATATCATAAAGAAAATTTAATGATCTTACTTTTTTTCTGAAGCCTTTTCTGGTTCCGATTTAAATAACATTCCTTTTTTTCAGTGAACTTGCCTTGAAAAGGAGATGGTGTACGTACTACTGACAGCGTTTCTTTTACTGTCGTCATGCGCGCTCATCGTTCTTCGTCGATGGATTTGTGGAAGAAACGGGTTCAGCGCTGTATCGACGCTCGTTGAGATCACTTCGAACATTTTTTCTAAGTGCATAGCTTAGGTGCACAGTGACTTTCCGAACACCCTGTAGAAGGCGAATGAATAATAAATACACAGTTGACGTGGATTAGGAACATCAAATGGAAGTCATCGCTCTTTCCACGTTTATAAGTGAGTTCTTTTTCTGGGACTCACTTATAAACGTGGAAAGAGCGATGACTTCTATTTGATAATCCTGATGCACGTCAACTGTGTATTTATCATTAGAGGTACCTACCTAATAGTGTGTTGGTACTTCTCTGGTGAAAACAACAGCGTGTAAACGGCGAGGTATCGACTCCACCAGATGCCGGAGGGTTTCCGGAGGTAATGCCATCCATGACTTTTGAAGCATTGTTCACAAGTCCGCCCGAGACGTCAGCCCAGGATCCATGGATCTGATGTTCCACGCAACGGTATCCCAGAGAGTTTCCATAGGGAGTGCTTTAACCTCCGGGGACTTTGGGGCCCAGTGGATGGTTTCAAACTTAAATGAGTGTTCCTCGAGCCATGCCTGGGTAGTTGTGGCCTGATGGGGCGGCGCATTGTCATCTGAAGCAAGCCTTCGTCTGCAGGATGGGCAAAGGCCATTTAATCGTGCAGGTGATCAACCAGCACACGCTGGTAGCGCACAACGGTTAAGGATCTCCCCAGACACACTAAGGATCCTCAAAACCATCACAGAGGCACCGCTGCCTTGAACAGAGCTGATCTAACACGATGGGGCCATGGCCTCATGCTCTTGACGCCACACCCACACCCTCCTGTTAACTGGATAGTCTACGTTGACCCCGATCATCAATCGTGTGTTGTCGGCTACCGCTTGGTCTCCGGCCGCTGGTACGTCCGTCGATTGTTTACTCGCGGTACACCCTTAATACGGTTGCCCTCGGAAACTCTAGGGTTCTTACCATTAAGGCGATAGAGTGACCCATCTGTTTTGCGCCGAGAATGCGTCCACGATGGAAGTCGCTCAGATCACCATGTTTACCATTACAATACTCTGTTGAGAAGATCTGCCGTCCACCTGTTTATCCTCTGCGTTAGGTTTGGGTCTGTTGAGCTCTGCACGGAGGATGCCCATGTCAACTGCCCATCACCCCTATTTCTAATAGTTTGTCAAATGCCCTGTTCGAAATGGAAAATGCCACACTAGGAGGTATTTGTCCGATCGCCATGCAAATTGGTGGGTATGTGTCGACAATTGGGTTATGCAAATCTTTGCAGTTGCGAACCAATCACGTGATAGGTGAGGAAAGATGAAAGGGCAAAACCGCTCGGATGAGCTAAGCTTCCTGGTCCGCTCCTGGGCGTTTGGACAAGTGCATCTGGGTGGCGAAAGTGAGTGTAAGGTGTGAAAATGTCTGCGCGACGTCATCGGGAATCCTATCTATCACCCGCACGCCTTTACTAGAGACTTCATTATAGCGCTGCGCATTACTGGTTGGTCCTTGAGCCGCATCCCGATGTAACAACTGTCAGCCGGATGTGGCGACTCTGGTTGGAAGAAGGCAACGTGTGCCGTCATAGTGATACAGATGCGCGCAGGCGGACGTCAGAACGTTATAGCGGATCCAGCGAGAAAGGGAGGAGGGTTATCGCCGTTAGAGTAGGTTTCCTTTTTTGAATGGCCTGCGTGTAAATAATTAAAACATTTATTTTTGTAAAATTATATAAAAGCTCCCAGTGGACAGGACTCTCGAAATCCTACCATGCACACACCATTGTCTTCACTTCAAAACGCCCTATTTTAACCACTGCTTAAGCCTCATCCCCTGACCTCAGCCATTGGTTTCTGGTATCAGAATAATGAAGGAAGATCCACGTCTCATCACTCGTCACGATTCTCCGCCAAAACTTGTCGTCACGTGGATTCTGCAGCAATTCTCGACACAAAGTGACTCGCTCCTCAGCTTGCTTTGGGTTCAACTCATGGGGAACCCTACACGGACGTCTAGATGTGAAAACCGAGCTGGTGTAGGTAACGAACGATGGTGGTTTCTGATGCATGGACTTTCTCTGCTGTTCGTCGAGTGCTAGTTCCTGGGTGCTGTTCAACAGCTAGAAGCAGGGCTTTGGTTTTGCTGGTGAATGGTCTCCCTCACCTCGATTTGTCAACGAGTTCTGTGTCTCCGGACCAGAGATGGAAACGGGTCACGCGTCAACGGGTCGGGTCAAGGTGTTCCTGACCCGATTGTAAACTGGTTTTATTCCCGTTTTATCTTTGAAAAGAGAAAAATATATTCCAAAGAAAAATGCGCGTTGTGGAATTCTGTAGTCGATACTGGTGCCCACGGAGTGAATAATGATTTGCCATGCAAAAATATTGTCGCCTTTTTCTTAAAGCAACAAAGATTTCCACCGACCGATGTCAAACACACCGACATTATGTCGTAAAAAGATACTTCCTTTGCGTTCTTTTACAGTGCGATTGTCCAGGACAAGGTACAGGCAAACGCCATTCGCCTGCTTCTTAGCTGATTCACTCTCTCCGTGCGAAGTTCAATGTATGACTAAGAGCTACTTTTCACATCGCATCTTTTACATTGAGCATTCAGAGGTTTTCGATTGATGTGCTAACATTCCATTCCCATGACATGTCATATCGAAATTAACTCCTTATTTGTTAATACGGATGGATTTAATGTTAAGGAGGCTGAGAAAGGCGTCGAAGCCAGTAAATACGTGCTTGTTGAAAACCACAAGGGGGAGAGTGAATGCTGGAAATTGTTTCGTCTCATTAAGGAACCGGTGAATAATTCTGTGTTGTTTGGTCTTGCTTGTTGTTCAAAATGTGGAAAGTGTGTAATTACAAAGAAATATGACGACGGTGTAATAAGAGATTATGGAGTCAAAAATCTAACGTTCCATATGAAAGTATGCGCACCTCTAACAAAGCGTGGAAAGTGAATAATCTAAATACCTGTAAAAAAATACATTTGTGTAATCGTAAATAATGATTCCCACTTGCAATATACTCACGGTCATAGTCAGCCATTACTTCTGTATTACGCAAAATAGTGGAACTAAAAAGGGCACTAAAACTAAAATTTAGCAAATAACCAAATTTTATTATTAAAAAAAGATTTCAGTTATTAAATATCAAGCAGTTATTGGGATGTATGTATATATATGTACAATGCTACAATGATCCTGCTCCATAAAAAAGCTGATGTTGAAGATCTCAGGATCTACAGGCCCATCAGCCCCCTATCAGTGGTTTATAAAATCTTCACTAAGGTTCTTTTACATCGCTTGAAGGTAACACTAGACATGGCCCAACCTAGAGAACAAGCTGGATTCAGGAGTGGCTACAGCACTATAGATCATATGCATGTACTGAGACAACTAATTGAAAGAACTAGAGAATATCAACTCCCATTATGCATGGCTTTTATTGACTATTAAAAGGCCTTCGATTCTGTGAAAAACGTCAGCAGTAACAATGGCTTTGAAATCCTGCGGTATTGAAGATGCATGCATTAGCATTATTAATAACATCTATGAAAATGCATGTGCAAAGGTTCGGATATTTAAGGATACAGCAGAAATAAAAATTGGAAAGGGAGTGAGACAAGGTGACACCATATCTCCCAAGCTCTTTAACGCCACATTGCAAAATGTCTTTCAATCATTGAACTGGGAAAACAAAGGGATAAAGATTAATGGAGATTACTTAACTCACCTTCGTTTTGCTGATGACGTAGTCTCTTTGCAACTACCCCTTCAGAGCTGCAGAGTATGATCCAAGAACTTGCTGACAAGAGTAAAGAAGTGGGATTAAAAATGAACTTTCAGAAGACAAAAGTGATGTACAATGCTTTTACAAGAAGCGAAGATTTATCGATTGATGGAGAAAAGCTTGAGACAACCGATTCCTACATTTATCTTGGGCAGCAGATATCAAGTGAGGGTCACATTGATGAAGAAATTAGTCGGCGTATAAAACTTGGATGGAGATCTTTTGGAAGAAACAGTACAATTTTTAAGAGCAGTATGCCATTATGTCTCAAAAGAAAAGTGTTTAATCAATGCATTCTGCCCGTGCTTACGTATGGAGCAGAGACATGGACCTTAGCTAAAAAATACATACAAAAACTGCGGACAACTCAAAGAACACGGAGAGATGCATGCTTGGTGCAACCAGGAAAGATAAGAAGAGGAAATTGTGGATAAGGAAAATGAGAGGAGTGGACGACATCATGATCAGAGTGAAATCATTGAAATGGCAATGGGCTGGACATGTTGCCAGAAGAACGGACCACCGATGGACAACCGAAATTTAATTTTAGACCGAATTCCGAGGGACAGGAAAAGACCCAGAAGAAGACTCCATGGGAGGCGGATGGAGGAAATTAGAAAGTATGCTGGAGTGACATGGAGGAGACAGACCCAAGACAGACAATTGTGGAAGAAATTTGGGGAGACCTTCATCCAGCAGTGGATTGATAATGGTTGTTGATGATGATGATGATATATATTTAAATTGAGTTTCGAATTTAAAGTTCAAAGCAGATTTGTCCGGGTCAGGTCCAGTTATGGAACGTTCGGGTTCGAAATTGTTGACCCGTTTCCCACTCTGCTCCGGACCGGAAGCGTTGGAACTATTTTCTTGCTTTTGCAGGGTGCACTCTGTCCCCTCACTTTCTACACTACAAATTTCCTTCGCGACACCTGTCGCGCTCAACCGATTTCTCCAATAATGGCGTAGGACCACACGAACAATAAGTTTCTCTTCTGACATTCTCGTCTCGTATGAGCCGCACACACATGTTAACCCCGGCGTATGCCCAGAGGCGCCAACTTTTGAAAAATATTGGGTGGGCTCAAAGACTTGAGTCATGATTTTATAAAAAAAATCTTAAAATTCCTCCTTTACATAGATCCTAATATTTACTTTCATGCCATTGATATGACTACAGATAGTATATTATATAGAAAGCTAAAAAATAACAAATTGGAAATATAACACAAATATTCTGATATGTTGGTAATAACAATCACCTAAAATATATACAGTTAGTAATTTACCCTACAATGCATACTTTAACACTACAATTATTTTTCATGTAAAGAAAAATTAAAATTAATAAAATTACTTATTTGTACAAAAAATATATTTGTACTAATAATTCAAAAAATAATACTTACAAGAATATAAATACCAAATAAATAATACCTTGAAAAGAAGTTTTTTTAAAACAAAATTCAGGCATTGGAATTTGTACAGGATTTTCCTCCGGTACGCTTCAGACGGCAGCAATCACGCTGCGCTAGTAAATTTCAAGGCTAGTCTCCTCTTAATCTTACCTGAGATTGCTGAATTGTTTCTTGTTTCCGACAGAATGCGCGATCTTGAGACAAAGCTTTAAGCACTTGAAATTCTTTATGGCTGAAAGATTTTAGCGAAATTCCCAGTGGTTTATTTTTGTATATGTACTGCTTCTATCCAGTGATAGAAATTGTTATCCAGGAATAGAAATTGTTATCCAGTGATAGAAATTGTTATCCAGTGATAGAAATTGTTATCCAGTGATAGAAATTGTTATCCAATGATAGAAATTTCTATCCAGTGATAGAAATTGTTATCCAGTCATAGAAATTTCTATCCAGTGATAGAAATTTCTTACGTGCGCGATTGACATTATATTGGAAGATTTCGCGCGTCCCTAAACTACACTGAGTAATGGGGAAAAACTTTTAACCGCCTTTGACAGGGGGAGCCAAACGTTCACAAGCTTTTAGATTCATAACCCACGTAGACGGTATAGTGCAACAACAGAATTTCGCTAGATGTTTCTAAGCACTTAAAATTCGCCAGATGTTTCTAAGCATTTAAAATTCGCCAGATGTTTCTAAGCACTTAAAATTCGCAGTTATAAACTTTGCATTTTAATCCGTCTAAATTTCAGGTGGGTTCATTGCAATACAAAATGAAACAGAAAATTAGAAAAATCATATGTGAGCACGGCTACCTGAAAAAAAACAAAAAAAACGAAACATTTCCAGCAGAAAATATCTTCGGGATGGTTAGCAGTTAATTCAGCGTTTTCTCTCGTGCGGCTTGGAAGTTTTAGAGCCTTATTTATACTGAGGGTGAGTCAAATGTTTTGCCATATTTCGACCACTTTATTCTTCAGACGTGCCTTTACGACGAAAGCTGACTAGCATTAGAAGTATAGACCATCGTGTTGCACTGTCTTTAGCTATCTGTCAGTAAGTTCTTCGATTCCCCAGCGGCACCAGTTCTTGTCCTTCGAGTCGAAGAAATCCTTCACTCCTGATTGTTGAAGTGCCGCCCGCGAAAGAAGTAGTCCATTGACCGGACATGCCATGCTGTTCACAGCAACGACTACCACTTTATATTCCTTTAGAATTTTAGACTGACTGCAGTGCGTGACTTGGCCGCCCCGGTGGCGCAGTGGTCTAAGGCGTTGGCCTCTGATCATTCGTCGGAAGGGGTCCGGGTTCGAATCCCGGTGAGGCATGGATGTTGTGTTTGTCTTACGGCACTGGCTCTCTCCCTTCCCTGGAATCAGTGACCCTAAATTAGGGACGGGCGACTGCTTATAGCCCATTGAGTTGCTCACGGTGGTCGTTAAACTTCCAATCAAAAAAAAAAAAAAAAAAAAAGTGCGTGACTTGAACTAGCTTAAGCACCTGGCATAACCGCCACAGCACATACGTTTATGCAAATATTGCAAAACGTTCGGCTCACCCTCTGTAAGATGCTGACTTTATTTTCTTTCTCTGGGTATCAGCCGGAAAAGGAAATTTTCATAGATAGTATGTCATGATTTGGACGAGGTTGTGGCGTCTGACAAAGTTTAATATCAAAAAGAAAATTTAATGATCTTACTTTTTTCTGAAGCCTTTTCTGGTTCCGATTTAAATAACATTCCTTTTTTTTTTCAGTGAACTTGCCTTGAAAAGGAGATGGTGTACGTACTACTGACAGCGTTTCTTTTACTGTCGTCATGCGCGCTCATCGTTCTTCGTCGATGGATTTGTGGAAGACGAAAGCTGCTTAAAATTTTTAAAGAATATGGAATTCCGGGTCCAGAGCCCAATTTATTCACTGGGAATCTGCACCAGCTCAAAGCTGCTTCTACGCCGAATGACGTCATCACACTTTGGTTAAAGCAGTATGGAAAAGTATTCGGATATTTTATTGGGGGAAAGCCTTACCTCGTAGTCAATGACCTCGGATTTCTGAAGCAAGCGATGATAAAAGATGTTGCTCATTTTATGGATAGACCGGAGTTACCCTTGCCTTTAAAGCCTTTAATCGATTCCGTAATGTGTTTGGAAGGACAACGTTGGAAAAACGTAAGAAGTATTCTTTCTCCGTCTTTTAGTTCCAAGAAAATCAAGCTGATGACTTCCATCATGGATCGAAAAATAACCACTATGATTCAAGTGGTGAAACAAAAGGCGATTGAGAATGAAATATTCGATATATACGAAGTCGTACAAGGTCTTACTTTGGACGTAATTTCCGATTGTTCCCTCGCTATGAAGGTCAACTCTCTTGAGAATCCAAAAGATCCCTTACTGCTGGCTGCACGAAAGTTTTTTCGTCATGGTAAAAACAGCATTGTGGACTTGGCACTGGTTTTCCCTTTCGCTGCCAACATAATAGGTTTCGTCGCTAATTTTACGGCTACGGGTAAAACAACGGCAAAGATTGCAAAAAACCTCAAAGAAACTATTTCACGAAGAGAAAAGCACCACATTCGCGAAAATGATATGTTACAACTGATGCTGGATTCAGCCAAGAACAAGGAAGGTCAAATGGACGATTCCTCCATCAAGGAAAAGAGGTTTCTCCTGACACACGACGACATCATTGGAAACTCCTACGCATTCTTATTGGCTGGCTATGAAACAACGTCTACAGCTCTTGCTTTCACTTTTTACCTCTTGATGCTCCATCCAGAAATACAAGAGAAGCTCTACGACGAGATATCGTCTCATCTAATTGGTGACAGTTGGAGCTATGAAGCGGTCAACAGTCTACGGTACTTGAGTCAGGTTTTCAATGAATCTCTCAGGTTGTACCCACCCCTTACTGGCTTTACCACTCGCGTTTCTCAGAAGGAGTTCAAATTTGGCGATTTTATAGTCCCAAAAAGCGTTATACTACAGGCACCTGTACGGGACATTCACCACGATCCGGAACACTCCGGAAAATAAAGGCAGTATCAACATCGTGGCACATATCCCTTTTGGCGTAGGACCTCGGATTTGTTTAGGCATGAGATTTGCCCAGCTGGAAGCAAAACTTGCTATCGCAAGACTGGTGCAAAAATTCAAATTTGTGCCTTGCGAAAAAACCGAAGATCCGTTGAAGCTTATTTGCCCAATGGTTATTATTACCCCAGCAAACGGAGTATACGTGCAAGCCATTTTAAGAGAACACGCTGTGTGATAGAAAAGTTTGTTTCTTTGCAGTTCCAGCTGCTAAACAATCTCTGTAAGATCTCTTAATATTTCTCATTTCGTGCTGAAGAGAATACCGACACCCGAAACCCTAACAGACACAATCCCAACACCGAGGACACATACGACCAAAACACAGACAGAATAAAATGCTCGATAAACTATACGTAAACGTCAATTTTTTTATTAGCTACTTGAACATGTTCAAGATTTGTCTCTAAAACATTCTTTAAAGTCGATAAATGGAGAACATTTTCCTCCAGATTCGCTATATATTAATGCCGGTTGCTTCGACTAGGGTAACTTGTGAAGGGTATATTCAAATTAATCGGAAACTTGAAACTTGGTCGTTCTGGGTGGTGTAGTGGTTAGCATACTCGGCGCTATCCGAGAGACGCGGGCTCGATTCTCGCTCCAGCACGACGAAGTTTTCAGATATTATCTGACTTACCATTCATGTCATATTTACACCAATAAACGGACTCACAACTTCCAAATTTGTTTTTTTCACTAGTCCGTATTTAATTCATTGAGGGCGAACGTGCCATTTTTGGAGGTGGTAACTCCGTTACTTTAACGTTTCTGAATTTATTAGGCTAACTCGAGGATCTTGTACTCGTAACGTCGTAAACATAATAACCACTAGGTTTGCGATTGCGGAACCGGTATACCATATTATTTCTATGCAGCCAAATACCGATACCTTGATATTTGTTGAAAATTTGATTTATTCACATACTTTGCCTTAGAGAATGGGGTCCCCAAACCTCGGCCTGCTAGCCATATGGTGCCCCCAAATCAGCGCGACCCTTGACATCCCACAAAATGAAAGTTCTTAAAACGTTTTATACAAGTCAGATAGTTCCATCTGCAGTAACTTATTTGATCATTCGGCAAGTCTTGTTCCATCTGAAAATTATGGCAAAAACATTATGTTCTCTTTTAATATAAATATATACTAAGAAGATGTTCGGATAGCAACGACATTAAAATCCCTCAGATCCGTTTAATGCACATTAAACCGGATTGGTACGTATCATGGCCGACGATTAGCTTAAAAATATAGGGCGTGCATAAGAAAACATAAAACTACATTCATCAAAAAAATATTTATAACTCGTAAAGTAATGCACATAATAATCTTTTATTGTACGATATATACCAATGAGCCATTACATTATGACCACCTACCTTATAAGTTGTTGGACCTTTATTAGCCAGTAAAACAGCGGCCAATGGGCGATGCATCGATTCGATGAAGTGGCGATAGGAATCCTGGGGTATCTGGAACCATAATACCTACAGCATGTCATTCAGTTCCCATATATTTCGGGGTGGTGGTGATTTAGCACGAACTCGCTTTTCTAAGTCGAACCCCAAATGTTCGATTGGGTTCATGTCAGGTGAATTTGGAGGCGAGGGTATTAACAGAAAGTCACCAGCATGTTCCCTGAGCCAATGTTTGATGATTCTGGCAGTGTGGCATGGCGCATTATCCTGTTGGCAATTGCCATCACCAGCAGGAAACACAGTTGCCATGAACGGGTGAACTTGGTCCGCAACGATGTTCAGATACTTGACAACTGCCAGGGATTGCGCTATTGGGATAAAGGCACCTAAAGTGTCACAAGAAAACATCGCCCACAGCATAACACCGCCGCCGCCTTTCTGTTTCTTCCCAACAGGGCATCCAAGTGCCATAGCCTCCGTTTGGTAATCTGAGTTTGATTCGTCAGACCAGGCCACTTTCTTCCAATCATCCACGGTCCAATCTAGGGCCCATTTCATGCGTTGTTGGCGATGACGTGCAGTGAGCATGGGGACCCTGCTGGGTCTTCGGCAACGTAGGCACATGCGCAGGAGGCTGCTATGAACCGTGTGCTGTGACGTTGCTCTGATCACTACTGTTGTAGCTGCGTGTGATTTGTCGCAGTGTGGCCCTGCAGTCGCCGTGAACAATGCGCGACAGTCTCCGCTCCCCTCTGGAATCAATGAGCTGAGGACGACACACGGATGGACAACGGTTTGTCGTTTGGCCATCTGTGCACCACTTTCAATACGTACTCACTACAGCGGCACGTGAACAACTCAGAAGCCGCGGCGTTTCCGAGATCGTAGTTCCGAGGCCTCGGTGCCATCACAATTTGACCGTTATCAAACTCCGATAAATCGGCAACTTTTCCCATTCTAACTCCGAACACTTTGCTAACCAAAAGCCGGTCCTCAGGTTGTATATATACTGCTCTGTGAACTTCAGCTGCGCCACCGTTTGGTCTCCAGTCGCGCTCATTTCTCTAGGCTATATGTGATCATAATGGAATGGATCATCGATGTACATGCAGATCACAGATGGGAGTTTTTCCACCCGTTTTGATAGATTTCTATATGATCGCCTTTAGTTGCGCGAATAACATCTAAGCGAGTTCATTCCAAGTGCGTTCAAAAGTATATGGCGTGATTGTAGCTACGCCATTAGCGATTCTGATCCGATATTCTAGAGCAGTGGATTCCAACGGTAAGCTAACCGAAGATCACGGACTCGAAAGGTTGATAAAGCGCGGATGCCCCCGTCCCATCAAGGACATCAGGCAACTAATGAAAAGTACAATTTATTTTGTAAACATATTTATTAAATAAAATTTTAATTTTATCTAATTTAATGTAACTAGTTTTAATTAACTAAAATAACGCTTGAAATAACTGAAATCAACTGAACTTACTTGAGATTATAATCAAGTGTGATTTTTGGGCTTGCATTTGTTTCACTAGCTGTGGAATTCTTGGCTAATATGGCTGCTCAAAGCTAGCCGTATGTCGTCGCCTGCGTCCAGCAGATTTCCTTGGTTGTTTTTAATCAATAGCAGAGTAGAGAATGCTTGTTCCCACAAAAACCTTGTCGGAAACACCATAAGATTACTGTAAGACTATTCGCCGAATGTTTGGATAAGACATAATCTTCTTACACCACAACTCCTCCATGTTCACACCAGATTCAAATGAATCCTTTAAGTCACAGGGTTGGTACGAATGAAATGTCCAATCGCGAACGAGCAGTGGAGAAAGGCCCCTACCACAGCGAAATGGAACCACCCATAGGTGTTACGGGTATTACGTCACAGAGTTGCTATAAATAGCTAGCACGTGTGTGAACTATGGCCGCGGCAATTGTAAGTATTGGGTTGGTGCGAATGAAATGCCCGGCGCGAACGAGCAGTGGAGACAGGGCCCCACCTCAGCGGAATGGAATCACCCATAGGTGTTGCGGGTATCACGTCACAGAGTTACTATAAATAGCTAGCAGTGGGTGAAGAACAAGTTTCAAGGCCGCGGGTGGCTTAGTGGTTAGCGTTCGTGACTGTCACGGCGATAACCTCAGGTTCGATCCTGGGAAGGCACTGTAACGTACCAGGAGATGTGACGTACCTGCCAGAAGGACGCACGCGACAATAAGGCAGATGGGAATCAGAATAAAACGTCCGCGTAGCTCAATTGGTAGAGCAACTTATTCCGGAATGAGGGGACCCGGGTTCGAATCCTGGCGTGGATAAAAATGACGGAGAAATTCACTTCGTTATAATCGACCGTTCAAAATCCCCGCATTGGTGTGATGTTCTTTCCACACCGCGAGATAGGAAATAATCAGAGAATCCCTTCTCCAGCACTTCGAAAAAAAAAAAATAAGGGGAGATGATGTAACGTACCAGGAGATGTGACGTACCTGCCAGAAGGACGCACACGACATAGAGGCAGATAGGAATCAGAATAAAACGTCCGCGTAGCTCAATTGGTAGAGCAACTTATTCCGGAATGAGGGGATTCGGGTTCGAATCCTGGCGTGGACAGAAATGACGGAGAAATTCACTTCGTTATAATGGCGCCCGAACTATCCGGATGACCCGACCGTTCAAAATCTCGCATTGGTGTGATGTTCTTTCCACACCGCGAGATAGGAAAAATCAGAGAATCCCTTCTCCAGCACTTCGAAAAAAAAAATAAAAAAAAATAAGGGGGAGATGATGTAACGTACCAGGAGATGTGACGTACCTGCCAGAAGGACGCACGCGACATAAAGGCAGATAGGAATCAGAATAAAACGTCCGCGTAGCTCAATTGCTAGAGCAACTTATTCCGGAATGAGGGGACCCGGGTTCGAATCCTGGCGCGGATAAAAATGACGGAGAAATTCACTTCGTTATAGCACGAACGTTCAAACCACTAAATACCTACCGTGCGTCGGATGGGCACGTTAAGCCGTCGGACCCCATGTACTGCCCCCCCCTCCACCCGTTAATAAATAAGGGCGTCTTCCTCTCCCTTTCTACCTCGCTTCCAGCATAAACGGTCTGCAAAGATGGACAGTTACACGGTGGCGTTCAAGGAACCATTGACTGCTATCAGGGAACTAAATGTTTCCCAGGAAAACATCCCTCAGAGCATTAAACAGCAGCGATCTGACTGCACTCATGAGGTCATGGCATTTTATGCCATCTTCTTCTTTTTTTTTTTTTTTTAATTGGAGGTTTAACGACCACTGTGAGCAACTCAATGGGCTATAAGCAGTCGCCCGTCCCTAATTTAGGGTCACTGGTTCCAGGGAAGGGAGAGAGCCAGTGCCGTAAGACAAACACAACATCCATGCCTGACCGGGATTCGAACCCGGACCCCGTTCGGACGAATGATCAGAGGCCAGCGCCTTAGACCACTGCGCCACCAGGGCGGCTATGCCATCTTCACCCCAGCTGTTTGCTTTACCCGCCACCGTTCATTCACTCCATGCAATATTTCTACTTCGTTCATCAGAGAAGACAAGTTTCTTATAATCTTCCATTGCCCACTCTTGATGTTTTAGGTCATGCGTTCACACCGTAGGCCCATACGGTAGAAGAATTTATAGCAAAGGTCTAATGGCTGGATATAAGGAGGGGGAGATAGACAGAATACATGGAACTGTAAGAAACCTTATAACGTCAGCAATAACAAAATCGCTTAGTAAGACGATAAGATACGCAGGATCCATCTCATACGTCCCAGGCTTTACATATTTTGGTTAAAGAATTTTTTACGTAAATACACTGCTGGACAATTGCTAAGGACGGATCATAAACGACTATATAGCGCATAAAAAAGTAAGTGTGGTTGGATGCCAAGTGAAATAAAATAATGTCAGAATGCCAGGACATTACAAGAAAGACAATTTATTGTTCTCTGAAATCCAGAAGGCTTTGGAACGTGTTCAAGGGACAAACAGGCTATTTTGTGCAGAATACGTAAACGTGAAAAAAATGCAATTACCGTCCGCAGGCGTTCCGGCGTAAGATGTCAATACGGGATATGGCCACCATGGAGGGCGATGCAAGATTCCACACGTCGTGTCATGCTTTGCACAACATTATCAAGCTGCTGTTGGGGTAATTTATCCCATTCCTCTGTCAGTGCGCAGACGAGGGTGTCCTTGTTTATTGGAGGGCATTGGCGACCAGCAAGACTCCTCCCCAAAGCATCCCACACATTTTCAATGGGATTCAAATCTGGAGAACGTGCTGGCCATACGAGGCGTTGAATATCCTAGCTCTCAAGACACTCCTGGACAGCGACTGTTCGATGACATGTTGCGTTGTCGTCCATGAAAATGAATCTGTCACCGACAGCACCACGGAACATGCGAACGTGAGGTAGCAGAACATCATTAATGTATCGTTGGCCAGTCATAGTTCCAGTTGGAAGCACATAGAGGGACGTACGGCCATTGATCATGATGCCAGCCCATACCATGACACTACATGTCGGATATCGGCCCCTTTCCTGTATGTTTGCTGGACAATATGCAGTACCACTATCACGCCAGATCAGTTGTCGTCGACAATCAGACGATAGACTGTATCTACTCTCATCTGAGAAGAGGACAGCAGACCAGTCGTTATCAGTCCAATTGCGATGTTGATGGCACCATTGCAAACGGGCGGTACGGTGACGCCTGGACAATGGGATGCACACAACAGGACGGCGGGCGTATAGTCCTCCTTCATGCAAACGTCTGGCGACAGTTTTTCGGGAGATTCGCTTGCCAGTAGCAGCCATAAAGTGATTTGCTACCTCACTAGCTGTGCTGCGCCGGTGTCTTTTTGTTGGTAGCACTGTGTACCGATCTTCTGCAGCTGTCCTACTGAGAACACGACCTCCCACGTGACGTTTGCTACACTCTCCATTTGTTTGAAATGATTTCCAAAGCCTTGAAACAACACTGTGGCTGACGTAGAACTCCCTGGCAACATCTGTTATTTTTCGCCCTTCTTCAATCTTACCAATAATGCGGCCACGCATAAAATCATCCAGGTGATATCGGAAAGCCTTACTGAAAATTGCAAGTTCGTCAATTGATTCTTTCCCTTTCAACTTTGCGTTTGAACAACAACGGTCAATACGCGTCAAATCCGTTATATCCCTTATCAGCGCTATGACGTCACGAACAAGTTCGGCAATCTAAAATTTGCATACGCACAACACGTCTTACTGTATCCCGCACTTATGCTAATTTCCACATTTTCCTGCCTTCCATTTTATGGTTGCTATCGTTGCTATTGTCATCCGTCCTTAGCAATTGTCCGGCAGTGTACAACATATTAATAGCAGTGAAGTCCCCGACTCCGTTATCACATATAATAGTATCAAGTTGCAAGGAGAGACAGTGTGAGAAAGAAATGGCGGGTGTGTACGCTGTACCGTTGGTATATCCTGACCAGAGGGGGATTAGGGAGGAGGGAGCTAAAGAGGATGCACCCGAGCGTCCCTGTTAGTTCAGGGGCCCACTTTGGGTTTGGCAAAAGGGCCTGAAATTTTTGGTCCAAAAATAGCTAGATTGTTAACTGGACGTAACCTTTTTCAGTCACTATCCCATTTCATTGCCAATGAAAGAAATAATTTTGAAAAACATGAAGAAACAGCTAAAACATTAACTGAAAAATCTCCTGGAAGTTTTGTCGAATCACGATCAAGTAAAAAAATATACAGATGGCAGTAACCGTAATGAAACAATTATTCAAGGGCGGGAAAAAATTGAACTAAAAACATTTAATGTGATTATTGATTAGTTGCATAGGGAACTTAAGAAACGTCTGTTAGCTTATGAAAATTTTCAGTCTGTGTTTCAATTCTTAGTTAACTGCCAAACTTCTAATACTGTCGACCAAATTTCTCTAATAGATTTTTATAATGAGGATTTTGATGAATCTTTACGTAGTGAAATTTCACAGTTATATAACTTTATCAGAAGTGGAATGTAGCCACTGCATAAAACACAGAGGAAAAGAAAGCAAAGAAGAAGTTATATGCCAAGACATTGTAAAGTATATATACACTGGCGGAAAGTGAAAAAAGGACACCAAGAAGGAGACGTCTGATACCAACGAAATTTATACAGCATAATAACGGAATACAGAGGATAACGTGATCAAAACATTATGGCAAAATACAGCTGTATTTGCTGGTAAACTGAAAAATAACATTTCCTTGTAACATGGTTAGTACGAGGTTGAACCGCCATGATCTGCATCACACTGTGCAATTCTGGCATGGAGTCTGTCGTACAGATGTTCGATGTGAGTTTGGGGTATTGAGTTCCAAGCATCCTCAACCTGGACGCGTTAATCGGGGATAGTCGTGGCTGGCTGTGGAGACCGGATAAGTCTTTGTCCCATAAAATCCCACACGTGCTCAATGGGGGACAAATCCAGTGAACGTGCAGGCCATGGAAGTTGTCTCACACCCTGAAGTGCATGTTGCGTTGCACGTGCCGTGTGTGGGCGTGCGTTACCTTGCTGCAAACACCACGATGGACCGACCTTACAAATGGCACAACAACGGGCTGAATGATGTTGTTGATGTAGGAGGTGCTGTTTAACGTACCCGGTACAAACACTAGTTGCGTACGGGAGTGATAGCTGATCGCTCGCCACACCAGAAGACCAGGTGTAGGCCCTGTGTGTTGCTGGCGAATGCAAGAAGGGTGGAGACGCTCCCCTGTGCGTCTACGAACACGCATACGGCCATCGGAGGCTCCCAAGCAGAATCTGCTTTCATCGCTGAACACGACAGATCGCCATTGCGTTCTCCAGTGCAGACGTTGGCGACACCACTGCAGCCGTTCCTGACGGTGGGCACACATGACAGAGGCACACGTGCACGAGGCAAAGGTACACATGACAGAGGCACACGTGCACATAGTCCTGCATCCAGTAGACAGTTGGGGAGCACAGTCACCTCAGGTGCAACGGCAGCTCGGATTTGCGTCGCAGTGGATGTTCTGCTTGACAACGCCGCTCTTCTTATGCGTCGATCGTTCCGCTCATCAGTCCGTCTGTGACTCCCGGTTCCACTTCTTCTCGTGTGGGAATGCTCCTCGGACCACCTACGCCACCATCGTATCACCACCGATACTTCCCGTCCAATTTGTTCCGCAATACGACGATACGACCACCCGGCCTCGTGGAGTCCGACTAGACGACCTCGCTCAAAGTCCGATAACTGCTGAAATCGTACACGTCTTCCATGTCCAGGCATTGCAGCTTCTTCAGGGTCTTCGCACGTGTCCGTGCGCCGACGACTGATTGAATTCACTTCGCCGTACTCCTTAAATACCACCGACGATAATTTGCATATTATGCCGTGCTGTGGCGTAAGCGCTCACCAGTTAGTCCCGAAATTAACATCACACCTACGTAAACTCGACCCCATTAACATATGTAAATTTCATGATCGTCCGCCAATTCCTTCTTGGTGTTCTTTTTTCACTTTCCGCCAGTGTATGATAATAATTTGATTGATGTTTTCCAAAATGTATTCACCGTATTAAAACTATATTTGGTAATACCAATAACTAACTGTCGAGCAAAGCGTTCTTTTTCGAAAATGGCCTTGGTAAAAAATAACTTGCGATAGACTATGCTTCAACAAAGTCTTAATGGTCTTGCTATCATGTCATTAGAACATGATATTGCTAAGCAGTTATCGTTCGACGATGATGTGCACTCCTTCGCGAACGTCAAAGCATAAAACAAGACATTTTAAAGACAAACTTAAACTATTGAACTATGTGTGAACTTTTGTTTTTGTGCATTCATTTCTAATTTTTGTTGTGTGAACTTGATTCAATGTTTGTATTTCTTTAGCATAAAGTTTTGGAAGATATGTTGACACTTGAAGAGATTTTGGAGTACTTTGGAGGTATTACTAGCAACGTTTATTTTCTACACAGAGTACACTTTGAAAATATTTTTGAGGGGTTTTTCTTAGCAATTCTGATGTAATTATTGTCTAGCGTCAGTGAGGATGCATTGAGTGATATTTCACTGATTGTTTTGTGTAATTTTACAGAAAACACTGGCAGTTAAGCAAGTATTACTGAACAATAACTGGTGTACTGATATATTTTAGCTAAATTTTAAGATATTGAATGGTTCTGATAAATTTCCATCTTACCACAGATGGAGCATACATACGCACAGGAGAGTTTTGTTTTTCAATGAGCATGTTTGTAAAAATGCGTTAACATCTTTAAACAGATATTAAAAGACAAACATTTAAAGACAAATTTAAGAAAACTTAAACTCTGTGACGTACCTGCCAGCAGGACGCACACGACATAAAAGCACATAGCAAACAGAATGAACGTCTGCGTAGCTCAGTTGGTAGAGCGACTTGTTCCGGAATAAGCGGACTCGGGTTCGAATCTCGACGTAGACCAAAAAATGACGGAGAAATTTACTTCGTTATAACTCCTACTACAGGAGCTTAAGTCTGTATCGCCATTAGTTCTTCAGATGTCTTTTAACTTTGTTTTCTCTAGCTGTCTAACTGTTTTACCTGTTGTCAGGGTAATAACATTTAAAAACCTTTTTGGTGGAAAATAGTAATTCTACTAGTGATCCGATTTATTGGCGTAGGAATGTGTACGTAAACGTTTCCAAGCTTTCGCACATCAACCAGATGGCTTTTTCAAAGTAGGGGGATCGCATAAACACCTGCTTCGCTGGAAAGAGGTGGGTTTTCCATATTTCTCTTTAGCATAGTATATAAAAATGCAGGAGACCTTATGCCGACACCGTAGTTCATCTTCTTGAGGGCGTTCTTGAGTTTGTAAGACACATTTGGTATGTAGGGAATTGAGCCTAAATAACGAAGCTGCGGCATAAGGGATATTAGAATGTTTTATCCTGGATTTTTGAATAAAGTTACGTATCTGATTCAATAAATATCTTGCATCAGTGGCCAACTTGATGACGCTTTCAATTTCGTGTTTTCTAGAATTAGAAGAACCTACCTTGGCCGTCTCCTCCAATACCCATTCTAGACGAAACGAAATTGAAATCGTCATAAAGTTGGCCACTGATGCAGGATATTCATTGAATCAGATACGTAACTTCATCCAAAAACCCAGGATCAAACATTCTAATCTTTTTATGCCGCAGCTTCGTTACTGCGATCCCCCTACGATATCCGGATGGCTCTGAACGATACAACATTGGAATGACCAAGCGTTCGTTTGGAATCAGAGTCAACGAGCATAAAAGAGCATAAAAGGAACACAAAATACAACGAGCATAAAAGGAACACAAAATACGGTAAAGTAACCACAGCTCTATCCAGAGAACTCAAATTCGAGTCCGTTACTCCTATGTGAGATAATATAAAGAAATTAGATACCTACAGTACTCCTAAATGCACAGCCATTCGGGTAACTTTGGAGATCATCACCAACAGCGATACTTGCAATGATAGCGTCTCACTCGAGTTGCCACGAATTTGGAACCAGTTGTTCAAGTAACGCTTTCTCCCTACCAGGATACCGCGTGCGCAACCAACGTGATACTTCGTATCTTTAAATGAATATAGCGTCGTATCTTTTTATTGTTAAGTCGTCACCGCGTTCAAATTGTTAAAGCGCTCTATTATTCAGTTGCAGTTTCTGTATAACCTCCTTGTAAAAGCCACCTGGCTGATGCGCAACAACTTGGAAACGTTTATGTATATATTACTACGCCAATAAATCGGATCACTAGTATAGTTACTATTTTCTACATAAATGGTGTTCTGTTTCTCGTTTTCAACCTTTTTTTCCGACGATGAACTATAGATAGCACTTGTTCTAAGCTTTAAAACAATTGATATTAGATTTCTGTATCACCCTTAGTTCCGGTGATAGCCTTGGTGTCAGCTCATTTGCATACACTGTTCTCTTGCCTTTCCTAGTTGGGCTCTCACTCGATTTCCTGCTGCACAACTCTTTGGGGTGAGTTGCTTTAGTTTGCAGCATGTAGGCATTTGATGATACACGCTGCCTTTGGTACGATTGTATTAAACCTATTTGCACTGTGTTTAAAAGAAAAAAACATGTATTAAATCCTGGTAGTGTTTCTTAGGTTAATGTTTTGTATTAAATACTGGTAGTGTTTCTTAGGTTAATGTTTTGTATTAAATACTGGAAGTGTTTCTTAGGTTAATGTTTTGTATTAAATACTGGTAGTGTTTCTTAGGTTAATGTTTTGTATTAAATACTGGTAGTGTTTCTTAGGTTAATGTTTTAAACGCAATATGCAGACTTGCGACTTAGAAGTCCAAGAGCCGGCGGTCCTCAGCGAAGAAAGCTGCCGGGTCAGCTCGTGATATACGCCGCAAGATTTTGCTGCATCTTCCGGTGGATTTCAAAGTTGTCTGCATTAGCAAATTACCGGAAAAGTTACGTTCTCCCATCTCAGAACTGCATAACTTCCTGTGGAGTAATGTTTTCATAAACACTGAGACGCACTTCTCCACCCACGGCAACGTTAATAAAAACCAATGAAGCAATTTCATACTTGTATCTAACCGAAATGAAGATTTATCGATTGATGGAGAAAAAGCTGGAGATAACAGACACGTACGTTTATCTTGGACAGCAGATATCAAGTGAGGGTCACATTGATGAAGAAATTAATCGGCGTACAAAACTTGCCTGGAGAGCTTTTGGAAGAAACAGCATAATTTTCAAGAGCAATATGCCATTATGTCTTAAAAGAAAAGTGTTTGATCAATGCATCCTTCCAGTGCTTACGTATGGTGCAGAGACGTGGACCTTAACTAAAAGAGACATACAAAGGCTGCAGACAACTCAAAGCAGCATGGAGAGGTGCATGCTTGGTGTAACCAGGAGAGATAAGAAGAGGAACTCGTGGATCCGAAAAATGACAAGATTGGAAGACATCATGATCAGAGTTAAATCCCTGAAATGGCAATGGGCTGGACATACTGCCAGAAGGACAGATCATCGATGGACAGCCGAAATTTTAGATTGGATTCCAAGGGACAGGAAAAGACCCAGAAGAAGACCACATGGGAGATGGGTGGATGAAATTCGAAAGTATGCAGGGGTGACATGGAAGAGACTGGCACAAGACAGACCGTTGTGGAGGAAACTTGGGGAGACCTTCGTCCAGCAGTGGATTGATAATGGTTGACAATGATGATGATGATGATGATGATCTAACCGAAGAAAGTTACTCTTTATAATAATTCCAACAACACTTTGCCAATGACATGTCTCTTTGCGATTCTTGTATTATCTTATCACTACTTTTGAATACTAGAAACATCTCCTTATATTAAAGGAAACTTCACTCCGAAATATTTACTGATGAAGAACTTTACCTTTAGTTTCAATTAAAAAAATCTTTCCTTTTTTAATTTTTTTAAGCATGAACATTCCCTCTTGGTGTGAGATTATTTACCACAGAACTTCGATAGTTTACTTACTGAGGTAATTTATATGAATGCATAACATTCTTTGTTACTCTGCCCTAATTAGTTAATAATGAAATGCACCTTTTGTATTTAAGCAAGAAATACATCTCTTGTGCTATTTAAACAAGAACTGCATCTATTGTGTTTTATAAAGATATACATCTTTTATATTTAATTCTGAAATGAATCTTTTGTATTAAAAGGTATTTGAATTCATTAAAATTTGTAGGGAAAATTAAAAACTTGTTTGTCCGTTCTTTTTAGATATTATACAATTCTGTACATTGGAATTTTTCCACCGAGAAGGAGTCGCCGTATCGGAAGACTATGTAACCAAACGCGTGAGATATAAGCGATAAAAGGGCCAACACAAGCAGACGAAATCCTGTCGCCTCTCATGCTCAAGATCGTACGAAACAAAGCAATGGGCTGTTCCGTGCATCTACAGTTTGTCCAAAAACCGAAGATGACTCGTAGACTTCATCTCAAAACCTATCACCAGCTGAACGCGTTTGAGAGAAGCTGAAACGTAGGCTTCCTTGAGGCTGTTTGTTCTATTCGCCAAATCGCGACCAATGTTGCATCTGGATGGAAGAACAGTTGGGAATTGTTCGCAACAGTGTTTGCAAGAAAGCACCTCCAGTTGCCGAAACGGGACTGAGCCTATCAGGCGGACGTCAGCACATATCGATCAGTGCATTTGCCGCCAGGCAATTAGGCTGCCATTCGACAGACTGTAGCGGCGACTATGGACATCCCCATCACAACTCGGTTGGTGAACTGAAGATTGGAAGAGAGTTTTGCGAACCGAACAGCCACGGTTAATGTCAGTCGTTGAGTCAACTGACATTAACCGTAGGTCTTCGTTGAGTGTCGTAGCTGAGCAGCTTAGAGACAGGAATGGCACCACGTCGTGTTTCTGCCTTCGTGCCGATGATCTTCGAGTTCGCGTTTGGCGACGACGCAACCACAGAGAGGATCCAGATTTTGTCAGCAAACAGTATACCGCTTTCCAAACGGATATCTTCGAATGGGGGTGCTATTAGTTACTATGGCCAGCCACCTGCTGGGCACGGTAAAGGCCCGGTGTAACGTGCACGACGTTTTACCGCCTGTGCTATTTCCATTTCTGAATGGTTTCTCAGAGGCAATTTTCCAGCAAGAAAACGTTCGGCCACACACAGCTAACATCTCCTGAAGACGCCTACAATGAGCCCGCATGCTTCCATGGTTAGCGGAATATCCAGATCTATTATCCATCGAGCACGTATAGGGAACCTAATCCGACGACACTCGCGAACCTCTCCTCGGCCGTCCCGGAATACCACTAAATTATTGTGCAAGTTAAACATTGTATGGTTTCAGATACTCCAGGACACCATTGGATGGCAGTTTCACTCCAATCAGCACCGTTTTTTTTAAATCATTGGGTAAAATGGTGGTAGCTGTGTGTTTGATTACGTTATACCATACTTGTGACGCATCTACCACAGAGGTGACGCACATGTTAAGGCCGCAAAGTTGTAGCGACAAACTTCGTCGGTGTAGCTTAATTGGGAAAGCATTCGGCTCCGGAGGACAAGGATGCGGAATCGATTCGTGCCACCGGCAAATGGCTTTTACGCTATATTGGCGACCAAACGTAAAATGAACAACCTAGCAGCTGGGTTCTTAAAAATATGTGATGTTCGTTAAACACATCGTCTGAATTTAGTCAAAATTCTTTCTTCTACAGTGAACTCTCCTTTAAGTATGGTTTTTTGGTTGACCCGGAAACCTACGATTCCGTCCGAGCCCTTTCTCAAGAAGGGAGGGGATATATGTGACACGTCAAGACGGCAAAGTTGCAGCGACAAACTTCGCCGATGTAGTTTAATTGGAAAACCATTTGGTTCCGGAGCCGAAGGATGCGGAATTGGCAAATGGCTTCTATACTACACTGGAGACCAAATGTAAACTGAACCTGTTCTGATTCTCACTCGATGGCAGAAATGCCGTCTGCCGGTGGTGTAGTCGAACTGGCAATCTTCTGCTCCATAGCCAAATGGTTTCCCAATTAAGATACACCAACGAAGTTTGCCGCTGCAACTTTGCCATCTTAACATGTGCGTCACCTCTGAGATAGTTACTTCACGTATATACCTCCCTACTTTGAGTAAAGACTGGGACGGAATCGTAGGTTTCCGGGTTTGACCAAAAACCACGTTTGAAGGAATTCTGACTAATTCTAGAAGCTGCGCGGAACGAACGTCACACATTCTTCGAAGAACTGTAACGTGCCTGCCCCGCAGGAAGCACACGACATAAAGGCAGATAGCAGCGAGAACGAACGTCTGCGTAGCTCAGTTGGTAGAGCGACTTATTCCGGAATAAGAGGACTCGGGTTCGGTCCCCGGCGTGGACCAAAAATGACGGAGAAATTTACTTCGTGTTAGAACCCAATGGCCAGGTGATTCATATGGCGCGAAAGCCACTTGCCGTGGCGGGAATCGAACCTGCATTCATCTACCGCGGAGCCGAATGCTTTCCCAATTAAGCTACACGGACGACGTATGTCGCTGCAACTTTGCTGTCTGAACATACGCATCACCTCTGAGGTACACTATATTGACAAAAGTCACCGGACACCCCTTCAAAATCAAATGAACGGATCCCCTGCGTTGTTAAGATGCGCGGTACAGCTGTAAATGGTATAAAAACAAGCCTGCAGCTGACCGCGATTATATCGCACTGTGAGATTGAGTGAAAATGTCGCGGAGGCAGAGAACTGACTTTGAGAAAGCAAAGACTGTTGGGTGTTATATTAGTGGGTTGTCCATAAGAGAAGCCGAGAGGCGTTTAAACATACCCAAGTCAACTGTTTCGGATGTACTGAATAAGTGGAAGACACATGGCGTGTCTGAAGCAGCAAAACGTATCGGTAGACCAAAGCAATTAGTGATAGAGGACTTCGAAGCCTCTGGAGAGTCGTTGCAACTAATCGACAGAGTACTAAACAAGACCTCAGTGTACAGATGAGTAAAAATGCTGGAACCTCGGTATGTACACGTACCATTCGCAGAGAACTTCATTCCATGGGTTACCGTGGTTGTTCGGCTGCTCGTAAGCCTTTCATCTCTACTCGGAATGTTACTCGTCGTTTAGCATGGTGTAAAGAACATTTATCGTGGACCGTAGATCAATGGAAACGAGTCCTATGGACTGATGAATCCAGATACACGATCCATCAAGTCTGATGGTAGTGTGTGGGTATGGCGGCAGCCGGGGGAACGCTATTTGCCAACTCCTACGGTCAACTTTGGAGCTGGCAGTGTTTTCGTGTGTGTGTGTGTGTGTGGGGGGGGGGGGGGTTCGGGGTATGGTCCCGGCCCATTGGTTATCGTGGACAAACCTGTTAACGAGCACATGTACCTCGATATTCTGGACAATTATGCCCTACCAACTCTGTGGCAATACTATGGAACCGAGCCTTGTTGGTACCAGCAGGATAATGCACCGAGCCATAAAACAAGGACTGTTATGGCGTGGTTTGACGATAATTTCGTATCTTGTGTAGACTGGCCAGCACAGAGCCCTGATCTTAATCCCATAGAGAAGCTATGGGATGAATTAGAGCGCCGCATAAGAAGTTTGGAACCAAGGCCTACTACTAAGCAACAGTTAGCGGCAGCATTATGTACTGAATGGAAGAACATACCTATAGCTGTGTTCCAAAACCCTGTCGAAAGCATGTCTCAAAGGGTCAGTGCATGCATTAAGGCCAAAGGTGGACCGACACCGTAGTCATGTATGTTAATAAATGCTATGTTGTGTTTCTCTTCCAGATGTCTGGTGACTTTTGTCAATATAGTGTAGGTACGTACCAACTCTTATGATCTTATAAGGTTAAAACTTCAAGAGAAATACAGAGAACAAAAATGTTAGAAGTTAGGAAGAAAATTAGTGCAGCAAGACAGTGAAATATCACAAAGCAGAGTGCCGGACCATATTTGGTAGCAGGATAACTCAAATGAGTGGCACACTCACAGAGAGACTGAAATCCGACGGACAAAGCTCACTAAAAAGGAAGAAAATATTAATAACGAAAACTTAAACCTTTGAATTTTTTTTTTTTTTTTTTTTTTGATTGGAGGTTTAACGACCACCGTGAGCAACTCAATGGGCTATAAGCAGTCGCCCGTCCCTAATTTAGGGTCACTGGTTCCAGGGAAGGAGAGAACCAGTGCCGTAAGACAAACACAACATCCATGCCTCACCGGGATTCGAACCCGGACCCCTTACGGACGAATGATCAGAGGCCAACGCCTTAGACCACTGCGCCACCGGGGCGGCCCTTTGAATTCAATTTGTTTTATTGTTTTATACAGACACCGCTCACTGAATTAGAAATTTTAATTCAACACCGGGTTGGACTTCATTTAGGTCGAATTACAGTACGTATGCGGTTTGGTATACGTTCCACAAGGGGTTGGAGTGCATTTACGTATACAACATACCAGGTGTTCACCAGACGATCTTTTAACTGGTTCCGATTTCGGGGAAGAGGATTTTGCTCCCGGATATATTCTTCTAATATGTCCCATACATTCTCAATGGGGTTCATATTGGGACTTTGCAATCGTGAGGATAGATGATGAAAGTCGCTATCATGCTCACTTAACCACTGCTGAACACATCTTGCGCGACGGATGGTAGCATTATTGTTCATGAATCATCAGTCACGTGCTGGATAAAGAGTCATGATGGACTTGATGGGAAACAATTTTCTGATAATCTTTGGAGGGCATCCGACTTTCCAGCAGTATCAGGGGACCCGTTTCGTACCAGTGAAACGCACCCCACACCATGACACCACCTCCAGAACTTTGAGTTACATTTACAAGGCAAGCTGGATCTGTTGCTTACGAAGCTCCCGTCAAACTGTCTGTTTACCGTCAGTGCAGAACGAGATGTATCCCTAATCGTCGGACCACATGACTATTTCTAAGTCTTCCAGTTCTCAATCAGGGTGTTTCTGATGCCACTGAAGATGAACTTTCCGGTTCTTCACAGAACTCAAGATTTCCGTATACGCATGGGACTGCTAATACCGATCGTCTTCGATTTCCTGCGGATAGTTCGCTGAAATATGGTTCAGTGAATACTCCAATCAATTGCTGCACACAGGAAGTACACTATCTACCAACAAGTAATTGGACACCTGTGATATCAAAGGAAAACGAAGTTTATTCACCTTCAATAGTTGGTGGAGCCTCCACGAGCGGCGATTACAGCTGCGACCCTCCGGGGCATACTCTCAACCAGGCGTTGTACGACGGCTAGCGGTATTTTCTTCCACTCGGCTTGGTGAAGACAGGTCAGTTCCTTCACCGATTTCGGACGGTGGGGGCACCCCTTAAGTCGACGCTCCAACTCGTCCCAGAGGTGCTCGATAGGGTGAAGGTCTGGGCTCTGCGCAGGCCAGTCCATTCAATTAGCCCCATTGTCACCATACCAAGCCATGGTGGACCTCGCAACATGACAGGTGGCATTGTCATCCTGAAAGTAACATGGGTCCACCCCGTAAAACTGCCACAACGTAGGAAACGCATGGTCATCCAAAATGGTGCAGTAGGTCTCGGCGTTGAGTCTACCAGGAATTGCGACCAAGAGTCCCGTGCCATACCAGGAGAAACACCCCCATAGCTTAATTCCACCGCCGCCGAACTTCACAGTTGGCACAATACATTCCGGTAGGAGGCGTTCTCCAGGCAGACGCCAAACCCAAACCCTGCAGTCCGAACGGTAGAGGGTGAACCTTAATTCGTCACTCCAGAGAACCAGTTTCCGCTTTTCAACGGTCCGCTGTCGACGTTCTTTACACCACGTTAGCCGAACAGCGCTATTGGACTTGCTGATCAAAGGCATGTGGGCGGCAGCACGTCCATGATAACCGAGCAGATGGGCTTCCTTACGGATGGTATTCATCAAAAGAACACTCCCGGATGCCTGTTGAAACTCCTCGCGGATGTGGCCCATCGATTTGGTGCGGTTCTTCCGAATTTCTCTGGTCAGCACCCGTCTGTCTCTAACTCCCAGTTCTGTGGGTCTGCCAGGTCGGGGCACATTCCGACAGTCACCTCTCATCTTCCACTTGCCAATCACGTAGGCCACTGTCGATTTTGGGTACTTCAACTCGCTGGATATGTCACGTGTGGATCAGCCATTTTTGTGATACCCGACGATTACACCTTTCTCGAAATCGTAGAGCTCCGAACTGCGTGGCATCTTGCATGCGACTGGTTGCGTTGTTGTTTCCCACACGATATTTAACGGCAGCCGCCGTGACGTGTATCAGGACCGCAGGTATCGTCGATTGCAGGGGTGTCCAATTACTTGTTGGTAGATAGTGTATTTACAAGCCTTCTCAGACGATGGCGATCTCATTCTTGATAGAATGTCGCCCGCTACAGGTACGCTTCTTGGGCAAAAATATGGTTGTTTTACCATCTTTTAAAGACCCTGGATGTCTCACCTATTGAGACCCCAGTTAGCTCTGGTGTTTTTAAAATCGTCGCTCCAGCCAAACAAATACCCACAATAAACCCTTTACCGAACTCTGAAAGCTCCTTTGTTTTTCCCATTGCAGTCAGCACTACTGACGAGTAGCAGTCTTAAATACAAAGGGCATCCTGAAAGTAATTCCTCGTCCCTCATCAGATTTTTATTTGTAGCAGCAAAAATGTGAAACTTGGTGGCAAAATACTTGGACGTATTGTTAATAATGCTAGCCTATTCAAAGTATTGTCCTTCACTTTGTATACATTTCCGCCATCTTTGAACTCATTGGTAAATTCCATTTTGGAAAAATTCCTGAGGTTGCCGTTCCACCCATGAGTTCACAGCCAGTTTAACGTCAGTCACATCGTCGAAATGTTCCACACGAAAGGTGTTTTTCAAAGTGGCAAACAGAAAAAAGTCTGAGGGAGCCAAAGCAGGATTGTAGGGGTTTTGCGACATCACAGTCCACCCCAGTTTGGCAATAACCTGTGAAGCCTCCATTGAGGTGTGGGGACGTGCGTAATCATGGTGTAAAATAACACTATGAAGTGGAATGCCACGTCTTTTCCTTCTGATAGCTTCATTTTGCTTCTTCAATGTCTGCACATAGTGAACACTGTTTATTGTTGCACCCCGTTCAAGGAAATCAGTCAAAAATGACACCACGTTTCTTCGAGAAAATTGTCAGTATCACCTTTCTTGCAGGACGAGTTGTGTTCACCTTTTTCTGTCGAGGTGAAGACGTGCGGTGCCGCCATTCCATTGACTCACGTTTTATTTCTAGGTCATGAACGGACACCCAGGTTTCATCCCCCGTCACAACGTTAGAGAAAAACACCCAACAATCCCTCTCATAACAGTCCAAGAGGTTCCGGCACATCTCCACTTTTTGCTCACATTGTTCACGGGTTAGGTTCTTGGGATCCACTTTGAACTCTGTAACCCAGATCCCTAATTAATATTTCCATAGCGCTATGACCACAATGAATTGCATCACACATCTCCTGGATGCTGACACGACGATCAGCTGTAACGAAGTCTTTCACTCATTGCCTATTGGTATCTGTCACTGCAGTTGCGGGTCTTCCACTCCGTTGTTTGTCCAACACTAAACTTTGCCCCTCTCGAAACCTCTTCGTCCATCTTTGGACATTACTAATGTCGATTGTGGCAGCTCCATACAACGCCAGGTGTTCTCTGTGGATTTCTGGAGTCCCACATCCCCCTTTTTCCAGGAATTCAATTACGGCTCGCTGCTTTTCTCTGTTATTCATGATCTTTATTTCCGATTTTGAAAAAAGTTTGTTCCTAGCATAGCATATGTCAGTGCAGTTTCATTAAAATCACTTCAAATTTAAAAAAAAAGTTATTAAGGAGGAGACATTACTTTCAGGATGCCCTTAGTGGTTTCCTAGATCACGTGTCGTCGCACGTGACCACGTATTTCGCATATGCGCTGCGTAAGTGACGCATATGCATACCTGCATAAAGGTTTCTAATTCACTGGCTAGTGTGTGTAGTTTTACCTCTCCTGTTTTTAGATGTAAATATCTACCTTTATGAAAATTTCACATTTTATTTAAATCACACACATTTAGAAAGAAACGCAAGAGTTTCAACTAATAATTACCAAATCGAAGTTACTGTATAACGAAGTAAATTTCTCCGTCATTTTTATCCGCGCCAGGATTCGAACCCGGGTCCCCTCATTCCGGAATAAGTTGCTCTACCAATTGAGCTACGCGGACGTTTTATTCTGATTCCTATTTGCCTTTATGTCGTGTGCGTCCTTCTGGCAGGTACGTCACATCTCCTGGTACGTTACAACTGTTTATTAAGTATGAATTTCTATCTTTCTCAAATAACATTGTTAGCAATTTTAAATTATCCACAGTGAGATACGAGGTCCAATCAAAAAGTTCCCAGACTAGGCCGATATACATCAAAGTACTTACGTTACTTAAGTCTGGCTATGATCTCCCTCAAAGTAGTCTCCTTGGGCAGCGATACACCGCTGCCAGCGTTTTTGCCTCTGTTGAAACGCTCCCTGGAAGTCCTGTTCTCGAATTGTGTCAAGCACAATCTGTGATTCGCACTGGATCTCGTCCACGGTTTCAAAATGGCAACCCTTGACTTCAGCTTCATCTTCGGGAACAGAAAGAAGTCGCAGGAGGCCAAATCCGGAGAGTAAGGCGGGTAAGGAAGGGCAGTCATGCTGTTGCGGCTGCAAAACTGGCGTGTTGCTTAACGCTCTGTGAGCTGCTGCATTGTCGTGATGGAGCAGGAAATCGCCACTGCGCCACATTTCAGTCCTCCCTAAGACGTTGCAGAACATCGCAGTAAAAAAAAGGGCTGTGACGGTCGGGCCCTGGGGGACGTATTCACGGTGCACAACCCAACGAATGTCGAAGAACACGATGAGCATGCTTTTGGTTTGCGCTCGGGACCTGTCGGGCCTTCTTCTGTCGAGGAGATGCCAGGTTCTTCCAAAGCGACGACTGTTGTTTGGTCTCCGGGTCGTAACCGTAGACCCAAGTCTCGTTCCCAGTGATGACCCCCGACAGGAACATTTTATGCGTCTTCGTTCCCGATTTGTCGAGTTTGACGCAGAATTCTATGTCCGCTCGCTACTCTAGTTTGCAGTCCATACCGAAATCGCAGCTGTGATCTACATGTGGTCACCAAATATCGTGTAGCACAGCTCCCGATGTTTGCAAAACGATGCCACTCGGCACAATGACTCATGAAGGTCACTGCCCTCGACCGCTACTCGCGCATCCGCGTACTGCCAACAGTTGGCGCGCTACGTACCAAGTCTCGGAACTTTTTGATCGCACTACGTATATATACAGTGAGTGGCCACTTTATTATGACCACCTGACAGCTTTAAGCAAATGAGCTATGGCTGCACGCTGTTGCCGCCAGAGGGCGCGGCTAGTATACAAAGGGAAAGCTTAGTGCTTGCGACAGTAGTAGAAGTGATTTTTGGGTGACGAGATGGGTAAAAAATGCGATTCGACGGACTTTCAACAAAGGATGATTGTAGGAGCTCGGAGCCATGGAGCGAGTATAACCGAAACCGCCGCATTCGTGAAATGTTCCAGAGCTGCTGTTGTTAAAGTGTTTAAAGACTGGACTGTCAGCCAAAAAACTGGGTCTCTACGTGCAACATGTGGTCGTCATCGACTAGTGACTGCTCGGGCGGAAAGGAGAGTGTCCAGACTGGTAACAGACAACAGAAGGGCAACAGTGCAGCAAATTACAGACCATCTTAATCAAGGATCCCCTCAAATGATCTCTGCACGCACTATTCGCCGTACACTACATCGGATGGGATATGGCAGCCGAAGGCCTGTTCGAACACCTTTGCTGTCTGCAGTTAACAAGAGAAAACATCTCCAGCTCGCACAGGAGCACAAGGATTGGACAGTCGATAATTGGAAACAAATTATGTGGTCCGATGAATCACGTTTTCAGTTGCACCATGCCGATGGGCGAGTGAGAATTTGGCAGAAACAGCGCGAACACATGGACCCCAAACGCATTGCTACAACCTTTCAAGCTGGTGGAGGCAACGTTATGGTTTGGGGAATGTTTTCCTGGCATGCTTTGTGCCCTTTAATTCGTGTCTGACTGGCACATCATATCTAAACATCGTTGCGGACCAATTGCATCCTGTCATGTGGATGATTTATCCCAATGGCGATGGCTACTTTCAACAAGATATTGTACGTATTGTACAAGATTGGTTTCAGGAACATGCCGGTGAGTTTACTTTGCTTAGGTGGCCCCCACAATCTCCAGATCTCAACCCCATTGAGAATTTGTAGGATGAAGTTGAACGTGCCATCAGACATCTGGATCCACAACCCTGCAATCTCACACTCCTGGAAAGTGCTATTCATCAGGCATGGTCTCGGATTCCACAAACCACCTATCAACATCTCGTGGAGTCCATGCCACGAAGGATCGAAGCAGTATTAAGGGCAAAAGGTGGCCCAACGAAGTACTGAGGGGGTGGTCATAATAAAGTGGCCACTCAGTGTATATATAAAGAATCTAAAATATGACGTCACTTTGTTCGGTGGCTAGCATGCAGCAGCGCCACTGCGGCGATCCAGAGAATTACCAACGCGCGCAATAGATTTCACTTCGAGAAGTAGATAGCAGGAGCAGATGTTCGAAGCTAAAAGTGGCTCATGGGTTGTGCGCAATGAGAAAAAAACAACTATTCTTCCTTGAAGCATTAAATAGCGTCCGATTGTTCACACTACGTATCGATGTAAGGCAAGGGATTTTGTTTTGCTTTTCCCACAATTATGTACAACATGCACAATCCATAAATAATTTCACATGATACAACGCTTTAGAAAAACGGAACCAAACCTGGAGTCAAAATAAAAAAAAAAAATTCGACTTTTTTCGAATGATCAATTTCAGATATTTTGTGTTCTCTGAAGTTGCTTTGAAGACGCCCTACAATGTGTTTAAAATTGGGCTTAATAGGAAAAATAATGAACAATTTTCTTCAGTGGTTTCTAGATTTTATAAAACTTGTTGCGCCATTCGAAACCAGCAAGGAATAAAATATTTTAGCCTGATCACATTAATAAATTCAGTGAACAAAAGAAATTGCTGAAAATGTAGCTACAGTTTCATTCAAATTTCATAAATTAACCCCACAGCAAATTTAGGTAATTCTTTAAAACTTGAGGAATAGGCAAGTCGTCAATCCCATCTGGAAGTTTCCAGTTTTCGTAGAGCATCTTCCGAATCTTATATCGACTCATATGTTGTAATGAAGAAGGTTTCAGGCGACCGTACTCACAACCTGGAAACAGCCCATCGTAGAACGCAGGCGCATCCGTCAGTTTAGCGCGATAATGAGGGAAATTCCGAAAAGATTTAATAATCAGAGCTGGACATGCCAACAGATATGTCGCTAAGTGAGGATTTTTGTGTCTTTCAGGAGGACTCTGATGCAGTCGCACATGATCTTCATCTGTAAAAATTCAGAGAACAGAGCAGTTCATGCAGGGGAAAAAAAAGACAATGTTTACAAATGTAAAAAAAAAACAACAAAAAAAAACAGAATGAAATACTATGTGTAACACATACATACCTAAAGAGCGATTGCAATTACGCTTATAACACATAGCTTTTTTGCCGTCGCTGCGCTTCGAAAGCACGCCTTCCTACTCCGGAGAGTCTGTTCTACCAACTTAACTGCTCCGGCAGGCTTATCGTTTCAACACTTCAGATTTGACTCATACACCACCTCAGTAGTACGTCATATCAGGTAGTACCATAGCCCACTGGAAAGAAGAGGCCCTGAAACGATTTAGTCATGTGACCAAGAAGGTCTCAACTTCCATGCTCTGAACTGCAAGTGAAGTCCACTAGTCCGGTAATATGTTGCTGTGAAGTTGTTTATTATTTATTATTTTGATTTATTATTGTGATTTTCTTTCCAAAGAAAAGCAAATTAGCACTCGTAATAATATATATATTTCATTTACCACTACAACAAGAAAATGTTAGAGCAGTTTAAAAAAAAAAATTATTTACTTCTACCTGCTGGTTCCTTCTGTTACTCATATACAAGTAAGATTCCTTTTCTGTCTTAAGTAATACAACGTGCAAAGTTTAGTTATTTATATATACATTGAAAAAATGATTTGTTTCTCATTTGCTTTGTTGGTAAAGCTACCTCAGTTGTTTAACATTTCGGTAAGATGTATACAACTTACGGAAACGTTCTTTGCACTGTTTTTGTTTTCGTTAGTGGTAGATTTATTATGTGCTGTAAGTTCAAACGACAAAAGTCCGTCTTTCCAAAACATAACGACAGTGAAAAATATTCTGAAAATATGTTCACGTCAAGCAAAAGAAATACAAAAAGTACTTAAATTTTCTTCTTTGAGTAATCCATGAATAAGGAACACATTGATACCGGTAATGTTAACATTACAGGTATAGGCCGAAACCAAAAATACTAACGCAGGAGCTTCGGCAATGGCGGTGAAGTAAAGTCCTTTTATAAAAATAGAAGAAAATTGAAAAATATTCCCACAAAAATCTAACGGGGAGCAGCTCACCAGGAGTGCAAAAAAATTTGTAAACAAGCCGCCATTTTGGAATCGATGCAGATATATGCCATCAAAAACATTAAAATATTCGCATTTCGTGCCACAACGTTTTAAGTAATTTGTCAACAAAACAACAGAAGATTTCATTTATTTTATGCGGCAAATTGAAGTTCCCATCAGCTGGAATTCTAAGCGAAAACTTCGCCAATACTTTATCAGTTTCGTTAAAAGATTAGCATTTCTTTCATTTTGTGTAAAACTTTCATTGTGAACTAAATATTAGCACATTTTATATTGTACATATTGCAACACAATCTTCGAAGTTTCCATGAGCTCACGTTTTATGAAATTCTCCCGCTATTCTGTCAGCCCATCAGCACATTACTGATAGCTGAGACAACGCATACACGGTAGTGAGACTAAGAGCTGGGACTAAGTTGGTCACATGACCTCAGTGGCAGCAATTCGTTTCAGTGCCTCTTGTTTCCTGTGGGCTGCGAGGTGGTACCTTACAACATACCCCCCCCCCACCATGAGAACGAAATCGCGGGTTTCGAATCAGCTGACAACCATGTTCGAAAAAACATTGCATTGCAGAAGAATTAATTTCATCAATTACGTGCGTTGTAGAAATCTTTGAAACTGAAGAAACTGAAAATAGAAGTCGCCAACAGAAATCTTTGAAACTGAAAAAGCATTGCAACAAATGAAAAATAATAAATCTTCTGGAGAAGATGGTATTACACTGAAGAGCAATTGAATTAGAGACAGCTGGCGTTCTGCAAATATGGCGCTGTGGGCGGCCCTGTAAACGGAAACGACATGACGTATGCAGCGATTCGACAATATAAGGAGTGATGCGACTGGAATCAGTAAGAGTCGGATGCAGTATGGGTAAGACGAAGGATCTAAGCGCATTTGATCGTGGGCAAATTGTCGGGGCCCTACAAATGGGTCACTCCCTCTCGGAAGTCGTGCAGGCACTGGGATTTTCATGAGCCACTGTGTCACGGGTACACCGTGAGTACATCGAATACGGTAAAATCATTCCTGCAAGGGCCAACTGCCGTGGACAACAGCGTGTGGATGAGCGGGGTCATCGTCGGCTAACTCGCATTGTAACAGCGGATAGATGGGCCACAGTGCAAGAAATCACTCTGCAATTTAACGCTGGTGCACAAAAACGTGTAAGCAGCCACATCATCCAGAACCATCTCCTCGCTATGGGGTACAGAAGCCATCGTTTCACGAGGGTACCGCTGCTGACCGCACATCACAGAGTGCAAAGATTAGCATGGGCGCGGGAACATCGCTACTGGACCCTAGATATGTGGGAAAATGTTGCCTGGACTGATGAGTCGAGATTCACGTTGGTACATGCGGATGGCAGGATACGAGTACGGCGCAAACCACATGAAGCGATGGATCCTTCTTGCCAGCAGAGTACTCTTCAAGGTGGTTCTTGTCTGGGGACTGTTTACGTGGACTGAAATGGGACCCCTGGTACGTGTTACATCGTTCCTCACAGGTCAACGTTACCGTGATATCCTGGACGACCATTTGCTCCCGTTGTGCGTCTTCAACATCCCACTGGGGACCTCATCCTGCAACAAGGCAATGCACCGTGCCATCGCTCCATAATTGTCTCCGAATGGTTGGATGAACACTCCACCGACGTGATCTCGCTTCCTTGGCCAGCTAGGTCGCCTGACCTCAATCGTATCGAGCACATCTGGGATGCCATCGAGAGAGATGTTCGAGGCTCTGACTTCCCTCCATCAAATCTTCGTGAACTGTGGGAGCTTGTTCAGGGGTCGTGGATCCGTATGGCTTCCCAACGCTTCCGGTGTCTTGTCGAGTCCATGCCGAGACGAATCACCGCCGTCACCCGGGCGAAAGGTGGTGCTACACGTTACTAGACAGGCATCTCTAATTCAATTGCTCTTCAGTGTATAATTGAAATGATAAAAGAAGGTGGTGAAACAATGAAACAAGAACTAAAAATTCTTTTTAATGAATGTATCACACATGAAGAAATTTGTCAAATGTGGAATAATGCAAATGCCATCTTACTACACAAAGAAGAGGATAACAAGAAACTAAAAAAACACAGACCCATAAGCTTCTTGTCTCACATACACTCATTGTCATAAAATCCGCACACCAAGAAAGAGGCGTTGGATTGAAATGAGATTTTAGCAGATGGTACATACCAAGGGAAGAAAAGGTTACAATATCACAGCAGCAAGACGATTTCCCGCGGACATACGATACACATTCCTTCGAGCGTTAGTACCGCGTCGAACCGCCTCGTTCTCGGATACATGCGGTGAAACGGTCGGGCATGGAGTCAAAGAGGCGCCGTATGTTATCCTGGGACATATTGGCTCACACGTCTTGCAACTAACGCTCTAAATCACAAACAGCGAGACGTGGAGAAAGCTGGTGTCCCACCTGGTGATACACGTACTCGATGGGTGAGAGATCAGGCGATCTGGAAGGCCACAGAAGCCCATAGATAGTCCTGGTAGACCCGAGCCGTGTGCGGACGGGCGTTATCTTGTTGGAAAATGGCTCCGGGCCGCCCGCCAGAAAAGGCAGCACATGGATCCGCAGGATAGTTTGTACGTAGCGCTGGGCTCTCAACGTCCCTCGGATCGCTGCGAAGGAAGTCCGGCTGTCATACGCGATGGCTCCCCTGACCAACACGCCTGCAGTTCGGTACATGTGCCGCTGTACAATGAGGTTGGGATTGTGGAACATATAATGAGCAAATTACGTTGGTTAGAAAAGGGGATCAACATAAATGAAGCAAGGTTGAACAATTTAAGATTTGCAGACAACACAGTCGTCAATTCAGAAAATAGAAAAGAATTAAAAGAAATGATAGAACTAACAGATTTATCAAAGGAAACTGGATTAAAAATCAATATGGATAAAACAAAAATAATGTCAAACCAGCTTAATAATAGCGAAGCACAAGAAAATATAAAAATAAGTGATAAATAAATAGAATATGTGGAAGAATACATATACCTAGGGAAACTAATTGCCACAACAAAAAAAACAACAACAGGGAATTAAGGAAGAAATTGTCAGAAATATAAAAATACGGTGGACAGCTTTTGGGAAGTTGAAGAAGATTCTACGTAGTAACATAAAGCAGGAAAACAGAGCAAAAACTTTCAATCAATGCGTAATACCCATTATGAGAGATGGCGCTGAAACCTGGCCTATCAAGAAAAACATCTTAGACAAATTGCAAAAAAACACAACTTAAAATTGAAATATTCCTAATAATTACTGTATAACACTTCAAGATAAAGTAAAGAACACAGATATAAGATCCAGAACAAAAAATAGGTGAAAAATATTCAATTTAAAATGGAAATGGACTGGCCATATAGCAAGAATGGAAAATAATAGATGGACTAAAATAATAACAAAATGGAGACCATGTAAAGAGATGAGTAAGAAAACCACAAGGGAGATGGATAAGTGATATAAACAAAACTGTAGGAAAGGAGTGGAATAGGCAGGAATGTTTGAAAACAGATGATTGAAACTGATAGCCTCAATCGGCTATAAAAAGGCTTAAAGAAGAAGAAAAAGAAAGAAGAAGACGTGTGTTGTGTGCAAGCCTCATCACGCAGATTTTTCAAACCTAACGTCCAGTACATTCATTTTCTTCCGGGTTCCAGAGGGTGAGTCGAAAGTTTTGCAATATTTGGATCACTTTATGTCTTCATATGTACCTTTACGACGAAAGCTGACTAGCATTCAAAGTATAGGCCATCGTGTTGCACCGTCTTTAGCCATCTGTCTGCCAGTTCTTCGATTCCACGGAGGTACCAGTTCTTGTCCTTCGAGGTGAAGAACTCTTTCACGCAAGCTGAAAACTCCTCTTGGTTGTTGAAGTGCCGCCCGCGAAGGAAGTAGGCCATGGACCGGAACAAGTAATATTACGACGGGGCAAGGTCCGGACTATAGGCTGGGTGTGGCATCAGTCCGATGCCCTCAAGTTCCTGGAGTTTTGAAGTCGAGGAAGTGGGCCATGGACCGGAACAAGTAATATTCCGACGGGGCAAGGTCCGGACTATATGCTGGGTGTGGCATCAGTTCGATGCCCTCAAGTTCGTGGAGTTTTGAAGTGGAGGAAGTGGGCCATGGACCGGAACAAGTAATAATCCGACGCGGCAAGGTTCGGACGATATGCTAGGTGTGGCATCAGTTCGTTGCCCTCAAGTTCCTGGAGTTTTTTTTTTTTTTTTTTTTTTTAATTTTAATTTTTTTAATTGGAGGTTTAACGACCACCGTGAGCAACTCAATGGGCTATAAGCAGTCGCCCGTCCCTAATTTAGGGTCACTGGTTCCAGGGAAGGGAGAGAGCCAGTGCCGTAAGACAAGCACAACATCCATGCCTCACCGGGATTCGAACCCGGACCCCGTTCGGACGAATGATCAGAGGTCGTCGCTTAGACCACTGCGCCACCGGGGCGGCCCTGGAGTTTTGAAGTGGAGGAAGTGTGCCATGGACCGGAACAAGTAATAATCCGACGGGGCAAGGTCCGGACTATATGCTGGGTGTGGCATCAGTCCGATGCCCTCAAGTTCCTGGAGTTTAAAAGTGGAGGAAGTGGGCCATGGACCGGAACAAGTAATATTCCGACGCGGCAAGGTCTGGACTATATGCTGGGTGTGGCATCAGTCCGATGCTCTCAAGTTCCTGGAGTTTAAAAGTGGAGGAAGTGGGCCATGGACCGGAACAAGTAATAATCCGACGCGGCAAGGTCTGGACTATATGCTGGGTGTGGCATCAGTCCGATGCCCTCAAGTTCCTGGAGTTTGAAAGTGGAGGAAGTGGGCCATGGACCGGAACAAGTAATAATCTGACGCGGCAAGGTCTGGACTATATGCTAGGTGTGGCATCAGTCCGATGCCCTCAAGTTCCTGGAGTTTGAAAGTGGAGGAAGTGGGCCATGGACCGGAACAAGCAAGGTCTGGACTATATGCTGGGTGTGGCATCATTTCGATGCCCTCAACTTCCTGGAGTTTTGAAGTGGAGGAAGTGAGCCATGGACCGGAACAAGTAATATTCCGACGCGGCAAGGTCTGGACTATATGCTAGGTGTGGCATCAGTCCGATGCCCTCAAGTTCCTGGAGTTTGAAAGTGGAGGAAGTGGGCCTTGGACCGGAACAAGTAATAATCCGACGCGGCAAGGTCTGGACTATATGCTGGGTGTTGCATTAGTTCGATGCCCTCAACTTCCTGGAGTTTTGAAGTGGAGGAAGTGAGCCATGGACCGGAACAAGTAATATTCCGACGAGGCAAGGTCCGGACTATATGCTGAGTGTGGCATCAGTTCTATGCCCTCAAGTTCCTGGAGTTTTGAAGTCGAGGAAGTGGGCCATGGACCGGAACAAGTAATATTCCGACGGGGCAAGGTTCGGACTATATGCTGGGTGTGGCATCAGTTCGATGCCCTCAAGTTCGTGGAGTTTTGAAGTGAAGGAAGTGGGCCATGGACCGGAACAAGTAATAATCCGACGCAGCAAGGTCTGGACTATATGCTGGGTGTGGCATCAGTTCGTTGCCCTCAAGTTCCAGGAGTTTTGAAGTGGAGGAAGTGTGCCATGGACCGGAACAAGTAATAATCCGACGGGGCAAGGTCTGGACTATATGCTGGGTGTGGCATCAGTTCTATGCCCTCAAGTTCCTGGAGTTTTGAAGTGGAGGAAGTATGCCATGGACCGGAACAAGTAATAATCCAACGCGGCAAGGTCCGGACTATATGCTGGGTGTGGCATCAATTCTATGCCCTCAAGTTCCTGGAGTTTTGAAGTGGAGGAAGTGGGCCATGGACCGGAACAAGTAATAATCCGACGCGGCAAGGTCTGGACTATATGCTGGGTGTGGCATCAGTTCGATGCCCTCAAGTTCTGGAGTTTTGAAGTGGAGGAAGTGGGCCATGGACCGGAACAAGTAATAATCCGACGGGGCAAGGTCTGGACTATATGCTGGGTGTGGCATCAGTTCTATGCCCTCAAGTTCCTGGAGTTTTGAAGTGGAGGAAGTGTGCCATGGACCGGAACAAGTAATAATCCAGCGCGGCAAGGTCCGGACTATATGCTGGGTGTGGCATCAGTTCTATGCCCTCAAGTTCCTGGAGTTTGGAAGTGGAGGAAGTGGGCCATGGACCGGAACAAGTAATAATCCGACGAGGTAAAGTCGGGACTATATGCTGAGTGTGGCATGAGTTCGATGCCCTCAAGTTCTTGGAGTTTTGAAGTGGAGGAAGTGGGCCATGGACTGGAACAAGTAATAATCCAACGGGGCAAGATCCGGACTATATGCTGGATGTGGCATCAGTTCGATGCCCTCAACTTCCTGGAGTTTTGCCCAGGTCATTGCTGCAGTATGAGACTGAGCATTGTCCTGCTGTAGGAGAGAGAGCTTTCTGTTCACCAATGCCGGGTACTTCTTCTCCAAAACGGCATACATCCGCTGCATCTGTTCAGAATAGAGGTTGACGTTGATAGTCAGACCGTCTGGAACACATTCGTAATGGATTATCCCCTTGAAATTCCCCCAGACGCAGAGCATTACCTTGTGCTTGAAGGACCCGCGTTTAGCAACAAGTTCAGGAAACTGACTCCGGGCTCAACAACTGCCGTTGTATGTTAAAATTACGGAAAAAGACCCCCTATTCATCGCTCATAACAACTGTCTTCATGAAACATACATCGCGCGGGTTTTCGAGGAGTTTCGTGCACACTTCCACTCGGCGGTTGGCTTCAGCTGGCGTCAGTTCGTGAGGAACAATACGCCAGCTCCTGTACATCTTGCAGAGGTCCTGAAGGCGACGAACTACGGTGGTCTGTGATATGCCCAGCTCGCCTGATAATCTCCGAGTGCTGGTTGTAGGATATGCATCTACTGCCTAGCGCATGGCCTCCGAATCCACGGTTGACGGCCTACCTGACCTTGGCTGATCGTCGAGGTTTCTGTCACCTGAGCGAAATTTCTTGAACCATCTGGTTGCAGTGCTGTGGTCCACGGAGCCTTCTTCTTTCGCATGAGAAATGCTTCGTGTTGCTTGAGCAGCAATATGGCCGAGTTCAAACTCGTAAAGCAGAAGTTCCCTTATTAGCCGGTTGTGGCTGTTCATCTTTTAGGCGTCCCAACCGCAGACAGAACGATGACATGCAATGCTGGTCACAGCAACGACTATCACTTTATATGCCTTTCGACTGATTGCAGTGCGCGACTTGAACTAGTTTAAACACGTGGCATACCCGCCACAGCACATGCGTTTATGCAAATATTGCAAAACGTTCCATTCACCCTCGGTAACATATAACAATTTACCGGTGGTGATTTCGAACACACGTCTGTCTACTCCGGAGAGGCTGTTATCCCAAATGAACTACGTCGGCAGGCTTATCGCTGCTTCATTGTCGATCTGCTTCATTCTTCACCTCAATAGTATGTCAGTTAGGTGTAAGCAATGCCGTAGCCAAGTCTCCGAACCATCAGGAGCTATATACTATGCAGGAAGAATTTTTTTAAATTGGAGCTTTAGAAGCAGAGATATAGAGGAAAACGTAATTTACTATTACTAGCGGAAAATCTATGCATTGCTTGAAAAAGAGACTACACCTAAAATAGTCTACGATATAAATGCATCGAAAAGTTAAATAATTTTTTCAGTCGGATGCTTAGAAGCAAACATATGGAATTTAAAATGTATTTGGAATTCCATATCATCTGCATTTACGCCTTCTAGCGGCGAAGTTGTGCTTCGAAAATAACTCAGAATGAAATTATCATCACTCTCACATTTCAAGCTGCCCAATACAAAAGAAAAAATAGTTGCAGTGATATAATGTTCACAGGCAGCCCGACGGACAAAGTAATAGCATAAGCACGCTCTTTCTTTTTTTACAGAAGACGTGCTGAAAAAAAAAAGGAATGAAATACGAAATTTCTTCAGCTACATGAATGCTGTCACGACTGCATGTCTTTGTCAAAGTTTTATGAAACACAGACTGCTTCCATCACTTTGTTCGTCTTAGTACGTGTCTTAGGAAATGTGGTTCCAGTTCCGATGAGTCAAGAAAATATTTTCCAATACCTGTTTCTTAGGGAACATCCACTGCTAACAGCAGAGAATTTGAAGAAATATGTTCGTCTCATTCATGTTATCAATAGGAAACTTTCACTTTCTGCACAAAAACACACAAAAAAAAATGCGTTAACATCATCACAGGTAGGAAATTTACTCAAATGATTAGCAGAAAGGAAAATCAGAAAAATGTTGATCAACATTCTGTTGTCCGCTACATTGCAATAGCGTTGGAACCGTGGGAACAGAGGGGACAGCTGCCCCCGTAAGTATTTGCGTACAGCGCCAAAACATACCATTTGCTCCCTTATTTTCCTGTCTTTTTAATTATGTCCGAAATCAGAAATCAAGTTAATATCTGAATTTTTTTATTTCTTGCCATTAAAATTTCTTCTAAAAAATAAAATACAATTTTTTGTTAAAATTAACCATTTAGAGCACTGAGTTTTTCTTGATATTGACGCGGGATCAGTTTTCCTCGCCTATCCAGTATGAGAATAAAACTTTGTCATGACCATTCAGGGCTCTGAATGTTTCTTAACATTTATGAGACGCGGGTTTAGTTTTCCTCGCATGTCCAGTTTGAGAATAAACTTTTTCATGCCCTCTAAGGGCTCTGAATTTTTCTTGACATTTCTGAGACGCGAGTTCAGTTTCCATCGCCAGTCCAGTATGAATATAAAACTTTTTCACGACCATTCAAAGCTCTGAATTTTTCTTAACATTTCTGAGACACGGGTTCAGTTTCCTTAGTATGTCTAGTATGTGAATAAGTTTTTCATGACCATTCAGGGCTCTGAATTTTTCTTGACCTTTCTGAGACGCGAGTTCAGTTTCTCTCGCATGTCCAGTTTGAGAATAAAGCTTTTTCATGACCATTCAGGGCTCTGGATTTTTCTTGACATTTCTGAGACGCGGGTTTAGTTTTCCTCACATGTCCAGTTTGAGAATAAACTTTTTTCATGTCATCAAAGGGCTCTGAATTTTTCTTGACATTTCTGAGACGCGACTTCAGTTTCCATCGCCAGTCCAGTATGAGTATAAAACATTTTCACTACCATTCAAAGCTCTGAATTTTTCTTAACATTTCTGAGACGCGAGTTCAGTTCTCCTCGCGTGTCCAGTATGAGAATAAAACTTTTCCATGACCATTCAAAGCTCTGAATTTGCGTTGACATTTCTGAGACGCGGGTTCAGTTTCCTATCCTGTCAAGTATGTGAATAAAACTTTTTCATGACCCTTTAGAGCTCTGAATTTTCCTTGACATTTCTGAGGCGCGGGTTCAGTTTCCTTCGCCAGTCCAGTATGAGAATAAAACTTTTTCGTGAAGTACCAGGCCTATAGTCATCAATATGAGAGAAACAACCGTCTACCGAAGCACTAACTTTATTAAAAAACAGTTGTCCAGAAATTCTTGAAAGATATTGTGTTTTTTTAAAAAGACAGGAACCTTTTCTATTTCATTCAGGTATAATAAAATCAGCCTTTCTTTAAAGAAAGAATATGGAAGGGGGAGAGGGAGAAAGGAATGAGATATTTTTTTATACTTGCATTTGTTTTGATGTATAGTAAGAGCCAAGGTTCTTTTGGAATTTACTTGTATGCTAATGTGAAGGTTTCCCAATCGAATGATAGGAGTAAAACGCTTCATATCGAAAAAACCCTTTATATATAGATATAAAATGCAAGGTACGTATTGATTTAGATTTTATCGATATAATCGTTTTACCTGTAGCATGTTCATATGACGTCATCACGTCCTGTTTTGCGAAAGCTCAATAAGCTTCATGATCTGATCAAAAAATGCATATCCTAATGTCTTGGCCCCGTTGTCAGAAATACAATGCTGGCCACCCAAAATGTAACACCAAGAAGGAAGCATCCGATTGGCCTGAAATTCGCAGCGTGCTTCGCTCGCGCGAGGACATGCAAACGATTAGCATTGTAGGGCATATGCAAATCATATGCGCCTGGCACGCCGCCTAGAAGCACTATAAGAAGGATGCACAGATGGCGGGGTGTAAGTAGTGGAAGTGTGTTGTGCTGCCGGACCTGTGCGTGGGAAGCTTCCTGATGCCTCGTTGCAGAACACGGCAGTCATTCCAGCACGTTTCGGAGTTCGACGGAGGACGAATAGTGGCTTATCGCGACAGTGGTTTATCGTACCGAGACATCGGCGCCCGTGTGGGACGACATCCAGCCACAGTGAGGCGGGTATGGATTCGGTGGGTGCAGGAGGGACGGACGGACCGACGTGAGTGATTGCCGCAGCCGTGGCACACCACCGAGCGAGAGGACCGGCATGTTATGCGGCGGCATTACCGGCTCACCCCGCCACATCACGAACGTTAGCGCAGGAATTAGGGTGTGTTGCGCAACAACCTGTGTCAGCACGTACCGTTCAACGTCGTCTTCAGGAGCGGGGACTTGTCGCACGGCGTCCATTGCTCCGATTACCATTGACGTTACACCACCGGCGAGTGCGGCGGCAGTGGGCCGTTGAACGCCGCACCTGGACGACGGAATGGCACGACATTGTCTTCTCCGACGAATCCCGCTTCTGCTTGCAACACCATGATGGTCGGATCCGCGTGTGGCGGCACCGCGGCGAGAGACTGTGTGACGCCTGCATTACGCCATACCGGTCCGTCGCCTGGCGTTATGGTTTGGGGCCGCAATCGGATATGACACCCGCACTCCTCTGGTATGCATCGCCGGTTCACTCAACAGCCACCGCTACATCTCCGACGCTTTGGAGCCTGTATTCCTCCCTTACCTGCAGGACCTGCCAGCGGCCACGTTTCAACAGGACAATGCGCGCCCGCACGTAGCACGCATCGTGAAACAATTCTTCTCGGCCCACCAGGTGTCACTGTTGCCGCGGCCCGTCTGTTCTCTCGATATGTCTCCCACCGAACACGTCTGGTCGCTGATCGGCAACCGAGTGGCTCGGCAAGCACCACCCGCGGCTACGCCTGATGAACTGTGGCAACGTGTGGAAGCAACCTGGACCGACATACCCTAAGCCCACATCCAAATCCTCTTTCGTTCGATGCCGCGGCGTGTAGCGGCCGTTATTGCCAGTTATGGGGGCCACACGAACTATTGATGTCTGCGTGTTCCGCAAGTCGCACGGGCTTGTAAGCTCAATCGTTTCATCTTTGTATCTGTTGTTATGTGTCCAGTAAATCTGGCTTTGCTATCTCGTGTCCTTCTTGGTGTTGCATTTTGGGTAGCCAGCAGTGTAGATTCTGACGCCCCTGCTAGACTGTATTGCTGGAACATTCGGAATGCACAACTGCAAGACGAATATTGGATAAACACTATATTGACAAAAGTCACCGAACACAAAGTAGAGAACCACAACATAGCATTTATTGACATACATTTGTACGGCGTCAATCCACCTTTGGCCTTAATGCATGCACTGACTCTTCGAGATATACTTTCGACAAGGTTTTGGAACACAGCGATAGGTATGCGCTTCCATTCAATACATAATGCTGCCACTAACTGTTGCTTAGTAGTAGGCCTTGGTTTCAAACTTCTTATGCGTCACTCTAATTCATCCCATAGGTGCTCTATGGGATTAAGATCAGGGCTCTGTGCTGGCCAGTCCACACACGATACGGAATTATCGTCAAACCTTGCTTTATGGCTCGGTGCATTATCCTGCTGGTATCAACAAGGCTCGGTTCCATAGTATTGCCACAGAGTTGGTAGGGCATAATTGTACAGAATATCGAGGTAGACGTGCTGATTAACAGGTTTGCCCACGATAACTGAAGGGCTGGGACCATACCACGAAAAACGTCCCTATACGAGTACACTGCCAGCTCCAAACTTGACCGTAAGAACAGTACACTGTGGTAAATAGCATTCCCCGGCTGTCGCCATACCCACACACGGCCATCAGACTGATGGATCGTGTATCTGGATTCATCATTACATAGGACCTGTTTCCATTGATCTACGGTCCACGATAAATGTTCTTTACACCATTCTAAACGACGAGTAGCATTCCGAGTGGAGATGAGAAGCTTATGAGCAGCCGCACGACCACGTTAACCCATGGAATGAAGTTCTCTGCAAATGGTATGTCTACATACCGAAGTTCCAGCATTTTTACGCACCTGTACACTGAGGTCTTGTGCAGTACTCCGTCGATTAGCTGTAACGACTGAGGCTTCGACGTCCCTATCACTGATTTTCTTTGGTCTGCAGGTAAGTTTTGCTACTTCAGTCACGCCATGTGTCTTCCACTTATTCAGTACATCCAAAACAGTTGACTTGGGTATGTTTGAATGCCTTCTCGGTTTCTCTTATGGACAACCCACTAATATAAGTCCCAACAATCTTTCCTTTCTCAAAGTCAGTCCTCTCCCGCCGCGACATTTTCACTCAACCTCACACTGCGATATGATCTCGGTAAGCTTCAGGCTTACTTTTATAACATTTGCAGCAGTGCGGCACATCTTAACAACGCAGCTGGTCCATTCATTTGCTTTTGAAGGGGTGTCCTGTTACTTTTGTCAATATAGTGTATTTCTAACTATTTAAAGGAACAACAACGTTAAAGAAAAGAAACAAATGATTTAAAACTTTTAAAGTTTTTTGAAATTACTAAGTTTTCTGTTATGACATTGGAAGTATAGAGTTACTTCTTTCGACGCCAGAGGAACTTTCAATCTATAATACCTGATGTTTGGTGTTCAATGAAGAAAAACAAGAGTTGCTACTTTGGCGTTCACTCAGGTATGAGAATGTTTCCAATGCCGCACGTGCATGTGCAGTTTTGCTTCCAAAACTAATTCCTTTAAATTACATTTGCAAGATAAACGAACGCGTACAGAAAATAAGTTACAAACAACAACAATAAACATTTTGAGGATAGAAGAACACGTACAGATCAGAAGTAAAAAAATACTTTTAGATGACAAAATAATACTTACAAATCAGAAGTAAAAAAATATCGAAGATAAAAGAAAAAGTACAGATCAGAAGTAAAAAAAATTCGAAGATAAAAGAAAAAGCACAAATCAGAAGTTAAAACATTGGTTGAATAAATTAAAGAAAATAACATCGTTACAGATGAATTACATCTTCTTCGACGTACACTATGTAGAAAAAGTATTCAGACACCTAGATCGAACGCAAACGTGAGACTTTATTAGCCGAATCATTAAAATGTCGGCCCACCTTCGGCCGTTAACACTGCAGCGACCTTTCTAGGCATGGTTTCCACGAGATGCAGGTGGGTTTGCACAGGAAATGTTTCACATTCCCACAGCAAATCTCCTGCCAGAGAGAGATTTGTGTTGAGGATTTTAGGAAGGGAACGCCCGACCCCAGGTCTTAAACAACCCTTAGAAGTAAGGACTAGCAGACCACAAATAAAAGTCACACGGGACTGAAATAGAAAGCGGGATGAAGTAGCTCTTACTGTGGAGTGCAAAAAGTATTACATCATCTGTAAAAACCGTGAATTTTTAAGTTTAACACCTTTTTTTAACTAATAAATTTTCATAGTTATTTCATCGTTTATAAGTCATTAGATGTGCATTTAATGGATATCTCAAAAATGTATGTTTTTCCTGTACTACTTCTGTTCTATTAAGATATGACATAAAATATGGGATTTGACAAACACATTGAAATTCACGTTAGCTGCGTGTCAGTTGTTACAGCTTATCATAAACATTCTTTTACCTGATTGGCTGCTTCCTAATGATATCCTAATCCAACTCTAGCTTTTATAACGGTTGACGCAGAACTATTAGAGCGTTGTAGTATTCGCATCTTGTTGTCATTAGCGTACGTTCTCAATAAAGGTTAAAACTGCGGAATTGTCCACAGCAGACAAAGTAAAACTTGTTGTTCTGTATGAAGAGGGATATTCTTCAAGGGAAATAACTGAAAGAATGGGCTGTAATCAATCTACAGTTATTAGATTACTGAAGAAAGTAAAAAACACTGCTGATATTATAAAAATATGCATCGCAGTGCAAGGCCCAGATCCACTACACCCAGGTAAGACAGAGTGCTCAGACAGAGGCTCAATTAACGTAGAATTGCTTCAAAGATGGTCTGAAGTGACTGATGTTACTGTTAGTACATCTACTGTTAGAGCAAAGGCAGGCGTAAACCAACGTTAACTGCAAATCAAAGACAGCGTAGACTTCAGTGGGCAAAACAGCATGTCTCATGGACAACCAAGCAATGGGAAAATGTTCTTTTCAGTGATGAATGCAAATTTTGCCTTAATAAGAATCAGAGTAGTGCCGATATAAGGGGATTCAAGCATAAAGAATTCCATCCAAGTTGCTCAGTGACTACCGTTAAACATCCGATGAAGGTTGTGGTTTGGAGCTGCATGTGTGAGAACATGGCGTTGGGAACCTCCATATTCTAGACGATACGCAAATGCCCAGAAATACATCTGGATGTTAGAAAACAAGATGCTACCATCATCTAGAAGACTTTGTGACGTGCCTGCCCCGCAGGACGCACACGACATAAAGGCAGATAGCAGCGAGAACGAACGTCTGCGTAGCTCAGTTGGTAGAGCGACTTGTTCTGGAATAAGTGGACTCGGGTTCGATTCCCGGCGTGGACCAAAAATGACGGAGAAATTTACTTCGTTATAACTTTATGACGGCAATTTTATTTTTCAAGATGATAAGGCTCTCGGTCATCGTGTTAAAGTAGTAAAAAAGTGGTTTCAGGAAAAGAAAATGTTGAGCACCTTGTTTGGCCACCACAATCACCGGGCTTATACAGTATTACACACTGAGTGGCCACTTTATTATGACCACCTGACAGTTTTAAGCAAATGAACTATGGCTTCACGCTGTTGCCGCCAAAGGGCGAGGCTAGTATAAAAAGGGAAAGCTTAGTGCTTGCGACAGTAGTAGGAGTGATTTTTGGGTGACGAGATGGGTAAAAAATGCGATTTGACGGACTTTCAACGTGGGATGATTGTAAGAACTCGGAGCCATGGAGCGATTATCACAGAAACCGCCGCATTCATGATATGCTCCAGAGCAGCTGTTCTTAAAGTGTTTAAAGACTGGACTGCCAGCCAAAAAAACTGGGTCTCTACGTGTACCGTGTGGTCGTCATTGACTGGTGACTGCTCAAGCGGAACGGAGAGTGTCCAGACTGGTAACAGACAACAGAAGGACAACAGTGCAGCAAATTACAGACCATCTTAATCAAGGATGCCCTTAAATGATCTCTACACGCACTGTTCGCCGTACACTGCATAGGATGGGATATGGCAGCCGAAGGCCTGTTCGAACACCTTTGCTGTTTGCAGTTAACAAGAGAAAACGTCTCCAGCTCGCATAGGAGCACAAGGCTTGGACAGTCGAAAATTGAAAACAAATTATGTGGTCCGATGAATTACGTTTTCAGTTGCACCATGCCGATGACCGAGTGAGAATTTGGCGGAAACAGCACGAAAGCATGGACCCCAAATGCATTGCAACAACCCCTTGGTGGAGGCAACTTTATGGTTTGGGGAATGTTTTCCTGACATGTTTTGTGCCCTTTAATTCGTGTTGATCAACGTCTGACTGGCACATCATACCTAAACATCGTTGCGGACCAAGTGCATCCTGTGGTTTATCCCAATGGCGATGGCTACTTTCAACAAGATAATGCGTCATGCCATAGTGCTCGTATTGTACAGGATTGGTTTCAGGAACATGCCGGTGAGTTACTTTGCTTAGGTGGCCCCCACAATCTCCAGATCTCAATCACATTGAGAATTTGTGGGATGAAGTTGAACGAGCCATCAGACAGCTGGATCCATAACCCTGCAATCTCGCACTCCTGAAAAGTGCTGTTCATCAGGCATGGTCTCAGATTCCACAAACCACCTATCAACATCTCTTGGAGTCCATGCCACGAAGAATCGACGCAGTATTGAAGGCAAAAGGTGGCCCAACGAAGTACTGAGGGGGTGGTCATAATAAAGAGGCCACTCAGTGTAAATGTGATAAAAAATTTGTAGTTCAAAGGGTCGTATGAACTATCGAAAAAGTAGCCAGCAACCAAAATTCAACTCACTGAAGATGTAATTCAAATTTGGAATCGTATTGTTCAACCTAATCTTTTATAAAACTTTGTTCACAGTATGCCATCAAGAAGCAAAGTTGTGATAAAAGCTAAAGGCTGTGCAAAAAATATTAGGTACATTTTACAATTTTGTTTCATTGTGCTTGTGTATTTAAAAGTGTCATTTCAGTCCTTATGAATTACGATTTATTGCTGTAAACCGAAGTACTGGATAACAGATCCTTTACATAAAAATTTCGACTTGGTCATGATTTTTATAATGTATCTTGAGAACAGAAGTAGCTATAGGAAAAACTAAGATATTTTTGAAATCTCCATTAACTATCTCATCTAATGATACATTAATGATGAAATAACTATGAAAATTAGTTAGTCAAAAAAAGAGTGAAACTTAAATATTCACGGATTTTGCAGGTGATGCTATACTTTTGGCCACCATTTTATTTATAACCGGGAGGCTAGTACCCGGCATCCGACAGCGTAACCTGCCCATCCGTCTCACGGCGGATATTTATTGGTTCGAGCGTTCGTACCTGACTGGGATCGATCCTGATACTTTATATGTGGCAGTCACGAACGTTGACTACTAGGCCGCAGCCCAGCTCCTTCTAGAGATGCTGTAGACTGTAGAGGAAGGTCTTTCCAGCAGACATCAGATTCGGCATTCCAGTTCGTCCCAAATAGGTTCTATTGAATTTAGAGTGGGACTTTGGGTCTAAGAATCCAACACTTGGGCATTCTTCTCCTCACAGTTAAGCCGTTAGTCTGGAGGGATTCAAAACCAAACGACCATGCCCTTTCCAGCAGAAACTTTCCAGTGGCATCACAGATGCCCCTCCGAACTTGACTGTTGGGACAATAACGTCGACCGGACACTATTCCCCGGGCAAACTCAACACCCAAATGCATCCATTCGAACTAAAGAGTGAGTAGGGAGCATGATTCATCACTCCAGACGACACTCTTCTGTTGTCCACGAACGTAGATCCAAGCATCACTACAATCATCGTGCGGCTTTGCGGTGGAGCGATGTAGTGCTTGCGCGCAGATGACCTAGCATGACAATAATGGGCATTCAGATACCAACTGACCGTTCTGGTGCAAATATCTGTTCCAGTGACTTGCACGACGTCGCTGGCCAGCTCTGCGGCATTCTTCAAAACGTGACTTCTTCAAATTCCGCAGAAAGCTTCATTTGGCGATATCACTCATTTTGTACGGCCTCCCAGACTCACTTTGTGCGGCCTCCTTACTGTAGTGGCAGCATTTGCTTTCTATCGATGAAGAAGATCAGCGACAGTGGACCTCGACAATCCCAGAAGAGAAGCAATGCTACTGACTAATTGCTTATTCAGGTGGCATCCAACCACCATGCCACTTTGAAAGTCCATCAGTCCAGCTGCGCGCGATAGAGTGGTAACCATTGCGGTCTGACAGGTGTGCTGACGCTTCTCTTTATGTACTGACAGGGCGTGTGCTCTGGTTTTGCTAATGCATGTTTATTCGCATATGTGGAGGCGTCCGAATACCTTTGTTTGTCTGTTTGTTGGTTGGTTGGTTTAACGATCACCGTGATGGTCTATAAGCAGTCGCCTGTCCCGAATTTAGGACCACTGGTTCCGGGGAAGGGTGATAGCCAGTACCGTAAGACAAACACAACATCCATGCATGCCTCACTGGGATTCCAGCGTGGACCCATCTCGGACAAGTGGTCATACGCTAGCCCTTAGACCACTGTACTACATGGGCGGCTACCTTTGTCTACATAGTGTACATTTCCAGGCAAATTCGTTTTTGGAAAGTGGAAAGAAACATTACCCTCGGTTTTATCTCGACTTGATTTCCCTGAGAGGCTGCTGTGGTTCTTTCAGTAAACTCCTCTATAGTTTCGTAAGAGACAACTCGAGCCATTATATCTATCATGGTGAAAGAAACGCATGAAGGCCATCTTCTTTTGAGGGCTGCAAACCTATGAGAACAAGAAGTTTCGTAATTAATATGAAACAGTCATGAAGTATTGTAGAAGCAGCCGTACAGTGAAACAAAAAAGGACATGACTCCCCCTTCTTTTATGTATGACGTGCTACAAGTGTGAAGCATATGTCAAGACTGTAATCTATAAATGGTATAAATTCCGTCTGTGTAGTTTAATTGGTAAAGCATTCGGCTCAGGAGCAGAGGGATCCTCGTCACTAGCAAATTTGTTTTCACATTGGCGCCCGAATGTGGAAACGGATCTATTAGCAGCTGGGTTTTTCGAAAAATGTGTGTTCGTTCCACACATTGTCTGAAATTAATGAAAAATTCCTTCTTCGCTTCAAAAAAGAAAAAAAGAATTACGAGGGAGATGATATGACGTACCACAGAGGTGAAGCACATGTCAAGACGGTAAAGTTGCAGCGATTAATTCTACCGGTGTAGCTTAATCGGTAAAACATTCGGCTTCGGAACAGAGGGATGCGACGATACCACGCAAGGTATTTGGTGCAATTTCGTAGCGGAATTTCTCCCGTGTCGTGGTTAGTTTGTGTGATACTTCACATTGGGTAGGAAAGGGAAGGGCTCAGGGGGCTCAAGCCGCTCCCATTGGATATCAAGGCACATTTTTCCTTTTGAACGCCGAATCACATAATTTCCTTTTCTGTTTTAAAGCCAAATTTTTAATCTTGTTGGTTAAAAATATTAAGATGAATCCGAAAAACCGATAAAAACTGACTCAAATCACATTTCGTTTTCCAACGAAGTCGCGGATTTTTCCGAATCCCTTTGAATTCGTTCCATTGGCGCATTTTTCCACGTGCAAGCAACACACCCGCAGGGTTCACTCGCTGTCGCTCACACTCCTGGAAGATGCCTTTACCTTATCTTATATATAAAACACGAAACGTCTGTTTGCTTTAAGGAGCAAAATCTCTCGAACGCCGAACTGTGGCATCGTGGAATTTGCATAGCTCATTAATACTGGAATTTCTAGGTCAACGCAACTATTTTAGATCTCTACGTTGTTCCGTTCGCGAGTTATCAATTAATTAATAAGCTAATCAATAAAGTCAGCGTCGTTTGCTACGTCATCGTTATCTGAAAGCACGTGACTGCATTCATCGCTGCAGCACATCCACAGGTGTTTCCATTCTTTGAGAACTGTGCATAAAAAATGCAGAAACGGGCTGAAAGTTTTATCAACACCATGAATTGGTAATAAGAGTAGTCCCTCAAAATTTCGCCGGAATCCGGTCAAAACTTTTTAAAATAAGCGTGGCATTTTTAATTCATCGGTAAACAGAAATATACACACAGAAACGATTAATAAAAATTTTGACGGCTAATTTAAAAACTTATTTACCGATTCAGGCGAAATTTGAAGGTCATGTTCCTATTAACGATTTATGGTGTTCATTAAAATTTCAGCCAGTTTCATAAAATATTCACAAAGATACGCCTCCATTTTTTTTAAGCCGCCCCGGTGGCGCAGTGGTCTAAGGCACTGGCCTCTGATCATTCGTCCGTAAGGGGTCCGGGTTCGAATCCCTGTCAGGCATGGATGTTGTGTTTGTCTTACGGCACTGGCTCTCTCCCTTCCCTGGAACCAGTGACCCTAAATTAGGGACGGGCAACTGCTTATAGCCCATTGAGTTGCTCACGGTGGTCGTTAAACCTCCAATCAAAAAAAAAAATACCCAGAGATTCGCCCCTCAAACACGTCTGAAACTGACAGCACGTGATGTATTTGATACTTCTCACATGGACAGCTGTATATTGGAATGTCAAGAGCAAAGGATCCAACAAAATTATAAATTGTCGCCGATGAAGGAGAAACCAAAAATGTTGTGTACGGCCAAACGCTGAAATAATCACATTATGAAAAACTAATTTGTAATGACCGAATTTGTGAAATCAGCTTTTTTCTTTCTTGCAAGCATCAATTTGTTTCCCGATTTTTTCGGTGACACATAAGGGAATACGAAATTAATAAGCCTAAATCCCGGGCGAAGCCTGGTAGTAAAGCTAGTTAACAATAAGACAAGAGGAAAGACAGCCACTGTGATAGAATCCTTATCAAGTTGTGAAGCCGTTTTTATTTTTTGTTTTTTTATTTTTACCCCAATATCAAGAAATTGCTAAGTACCAGACCCTAGTCTATCTCCTGAGTGGTCTTTCGGTCCGTTCTGCCTGCTCGTTCCGCTCTTATGCTAATTTCTCCTCTTCGTTCTTAATTTTTGCACACCAATGTAATACGATCGCTCTCCAATCGCCCTCTCTCTGCGCTGCTGCGCGAGGCCACCGTGGGAATTCCCATGGAAGATGTGGGAAAACAGTCAGCTACCTAGGATTACGTACATGCCAACATTTATTCACAGCAGCCGCAGATCTGCAGAAATGTGTAAGAGGGTGATTTCTTCAAGTGATTTATTTCAGTTTTGAACAAAGCAATTACACGTATTGCCAAATCTATTACTTAAAAAGTTAAAACTACAGGGCTCTATGTTCCGCCGTTACTTTTGTAGACACGTTTCCTGACTTCCTAACCTCCCCCCCAACCCCCACCGCACACACACACCACGAAATATGCATCCTCCCTCGTTTTCGAAATCCAGAGAAAATGTCTGTGCTTAGGGGTGCTGAAGTGAATCTTTCGGGGGGGGGGGGGGGCACGTTGTGCTAGCTACGCCACTGTCGAAATGTGGGCGTATCTTTACGATCCGGAGGAAACGAAGAATCAATCCATGGAATGGCGTCACACCTCTTTACCAAAGCCTAAGAAGTTCAAGAGCCAGCGCTCAGCACAGAAAGTCATGGTGACTGTTTTTTTGGGATGCCATGGGTGTCATTCTCCTTGATTTTCTGGAACGTGGCCGTACCGTGGCCAACGAGCAGTACATTGAGACACTCAAGAAGCTTAGAGAAACCATAAGGAGGAAGAGACCGAGCAAGAATCTGAAAAGGATCCACATCCACCATGACAATGCAAGACCATCAAAAAGCTTAGAGAAGCCATAAGGAGGAAGAGACCGAGCGAGAATCTGAAAAGGATCCACATCCACCATGACAATGCAAGACCATCAAAAAGCTTAGAGAAGCCATAAGGAGGAAGAGACCGAGCAAGAATCTGAAAAGGATCCACATCCACCATGACAATGCAAGACCATCAAAAAGCTTAGAGAAGCCATAAGGAGGAAGAGACCGAGCAAGAATCTGAAAAGGATCCACATCCACCATGACAATGCAAGACCATCAAAAAGCTTAGAGAAGCCATAAGGAGGAAGAGACCGAGCAAGAATCTGAAAAGGATCCACATCCACCATAACAATGCAAGACCATCAAAAAGCTTAGAGAAGCCATAAGGAGGAAGAGACCGAGCAAGAATCTGAAAAGGATCCACATCCACCATGACAATGCAAGACCATCAAAAAGCTTAGAGAAGCCATAAGGAGGAAGAGACCGAGCAAGAATCTGAAAAGGATCCACATCCACCATGACAATGCAAAACCATCAAAAAGCTTAGAGAAGCCATAAGGAGGAAGAGACCGAGCAAGAATCTGAAAAGGATCCACATCCACCATGACAATGCAAGACCATCAAAAAGCTTAGAGAAGCCATAAGGAGGAAGAGACCGAGCAAGAACCTGAAAAGGATCCACATCCACCATGACAATGCAAGACCATCAAAAAGCTTAGAGAAGCCATAAGGAGGAAGAGACCGAGCAAGAATCTGAAAAGGATCCACATCCACCATGACAATGCAAAACCATCAAAAAGCTTAGAGAAGCCATAAGGAGGAAGAGACCGAGCAAGAATCTGAAAAGGATGCACATCCACCATGACAATGCAAGACCATCAAAAAGCTTAGAGAAGCCATAAGGAGGAAGAGACCGAGCAAGAATCTGAAAAGGATCCACATCCACCATGACAATGCAAGACCATCAAGAAGCTCAGAGAAGCCATAAGGAGGAAGAGACCAAGCAAGGATATGAAAATGATCCACATCTATCATGACAATGCAAGACCATCAAAAAGCTTAGAGAAGCCATAAGGAGGAAGAGACCGAGCAAGAATCTGAAAAGGATCCACATCCACCATGACAATGCAAGACCATCAAAAAGCTTAGAGAAGCCATAAGGAGGAAGAGACCGAGCAAGAATCTGAAAAGGATCCACATCCACCATGACAATGCAAGACCATCAAAAAGCTTAGAGAAGCCATAAGGAGGAAGAGACCGAGCAAGAATCTGAAAAGGATCCACATCCACCATGACAATGCAAGACCATCAAAAAGCTTAGAGAAGCCATAAGGAGGAAGAAACCGAGCAAGAATCTGAAAAGGATCTACATCCACCATGACAATGCAAGACCATCAAAAAGCTTAGAGAAGCCATAAGGAGGAAGAGACCGAGCAAGAATCTGAAAAGGATCCACATCCACCATGACAATGCAAGACCATCAAAAAGCTTAGAGAAGCCATAAGGAGGAAGAGACCGAGCAAGAATCTGAAAAGGATCCACATCCACCATGACAATGCAAGACCATCAAAAAGCTTAGAGAAGCCATAAGGAGGAAGAGACCGAGCAAGAATCTGAAAAGGATCCACATCCACCATGACAATGCAAGACCATCAAAAAGCTTAGAGAAGCCATAAGGAGGAAGAGACCGAGCAAGAATCTGAAAAGGATCCACATCCACCATGACAATGCAAGACCATCAAGAAGCTTAGAGAAGCCATAAGGAGGAAGAGACCGAGCAAGAATCTGAAAAGGATCCACATCCACCATGACAATGCAAGACCATCAAAAAGCTTAGAGAAGCCATAAGGAGGAAGAGACCGAGCAAGAATCTGAAAAGGATCCACATCCACCATGACAATGCAAGACCATCAAAAAGCTTAGAGAAGCCATAAGGAGGAAGAGACCGAGCAAGAATCTGAAAAGGATCCACATCCACCATGACAATGCAAGACCATCAAAAAGCTTAGAGAAGCCATAAGGAAGAAGAGAGCGAGCAAGAATCTGAAAAGGATCCACATCCACCATGACAATGCAAGACCATCAAAAGGCTTAGAGAAGTCATAAGGAGGAAGAGACCGAGCAAGAATCTGAAAAGGATCCACATCCACCATGAAAATGCAAGACCATCAAAAAGCTTAGAGAAGCCATAAGGAGGAAGAGACCGAGCAAGAATCTGAAAAGGATCCACATCCACCATGACAATGCAAGACCATCAAAAAGCTTAGAGAAGCCATAAGGAGGAAGAGACCGAGCAAGAATCTGAAAAGGATCCACATCCACCATTACAATGCAAGACCATCAAAAAGCTTAGAGAAGCCATAAGGAGGAAGAGACCGAGCAAGAATCTGAAAAGGATCCACATCCACCATGACAATGCAAGACCATCAAAAAGCTTAGAGAAGCCATAAGGAGGAAGAGACCAAGCAAGAATCTGAAAAGGATCCACATCCACCATGACAATGCAAGACCATCTAAAAGCTTAGAGAAGCCATAAGGAGGAAGAGACCGAGCAAGAATCTGAAAAGGATCCACATCCACCATGACAATGCAAGACCATCAAAAAGCTTAGAGAAGCCATAAGGAGGAAGAGAGCGAGCAAGAATCTGAAAAGGATCCACATCCACCATGACAATGCAAGACCATCAAAAAGCTTAGAGAAGCCATAAGGAGGAAGAGAGCGAGCAAGAATCTGAAAAGGATCCACATCCACCATGACAATGCAAGACCATCAAAAGGCCTAGAGAAGTCATAAGGAGGAAGAGACCGAGCAAGAATCTGAAAAGGATCCACATCCACCATGAAAATGCAAGACCATCAAAAAGCTTAGAGAAGCCATAAGGAGGAAGAGACCGAGCAAGAATCTGAAAAGGATCCACATCCACCATGAAAATGCAAGACCATCAAAAAGCTTAGAGAAGCCATAAGGAGGAAGAGACCGAGCAATAATCTGAAAAGGATCCACATCCACCATTACAATGCAAGACCATCAAAAAGCTTAGAGAAGCCATAAGGAGGAAGAGACCGAGCAAGAATCTGAAAAGGATCCACATCCACCATGACAATGCAAGACCATCAAAAAGCTTAGAGAAGCCATAAGGAGGAAGAGACCGAGCAAGAATCTGAAAAGGATCCACATCCACCATGACAATGCAAGACCATCAAAAAGCTTAGAGAAGCCATAAGGAAGAAGAGAGCGAGCAAGAATCTGAAAAGGATCCACATCCACCATGACAATGCAAGACCATCAAAAGGCTTAGAGAAGTCATAAGGAGGAAGAGACCGAGCAAGAATCTGAAAAGGATCCACATCCACCATGAAAATGCAAGACCATCAAAAAGCTTAGAGAAGCCATAAGGAGGAAGAGACCGAGCAAGAATCTGAAAAGGATCCACATCCACCATGACAATGCAAGACCATCAAAAAGCTTAGAGAAGCCATAAGGAAGAAGAGAGCGAGCAAGAATCTGAAAAGGATCCACATCCACCATGACAATGCAAGACCATCAAAAGACTTAGAGAAGTCATAAGGAGGAAGAGACCGAGCAAGAATCTGAAAAGGATCCACATCCACCATGAAAATGCAAGACCATCAAAAAGGTTAGAGAAGCCATAAGGAGGAAGAGACCGAGCAAGAATCTGAAAAGGATCCACATCCACCATGACAATGCAAGACCATCAAAAAGCTTAGAGAAGCCATAAGGAAGAAGAGAGCGAGCAAGAATCTGAAAAGGATCCACATTCACCATGACAATGCAAGACCATCAAAAGGCTTAGAGAAGTCATAAGGAGGAAGAGACCGAGCAAGAATCTGAAAAGGATCCACAATCACCATGAAAATGCAAGACCATCAAAAAGCTTAGAGAAGCCATAAGGAGGAAGAGACCGAGCAATAATCTGAAAAGGATCCACATCCACCATTACAATGCAAGACCATCAAAAAGCTTAGAGAAGCCATAAGGAGGAAGAGACCGAGCAAGAATCTGAAAAGGATCCACATCCACCATGAAAATGCAAGACCATCAAAAAGCTTAGAGAAGCCATAAGGAGGAAGAGACCGAACAAGAATCTGAAAAGGATCCACATCCACCATGAAAATGCAAGACCATCAAAAAGCTTAGAGAAGCCATAAGGAGGAAGAGACCGAGCAAGAATCTGAAAAGGATCCACATCCACCATGACAATGCAAGACCATCAAAAAGCTTAGAGAAGCCATAAGGAGGAAGAGACCGAGCAAGAATCTGAAAAGGATCCACATCCACCATGACAATGCAAGACCATCAAAAAGCTTAGAGGAGTCATAAGGAGGAAGAGACCGAGCAAGAATCTGAAAAGGATCCACATTCACCATGACAATGAGAGACCACACACATCTTTGGCAGCAAAACAGGAGATCAGCAAATTAGGCTGGTCGGTGGTCCCCCATCCACCGTACATCCCTGATCTGGCGTCCTCCGACTTTCACCTGTTCGGTCCAATGAAGGACAGTCTCCGGGTACAAGGACTTAATGACACAGACGAGGTGAAAGTGGCTGTAAAGAAGTGGGTTCAGCAATCCACATATGAAATTTTTCAAAGTGAATTCGAGAGTTGGGTTCAACGATGGCGCAGATGATTCGCTTGCGATGGAGACTATGTTGAGTAGTACCTTTGTATAGAGAAAGAGTTACTTTACGAACATGTGCAATTTGAACGACCTCTGCCAGTTAATAAAAATATTATGCACACCTTTGCATTACTTTGGGTACAACACTCGTGTGTCAGAAGTGATGTCCACCGAAAATTGTGGAACATCCCGCGGCTGAGCTTAGAACACATGAACGTATTTTTTTACTTAACGATTTTTTTTGGCGGCAGATGGAGCTACGTCTATTACCTTGCTGGTGTCCTCGCTAAGTTTTAGCTGGTTCTGCTGAATGCCCTGGTAGCATAAGACAACTTAGGTGCAGAAGCCGGATGTCCTCCAGCATCCCACCTAAGTTATCCCATCTCTCCCTTGACGAGATCTTAATTTCACAAATGGTCCTTAAGATGGCATTCTTACGTATGTGTAAGTTTGTGTGTGTGTGTGTGTGTGTGTGTGTGTGTGTGTGTGTGTGTGTGTGTGCTCAGTGTATACGTATTTTTGCTATGTTTTCTGGAGCACCAGCTCAAATTCAAAGCGCCATTTTGGTTCCAATTAACTTCTCTGTAAGTAAGTGACTGTCCTTCAGAGAAGCTTACTCTCCTAGCTGGTCTTCGGTGTCCTGAAAATGCCCAGTGCAGTCTGTGATTAGACGAATCATTTGCAAACTGTCACGAATGTCCTAGTAGCATAAGAAGTTTTCTACGACACAGAATATGAGTCATTGCCGTACAAAAACAAGAACACGAACTTTCAGAAATCATGTTCCTTCAGCTTAGGCAGACTGCTCCATTTCCTCCAATGCATCATTCTTTACAGTTCCTCCGAATGTTCACGTAGCAAATTTACAAAGCCCATCATTGTTTAAATCAGATAAGTTCCTTACACAATACCTTGTGTATGAAATGAATTCTATGTGAGCCAAACAGGAAGAAACTTCACCATCCGCTTCAAGGAACACAAACATGCAGTTAAAGATCAAAGCAACACAAAACCTGCTCTTACGGAGCATTCAACCCATTCATATCATGTTAAATGAGAAGATGCGAAATTAATTTTTATGTAAGTCTTCTTTCCTTCCTTATCTCAACAATAAGAAAGTCATTGGAGATCTTCAAGAACAAAAATCAGGTTTCAAACAGAGGTTTAGGCAGAAGAGGTTTCACATCCCGCCATTTCATTGCTTTCTTATGGGCCTGATCAAAGACATTAGAGGAGAACAGACTGGCAAAGAACATGCTACTTTCGACATTTATAGTAACTGTAGGGAGTAGCTAACGTGCTGAAGTGTTTGCGCAAAAATTTCAATTCTAAATATCTAAGATTTTGATATATCTTTAAGATTTAAGTGCATGTGACGCAAAAGTTTCCTGTTCAGTAGTTTTTATTTTAATTCTCTGCTCTGCGTATATGGGCACCGCGATATAGCTTTGCATTTTCCTTCTTACCAGTCTATTTTGTTTGCTTTTTCGCGGATATGAGCACTTGCTAATTACAATTCGATGTAGAAAGTTCTCGGGTCATACACAAGGAGGTTAGAATAAGATATCTGGAGATGCCCTTATTAATGGAGCAGTACCACTTTGCGTGAAGCCTATAACCGCGAGAGACGGCAGTGAAAGTGTGGGGAAGCGGATGCTTTTCAATGCTATTGCAATGCATTTTGTGTGGGCCGAATCACCTTCTTTCGTCGCAAATGTTACCAATTTCGCATCGTAACTGGTTGTCAATGTGCGAGAAAATGCTGAATTTATGAAAGTTTTAATTATTTTGACGCTCCTTCCCATTTTTATTTTAAATGGAAATACACGAACGTTAGTGCGATTTCTAAACAAAACATAACGTTAAAATCGAAAACTTCACTCGTATAAGAAGTATAATTGATTCCGGTTTCATATTAACACTGTTTCTGCAACCAAAAGCTACGCTATTCCAAAATACGCACAGTTGAAATTACATAGGTGTCATGTAAACAACGACAAATTCCCACACTTTGCGGCTTCACGGTTAAGAGACTCAGGGCATCTCCTGAAGTATTAGTCCAACCTCCTTGGTAGTACACTACATTCTTTCTACGTAATCTCTACAGTGCATTATGAATTGAATCAAGCATTCTTACTATCTGATATGCATCTGTTCACTGCCAACTCTCCTATTCATAGATGGCGCTGCATGTTAAATTGATCTCCGTCGAGGCTCAGCGAGACGTAACTAGCGCCACTATATTATGCGGCAAAGAATTACTACACAGAAGCCAACATTACAGGCTGATGCCGCAGGATGCCGAGCAGACTGAGTTAGACTGAGCATGCGTGTTTGTGTTGGCGTTTTGTTCAAAGGTTTTGTTGTTCTCATCTAGATCTGCGTTTATATTACAGCCATGAAATACACCCACTCCATTCCGATGAATAACAATTCATGGAATGGAGTGGATGAATAACAAGAACAAATTTGAAACCGTTTGAAACAAATATCCTGGAAAACCATTAAAACAACGTTTGCTGAAAAAAAAAGCTATCGTTACGTTGAAAAAATTAATTTATCAATTATATGAAACTGACTTTTATGAAAAATACCTCGTAATATTGTAAAATGAAAGAGGGAAGCATTCGATTACACAATGCATACCAAACAGACAGCTTTAAGCATCCACTCCACCGTGGCGAGTTAGTCCGGTCGGTAGAGAGCTCAGCTATCACGCCAGCGGCCCAGGTTCGAACCTACTCAGATACGAACGGATGTTTTTCCGATCTGTTGAGAAAATTTCTCCAGCGCAGTGCGTTTAATTTACAAACTTCGGAAGGGTAGAAAAAAAAATTGTAGCTTTGGGAAACTGCGGTTGTCTTTGCTTTTTTTTTTTTTTTTTATTATAATGGCTGCTACTGGGAAACCAGCCTCAGCATTTTTGACATTTAGGGTATATTGTAAATATGAAATTCATGCCAAGCAACCTGGTATTACTACGGTGCTTAAAGTGAGAATAAAACTGCTAAAATTTCCTTAAAATAATATTAATTGCTAATGTATATATTTGTTTCACCAAAAGAAGGGACAGGAGGGATACTCAGAAAAGAACAACAACAACAAAAAAAATGCTTTAGTAGACCCAATGAGACCGAAGGAAACAGTCGCAGATCAAAGCTTAGCTTCCTTTCCGTGAAATAGGCTTCCCGTCCCGTGTCTCCTACGCTTTTTGCGCCTGAATGTTAACTTTCCCGCAGAGCATCTGCTGCCGCATTACATGGTGGCGCTGCTGTCGCCTGTTTTACATTATCTCTACGAGAGTTGAGCTTCTTCTTGATAGACCTTCTTTTGGTTTCAGAACCGCTAGCATTATACGTTTGCCTACACCAATGTCTTAGAATTTTACCGTTTAATTTTTCAAGCTGTCTTTTCGCTAACTGAACGCATTGTAAAGCCTGCTCCTGATGAAGATACAATTGTAGTCATGCCGAAACATGTACAGCGGGTTCTTGTTTTTATTTTTAAGTTTCTTAGCTTACTGATGCCTTTTGCCTGTCAAATAGAAAAGCGTCATTTCCTACCAGCATTCTTATTAATATATTACTTCACATGCTTATTTTATACACAAGCTGGATGGACTTCCGATTCAGAACACTTTTCAATTAGTTCCCGACTTCGCGTGTATCGTTCCGCTTTGTTTACATAGAACCTACTCACACCCAACATGAAACTGCAAAGCATGTAGGCCACGTTAATTTTATGCCATGTTTTTTTTTATTATTTCGCTTTAATAGATGCTTTAATGATATTATGTAAACATATTTTATGAATGATTTTTTTTAATAATAGTTCTACAAATTTTTTTTGTCTGGAGCTATTTCTTTTATGCGAAATTAATTTCACGCCTTTCCGTGGAATTAAAGTTACTACGACTGATGTTTCAGACTTTTTTCGTATTTCTTCGGAAAAAATGTTTACCAAAGATATTAGCCGCCCCGGTGGCGCAGTGGTCTAAGGCGCTGGCCTCTGATCATTCGTCCGTCTGGGGTCCGGGTTCGAATCCCGGTGAGGCATGGATGTTGTGTTTGTCTTACGGCACTGGCTCTCTCCCTTCCCTGGAACCAGTTACCCTAAATTAGGGACGGGCGACTGCTTATAGCCCATTGAGTTGCTCACGGTGGTAGTTAAACCTCCAATCAAAAAAAAAAAAAAAAAAAAGATATTAATTTCCTGCTCTTTGCAAAGCAGTGCCAACCGATCTGAAGGAAAGATTTCAACATGTTTATTGGGAAACTAAGGTGGAAGAAAACTGAGGGCCTGTATTTACAGTGCCAACAGAAACATAATTGACGACATATGTACAATGGCGATGAAAATTTACAGATGCAGATGTGCTATATACAATGACAATAAAAACAAAAGAAAACTGACAACATGGAAAAAGTTGAGCAACAAAGTGAGCGGGTACAATGATGTATGAGTAATGCTCAAGAGATACACAATGAAAGAATCAAAATGAACAATTCTAGTAATGGGTACAGAGATGAATGTGTGGTTAAAGTGTTATGTACATTGCAGTACTGGCATGAAAGGTTAAAAAGAAAATATGTAGTGCAACAAATTAAAAATAATATGTACAAATGCATTCAAAGGCACTAAAAAGAAAATATGTAGTGCAACAAATTACAAATAATATGTACAGATGTATTCAGAGGCATTAACAAAATACTTCGATGGGGAAAACGCTCTTCTCAGAGAGCGGGTGTGATGATCAATGTACGTCACAAAAACATGGATGAAAGTACCTAGAGAATTTCAGTAACCGTTCTGTAGAGGTACAGAAAGTTTGTTCAGACAGTCAGTTAAGTAAGATATAGAAGATCAGTTCTCAAAGAAGGAGTTGTAGATGAATTGTGGGATCAGTAAACCAGGTTCGATACGGAGACCAAACCTGGAAAAAACGATGTTTCTGAGAGTCAGTTAAGGCAGACGCATATGCAAGGCGCAGTCGCGACAGAAGGCTGTTGCGGAAGATACTACACATTACAAGCCCTGCCTGGAAGATGGTGGGTGTTACTGAAGCATATCGAAGCTGTTTATGATAAAGGTATGTGACGTGACGGGCCAGGATGAACACATAAGCACTTGCTGTAGGTAGCGGAGTAGGAGTCTGATACGAGCTATACAAGGTACTGTAAGCTCTAAATGAAAGGTTGAGTGCGCACAGATGTTGCATCACAGAGAATGCAAGATAATGGAGAGGTAGACGCACCGGACAGAAGAGATAAACGTGGGGTACATCTGTGGGCATGTGACAGAAGACACACGTTGGAGAAGTGATGAGGGTCATTTGATAGAGCGTGGCTGGTACTGAAGGACGCGCAGGAAAACTTTCCCTTAATAAACAGCGAGTTTCATTAAGATTTCTTATCAAAATATAGTGTATAAATTTTATACATATACGAAATAAATACGCATTATTTTCTGCATGTATTTATTACTACAAAAGTAGCGATAAAAGTAGGAATTGTTCTCATCGTGAACTACTTTCTTTGCCGTTTCATGTTCAAATATTAGCATTATTCATAAAATTGGAAGGTACGAGGGAATGCCGATAAGTTCTCGGCCTCACCAAGAAAGAAATGGGCTAGAGAGATAAAAGTTACAGACTGTTCCACTTATTCATTCCGAAGTTCAACACACTTGGCACAGCGTTTCTGGAGTTTCTTTAACCCTTCCAAAAATGATCAGAGCAGTATTTGAGCGATACTAAAGTCTAATCCCTCAAATATTGCTCTGATGCAGAGATCACCTCCTAATCATTCGAAAAATGCTTCCCTTTCAAACTTTTTATTTAAGGTTTGGAAACAGGAAATAGTCCGATGGAGCAAGTTCTGGTGAGTAGGGTGAATGGTCTATGCACTTAAACCCCAGATCCCTCAAAACATCCATTGTCTTGCCGGCCTTGTAAGCCGAAGCATTGTCCCACAAAAAGAGACCTTTCCGCAGTTTTCGTCCCCTTTTTTACCTTCAATACCTTCTTTAATCGGCACATTAAGTTGGAATACTACTCAGCGTTTACTGCTTGGCCCTTCGGGAGAGTGTCAGTCAGTAAAACGCCTTCCGAATCCCAAAAACCCGTTGCCGTGACCTTTCCTGCAGACGTTTGTCTTGAATTTCTTTGGCAGTGGAGAACCAGAGTGCTGCCACTGCAGGGACCGTTGTTTCGTCTCTGGATCGTAGTGATGTGACCCCGTTTCATCAACAGTGACAAGTCGCTGCAAAAAATTATCACCAGATCGCTCAAAATAGTGCAAAACTGATTTGGCAGTGTCCACTTGGTTTTCGTTTCTCATCGGCGTTCAAACATTTAGGCACATACTTCTCTAACATCTTCTGCGCATCCAAGGGCTCATGAATTATGAACCCATTACGTTCTCTGGATATCTCCAGTGTCTCTTCTATTGGTTTAGCTGAGAAAATCAAGTCATGAACACGATCAACAATTTCGGGTGTTGTCGCTGTTGAAGGTCTCCCGATCTTGCTGCATTTTTGGTCTCAAAGTCTCCACGCTGAAAATTGGCACACCATTTCTTCAATGGGATATGACGGGCACTTGCCACTTAATGTTTGCGTCATATACTCATAGATTTCCTTTGCAGTTTTCTTCTGCAGGAACAGAAATTTCATGACAACCCGCAGTTCCGCATTCCGAAATTCAACACTTTGCGTTGACATGATTCAGTTCAGGACGTCAAACATCTGCAAAAAAATATCTATTAGTCTGAAAACTGGTACTTCACAATATACAGAAGAACACTCTTTTGAGCTGCAGTGAAAAAAATAATGCTACAATTACAGGAAGTGGGTTAGGCCGAGAATTTTTCAGCATCTGTAATGAATCGTATAATTCAAAATAAAAATAATTGGGTATTTACAGCGAAAGATGATATTTACATAAACGGTTGCCGAACAGGCAGCCAACTGAAGCAGGAGAACCGCATGATTCTTGTGCGTGTGAATGCGACAGAAGAAGAGTTCATTTGAAACAACACAGGCAGACAATCAGCGAGAAAGTACGGGCTTGACACGAAGCGCGAATACGACAAATATACGCAGTGGCGAGACGAGTGGTATTTGCAAGGAGAATCGGCACTCTCTTTACACTGCAAGAGACAGGTGAACACAATTCACATATGACGAAGTAAATTTCTCCATCATTTTTATGCCAAGGGCGGGATTCGAAGCCACAACTCTCGGCTCCGAGTGCTTTCCACTGCACTACACTGCCATGTGCTCTCACTGCTATCTGCCTTTATCTCATATGTTTCCTGAGGGAAAGCACGTCACACACACAAAACCAGCGTCCATGCGGCAACCAAGTTTCATGCTAGGATGCATGAAAAAACTTTCACCTAAATGAAAAGTATGCTTTATTAAGATTCTGTATCAAATTGTAGTGCATAAATCTTGTATGTGAAATAAATATTAATTATTTTGCGTTTTGATTTATTAGTGTAAAAGTAGCGCCAAAAGTAAGAATTGTCCGTATCGTGAACTACTTTTTTTGCCGTTTCATGTAGTTGGTTCTTTGTAAACAAAGCCAAACGATACACGCCAAGTCGGGAACTACTTGAAAAGCGTTCTGATTCGGAAGTCCTTCCCTTCATCGTTTGTGTATTTTAACGACCTTCTTCCCGAGGCGGCGTTGCCCTCGGAGTAATGCGTCCAGCAGACAGATTCAAAGAGGTGCAAGAGACGATTTCCGGAACTAATTTATGGGCTAGTCTGCTGAAGATGAGCCGAAATTCACATTATTAAGGAGTTGATATTGTTATTTTGGTTTGTAAAACTTGTCCGCATGCAGTTTATGCGGAGGTATTTATTTCGTTCGTTGATGGTGGGTGTGAGGCGGTTGCATGTAAACACGGAGCAGCGATACACGCAAATTTGGGAACTACGTGAAAGCATTTGTAATCGGAAGACCATCCCTTAATATCTCCAAAACTGATGGCGCCCAAATTACCAAATATTGTTTAAAATAAAGGAAACTAAGTTCTCACCTTCCACCGTATTGAAGTAGCACAAGAAGCACGTCAGGGTTCCAATAACGTGTTAAATATCCGTGAAGACCAGTAAAAGAAAGAAATCTCCTGCCACTAAAAGTTATTCGCGCTTCATTTATATGATGCAGGATGTAGGCCAAGAAGCCAAATGACCTAAGGCCCATTTCCTGCCTTTCTTCGATGACGGACTGCTTTAGCTTGAATTCAAAAGCACAAATATCCCTTCCAATGGGGTTTGCAATATCTTCAAAGTCGATCTCACTGTCAATGAGTCTCAAGACTTCAGCAACTGTGTCCGTGTCACTCAGCTGTCTTAGGAAGCATTCTGCCAGTAAGCCCCTTATGACAGGCCATTTGTTCCTCCAATCACGACGTACACGCGTAAAGAAGCCCTTTAAATAATCAGTTATTTCACGAACTTTGCGAGCAAAAATTTCCAGATTCGTCGTTTCTTTTATTTCCCTGCAAAGTCTTGCCGCTTCCAACGCATGGCTTCGATAGATTTTTCTAGTGACGCGATAACTAGAATCTTCAAGCAAGCTAATAGCTGCCTCGAGAGTGACTGAATCCCACCTACTAGAGTATTCTACTTGCGACATAACTTACATAAACACTTCTCTATATTTTTAGCGAATTGTCCCTTGGAATAACGGACCCCTTCCTAATTGATCAGGAAAAGCCATTTAAAGTAGAAACGGGTTTTCCCAAAACCTGATATGTTAATTACACTAAAAACACTACTGAAAAACGGTACTAAATATAGAAACAATATATGGTGTAAACAAATTGATTTCAAACAAAGAAATCAGTACTCGAGATGTACCACGCCAAATTTCCTCTCACGCGTCATGATATGTACTACACGTAGACTGTACGACATCGAGTAATGCCACGACGACTGCCATAAACGGGCACGGTGTATGATAATCAGGTGCCATACCCACGTAATAGATATCACAGAGCAAGAGACTCAGAACTAAATCTTCCATAGAGACTCATGGCAACAATTTGGCCCCGAAGATCTCAATAGAACAGCGCGCCAGTGGACGGACATGGAACTAAAACGTCGAACCGTAACCGTCTGCCTATTTTCTCCCAAAGAGTTTACAACTCTCTCTCTCGTTCAAGAACCGAAGGTTCAAAATTCTGAAGCACTCGCATCAATAATTTTGAGGAACTCCTTCAATTACTGGTCTTCCTGCTTTGTTTAATCCACTCTTTCGGGTTTTTCTCCTTTGTTTAATTAACGGTACTTCCAAAGATTTAATCGCCTGCATGCAAACCCAACCGGGTCATGAAAGACGGGAAGAAGACGTGACGCCGTATATACAACCGCCTTGACTTGAAAGGAAAAAACTGAACAGATGTTCAAATACGATAGCATTATGGAATAGCAATGAAAAATTAGAATTAGAGTATATGCATTGCCAATGTTTGGAATGCTGAGCCAGAAGAAAAGCTGTAATTCAAATTGGGAACAACAAATCAATTTGCTATCTTTGAAATATTGGTGCTTTATATAAGTACTATAAAGGACTGTAGAGGTGGTTGTTTTATTTATTTGATTAAATAATTGTTTAATTAACGGGTACCTTTTATTTAATAAATTTTTGCGTCCTGCTTTTCAATTTAATATCTCATTTATATTTATTAATTATATTTATTGAATTTTATTGAATATCCATCGGGAGTTTTAATTTCAGTAGTAGGAGATATATATGATTTAATTAAGGAGAGTCTATTATTAATTTGTAGTAAGCTCTTTTTAAGTGCCAATCCCTATTATTTTTACTATTGTGTTAATGTATTTGCATCACCCTTGTTGTGGTAAAAATAATTTTCATACGATTGTATTAGCACCACCTTTGTTGTGGTGACATTCATTTTCCATACTGTTATATTTGCATTACCCTTGTTGTGGTAACATTCAATTTCAATATTTGTAGATAAGCACCGTCTTTGCAGTGGTATAGTTAATTTTTCATGCAATTTAATTGCACCACCCTTGTTATGGTGCCTTGATTTTGTTAGCACCACCCTAGCTGCGGTAACTTTGCAATATCATAGCATTAGTGGTAAGCACCAACCTTGTTGTAGTGAAGTTCTTTCCTTACTGTGTATTGATTAGAATCTCTACTATTTTTTGTTTGCACCACCCAAGTTATGGTGACTAGTGTTATCTAGCATTTACCTTGAACTTATACTTTTATTTTGTGTGATAGGAGAGTAAATTTCTTTCTTCATTTTAATTGCTTTCTTATCTTTTATTTTTCCTTTCATTGCTTTCTTATCTTTCTTTCCTTTCATTGCTTTCTTTTCCTTTCATTGCTTTCTATCTATTTCTTTTCATTGCTTTCTTATCTTTCTGTAGCTATGTTTGGTACGACTGGCATCCCTTTTTAATAAAATGAACTGAGCCCTGAAAAGGGCCTTTTATTTTTTCTGAATTATTTCACATGGAGTTACTCATAACTTCCTTACGTCAATACTGGAATGGACAGAAAAGGTATTGTATTGCTTGGGTCGTTTTATGCTATTATGTAGCAGCCCTTTACAATACAATAGGAAGTGCTTGATGTGGTCACTTACGCCTTATGGCAGTCCTACAAGCAGAAAAGAATTGTGGAATTTTAAGAAAGTGCAGATGAGGGGAAAAAGAAAGAACTACTTGTTTGGTCACTTACGCTCTAAAAAGCAGCCTTGCGGAAGTAGTATAGATAATAAAAACATATTTACCTAATCCACGAAATGCACACATCTTTTTGCGTGGCTCCAAGGCGGTGCGATGACCAGCTGACCACGGGTTGTCCCGACACAGAACACAAATTCCAAAGGCGATACCTCGTTCACCAAGGATGGCGAAAAGAAATTCTACCCGCAACAGAAACATTGCACGGGGGTAACGCAGAATTAGTAGCAACAGGCAAATAATCTACCACTCACCCGTAACGGAAAATCTGGATTTCGCAACTGTAACGCAGCTGAGCCCCCGCACTACGTCAAGGTACCAGACAACGTGGGGGTAGTTTACAATTTAAATCATATGTAGAGGATTTTAGTAACGAAGTGTCTGACCCGAGGTTTTAAACAACCCTTAGAAATAGGAAGCCAGGAGATTTGGGCTAGAGTGCCCAATAGAAAACTGACACGGAAGCAAAGTAGAAAGGGGGAGGAAGACGCCCTTATTTACTACCGGGGTGGGGGAGTACCTGGGGTTCGAAGGCTTAACGTGCTAATCCGACGCAAGTCGGATATTTAGCGGTTCGAGCGTTCGTACCTGCATGGGATCTAACCTGAGGTTCCTCCGTGGCAGTCACGAACATTGATCACTAGGCCATAGTTTGCAACTCAGATCAGATCAGATCATATATAAAGGATTTTAGGAAGGAGCGTCTGGCAGCCCTTACAAATAGAAAGCAGGAGATTTGGACTAGAGTGCCCGATAAGAAAGTGACACGAAAACGAGGTAGAAAGGGGAGGAAGACGGCCTTATTTATTACCGGGGGGGGGGGGCAGTACCCGAGGTCCGACGGCTTAACGTACTCATCCGACGCACGGCGGATGTTTAGTGGTTCGAGCGTTCGTACCTGCCTGGAATCGAACTTGAGGTTTCCCCGTAGCAGTCCAGCTGACCACATACGTTGACCACTAGGCCACTCGCGGCCCTAGTTTGCAACTCTCTCAGCGGTGCTACTTATATTACCACTGGTACCATATCACGTGACAGACGTTATCGACCACTAGGGAGCTGTCATAAACACGAGTGCCGTCCCGTCCCGGTGGCGCAGTGGTCTAAGCAATGGCCTATGATCATTCGTCCAAAAGGGTTCGGGTTCGAATCCCGGTGAGGCATGGATGTTGCGTTTGTCTTACGGCACTGGCTCTCTCCCTTCCCTGGAACCAGTGACCCTAAATTAGGGACGGGCGACTGCTTATAGCCCATTGAGTTGCTCACGGTGGTCGTTAAACCTCCAATCAAAAAAATAAAATAAAGAAAAACACGAGAGTAGGACCTCTGCCTCTCCTCCTCTGTGATAGATATGGCCTGTTCACGACGCAGATCGGCTTGCCCGCTATCCAACCTGAAAATGTCACTAGGTGGCGCTGGTGGCCGGACATAGAAAATACAAATTGTGCGGCGGTAACCATTAGGAAAACAATGTGTGTGGAAGTAGATTTCCTTCCTTTTCATAGCTGTTAATATATTTCATTTAAATTTTTTCATCAGTTGTTTTAAGAAAATAAAGAAATGACTTGCTGTGTTCCATTCAAGGTTAGTATTCCATTATGCAAGTCTTACAAGCTTGTTGTTTCGTTAGCGATCAGAGTCTTTCAAAAAGAAGTTTTGGCGGATGGTGTGGCCACCACGTTCGCCCGAATGAACCCAATAGAGCACTTATGGGATGTGGTGGAAAGGCTCATTCACACACAAGATCCTGCACCTGCATAGCTCAACATCTCCCCAGAAGTCTTCCGGCCACTTGTGGAATCGGAGAGCACGTTGAGTTACTGCACTTCGCCGGGCTAGAGGAGGACCTACACGATACTAGGTACGTAATCCCATAACTTTTGGTATTTCAGTGTAAGGTACCCATTTTTTACGCTTTCCAACCGTAGGTTGAAAAAGCCTATATGCTCCAGCTTTGTCCGTCTGCCTGTCTGTTCGTCTTTCCGCACGATAACACGCGTAAAAATGATTCGATTTCGATAAAATTTTAGTATGTGGTAGGGAACCACTAGGGGACGAACCCTATTGAAAATGGGCAAAATGGGGTCAAAGGGCAGGACATGGGAGCGGGATCCATTCCATTGCCCTTATGCGTCATAACTTGCGTAAAAATGGTTCGATTTCGACAAAATCTTAGTATGTGGTGGGAGACAACTGGGGACGAACCCTATTGAAAATGGAAGAAATGGGGTCAAAGGTCAGGATATAGGACAGGGATTCATTCCATTGCCCTTATGCTTCATAAAAATGATTCGATTTCGATGAAATTTTAGTATTTGGTAAGGGACCACTGGGGACGAACCCTGTTGGAAATAGGCGAAATGAGATCAAAGATCAGGACATAGGAGCGAAATTTATTCTACAACCATTGTCCTCATAATTTTTTTTTTTTTTGATTGGAGGTTTAACGACCACCGTGAGCAACTCAATGGGCTATAAGCAGTCGCCCGTCCCTAATTTAGGGTTACTGGTTCCAGGGAAGGGAGAGAGCCAGTGCCGTAAGACAAACACAACATCCATGCCTCACCGGGATTTAAACCCGGACCCTTACGGACGAATAATCAGAGGCCATCGCTTAGACCACTGCGCCACCTCATAACTTGAGTAATGATTTCTGGTATGTTGGAAAGCTTATCATAATCAATGCATTGCATGATTTTACTAACTTGTTTTGAAACGATGCATATCACGAAAGAAATGGCAGAAGAAGAATATTAGCAGACAGAGAAAGTTCCACTGCAGACAAATTTGGTCAGTTCTTATATATAACTAAGATTTCAAACTAAAAGAAATAAAAAATTAAAAATTCACTTTCATCCTGCTATGCTCTCGTTATTGATGCGTTAGGTACACTCTGAACTACGTAATTTACATATTGAGGAGTGCAGCCGAAGCCATTATATGCAGAACACGTGTGGCGATCAGCGGTCTCCGGTAATCGTCGTGCGATTAAAAACTCGAGGTTGTTATTTAATGAGTTTCCTTCAGTGGGAAATTACTTGTTGTAAAAGTTGTGCATACTCCGATGGTTAAATTTTTGGTCGATCATGGATGTCTCCTGGAAGCGAAAAGGTGCTACAACTCAGGAAGGATGTCTTCAATTCTCTTTATAAAAATAAATGCATGAAGTACGCATAAAATACAATTACTTTCCCTTTACAGCAAAGATTTATGTGCCCATTTACGCTTTCAAACGTTACAGCAAAGATTTATGTGCTCATTTACGCTTTCCAACAGTAGGTTGAAGAAGCGTATATGCTCCAACTTTGTCTGTTTGTCTGAAGGTCTGTCCGCGATAACTCGAGTAAAAATGCTTCGATTTCGATGAAATTTTAGCATGTGGTAGCGGACAACCTGGGGGCGAACCCTATTGAAAATAGGCGAAATTGGGTCAAAGGTCAGGACATAGAGCGGGATCCGCTTCATCTCCCTTATGCGTCATAAAATACGTAAGAATGCTTTGATTGCAATAAAACTTTGTCATGTTGTTTCGGAGATACACTGAACCAATTCTGTTTAATATCATCGAAATGGGGCCAAAGGTCAGGGCACAAGAGTGAGATTTATTCTACAGCCAGCCATTATCCTCATAACTTTAGTAATGATTTCTGGTATGTTGGAAAGCATATCATAATCAATGCATTGCATAATTTTACTAACTTGTTTTTGCTGGTAACATTGATAACGTCGGGTAAAATCATCGATGAATGAAATTGTTTTGGCAAAATGTTTACCAAGCAGTTCAAAATCTGTGCATATCCAGTATGGTACTTTGTACTTAGTCCCCCCCCCTAACCCCCCACAGAGTTCAGCGCTGCTGGCGACGCTATTGTAATGTTTTCATTCGAAAAGGAAAGATAAAAAGAACTGAGAGTTCCTTCGACCTTGGCAGAAGGCGCTACGATATAGGTGGGCCGAACCCCACCCAACTATTCTGTGACCCCACCATTTAGCCTTCCTTCCCACCCTCACCCCCATCCCCACCCCAATATTTAAGCAGTTGGAACATATGGCGGTTGCAACCATCTAAGATTCCAGAGAACTTGGATAAATGCATGTGAATTTCTCGTCTCGAATTCATTGAAATTTTGTTATATAGAATGACCTCTTTGTGGACTTTAATGAAGGGTGTCCTCTGAACGAATTTCAAAAAGACTAATAGGAACATTCCATTTCTGTAATTGTAGTTTTAAACGATAAGAGAGAGAGAGAGAGAGAGAGAGAGAAATCGATATTCCTTGTCAGGTTACAAACTAAAATTCATAAACAGCCTTATGAAAGAAAAAACAACAACGAAATAAACAAAAAAAAAAAAAAAAAAAAAAAACCCGGCGTAACTAAGCTAAAATTGTGAAGAAGTAGTAGCTTGTTATAGAGATTCGTATGGTTCACTGTAAATCGCCACACAGGAAAACTGCCACACAGGAAAACTGTCACACAAGAAAAGTGCCACACCGGAAGATTGCCACAAAGGAAAACTGCCACACGCTTTTCATTAAGGGGCCGGGCACAAATTGCTGTTCCTCCGAGGAACACTTTGAATGTGTGGCAGTTTTCTGGTGTGGCAGTTTTCCAAGTTTCTGAATTATGTGTGGCAGTTTCCCAAGGTGCCTAACGATGGGAAGGAGCTCTTTCGTTTGTCGGAATTTTCCTGTCGGTTCATACTTAGGGCAACTGGCCACAGAAGTTCAAGGGAGGGGGGGGGGGTAGGTATAAACATTGCCGTTTCCAGGCCTATATTGAGAATTGAATTAGGAACTCCAAATAAATTTCGAGAAAACGTTCTATGTAAGCCAAGCGAAAACTGCTGTGTTCAGGAAAGGACAATTAGGTGGGATTTTTTAATAACGCTGCAGTTTTACTTAAGCACTAAATATTTACATAACATGTCAAATTTGTAATATTTTTTCTTTTACTTAATTAATTCATAGGCCCTACACCTCGGCTTTTTTCACAGCTTTTAATCCGCCGACTTTATATTCATAACGCTTACGTATCAAATCAAATCAATAGAATTGCTCTTTTACTTAGGCACTAAAGAGTCATAGGCCACAGGCATAGGCCTTTTCAACAGTTTTTATTCTACCAGTGTCATATTCACAACGTTTACACATCAGATCAAGTTAATAATATTGCGCTTTTATTTAGGCACGAAATATTTATTCACAGGCCCTAAGCCTAGTCTTAGGCCCTTTTACCAGTTTTTATTCTACCAATGCCATATTCACAACGTTTACACAGCAAATCAAGTTAATAATATTGGGCGTTTTTTTAGGCACGAAATATTAAAAATGCCCTAAGCCTAGGCATTTTTAGTAGATTTTACTTTATCAATGCCATATTCACAACATTTACACAACAAATAAATGTAATAATATTGCACTTTTACTTAGGCACGAAATATTAATTCATTGGCCCTAGGTTTAGGCCTTATTAATAGTTTTTACTCTTTCAATTCCATATTCACACCGTTTACACACAAAAAAAAAATGTGATAATATTGCTTTTTTACTTAGGCACGAAATATTCGTTCATAGGCCCTAGGTCTGGGCCTATGAATTAATATTTCGTGCCCAAGCAAAAGCGTAATATTATTAAATTGATTTGTTGTGTAAACGTTGTGAATATGGCATTGATAGTCAAAACTGTTAAAAAGGCCTAGGGCCTATGAACTAATATTTCGTGCCTCAATAAACGCCCAATATTATTAACATGATTCTCTGAGTAAACGTTGTGAATATGGCATTGGTAAAACAAAAACTGGTAAAAGGGCTTAAGCCTAGGCCTAGGGCCTGTGGAAGCTCATTTATAAACAACTCTGCCCGTATTATGATACCCTGTATTCTCTACGAAAAGACTATCCTTCTCTCCGACTCTGGCTAGGGTATGCCAATCGTTGGTTGAACATGCTTGAACTGAAAGTGCTTCCAAAAGCCAAAACTGCTCCTTCCGATGAACCGATTTTCCTACCATCCGATTCCCAGCTCTCCTGCACTTCTTCCGCTGATGAACTTGCATAATTACTACCTGATTGATATTTTCTCTCCTCGCAGAGTATATTTTTACACTCGTCGTCTCAAAGACTGCACTTCAACTTTATCTATTTTTCTTTCGCATTTACATTCCAGTGTTCATAATTTTGCCCTTGTGTTTGTTATGCATTTTATTGTTCATATATTTTTATACTCCAGTATTCCCAATTTTTCTCACATTACTAGTGCTGATTGTGCCTCATTGTACATATTCTCATCGTCTGTCATTCACCTTTCCGACACGCCTCGCTGCTTGCTGTAGTGTGTGCTCCGGTTTCAGTGCTCATTGCAAATTTCAGTCATTTGCTTTCCGACACACCTCGCACTTGCGCTGCAGCATGTGTTCCGGTACAAAGCGCCCCGTACGTATTATATTATGTCTTGTTTTCTTCCGATTTTCTCGATGTATATTACCTGAGCTATATTAAAGCGAATTATGAAACCACCCTTCGCCTTATGCATGCACTGATCCTTCGAGACAGGCTTTCCACAAGGTTGCGGAACACAGCGATAGGAATATGCTTTCATTCAGTACCTAATGCTACCGCTACCTGTTGATTAGTAACAGGCCTTGGTTTCAAACTTCTTATGCGGAGCTCTGATTCTTCCCATAGGTGCTTTATGCGACTAACATCAGGGCTTTGTGCTGGCATACGATACGGAATTATAGTCAAATAACGCCGTAAAAGTCATTTACTTTATGACTCGGTGCATTATTCTGCTGGTACCAACAAGACTCGGTTCCATAGTATTGCCACAGAGTAGGTAGGGCATACTTGTCCAGAATATCGAGGTAGACGTGCTGGTTAACAAGCTTGTCCATGATAACCAATGGGAAGGGGCCATATCACAAAAACACCTGCACAAGACTACGCTGCCAACTCAAAACGTGACCGTAGTAACAGTAACACGTTCCCCCTGCTGCCGCCATATCCTCACACGCCCATCAGACTGATGTATCGTGTATCTGGATTCATCAGTCCATTGGATCCGTTTCCATTAACCTACGGTCCACGATAAGTGTTCTCTGCACCATGCTAAACGACGAGTAGATGAAAGGCTTATGAGCAGGCTGCTCATAAGCCTTTCATTCCGAGAGCAGATGAAAGGCTTATGAGCAGCCGCACGACCACGGTAATCTATGAAATGAAGTTCTTTGCGAATGGTACGTGCACATACCGAGGTTCCAGCATTTTTGCTCAACTGTACACTGAGGTCTTGTGCAGTGCTCCGGCGATTTGCTGTAACGACTCTCCTGAGGCTACGACGTCCTCTGTTACTGATTTTCTTTGGTCTGCCGGTAAGTTTTGCTGCTTCAGGCACGCCATGTATCTACCACGTATTCAGTACATCCAAAAATAGTTGACTTGGGTATGTTTAAACGCCTCTCGGGTTCTCTTATGGACAACCCACTAATATAACACCCAACAATCTTTCCCTTCTCAAAGTCAGTTCTATCCGTCCACAGCGTTTTCACTCAACCTCACAGTGCGATATGATCGCGGTCAGCTACAGGCTTGTTTTTATACCATTTGCAGCTGTACCGCACATCTTAACAAAGCAGCGGATCCGTTCATTTGCTTTTCAAAGTGTGTCCGGTGACTTTTTTCAATGTAGTGTATCATGAAGCATCTCTGGAAGTTTGTGATTTCAAAAGACAAGAAACCCCACACAATTTTAGAAAAACTTGTTCTTCCTACAGCAACGAAAATGGTTGAAATAATTCATGGTAAGTAATTTGCTGACAAACTTAAGCGCATTACTTTGTCTGCCACTACTGTCGGTAGGCGAATAGACATCACATTAGTTTGATAAATTTTCAAACGAATAGATATCACGTTGAAATGCACAGGGGTTCAGATACACCTTCAGTTAATTTATTTATTAATATATTTGTACAATTAGTACAATCTCCGATTATAGGAGCAAGGCTGAACTCGATCCTATCAGGCTGTAACATTAAGCAAAAACAGCAAGGACAGAAAAGATGAGTTGGGACGCAGCGCCATCTATTGACGTTGTTCGCATTAACAAACTGATTCCGTATCATTATTTACATTTGAGATTTTATTTATATTCACTTTCACATTAGCAGATGGATATTTGTATTCTGAATTCGTAGTACTTGAGCAAGAGAATTTTTCTGTAGGAGCTGGTGTAATTCATGTGTAAATCTCATTCCTCCTTTATTCTTCAACGATCTAGGGTCGAGATTTTGGTAAATGTGTAGATTAGCGTCTTAAATTATTTCGTCGGAAAAATGTTAGTACCTGGAAAAAGTGCGACGTACAGATTTTAGAGAATGGAAATTAATGGCAAATGGTGCAGAAATTTCGTATTTTAAATGTCTTTTAAAGATTTTTATCGTACATTTACCTGCAAGTTCGATGCTGTGAAGAGACGCTGCCGTAGGCCTAACGTATCGAACGTACAGGTAAATGTTACGATGAAAATCTTTAAAAGACATTTGAAACAGAAAATTTCTGCACCATTTGCCATTAATTTTCACAATCTAAAGCCTGTACGTCGCACTTTTCCGAAGTACTAATATTTTTCCGACGAAAAAATTTAAAACGCAAATATACACATTTACCTACTATTTTACTTAATATGAGTTTATATAGCTAAGGTTTTTTTCAAAAATTGATTTAGTTAGTTATTATCAGAATGAAAATGCTTACCACAAACAACAGTTGAAGGTAACTTGCCATTTGGAGTAAAATCCTGACGAGATATTTCTTTCAGCAACAGTTGCTATAGGTTCTGATTTGAGGGAAACTCATGGAATGAAAATCCCACGTTTTTCTTCTTAGAAGATGTGCACATCGGCACACAGCAGCAGTAAACCACTTTGAAAATGGGTTGGATTTTGTTGTGAAAACAACAGTTTGGTTTTAAAACTAGAAGGTTTGTTTAAAAGAAACAAGTAAAAACGACGAACATGTACAATCCCGCAATTCAAACAACGCAGAAACTGAGGTGTTTATAACTTGGGATGCAGTGCCATCTAACGGCTGAAATCGTCCCTAACGCCCACTGGCCAATCACCAAAAGTCTATTGTCTTCAACGGTAATGTTACAGCCTGATAGGATCCAGTTCAGCCTTGATAGAAGTAATACAACTACAATATTAAAATTGCAGGCTTTCATTGCCACAGGCGGCTTCATCAGCCTGTGGTACATAAACAAACGACAGAATCTGAAAAACAACACGAAACTTAAAACCAAACTGTAATTCGGCACGCGCGAAATCCACGCGAACCAGAATTTGATCATGGCTCGCCCAGCAAGTGTTTTTGCTGGATGTTAAAAATCTTGTACCAGATAGAGGAGAAATCCGTGGTAATGTCCGTGTTTGAGGCATCGCCGCACGTTAGAATTTCAATTGACTCCTTAACGGCTTTAGCTCTCGGGTCATCGTCCACATGCTGCTCCAAAGAGGAGTTGTTCCTCTGGACATCTCTGGGAAGAGCTGTGGTCAACTTCTTGTTTTTAACATCTCTCTGGTGTTTCAGCAAGCGGATCCTGAAAGACCGTAGACACTACACAGCATTTTTGACGCACAACGGATAGTTACAATATTTAAGAGTTCCGTTTGGTCTGTGTAACTTACCTTCAGTATTCCAGCGTTTCGTAAATAGTCTTTCGGCCTTTGATGAATAAGGGAATAGTTCTGCCATACATGGATGACGTAATAATTCCATCGTCCAACGAAGCTGAAGGAATTGAAAGGCTGAAGCGATTCTTTGAAGTTGCGAGTAAGTACGAACTAGAAATTAATTTTAGAAAATCTCAGTTTTTGAAGAGAAAAGTTGAATTTCTGGGCTATGTGATTGAAAATGGTCACACCTCACCATCTACTCTAAAAACGAAAGCAGTCGATAAATTTCCAGTACCTAAAAATTTGAAACAAGTGTAAAGTTTTCTGAGATTGACCGGCTATTTCAGGAAGTTCATGCCTTCTTATTCAGTTATCGCAAAGCCTTTAAGTGATCTTCAAATAAAGAATCATGAGTTCAAATTTGGTGCAGAAGAAATGGATGCCTTTTGTCAACTTAAAAAGTTATTATCAAGTACACCAATACTAGGAACATATGATCAGAGTAGTGAGACAGATACATACAGACGCAAGCATAGATGGTTATGGAGCAGCTTTGTTGCAAAAATCACAGCGGGATGACTTTTCACCCAATCTACTATATGAGTAAGAAGACAACTGAAGCAGAGAGGAAGTACACGAGTTAAGAATTAGAGATTTTAGCCGTTATTGAAGCCCTAAAAAATAAGAGTTTATTTGTTGGGTATTCATTTCAAGATAGAAACAGAGTGTTCTGCTTTTCAGAAGACAACGGATAAAAAAGATCTTGCAACGCGAGTGGCGTGGAGAACTCTCGTGTTAGAAGAATTTGACTACACTATTGAGAATAGATCAGGTTCTAAAATGCTCCACGTATATGCTCTGAGTAGAATCCCTGTTATGACAATTTCTGCTGAAAGCACATTATCAAATATACAAGCAGCTGAGGAAGTAGATAGTGAGATAAAGACAATAAAAGAGCTACTGAAAGTCAAAGAGTATGATGATTACTGTAATCGTGGTGGTATTATTTGCAAGTTTGTGAATAGAAAAGACGTTCCATTTTTACCGGAAGCCATGCAGACCGAAGTAATACGAAATACTCAAGAGAAAAGACATTTTGCTAGTAAACGCACTGAGGAAATACTTAAGAAAGATTTCTACATTCCAAAAGTTAAGCAAAAAATTGACAAGTTTATTGCTAATTGTGTGCCCTGTATTTTGGTAAACAGAAAAAGTGGAAAGCAACAGAGGTACTTGCACCCTTTGCACAAAGAGGACGTCCCTTTGCATACTTACCTGGCTCTGAGGAATCCCAAATTAGGAAATTAATTAGAAGCCGAGTTGCGAGTTATATTCCAAGAATCCAGAGACAAAGCTAGAAAGGAGGCGAAACAACAAATCATACAGGTTCAAGAGGAAAACGAAAGACGCATTATCTTCGCAGACGTGCTCCTCAGGAATACAAGCTCAATGACTTAGTTGCTGTGAAAAGAACTCAACTGGGACCAGGACTAAAGTTGAAGCCGAAGTTCCTAGGACCGTATAGGATCCCCAAAGTAAAAGGAAGTGTCACGTATGATGTTAAAGAAGGACATCATGACGGACCTCTACGAACAATTACATGTGCGGAATATACGAAAGACTGGACTGTGTCATAATTTCAAATATTTGTGTCAGCGTGAACAATGATTGTATTGAACTTTCATTTTTAAGTACTTTTAATTTTGACTTTCACTATTTTATGCCATTTGAGGACAAATGACTGTTAGGAAGACCGAATCTGTAGGATTTACCGTTGCTCCTTTGTGATCATAGCATTCTGCTATTCGCGGAATCGAGATTCTCTGTTTGTTCGATAAGCACGAAACGTAGTCAGGCAGATGATGCCATACCTGGCAACACCAAGACGGATCCAATCCACTGATGTCAGCAACAAGATGACTTCAATCGCCTTGAGATTGCGCACTGAGTTGGTTGTGGTCCAACCCCTGACGTAGTAGAAACAAGATGTTTTGTAATTTATCTGCATTTATTTAATCATTTTTTTACGCTTTCCAACCGTAGGTTGAAGAAGCGTATATGCTCTAGCTTTGTCCGTCTGTGTCTGCCTGTTTGCCCGTCCGTCCGTCCGCACGATGACATTCGATTTCGATGAAATTTTAGTATGTGGTAGGGAACAACCTGGGAAGGAACGCTATTGAAAATGGGCGAAATGAGGCCAAAGGTTAGCACATAGGAGCGGGATCCATTCCATCGCCCTTATGCGTCATATCTTACGTAAAAAATGTTACCATTGCGACAAAACTTCATTATGTTGTTCCGGAGATGTACTGAGCCGGTTCTATTTAATATCATCGAAATTAGGTCAAAGGTCAGGGTACAGGAGCGGGATTTATTCCACAGCCATTATCCTCATAACTTGACTAAAAATGCTTCTATTGCGACAAAACTTTAGCATGTTGTTTCGGAAGTACACTGGACCAGTTCTATTTAATGTCATCGAAATGGGGCGAAAGGTCAGGACGCAGGAGCAAGATTCATTCCACTGCCATTATCCTCATAACGTGACTAAAAAAGCTTCTATTGCAACAAAACTTCAGTATGTTGTTCCGGAGGTACACTAAACTAATTCTGTTTAACGTCATCGAAATGGGGTCAAAGGTCAGGACACAGGAGCGAGATTTATTCCACAGCCATTATCCTCACAACTTGATTAAAGATGCTTCTATTGCAACAAAACTTTAGTATGTTATTCCGGAGGTATACTGAACCAATTCTTTTTAATTACATCGAAATGAGATCAAAGGTGAGGGCACAGGAGCGAGATTTATTCCACAGCCATTATCCTCATAACTTGACTAAAAAATGCTTCTATTTCGACAAAACTTTAGTATGTTGTTTCGAAGGTATACATAACCAGTTCTGTTTAATATCATCGAAATGGGGTCAAAGGTCAGGGCACAGGAGCGTGCTTTATTCCACAGCCATTATCTTTATAACTTGAGTAATGGTTTCTGGTATGTTGGAAAGCGTATCATAATGAATGCATTGCATGATTTTACTAACTATTCTGTTGTAAATAAATCAATTTTAGCTTTAAAATGATAAGACTCGGGTAAGATTATTGCTTGGTTATTTGATATCAAGAAGAGTCCAAATATATGTACATACAATCTTAATAATGTATGTATGTTTAGCATATACACTCACAAGGGGTTCCTCGATAAGTGGTTTTCGCCAATGCAGGGGTGCGTCATGAAAAAGTTTGAAGACCACTGGCTTAGACCACTGCGCGACCTCTTGTAGCAAATTGAGTTGCACACACGGTGGTCGTCAAACCTGCAAACGAAAGCAAAAACCTCTGAATGCAGTAAGATGTCACCCATTCTTAATTTAGGATAACTGGTTTCGGGGAAGCGACAAATCATGCGCTCACAGACAAGTGCACCTCCCATGCCTCATCCGGGAATCTCACCTCGGAAAATCGGACAGAACCGAGCGCCTCAGACGACTCGACCGCCCGGATGATAACTAAAAACAGGGCCGGCTGGACCATAGGGGCAACGGGGTCGGTCGCCCCAGGCCCAGCCTCTTCAAGGGGGCCCCGCTGTTTAGAAAAAAAATCATTTTCAGAAAATTACTATTTTTTTGTACGTTTCCAATACCCCATTTTTGAATATGTCATCCCCGTTCATCGTAAGGTCACTGAGGTTTGCAGATTCCAAACGATTATTGTAACCACCTTAATTTTTTCCGCATTCACGAAAGAGAAAATTAAATTTCACCATTTTGTGGTACCCTACTTTGATATATTCAACAATTTGGTGTGTAAACCAGATACCTAAATTGAAGCACATAAAAAGAACAATATCCAAGTTAGTTTCGGACTACATATGGAGGTCAAATTTTCAGTGGCTTTAAAAACATTACAAGAAATTGAAGAAAAAAGAGCTTTCATATATGAGCTCATATAAAAGTTCAGAATGTCACTAATTTCTCAGTTACTCCACTGTGCATTAAAAACCAATCACTAAGCATGTATCAGGGGAAAATGCTGTTTATACCAATTTATATTTTTAGACGAATACTTGTTATATTTCCTACACAAAAATATTCGCTAAGCAGGTATCTTTTTATCGTTTTTGTTAATAAGTTGTTATAAGATTCACAATACAACCTAAATCCATCTCCCGGGAAATAAAATCCTAGATCTTAACACTTTTTGCTCTCTCTCTCTCCCTATCTTTTTCTCCATCCCTCTCTCCCTATCTTTTTCTCCATCCCTCTCTCCCTCTCTCTCATTCTCTCTCACTATCTTTTTCTCCACCCCTCTCCCTCTCTCTCTCTTTCTTTCTCTCTCCCTCTCTCTCTCGTTTTCTCTCCCTATCTTTCTTTATCTCTATTTCTCTCTCCCCTCTCTCCTTTTTCTCTCTCTTTCTCTCCCTCTCTTTCTCTGTCTCTCTTTCTGTCTTTTTTATCTCTCTTTCTCTCCCTCTCTTTCTCTATCTCTCTTTCTGTCTTTTTCTCTCTCTTTCTCTCTCCCCCTCCCTCATTTTTCTCTCTCTTTCTCTCTCCCCCTCCCTCATTTTTCTCTCTCTTTCCCTCCCTCTCTTTCTCTATCTCTATTTCTGTCTTTTTTATCTCTCTTTCTCTCCCTTACTTTCTCTCTCTCTCTCCTTTTTCTCTCTCTTTCTCTATCTCTCTTTCTGTCTTTTTTATCTCTCTCTCTCTCTCTCTCTCTCTCTCTCTCTCTCTCTCTCTCTCTCTCTCTCTCTCTCTCTGAACTTCCAATTCGTATTATGGTATTTTTTTTAAAGCTTAAATAGCAAATAGTTCTTTGAGATAATCATTTTGGTTTCATGGTAGTTTTCGTGTATCTTCTTTACGGACGATAATTCTCAGCTAAAGACTTTATTAGAATATGAGATTTATTTTTTAGTGCCCACAATGAATTTTTGATCCTGGGCCATGAAATGAAATTTCATATCCCAGGATCAAAAGTTGGGGGCGGTCATAATGAAATGGCTTATCGGTGTATATTGGCCACAAATCTGGTAATTGTTTTAGCTCTTTTGTCACCAGGCTTAAAACATCGGCGACTAATCTGGTAATTGTTTTAGCTCTTTTGTCCCCAGGCTTAAAACTTCGGCGACTAATCTGGTAATCGTTTTAGCTCTTTTGTTCCCAGGCTTAAAACTTCGGCGACTAATCTTGTAATTGTTTTAGCTCTTTTGTCCCCAGGCTTAAAACTTCGGCGACTAATCTGGTAATTGTTTTAGCTCTTTTGTCCCCAGGCTTAAAACTTCGGCGACTAATCTTGTAATTGTTTTAGCTCTTTTGTCCCCAGGCTTAAAACATCGGCGACTAATCTGGTAATTGTTTTAGCTCTTTTGTCCCCAGGCTTAAAACTTCGGCGACTAATCTTGTAATTGTTTTAGCTCTTTTGTCCCCAGGCTTAAAACATCGGCGACTAATCTGGTAATTGTTTTAGCTCTTTTGTCCCCAGGCTTAAAACTTCGGCGACTAATCTGGTAATCGTTTTAGCTCTTTTGTTCCCAGGCTTAAAACATCGGCGACTAATCTGGTAATTGTTTTAGCTCTTTTGTCCCCAGGCTTAAAACTTCGGCGACTAATCTGGTAATCGTTTTAGCTCTTTTGTTCCCAGGCTTAAAACTTCGGCGACTAATCTTGTAATTGTTTTAGCTCTTTTGTCCCCAGGCTTAAAACATCGGCGACTAATCTGGTAATCGTTTTAGCTCTTTTGTCCCCAGGCTTAAAACTTCGGCGACTAATCTGGTAATCGTTTTAGCTCTTTTGTTCCCAGACTTAAAACTTCGGCGACTAATCTTGTAATTGTTTTAGCTCTTTTGTCCCCAGGCTTAAAACTTCGGCGACTAATCTGGTAATTGTTTTAGCTCTTTTGTCCCCAGGCTTAAAACTATGCATTTTATCAATAAATGCTTTCAGAGTCGGTTGGTTAGAAGACACTGCTTTGCTTTGCGTTTTCCTGGGGGTGCTTTGAAAGGGCTTTGTTCTCCATTAGAAGAAGCTGCTGAACCTGGACTAGGAGTTGAACTAACTGATGCAAGACTCCCAATGACAGCTGGATCATCTGGATCAGTATTGTCTTCCGATCGGGAGTCAACTCTGCCAGTCAAAGGGCTTAAAAGTGAAGCTGGAGTCAGTAATGGAGATAGTGAATTTCTATCTTACAGTTCTTGAAATTTGGATGGATGTTTGGCTTTCAAATGTTTCCACATTGCTGAAGTAGTATGTGACCCATTTCCTCTGAATATTTTTGCAGAACACAGATCGCATAATTTTCATTATCCGAAATTTGGAAATAGTTCCAGATATTAGACGATGCTTGAGATGATGTCATCTCATTGGTTGACATTCGTTGCAGGTTATAGGAGATGCGATGATTGCGTGACAGGCACAAGATAAATCACTGCTAAGTATGCGTAAATGCTGTATTTAGCGATAGGAAGTACGTAGGAATAAAAACAATAAAGCATGAGAAACGCTGAGATTGAGACAAAAGATACAGACCGGATATCGCCGAGAGTATACTGATAGCGTGTGCAAGTGAAACCCTGCGGAGAGTTGAGTAGAACTAGAAACGCTGAGATGTAGACAGCGTAACTTGAGTCTCAAGGTAACACCCGCACCCCTTTCGTTCTCACGCTCATTACCACGGTAACGGCTGCCGAGAAAGATATAAAATATGGCCAAGTCACTTTTCCCACTATACTTGAGGTATGGTGACTAAGGCACTGTCCGATGAAATACGCCAGTGTCTTCGGCGGTCGCTCTCTGTGGTTGGCTGAACAATTCCTTCACTGTTGCATCCGGTTTGGAAGTAACAAGCTATTTCAAATAGCTACACGTGTACACACTGTAGACGATCTTCTTCGATTGTTTTGTAAAGTCAGAACTCGTCATGCTGACAAAAATTCGAACAAACATCGCTCTAGAACAAGCAGCAAACGCCAAGTTTTTTTTTAGGTTAAGATTCGAATGACGAAAAAAGCGGCATGATTCGAGTTTTCGAATCTCGAATCTTTTCAAGATTCGCGGGATTCGAGGACTTGAATGTCCCATTCCTAGTTTCGACCTTTACCTTACGTACATTCTTCGTTCCGGAAAAGTAGACATCTTACAACTGATAAGAGCAAGGCATGGACGCGTGAAAATGACAGTAGCAATGCTTTAATAACTTTTTGGAATCTACTTTGATATAAGGTACTCATATTTGTTAATGTTATTATTATAATTTTTGTTGCTTTTAAATAGTTTAAATTTAGTAATAATAATTGTTATTATTATTGTTTACATTGTACCGGTGAAAACAATGGAGCTGCGCAAGCGGATGGGATAAGAGATTACCGGTAAACTTTATATTAGAAAAAACAAATTCTGCGTATATGAATATTGCTTAGTTAATTTCGCATTAACGTTTTATCACGCAACCCGGCATTCAGAATGTGTTCCATATGTAGAAAACCAGTAAAATATGGATATATGATTAATTTAATAGGAAAACGAGATACCGACAACAAATGACACCAAATTACACACGTACTTGTTTATAGGAGGTGTTCTAAATGTCCACCCGCAGCAATATAGCAGGCACAAGCCCTCTTAACCTTGATGGATGCCGCCTTGCGTAGAATCGTACAGTTGATAGACATAATCTCGTTGGTAATATGCCGCTTCAGTTCGTCTACAGTACGTGGATTTTGTCGGTATACACAACCTTTGAGATACCCCTAGAGAAAAAAATCCGGTGGAGATGAATCAGGTGATCTGAGGGGCCACAAACCTTTTGAAATCAGGCGGTCATCAAACATGTCGTCAAGAAACTGCAGAGTGACACGAGACGCATGACACGTTGCCCCGTCCTGTTGCAGGTAACAATAACGTTCGTCTGCTTCCAGAAGTGCAACAAATTGCATAATGATGTCCTGGTACGATTGGCTGTTCAGGGTCGTGTCAAAAATATGGGCCCCACTATTCGTCGTCGTGAAATTGCATACCACACCCGGACTTTCAATGCATGTAACGGCGTTTCGTGCGACACATGTGGGTTTTATGTCGACCAATATCTGTTGTTCTGACTGTTGACGTATCCACTAAGGTGAAAATACGCCTCCTCACTGAAAAACACTTTATCCAACAGACCTATTCCGTGACATCTCACCAATGTCGTTAACCACCTACAGTACGCAATTCGTTCGCGCGTGTCTAGTTTTTTAAGTTCTTGTACACAGTGAGGTACGCACGAAGACATAATTTCTTTGTGGCCTTGCATGCTCCCCTATACGACATCTGTTGTGTGCCGCCAGTTTACGCAAACTCTTTGTTGGCGAATGTTATAATGCTGCCCGTACCTCCTCGAGTTTAGCGTCTGTTAACACATGGGACCTCCTCGCCTTCTTCTTGTCACCAACACTCCCAGTCTCGCGAAAACGGCCGATGACTCGCATAATTGTTGATTTTTTGGGTACAGGCACGTCACAATACTTTCGATGAAATTGCTTCGGTATGTGTGTGTATATGATTGTTGTTGAAAATACACTACCACAATAAATAACCATTGTGCCGTTGAAAATAGCATCTTGCAATGTCCTTCAGCAACTTCCGCAAACGCAATGTTCTTCTCGCTGGTCTGGAACGCAACTAACCACGCATGTACGCTTTCCTATCTCGAGAGCATTGTACTGCCACCTACTGGCATGTCACACACTTTATCCCTTTACAACAACCAAATGACCTGTTCTGCGCCATTGAATTGGATGCCGACCATCAACTTCTAGCATATATTGGTCCGCAGAACAAGGGAAGTATTTTTCCATATTCTACCACTGAATTAAGAGACCATTGTATCAGGCATGTGAAGATGATTCATACCCAAGAACCATCCCACTAGCAAATTGATGAACCACAGAAAAGAAGTATTGAGTTTGAAATCCATATTTTGATAGCATCGCCTATGTGTGTTATTATGAGCATTATAGCAACATGAATCGTATGATACGCATAACATGGAGCGCATTTAATATTCTTAGCGATAAATATTTCAAAAGTCTACAAGATTTGCTAGCGTTATTTTAAATACACCAGACTATGAATCACAAGAAACGGATATACCATATTAAATCCGTTTATTTTTATGGTGTAATAAGCACAAAGATTCGCCAAGCTTTCGTACTCAACTGGGAGACTTTTCCAAGGCAATGGTAGACATTTTTATGTCTACTATTGCCTTGAGAAAGCCTCCCAGTGAAGTGCGAAAGCTTGGCAAATCTTTGTGCTTATGTCTACCAGACATAACCACAAGGCAATGGTAGGCATTTTTATGTCTACCATTGCTTTGAAAAAGCCTCACAGTTGAGTGCGAAAGCTTGGCCAATCTTTGTGCTTATGCCTACCAGACATAACCACAAGGCAATGGTAGGCATTTTTATGTCTACCATTGCTTTGAAAAAGCCTCTCAGTGAAGTGCGAAAGCTTGGCGGATCTTTGTGCATATGTCTACCAGACATAACCACAAGACAATGGTAGACATTTTTGTGTCTACTGTTGCCTTGAGAAAGCCTCCCAGTAAAGTGCGAAAGCTTGGCCAATCTTTGTACTTATGTCTACCAGACATAACCACAAGGCAATATAGACATTTTGATGTCTACTATTTCCTTGAGAAAGCCTCCCAGTGAAGTGCAAAAGCTCGGCCAATTATTTGTGCTTATTATATCATAAAAATAGACCAAAGGCTAGTCTTTTGTTTTGTCATGAAGCTCTACAATGGCTTTACAATAAGACGGATAGGTGGTTTAGTGTTAGTATTGCTTGCTCTTTGTACTGTAGGCTTTTGCAATCGGTACCACAGAATTTCAAGTCCAAGTGTAAGTGTTGCTGCACTTAAACCACCTGCCCAGAGAATAAGCACTCCATATATGTTGCTGATGTTAAGGGGCTTCAACGTACTGTCCTGATAACCAATGCACAGTTTGAAGATTCTTTCAGCACTTTTAAACCACTTTTCTGGTATGTCAGCGTCAACCAAACGGGTGAGACTGAAAAAGAAAAGAAGATTTTGTGTTCACCTCACTATGTAAGTGATACAAATCCGTAAGAGAACATGATAAAAAAATTGTTTTAAATAATATGGTTCATTTTGTTTTACATTTCGTAAGCATAGGAATAATTTATATTTTCTACCCTTTGCCAGAAACAGAGACATTTATGTTTTATTTATCATTAAAACAAACTCTTTAACGCCCGTAACGCCCAAAACGTCCTTACATCTAAACGACCACGGCCTTCCGAAATGGCCCGTCTACAGTAAGCTCCTGATGTCTTAGATCCGCTCCAACCGAAAGTATTGCAGGGAGTAATCGGGCTCTTTTAAGAAAAAGAAGATGACAGTTGCGAGAGCAATCATGCCTTTCCAATCATGCCCAGGAGGGGCCGAAGTCAACCAGCGACCGACGCCACAGTCCAGGGATCACGCCCGAACGCTGAAACGCTAGAATTTAGCACTGGGAGATTTCTTTGCCACTCGAAAAAAGGGGCACACTTTGCCCTTTCTTCTTCTTCTTAGCCTGTTGACACCTACTGTAGGGTACAGGCCTTCCCCAGTCTTTTCCAACTTTCTCGACCTTTAGCCTCAGTCCACCATGTAGCCCCTCTAAATTTCTGAGGTCATCTCTCCATCTGATTATCTGGCGCCTTCTTCGTCTCCTTCTATCTCTCCGTTGCCATTCTGTTATTAATCTTGTCCATCTTTCAGTCTTCCAACATGCCCATCCCATCTTCCATCTTTCAGTCTTCCAACATGTCCATCCCATCTCCATTTTGATTCTTTCATTGTTTTTTAATATCTATTATTCGTGTTCATTCTCTTATAATTTCATTTCTATTAGGGGTATGCAAAAGTTTCCGCCGGTCCCGCTAGCGGGCTCTGTAGGAGTCTAACCGGTAGCGACCCGTGCTGTCATTTCGTACATGAAGACAAGCATGGCAGTCGATAAAGATCATTTGCGGCACTGTTTGTTATTCATGTTTAATTTAGGGAAAAGTGCGAGTGAAGCATACAGTTCAATATGTCAGGCGTATGGCGAAACGGTTATGGGTAAGCGGACGTGTCGAGAGTGGTTTGCCAGATTTAAAATAGGTTATCTAAGCTTGGAAGACAAGCCACGTTCAGGTAGACCACAGGAACTCGCAGATGAGGAGCTGGAATCGCTGTTGCAAGAGAATGCCACGCAGTCGAACACGCAACTGTCGAAACGTTTGAAAGTGTCTCAATCGACAGTGGTACGGTGTCTACAGGCCTCGGGAAAGATCCAGAAGTTTGGTAAATGGGTTCTGCGTACCTTAACGGAGCGTAATATTGGTCAACGATTGGTCATCTGCATGTCGTTGCTGAAGAGGTTTCAAGGGAAGAATGTCTTGCGAAAGGTTGTCACAGGGGATGAAAAATGGGTCTATTACTACAACCCCGTATGCAAGCGATCCTGGGTCGAACCAGGCCAGCCATCAAAATCCTCTGCAAAACAGGCTATCCACGGCGAAATGGTGCTATTGTGTGTGTGGTGGGATACGCACGGAGTGCTGTACTTCGAACTGTTGAAACCGGGCGGAACAACCACTACACAGCAATATAGCGATCAGTTGATGAACTGAAGGCCGCAATCGAGCAAAAACGCCCATGGACAGGTAAAAGACGCCCCCAGCCATCCTGTTACATGATATTGCCAGACCACATATCAGTGCCACCACGAAATCAATCCTTAAACAGTTACACTGGGAGGTTTTACCGCACCGGCCTTACTCCCCGGACATTGCACCCTCAGACTTTCATCCGTTTAAAATTTTGCAACATGCCCTAAAACAACAGCGGCTCACCACAGTTCCAGAGGTGGAAAATTTCTTCACTGCGTTCTTCAGCTCAAAACCCGAGTTCTTCTGTCACAGGGGCATTCATTTGTTACCTGGAAAATGAAAAAATGTCATTGATGCTAACGGCCAATATTTCGTTGAATAAATGTGTACTGGTTTCCTGATTGTTCCTGCCTCCTTTCTCCTCAAAACGGGGGAAACCTTTGCATACCCCTAATAATTCCATCTTCCTAACAATCTTCTCTCTAACGTACCCCTAATAATAATTCTTCCTAACTTTCTTCTCTCTAGCTTTCTTGCCGATACTCTTATTTTTATACATTGTCGCTTTGTGATACTCAGTGTATTTTGCCCTTTATTGAAATACCCTGGTTTACATAAATTAAGCAACAAACCGAAAAATCGGAATAATTGGGCGAAATATAGTTCAAACTGCACGAAATTTGCATATGTTACGGGCGAAGGCATACAGCATCGGTGTACGGAAGGCAAATAAGTGGCGCTGGCAGCGCTTTATGCAAAAGCGCAAGAACTTAAAACCAGCGGTTCCGGAGAGAGTTTCCAATTGATGTGCGGCGGTTAATGACAAGATTTCGAGATACTGATTTTTTAACATGGCTTCGAGACCACTTATCAGCGAAGTTAGGCTACAGAGTGATAGCCGACTCAAAGCAGGGCAACGCTGACGTCGCAAGATGGCTCAACATCGATGGTTCTGTGGTCAGTAGGATAGCTAAGCATCGATTGTTCTGTGGTCAGTAGGATGGCTCAACATCAGTTGCTCTGTGGTCAGTAGGATGGCTCAACATCGATTGTTCTGTGGTCCGTAGGATGGCTCAACATCGATTGTTTTGTGGTCAGTAGGATGGTTCAACATCGATTGTTCTGTGGTCCGTAGATGGCTCAACATCGATGGTTCTGTGGTCAGTATGTATGTTCTGTGGTCAGAAGGATAGCTAAACATCGATTGTTCTGTGGTCAGTAGGATGGCTCAGCATCGATTGTTCTGTGTTCAGTAGAATGGCTCAACATCGATTGTTCTGTGGTCCGTAGGATGGCTCAACATCGATTGTTTTGTGGTCAGTAGGATGGTTCAACATCGATTGTTCTGTGGTCAGTAGATGGCTCAACATCGATTGTTCTGTGGTCAGTAGGATTGTTCTGTGGTCAGTAGGATAGCTAAACATCGATTGTTCTGTGGCCAGCAGGATGGCTCAACATTGATTATTCTGTGGTCAGTAGGATGGCTCAACATCGATTTTTCTGTGGTCAGTAGGATGGATCAGCATTGATTGTTCTGTGGTCAGTAGGATGGCTCAACATCAGTTGCTCTGTGGTCAGTAGGATGGCTCAACATCGATTGTTCTGTGGTCCGTATGATGGCTCAACATCGATTGTTTTGTGGTCAGTAGTGGGATGGTTCAACATCGATTGTTCTGTGGTCAGTAGATGGCTCAACATCGATGGTTCTCTGGTCAGTATGTATGTTCTGTGGTCAGTAGGATAGCTAAACATCGATTGTTCTGTGGTCAGTAGGATGGCTCAGCATCAATTGTTCTGTGTTCAGTAGAATGGCTCAACATCGATTGTTCTGTGGTCCGTAGGATGGCTCAACATCGATTGTTTTGCGGTCAGTAGGATGGTTCAACATCGATACTGTTCTGTGGTCAGTAGATGGCTCAACATCGATTGTTCTGTGGTCAGTATGGTATGTTCTGTGGTCGGTAGGATAGCTAAACATCGATTGTTCTGTGGTCAGTAGGATGGCTCAGCATCGATTGTTCTGTGGTCAGTAGTATGGCTCAACATTGATTTTTCTGTGGTCAGTAGGATGGCTCAACATCGATTGCTCTGTGGTCGGTAGGACGGCTCAACATCAGTTGTTGGGTGGTCAGTAGGATGGCTCAACATCACTTGCTCTGTGGTCAGTAGGATGGCTCAACATCGATTGTTCTGTGGTCAGTAGAATGGTTCAACATCGATTGTTCTGTGGTCAGTAGGATGGCTCAATATCGATGGTTCTGTGGTCAGCATGTATGTTCTGTGGTCAGTAGGATAGCTAAACATCGATTGTTCTGTGGTCAGTAGGATTGTTCTGTGGCCAGTAGGATGGCTCAACATCGATTGTTCTGTGGTCAGTAGGATAGCTAAACATTGATTGTTCTGTGGTCAGTAGGATGGATCAGCATCGATTGTTCTGTGGCCAGTAGGATGGCTCAACATCGATTGTTCTCTGGTCAGTAGGATGGCTCAACATTGATTGTTCTGTGGTCAGTAGGATGGCTCAACATCGATAGTTCTGTGGTCAGTAGGATGGCTCAACATCAGTTGCTCTGTGGTCAGTAGTATGGCTCAACATTGATTTTTCTGTGGTCAGTAGGATGGATCAGCATCAGATTGTTCTGTGGTCAGTAGGATGGCTCAACATCAGTTTTTCTGTGGTCAGTAGGTATGGCTCAACATCAGTTGTTCTGTGGTCAGTAGGATGGCTCAACATTGATTTTTCTGTGGTCAGTAGGATGGATCAGCATCGATTGTTCTGTGGTCAGTAGGATGGCTCAACATTCAGTTTTTCTGTGGTCAGTAGTATGGCTCAGCATTGATTTTTCTGTGGTCAGTAGGATGGATCAACATCAGATTGTTCTGTGGTCAGTAGTATGGCTCAACATTGATTTTTCTGTGGTCAGTAGATGGATCAAGCATCGATTGTTCTGTGGTCAGTAGGATGGCTCAACATCAGTTGCTCTGTGGTCAGTAGGTATGGCTCAACATTGATTTTTTTCTGTGGTCAGTAGGATGGATCAGCATCAGTTTGTTCTGTGGTCAGTAGGATGGATCAGCATCGATTGTTCTGTGGTCAGTAGGATGGCTCAACATTGATTTTTCTGTGGTCAGTAGGATGGCTCAGCATCGATTGTTCTGTGGTCAGTAGGATGGATCAAGCATCGATTGTTCTGTGGTCAGTAGGATGGCTCAACATTGATTTTTCTGTGGTCAGTAGGATGGCTCAACATCAGATTTTTCTGTGGTCAGTAGGATGGATCAGCATCGATTGTTCTGTGGTCAGTAGGATGGCTCAACATTGATTTTTCTGTGGTCAGTAGGATGGATCAGCATTGATTTTTCTGTGGTCAGTAGGATGGATCAGCATCGATTGTTCTGTGGTCAGTAGGATGGCTCAACATTGATTTTTCTGTGGTCAGTAGTGGGATGGATCAGCATCGATTGTTCTGTGGTCAGTAGGATGGCTCAACATCAGTTGCTCTGTGGTCAGTAGTATGGCTCAACATTGATTTTTCTGTGGTCAGTAGGATGGCTCAACATCAGTTGCTCTGTGGTCAGTAGTGGCATTGATTTTTCAGCTCACCATCAGTAGTATGGCATTGATTTTTCTGTGGCTCAACATTGATTTTTCTGTGGTCAGTAGGATGGCTCAACATCAGTTGCTCTGTGGTCAGTAGGATGGCTCAACATCGATTGTTTTGTGGTCAGTAGGATGGTTCAACATCGATGGTTCTGTGGTCAGTATGTATGTTCTGTGGTTAGTAGGATAGCTAAACATCGATTGTTCTGTGGTCAGTAGGATTGTTCTGTGGCCAGTAGGATGGCTCAACATCGATTGTTCTGTGGTCAGTAGGATGGCTCAGCATCGATTGTTCTGTGGTCAGTAGAATGGCTTAACATCGATTGTTCTGTGGTCAGTAGGATGGTTAAAAATCGATTGTTCTGTGGTCAGTAGGCCTACAGCACACCTCATATACCATCCAAGGTAGCTCCCGACACGTTCCTTCTTTCATTGGCTACGCACTGTTGACGTCAAAAGTAGGAGGTGATCACAATAACGACACCAGCTTCGAGCATGTCGAGCCTTCTTTGGAGAATCTTTGGGCGCAAAACATATTGCAGAAACCTTCTGTAGTATTCCACTATGCTGCAGTGGTCCCCTCGGGCAATCTGTCTGTTACTATCACTCCAACCCTGTCAGAGGCCATAATAATTATCAGCTTAACCTTCGATTGTTGGCGACGTAATTTTTTCTGGCGTTATGATTCTGGATGTTTCCACTGAGCGGATTGAGATTTCAGTTCAGATTCAAGATCTGATATCCACGTTTCGTTTATAACAACAATTCTATCCAGAAACTACTCGCTTTCTGTCTGGCACCGCTTCAGCTTCTGCAAACGTAGACAGCCGCCCCGGTGGCGCAGTGGTCTAAGCGATAGCTTCTGATCATTCGCCCGAAAGGGGTCCAGGTTTGAATCCCGGTGAGGCATGTATGTTATGTTTGTCTTAAGGCACTGGTTCTCTCCCTTCCCTGGAACGAGTAACCCTAAATTAGGGACGGGTGACTGCTTATAGCCCATTGAGTTGCTCACGGTGGTCGTAAAACCTCCAATAAAAAAAACGTAGACAACTTTGTGTACTGAAGTCTGACTCATAACTGGCGCAACGATTGCATAATCCTACGGGAAGCGCCTGCATAGTGTGGAAAACGTTTGAAATGACCTACGTAGTATTATTGGAATTTTTCTTATTTCATTTTCAGCCTCATTGGTTTTGACCATAATTTTACGTGTAGGTATGATGAGGTTTTCTATATTAGCATGACTACTCATTTTTTGAGCAACAGAGGTATGGTGTCCAGAGGCAGAACGACAAACCGACAACACAAGCACGATCTTTTTGTACAAAAGACATGCTAAAAATGGACGCCTCGCGTATGCTGTGCTTGAAATCTCAGAAATTGAATCATGGCAAAGAACGCTGTATGCCTCTTTTTTTTATTTGATTGAAGGTTTACCGACCACCATGATCCACTCAATGTTCTATAAGCTGTCGGCCGTCCCTGATTTACAGCAACTAGTTCCAGGGAAGGGAAAGAACGAGTGCCCTAAGACAAGCACATCATCTGTCTCACCGGAATTCGAATCCGGACCCTTTCTCGGACGAATGGTTGTTCCTTTCTCGGACGAATGAATGATTGCCTTCTCTTTAGCTACAGTTTTCAAGGAAGAAAATGTGGACAGTGACGTAACTCTAACCTACCATCAGCTATGGCTTATGCCACTGTGCCACAGGGACAGCCTATGTTTTCGCTGCGCCAATGATATAGAGTCAGCCTACACATCACGTAACAGATTGCTACTTTTGCTCGGTCCTTTCTTTTTAGCTACAGTTTTCAAGGAAGGAAATGTGGACAGTGACGTGCAGCATCTTGACTGTGACTATGGTGATAGTGATGGGGAAGAAGGTGCGGCTAGAAATAAGTTTTCTGTGCCAGGTACTCCTACAGACTTTGACTTTCATGTCGATTTACCAACTACTGAACCACATAAAACAACGCAAAATCAGCTGCGGGATCTCATTAGGGATTTGGATCTTTCTAAACATAAAGGAGAAGTTTTGGGCTCGAGATTGCAGCAGTGGAATCTTCTGGGAAATAAAGGTAAAAATATCCATCAGCAGGAGCAGGCAGAAAGATTTAATACCTTTCTTCATTATGCACCAACGTAAATGGCTATGAACATACACTGACGGAAAAAAAATCCGAACACCACGAAAAAATACTTGTAGAGGTATGAAATGGTGGCAATACATTTGTAAAGGTAACATATTTAATCGATTAAGGTTTCAAGATCGCAGCTTATTGTAAGCGCGAGAAGAGCCATTTTAAAGATGAAATGCTGGTACATTAATAACCGGTGTAACCGCCAGAATGTTGAATGCAAGCACGCAAACGTTCATGCATTGTATCGTACAGGTGCTGGATGTCAGTTTGTGGGATGGAGTTCCATGCCTGTTGCACTTGGTCGGTCAATACAGGGACGGTTAATGCTGGTTGGGGGTGACGCTGGAGTTGTCGTCCAATGATGTCCCATACGTGCTCGATTGGTGAAAGATCTGGTGATCTAGCAGGCCACGGCAACATGTCGACACTCTGTAGAGCATGTTGGGTTACAACAGCGGTATGCGGGCGAGCGTTATCCTGTTGGAAAACACCCCCTGGAATGCTCTTCATGAATGGCAGCACAACAGGTTGAATCACCAGACCGACGTACAACTGTGCCGTCAGGGTGCGTGGAATAACCACGAGAGTGCTCCTGCTGTCATAGGAAATTGCTCCCCAGAGCATAACTCCAGGTGTAGGTCCAGTGTGTCTCGGCTGCAGACAGGTTGGTTGCAGGCGCTCACCTGGCCTCCTTCTAACCAACACACAGTCATCACTGGCACCCAGGCAGAATCGGCTTTCATCAGAAAACACAACAGATCTCCACTCCGTCCTCCAATGAGTTCTAGCTTGACACCACTGACGTCGCAAACGGCAGTGGTTTGGAGTAATTGGAATGCACGCTACAGGGCGTCTGGCTCGGAGCTGTCCTTCAAGTAACCGATTTGTAACAGTTCGTTGTGTCACTGTGGTGGCAATTGCAGCTCGAATTGCTGCCGCAGACGCGGTACGATGCGCCACGGTCATACGCCGTGCACGGCGGTCTTCCCTCTCAGTAGTGCCACGTGGCCGGCCGGAACCCGGTCTTCTTGAGGCAGTACCTTCCCTTGACCACCGCTGCCAACAATCATGCACAGTGGCTACATTCACTGTCAAGTCGTTCTGCAATATTGCGGAAAGAAAATCCACCTTCTCGTAGCCCTACTACACGACCTCGTTCAAACTCCGTGAGCTGTTGATAATGGCTTCTTCTTCTTCTTAAAGGCATTCTTGACTAACATCAACACCCTACGTCGAATCTCAACGATAACTAACACTCACTAACGTTACAGCGCGTATTTGCAGCAAACCTGCTTTGCATGTTCCGAAGGGCGCTACTAGCGCCACACGTATGCGCCGAGCGCGATATTTGCATAGACGTCAACTTACAGATGTACTCTCACCGGCTACCAACTGTCGTTTATCTAACAAAACCCCTTCTTGGTGTTGGGATTTTTTCTCGTCAGTAAAACAAAACTTAACAGCGGAGATATTTTATTCAATCTTCAAACCTAACTTTAAAAACGGTTCTACTACACATTGGAAACGAGCTTTCCTCAGTTCCTATTGACCATACAGTTCACACGAAGGAGTCTTACTCAAATGTGAAACTTCTAGAAGCCGTCAATTATTGTGTCTTCCAGTGGCAAGTTTGTGGGGACACTAAGGTCACTGCCCTTTTATTAGATATGCAACTAGAGTGTACAAAGTATTTTTACTGTATTTGTGAATGGGGCAGTCGGGCACGTTCTTCTCATTGCACGAAAAAATTTAACAACTAGAAAATCTTCAGAACTAGGTGCAGATAATGTTCAAAACAACTCTTTGGTTGATTCACAAAAGATTTTTACTTCCACCTCTTCACATAAATCTAGACCTCATGAAGAATTTTGTTAAGGCCATGAACAAATATGGAGAGAACATCAAGTACCTTAGGGCAAAGTCTGCCGTACTGAGTGATGCAAAGGTCAAAGAAGGTGTATATTTGATCCACAGACTTTGTGCCCTTTTTAAATATCGTCACTACGATGAAATATTGCATGGCAGCGAGAAAACAGCATGGCAAAATTTCGAGGATGTTTGCCTTAAATGTTGAGGAAATAAGAATGCAGAAATCTATAGAGAGTTTGTGGATGTCGTGCTTTCAAGTTATAAGAAACTTGTCTTCCACATGTCTCTGAAAATTTACATTCTGATCTCGGATCTTCACTACTATGCAGAAAACTGGGGAGGTGAGAGTGATCAGCATGGCGAGAGCTTCGAACAAGACATTTCAGCAATGGAGGAAAGATACGAGGAAAAGTGTAGCCCTTCCAAGTTAGCATGCTACTGGAGCACCCAACCAGGGTCGTAGCTACTGGGAAGGCAGGAAGGGAGGTTGCCCTCCCAGAATGGTCATTCCAGGGGTGTAAATTCACGCTCTAGGGGATTTAAAAATATAAATTGTGACTAATAAAGAAAGTTATACCCTCCAATATTTCCTTTTTAAAGACTTTAGTTAGTCTCACACAGTGTAACAGGCAGATGACCAGGGTACATATCAATATACACTATGAGGTGTGAACATCTTATATCAATGAAGGGAATTTTCCGAAACAGTGAATAGAAAACAATATGCTGATACGCCAAACCTCCATGACATTTCCAAGCATATAGTTGGGTTGAAGTGCTAATTAATGATTTGTGATTGGTCGCAGAAAGTTTTCTGAGCGTTTAACCTTGAACGAAATTTTTCCAAGCTCTAACCCTAATGCTGCTTCCTATTGTTTCTTACACTATCCGATACCCATTAGTTCTGCGCTGGTTTATTTGTCGTTCTGCGTTTCTGTGGAGTGTTGTGTTTACGCTTTACTTGGCATTTACCTAGTTTTTTACGCTTTCAAACCGTAGGTTCAAGAAGCGTATATGCTCCATCTTTATCTGTCTGTCCGTCCGTCCGTCTGTCCATCTGCCCGTCCGCACAATAGCTCACGTAAAAATGGTTCGATTTCGATGAAATTTTAGTATGTGGTAAGGGACCACCTGGGGACGAACCCTATTGAAAATGGGCGAAATGGGGTCAAAGGTCAGGACATAAGAGCCGGATGCATTCCATTGCCCTTCTGCCTTATAACTTACGTAAATATGGTTGGATTTCGATGAAAGTTTAGTATGTGATATGGGACCACCTGGGAACGAACCCTCTTGAAAATGGGTACAAAATACAAGTATTGTCTTTTATGATGTACTATACACTATATAGTGTGTAGCATGATGCACGATACATTGTATAGTATATTTCTTCCACCTATATAGTGTAGAAGAAATATTATTCTCATAATACGTGGAAAATACGTCATGATAGGTAAAAGCTGGAGATAACCGATACCTACATTTATCATATCAATTTTATCTTCTTCTTAACAATGCCTGGGGCGCAACCAGCATACTTCGTAACATCTAATGCAGAACGTAGCCCCGGTGGCGCAGTGGTCTAAGCCCTAGCTTATGATCATGCGTCCAGGTTCGAATCCTGGTGAGGCATGGATGTCTCTTTTCCCTGAAAGCAGTGGTCTGTCCTTAGCGATTGTCCGGCAGTGTAAGATTTTCTGCATTCGGGGTCGGAGCGCATCTTTTCACACTCCTGATGCACGCCTCGACTAATTTATTGCCAACTTGTGTACACATTTAGAATTCCAACAAGCCATTCAAATACTCAACATTCCTGCTAAACGACAGAGTTCTCATTAGAAAGATGTTAAACAAAAAAGAGTTTACGTTTCTACTCACAAGAACATACGCAGCACGGATATTTCGAATCGGTAACCTTTCCATGGTAGGCGTTCAACCCTAGGAGGAAAAATTAAAAGTAAAACTTAAATCAGCAAAAAAGACAGAATCGCAAAAGAAATATTGAATACGCAAAACGTAGTAGTATTTGAAATATATACAGAGTGCCCAGTAAAGTCCTTTCTCAGCCCCGTAACTTTCGAACGCCGACAGCTACAGCCATAAAAAAAGGTGTCCAGGTATAGTAAAGTGGCTATGCGCTATTCGATGGGACTGCTTACAGCGCCTCCTAGCGGCAAAGTCAGGAGTTAGCGTGCCGATCTCGAACACTATACGAGATACTGGAAAATAGTTAATCACAAAGTTGTAGAGCAGCATCGATTTTGTACGAAAAGGCACCTTGCTCACAGGAATGCTAAGAATAGAACGCGTATAACGCTCGTTTGTTTGTTCGCGATGTCGATCACTGTTACGTTACGAAACTTGTCAGAAAGGAGATAATATCGCCTTCCGCAAAGCACTAGCCAGACTCGTGGCCCAGTGGTAGCGCGCGCTCTTCGCATGCGATAAGACCTTGGTTCGATCCACGTCGGGTCCATGCTATAGTAACTGTCTGTAAGAAACGAGTGGACTCGGTGGCGATCGTGACAATTCATCTCACGTCGACTAACCAACTCAACTCAACTCAACCCGCGATTGGTATGCGAGTCGCATGCAATTTCTGTGATATGCAAATAAGTATGGAACGTAATACCTTCTCTGCAGATATAAAAGAGAGTTCCCGAGGTGTATGTCAAATCTCGCGGTCATGGAGAAATATTCCAATGATGAGTATTGCGAGATGTTGCTCCTATACGGTGAATGTGGTCGCAATGCAAGAAAGGCAGAACGACTATAACGAGAACGTTTTTCTGCAGGACCGCATCCGTCATGGAAGAACATCCTCAATGTTGTTAATAGGCTAAAAGAGACGGGCTGCGTGACCAACCTACCTCGATCCGGTAGACCAGCTGCTGTAGGCCGTCAAGTGCAACCAGAGGATGTCTTAGCATACGACCTCAACAATCCTGAGAGCAGCACAAGAGAGGTTAGTGCCTAGTGTGGTCTCTCAAAAAGCCACGTATAGCAAATCCTGCGGCGATCAGGTGCTCATCCGTTCCGTCCAACACCGTTGCAGGCACTACAGGCAGGGGATGCTGAGCGACGTTATACGACTGGTGTAACTTCGTCATGAATAAATTAGTGGTCCAGCCAACGTTCCTTGCCGACATTATTTGGACAGATGAGGCGTGATTTAGGCGTAATGGCTTCTACAATAGGCAGAACACCCATTACTGGGCGCTGAAAAATCCTGCACGTGGTCTACCAGTTCGTCATCAGGTGCGATGGTCCATTAATGTTTGGTGCGCCATTTTCAAGGACAGCCTCATCGGACCTGTGTTTTACGAGCCCGATACTTCGAGCTTCTACAGTACGTATTACCCGATCTTTAGGACAACCTGCCGTTGCCTCAACTGCGGAATGTTTGGTTCCAACATGACGGCGGCCCTCCGCACCAGCCAGGAAACGTAAGAAGGTACCTGGTCGAGACATTCGAGCAACGAATCATCGGCTATGGTGGTTGCGTAGAGTAGCCTGCACGCTCACCGGACCTCACCCCATTGGACTTCTTCCTGTGGGGCTACCTCAAAGAGCAGGGGTATCAGACCCCTCCGACAACGTTGTAGGACCTTCGACGCCATATAACTGATGCTTGTTCCAGCGTGTCACCTGACATGCTGCAAAATGTGCAGCGTGAGATTCAATCTAGAGTCCAAATGTGTATTGTGGCTGACGGAGAGCACATTGAACACCGACGGTAAATGTGCCTAGTGACAAATAATTGCTCCTTTCTGACGCGTTTCGTGACGTAACAGTGTTCGACATCGCGAACAAACAAACGAGCGTTGTACGCGTTCTATTCTTAGTATTCAAGTGCGCAAGGCGTCTTCTTGTACTAAATCGATGCTGCTCGACAACTTTGTGATTGACTCTTTTCCCGTATCTTGTATAGTTTTCGAGATCGGTACGCTAACTCCTGATTTTGCCGCTAAGAAGCGCTGTAAGCGGTCTCATCGAATAGCACATAGCAACTTTACTATACCTAGACACCGTTTTTATGGCTATAGCTGTCGGCGTTCGAAAGTTACGGGGCTGAGAAAGGACTTTACTGGGCACCCTGTATATACAGGGTGTCCGAGAATTATTGGACACATTACAAAATTATGTACAAAAAAAATTATGTGTCACGTATTACTAACACGGATTTCTATATTTTAGTTTTGCAGAATTGTTAATTCCAGAATCCGATAGATGGCGCTAGGTGTGGCCTGATGAGAAATGTATGAGAAATGAGCAATCAGTAGTCATGCCATCCGTACTGTAGAAGGCGATATGTGTGCTATGGCTTGCGGAATTAAAGTCTGTCATTAAAGCTAAAAGACGATACCGTTTAGAGTACGGTTATAATCCTCCGTCGATGAATTCAATTAAGAGGTGGATGAAACAGTTTAAAGAAACTGGCAATGTGGAACATCGAGGAGGAGCTGGTAGGCCTAGCGTTTGCGGTGAGACGGTTGACCAAGTTAATGAAAGTTTAAGAAGAAGCCCCAAGAAATCCGTTCGTAAAGCGTGCAGAGAACTGTGCATTCCGAAATAGACGGTTCACGATATCTTGCACAAGAAATTAAAGTTTCATGCTTATAAAATTCAAAGGGCAAAAGATGCATGTAAAAGATTACACTCTGCGATACGATTTCGCTGTGGATATGCTGAATCGAGTGGAAAACGACGAAAACTTTCTCGGTACTGTAATTTTTAGTGATGAATCCGCATTTCATGTATCAGGTATTGTGAATCGTCACAACTGTAGGATATGGGACAGTGAACCGCCTCATGCTGCTATTGAACTGGAACATGATTCTCAAAAGTTAATGTGTGGTGCGCCCTATCAAAAAGAGAAAATTAAATTAATTCTGTTGAAATTTTACTCGAGCACAAAACATTAATAGATACGCCCGAGGCGTCGGCATATGCATTTTTAGTAATTTTTGTAATGCCGTGATCATATGAGGTTTTCATGACAAATCAATTTAAGAGTGTTACGCTTAATAAAAATTATTTAAAAAGGCTAGGCCTAGCGTCCAATAATTAATATTTGGTGCCTAAGTGAAAGCGCAACATTATTAACTTGATTTGTTATGAGTCCTTGTAAGTAATATTTTAAAAGTCCCCATCTTCTAGTGCCGCCTTTGGACGTATTAAAAGAGAAGTCCTAAGGACACATCTGTATTTTAAAAACAGTAATATTCTAAGGTCCTTGTAAGTAATATTTTTTGACCGAGTGCAAGTGCAATTTACGAAATGTCGACAGGTCAAAATATCTAAAGTAACAATGAAATTTGGAATATTTCTTTTTATTTCAGTTTTGACACTTGTATTAAGTTTTGAAAACATATATACACTGAGGGGGAAAAAATCCCAACACCAAGAAGGGGTTGTGTTAGATAAACGACAGTTGGTAGGCGGTGAGAGTACATCTGTAAGATGACGTCTATGCAAATTTCGCGCTCGGCGCATACGTGTGGCGCTAGTAGCGCCCCTCGGAACATGCAAAGCAGGTTTGATGTAAATACGCGCTGTAACGTTCGTGAGCGTTAGTAATCGTTGAGATTCGACGTAGGGTGTTGATGTTAGTCAATAATGCCTGTAAGAAGACGAAGAAGCCATTATCAACAGCTAACGGAGTTTGAACGAGGTCGTGTAATAGGGCTACGAGAAGGTGGATTTTCTTTCCGCAATATTGCAGAACGACTTGGCAGGAATGTAGCCACTGTGCATGATTGTTGGCAGCGGTGGTCAAGGGAAGGTCCTGCCTCAAGAAGACCGGGTTCCGGCTAGGCCACGTGGCACTACTGAGAGCGAAGACCGCCGTGTACGGCGTATGGCCGTGGCGCATCGTACCACGTCTGTGGCAGCAATTCAAGCTGCAGTTGCCACCACAGTGACACAACGAACTGTTACAAATCGGTTACTTGAAGGACAGCTCCGAGCCAGATGCCCTGTAGCGTGCATTCCACTTACTCCAAACCACTGCCGTTTGCGACGTCAGTGGTGTCAAGCTAGAGCTCATTGGAGGACGGAGAGGAGATCTGTTGTGTTTTCTGATGAAAGCCGGTTCTGCCTGGGTGCCAGTGATGGCCGCGTGTTAATTAGAAGGAGGCCAGGTGAGCGCCTGCAACCAACCTGTCTGCGGCCGAGACACACTAGTCCTACACCTGGAGTTATGGTATGGGGAGCAATTTCCTATGACAGCAGGAGCTCTCTCGTGGTTATCCCACGCACCCTGACGGCACAGTTGTGCGTCGGTCTGGTGATTCAACCTGTTGTGCTGCCATTCATGAACAGCATTCCAGGGGGTGTTTTCCAACAGGATAACACTCGCCTGCATACCGCTGTTGTAACCCAACATGCTCTACAGAGTGTCGACATGTTGCAGTGGCCTGCTAGATCACCAGGTCTTTCTCCAATCGAGCACGTATGGGACATCATTGGACGGCAACTACAGCGTCAACCCCAACCAGCATTAACCGTCCCTGTATTGACCGACCAAGTGCAACAGGCATGGAACTCCATCCCACAAACTGACATCCAGCACCTGTACGACACAATGCATGACCGTTTGCGTGCTTGCATTCAACATTCTGGCGGTTACACCGGTTATTAATGTACCAGCATTTCACATTTAAAATGGCTCTTCTCGCGCTTAGATTAAGCTGTGATCTTGAAACCTTAATCGATTAAATATGTTACCTATACAAATGTATTGCCGCCATTTCATTCCTCTTCAACTATTTTTTCGTGGTGTTGGGATTTTTTTCCCGTCAGTGTATTTCACCTATTTTTTATCTTCATTATGCTTTTAACAGAATTCTTACAATGTTTTGGGCATTTTATTTTGTGTGGTTACATTTTTTTAATGTTTTGGGCATTTCATTTTATGTGGTTACGTGTTTTTATGTTTTGGGGAATTTACTTTGTATGGGTAATTTTGTTATGTTTTGGTTATTTTATTTTCTGTTGTGGTTGTAATGTCGACAGGATGAAAAGGGGAAACTGTAGACAGTCACGATGCCTATTTGGTTACAATTTTTTTCAAATACAGTACATGTTTTTGTATTGATTTATACCACTTACTCATTAAGCGACTACAGGTTTCTTTAAATATGAACTTTTTCCCAGAGCCTTCTGTTTCCTCTACCTAGCTAGCTTTTTCGGCTCCGCAATTTCTTTTCTTGGTTTTAGAATATTTTCCTTGTTATTATCCTATTTTCTAATGTAAATTCTTCATGTAAGGTATATCTATTCTATGGAAGGATTTTGCAATTATACATGAAGCCCTGTTGCTGAAGTAAAAAAAAATATTTCCAACTGAAACAACGCAGTTCAGATATTTTCCCGCTGTTAACTCAAAGAATGAAAACAAAAAACAACAAATCTGGACAATGGTTGAGGCATGAGGGCAAAGTTCTGAGGAAGAATGAGCTTAGGAATTTATAACTCCAACAAAAAAGAATAACCGCACTGTACCAAAAAAATCTTTCGTTTTATTTCTTAAAAAGTTCATATCTGAAATAAAAAAAAAAAAAAAAAAATCAGTGGGGCAGCATAGCAACCGTGCCTGAACCTACAACGTAGGGCTACGTTAACTGTCCTTCGCTGAATACTTTAAAGACGTAGAACTAGTGAGATTGTGCCATGAAATAGTGACAGTTGAGGTAGTTCTATGTTGCAGGTTGCGCCACAGTTGATACTGTGTCCCTTTGATTTTATACCTAAGGAACTGTGGTCTTTCCTGAGAATATTGCTTTGAGTTGTTGATTCGCGTCATTACATAGTTTCTTCTAGAAGAGACACAATTAACATTCCTTAAGGTCATTTTTAGTACCAGCCAAAATAGTAGCAAAACGCGATCGATACACAGCTCACGAGCGATTTATTGTACTAGACAGGGATTTACAGTATACAACGCTCCAACCCCGCCCCCAAATTTTTGCAGACACCCCCAGGAAATAATTCAAAGCCTCTCCATTTGCAGGTGTGTAACATACACATCCACACACAGAGATGTATGCAGTATTTGTTTCTTAATTTTTAAATATTAGTATACGGTTTTTATTATATAGCAGAGTTGTCAACTGCAGTTAGCATGACATGAATTCCTGAGTTTTACCTTGCATTACCTTTTACCATCATGTAATTTTTCTTTTCTTTTTTTAATTTGAAGTCTTATGTAACATACTCATACACACAGAAATATGTAACATACACATACACAAACAAATATGTACATAGTATATGTTTCTTAATTTTTAAGTATTAGTATACGGTTTTTATTATATAGCAGAGTTGTCAACTGCAGTTAGCATGACATGAATTCCTGAGCTTTACCTTGCATTACCTTTTACCATGTTTTTTTTTAATTTGAAGTCTTATGTAACATACACATACACACACAAATATGTAACATACACAAACAAATATGTACGTAGTATATGTTTCTTAATTTTTAAGTATTAGTATACAGTTTTTATTATACAGTATAGCAGAGTTGTCAACTGCAGTTAGCATGGCATGAATTCCTGAGCTTTACCTTGCAGTACCTTTTACCATAATGTAATTCCTCTTTTGTTTGTTTTTTAATTTGAAGTCTTATGTATGAAGCAGTTCAATAGCTTTATTTTAGTTTTTCTTGTTTAAATCCCATGATTCAAGTTGGTCATTGAACTACAAAACACACCCATGTACGTATCTCTTCATTTTACTTTGTTACAGACAGACATATTTTTGAGTTCTTTCAGCATGTATAAGATTTGTTAATATATCAATATCTACTGTTTTAGCAATCCATGTTTATACTTATTTGGTCTAGCCTTGTTTATGAAGCATTTACACATACATGGGAGGTAAAAAATCAAACGGCACATAAACAAAATACTCCTTGTAGTTTTTTGGAGAAATATTTCGGGTTGTAAACATTCTTAATTAAAAGAAGTTCAGCAGTTCTTCGTTTCTTGAAGTTTTCTCTATGTTTAGTCCTATATTTAAATCTTAAATTCCTCATTATACACTCATCGTCAAAATAATAGTTGCACCCAGAAGGAAGCAGCCGACAGGAATGAAACTTGGTGGGTAGGTTTGACATCGTGAGAGATATGCAAATGATTCAGGTATCACGCTTGGCCGCGCATGTGATGCCAGCAAGGAGGGATCGTAGCGCAGTGCCTGACCGGCTATATAAGGCAGTCCGGTTGCGCGTGCTTGCCGTTCTGACTCGTGCTGTTTTGTTGGTTGCATCCTTTGCAAGTGAAGTAAGCCTCGGAGAAAAGTTCGGAAGCAATTCGATCAGTTGAAGGAGTTCGAGAGGGGTGGCATCGTCGGGGTACGGGAAGCGGGAACGTCTTATCGCCATATTACGCGCCATACCGGTTGTGCGGATATCACCATAGCACGCTGTTGGCGGCAGTGGATAGAACATGACACGCAGCAGCGACAGGAAGGGTCTGGGAGACCTAGACGAACCACGGAGAGAGAGAGAGAGAGAGAGAGAGAGAGAGAGAGAGAGTACTGGCGGGTTGTCTAAGATGCGCGGAGTGACCCAACAGCCACGGTTGCGGATATTCAGTGGGCAGTGGTGTCCTCCTTGCATCGTCCGATTAGTGCCATCACCATTTACAGGCAGCTGCACGAAGTAGGACTACACGCACGCAGACCGTTACGACGACTGCCCTTAACACCATTGCATCGTCACCAAAGACTGCAATGGTGTCGTGCCAGACTGTCAAGGAGCCACTCAGAATGGCAGCGGGTGATCTTCGGTGACGAGTCCCGCTTTTATCTTGAAGGATACAACCAACGAATCCGTGTGTGGAGGCCGTGTGGTTAGCGCAAAGATGACCGGTTTGTTGTCGAGCTTTACACGTCCAGAAGGTCTGTTGTCATGATGTGGGGTGCAATTGCCTACGATGCCAGATCACCTTTGGTGTTCATTACAAGCATTTTGGCAGCCCAACGTTACGTTAATGAAGTCCTGCAACCAGTGGCCCTACCTTTTCTGAACACCCACTCCGGTGCGATTTTTCCAACAGGACAACGCACGTCCGCATAGTGCTGCTGTCTCGAGAGCTTGCCTTCAAGTCCTCGACACTCTGCCATGGCCAGCCGCATCGCCTAACCTACCGCCAATTGAAAATGTGTGGGATGCTATTGGACGCGCTATCCACACTCCACCTTTACTGCACGATCTGCAGGAACTGCGTGAGAAGACTCAAGCTGCATGGAATGGCTTACCGCAGGGCGCCATTAGGTACCTGTATAACTCCATGCCGCGACGTCTGGCATTCTGTGTGAGCAAACATGGAGTCACTACGCCATACTGAGAGACACTACTTATTGGCGTGCAGCACGATAGATATTGCGCATATCAATCTCAATGTTTAATCATTTATTGTTCCTGGTCCCCTTTATCTTCCTCCCGAATAGCATTGCAATGCGACACGTCCTTCTGGTGCAACTTTTTTTAACGATGAGTGTAAAAATTTTCTGCCTTCGAAAAAAATTTCTTTTCATCCAAAACCTCCTTAAATTTTTTTTAAGAAAGTTCGGATTCTTGACGACCAGGACCGTAGGAACTGGTTTTGAGGTTTAAAACTGCCCCTGAAACAGGGGCGGCGAAAAATGAAGACCGTTTACCGGGCCCGAAATTTTGAATCGTGGTGCACCCTCCTCCCCCCTCGCTTTCCGCTTCCCAGAACAAACCGAAGAAAAGCAATGTCTAAGGAGCTTTCTTAAGGATTAGGACCACCTGACCTAGAGGAACTTTCTAAGGCACATTACAACAAAAAATCGCACATATGTCACATAACAAAAAAAGAAAAAATCTTGGCTAAAATTGTTGACCGGGTACGGGCCCTAGTGGCCCGGGAGGTTCCGCCGCCACTGCCCCGAAATGTTTAAAATATCTCAAAAAAAAAAAAAAAAATTGTTCATGAATTTTATAAATTTATGTAACTAGTATAGCTTATAAGTTGGTATTTGAAAAATGGGGAGTATTAAATAGAAGAATTTCGTGTGCAAATAAAATATGACAGAGAAAACTCAACGTATGTATAATGTACGGTGAAAATTAATTTTCATATTCAGAAACCCCTACCGAAAATTCTTTCTGGTTACGGCCCTGATGCCGACGAAACAAAGCTTTTCCTATTTCGGAGTAGGAACGCAATTAACATTTGTAAAGATGCTCTTAAATGCCACTGCGATGCCTACAACAGCGTTACCCCTAAAGTATTTCCTTTCAAGAGCTAGCTAAACAATAAGGAAATTAAATCGTTGCAGAGCTCGCGTCGTCCGACAGATGACAGCAAGTCAGCGCTAATTCCTCTGTAGCGCAGAGCAGACTAGCGGTTTCAAATATTTAATAACATTTGTCAGGTGATGCGTAACATCACAGCCTCTCCTTGACAAATGTCAACCCCGCCTTCTCGTGGTGCATCCTGTTCCCACTAAAGGGGCTCTGGCGACCGCCAATAGCGGTATAACTATACCATCGGGATCAGAGGAAATGCTATCCCACACTCACCAACCCGCTTGGCCAGCGTGGTGAGTTATGGCCAAACACCTCCAAAATGACTCTACAACTTAAATCTTGGCCCTCAGTCTCCGGCAGCTGGAATGTACCTGGCCAAGGCAGCGGCCAGTGCGACATGAAGGCAGAGGGTGCTAAGAATCCCCGGAGGACCGGACTAGGCTGCCATTTGATGCTGACCTTGGCTACCTATAACGGACGCTCCCTATCTTCTGATTCAAGGCTTCTTGAATTGGAAGAGGAACTACAAAGGATCAAGTGGGACATCGTCGGGCTAAGTGAGGTAAGGAGAAAAGGAGAAGATCTCATTGAACTGAAAAGTGGACATCTCTTCTATTATCGTGGGACAGATACTGGCAGAACTAGTGGTGTTGGATTTATAATAAACAAGAAACTGAAGGATAAAGTGGTAGAAGTTGAAAGTTCTTCTGACAGAGCTGCACGACTCGTTATCCAACTATCGAGTAGATACCAGGCTCAGATTATTCAAACTTATGCACCCACCACAAGTCATCCTGAAGAAGAAATTGAAGAATTTTATGAGGAAATTCGTCATCTAAATAATAAAGGTAAGCAGCACTTGAAGATAATTATGGGAGATTTCAATGCAAAAATAGGGCAACGGCAACAGAATGAAACTTCAGTAGGTAAATTCGGTCACGGCAACAGAAACCAGCGTGGAAATACTCTCGTTGAGTTTGCAGAGGCAGAAGGATTTTTCATCTTGAACTCCTTTTTCAAGAAAAAGCCACACAGGAAATGGACATGGAGACATCCAATTGGGACGACAAGTGAAATCGATTTTATTATGTGTAACAAAAAATTCGTCATCGAAGACTGCAGTGTGCTGAACAAGTTCAACACAGGTAGTGACCATAGATTGGTGAGATGTAAGATGCACCTCAACACTAAACTGGAACGTGGCAAGCTCATAAGACAAACAAAATGTATTGACATAACCAACCTTAAAAAACACCATAATACTTTCAAGTTGGAACTGAAGAACAGATTCTCTGCTTTAGAAGGCCTAACGTCGGAAGAAGTGGATATTTCGGAAGTTAACAGAAAAGTAACCAAAGCTCTAATGGAAACAGCAACAAAATTAGCTGGGTCTAAGAACAAGTTGCATGTGAACAAATTATTAGGAAAAACCAAAATGTTGATGCAAAAAAGAAGAGAGATGAGGACAACTAAAGAAGATGTGACTTCCAAAGTGGAATATATAGAGCTATGCAAGACAACACGAAAAAGTATCACTGAAGACGTAAGGAAATTCAACTGTGAGCTAGTGAGGAAAGCAATTGAAAACAACCAAAGCCTTAAGATAGCAAAGGGACATCTCAGTAAGGGAAGAAAACAGATTATGGCTCTGAGAAAAGAAGATGGTTCTATAACAAGAAATAGAGGCGAAATTTTGACAAGAGTGAAAGATTTCTACTCCAAATTATATGAAAGGGATGATACATGTACTCCAGACATCATGAAAGGTACCAGAGTTCTTCCAGTCCTCCCAGCAGAAGTTGCTCATGCAATCAAGAACATGAAGCGGGGGAAAGCTCCAGGAGAAGATGGAATTACTATAGACATCATACAAGAAGCAAGTGGAGAAATTGAAACAGTACTCGCCCAAATTTTCACTCGATGCCTTAATGAAGGGAAGATTCCTGAGGATTGGAACAACGCTACAATGATCCTGCTACATAAAAAAGGTGACATTGAGGATCTCAGGAACTACAGACCTATCAGCCTCCTATCAGTGGTTTATAAAATCTTCACTAAAGTTCTTTCACACCGCTTGAAGGTAACACTGGACATGGCTCAACCGAGAGAACAAGCTGGATTCAGGAGTGGCTACAGCACAATAGATCATATCCACGTACTGAGAGAACTAATTGAAAGAGCGAGGGAATATGAACTTCCATTGTGCATGGCTTTTATCGATTATGAATAAGCCTTTGATTCGGTGAAACCATCAGCAGTTACCACGGCTCTGAAATCCTGCGGTATTGAAGATGCATACATTAATATTATTAATAACATCTATGAAAATGCAAGTGCAAAGATTCGGCTGTTTGAAAATACAACACACATAAAAATTGGAAAGGGAGTGAGACAAGGTGACACCATATCTCCGAAGCTCTTTAATGCCATATTGGAAAATGTCTTTCAATCACTGAACTGGGAAAACAAAGGGATAAAGATTAATGGAGATTATCTAACCCACCTTCGTTTTGCTGATGACGTAGTCATTTTTGCAACTACCCCATCAGAGTTGCAGAGTATGATCCAGGAACTTGCTGACAAGAGTAAAGAAGTGGGATTAAAAATGAACTTTCAGAAGGCAAAAGTGATGTTCAATGCTTTTACAAGAAATGAAGATTTATCGATTGATGGAGAAAAACTGGAGATAACAGATACATATGTTTATCTTGGACAGCAGATATCAAGTGAGGGTCACATTGATGAAGAAATTAATCGGCGTACAAAACTTGCCTGGAGAGCTTTTGGAAGAAACAGCATAATTTTCAAGAGCAATATGCCATTATGTCTTAAAAGAAAAGTGTTTGATCAATGCATCCTTCCAGTGCTTACGTATGGTGCAGAGACGTGGACCTTAACTAAAAGAGACATACAAAGGCTGCAGACAACTCAAAGCAGCATGGAGAGGTGCATGCTTGGTGTAACCAGGAGAGATAAGAAGAGGAACTCGTGGATCCGAAAAATGACGAGAGTGGAAGACATCATGATCAGAGTTAAATCCCTGAAATGGCAATGGGCTGGACATACTGCCAGAAGGACAGACCATAGATGGACAGCCGAAATTTTAGATTGGATTCCAAGGGACAGGAAAAGACCCAGAAAAAGACCACATGGGAGATGGGTGGATAAAATTCGTAAATATGCGTGAGTGACATGGAGGAGACTAGCACAAGACAGACCGTTGTGGAGGAAACTTGGGGAGACCTTCGTCCAGCAGTGGATTGATAATGGTTGACAATGATGATGATGATGATGATGACATACATTCAGGTTATCTGGAACTTTAACACTGAAAGACTGCCTGAAATGAAATGCCTAAAATAAAATATCGTTATCCTTCCAACCCAGGTCAGGTCTCCGTGATTTACACATCAGCGCTAACGTGGGGCCATCTATCGGTCGCTGTGAAAGATGATGAGAGTGAGTTGTGTAATAATCCCGTTTCGTGATTGTCAGGCAACCAAAAAAGTTAGTGCGGTTTTATAATAATGCATGAGGGACCCACGTTTACTTAGGTTCCATGATTTTCTCAGTTGATGCAAGTGTAAACGAATTGTTTTACCACTTATGTTAAGCATTTGCGAAAGTTCATGACATGTTAACTCGAATTGTTTTACCACTCATGTAAGCATTTGTGAAAGTTCATGACATGTTAACTCGAATTGTTTTACCGCTCATGTTAAACATTTGTGAAAGTTCATAACATGCTAACTCGAATTATTTTACCACTCATGTTAAGCATTTGCGAAAGTTCATGACATGTTAACTCGAATTGTTTTACCACTCATGTTAAGCATTTGTGAAAGTTCATGACATGTTAACTCGAATTGTTTTACCGCTCACGTTAAGCATTTGTGAAAGTTCATGACATGTTAACTCGAATTGTTTTACCACTCATGTTAAGCATTTGTGAAAGTTCATGACATGTTAACTCGAATTGTTTTACCGCTCATGTTAAGCATTTGTGAAAGTTCATGACATGTTAACTCGAATTGTTTTACCGCTCATGTTAAGCATTTGTGAAAGTTCATGACATGTTAACTCGAATTGTTTTACCACTCATGTTAAGCATTTGTGAAAGTTCATGACATGTTAACTCGAATTGTTTTACCACTCATGTTAAGCCTTTGCGAAAGTTCATGACATGTTAACTCGAATTGTTTTACCGCTCATGTTAAGCATTTGTGAAAGTTCATGACATGTTAACTCGAATTGTTTTACCACTCATGTTAAGCATTTGTGAAAGTTCATGACATGTTAACTCGAATTGTTTTACCACTCATGTTAAGCATTTGTGAAAGTTCATGACATGTTAACTCGAATTGTTTTACCGCTCATGTTAAGCATTTGTGAAAGTTCATGACATGTTAACTCGAATTGTTTTACCGCTCATGTTAAGCATTTGCGAAAGTTCACGACATGTTAACTCGAATTGTTTTACCACTCATGTTAAGCATTTGTGAAAGTTCATGACATGTTAACTCGAATTGTTTTACCGCTCATGTTAAGCATTTGTGAAAGTTCATGACATGTTAACTCGAATTGTTTTACCACTCATGTTAAGCATTTGTGAAAGTTCATGACATGTTAACTCGAATTATTTTACCACTCATGTTAAGCATTTGTGAAAGTTCATGACATGTTAACTCGAATTATTTTACCACTCATGTTAAGCATTTGTGAAAGTTCATGACATGTTAACTCGAATTATTTTACCACTCATGTTAAGCATTTGTGAAATTTCATGACATGTTAACTCGAATTGTTTTACCACTCATGTTAAGCATTTGGGAAAGTTCATGACATGTTAACTCGAATTGTTTTACCACTCATGTTAAGCATTTGTGAAAGTTCATGACATGTTAACTCGAATTATTTTCAACAGGACACGTAATTCGTCATGATCAATAATAATGAATGTTTTCCCGTACGTGGTGCATCTTCAAGTGATTCATCACCAGAAAGAAATTTTTTAAACCATTTCTGCGCGGTACGTTCTGCTACCGCGTCTTTTCCAAATGCCGCACATATCTTACGAGACGCTTCCGAAGCCTTCGAACTGAGTTTAAATTCGTAAAGCAAACAAGCCCGGAATACACTAAATTCAACTGACATTTTAAAAGGGTTCAAAGTCACAGAAAAAGAGTACACACCAAGTTAGAGTGCACAGACTCACTGAAGCATATAGAGACTGACTGACGCTTTATGACCAGGGGCGTAAAGATAGCCCTCGCAAACCCCGCGTTGCGGGGGACCCGTGAATTTTAGGGGGCCCAGATCTATGTATGTATGTTTATATTTTTTTTTATTTAGCAATTTAATTTTAGACAAGAGGTTTTCTACTTGCTCTAAAACTTTTTGTCTTAAATTTTCTGTCTTTTGGATACGAAAGTTTTTGATCTAAAAGGCCCCATTGACACAGACTTTTATCTGCGTGCCGATTAGAGATCAGATCAGATCATATGTAGAGGATTTTAGGAAGGGTGTGTCTGACCCCAGGTCTTAAACAACTCTTAGAAATAGCAAACTAGGAGATTTGGGCTAGAGTGGACGATAGGAAAGTGACATGGAAGCGAGGAAAAATGAGGGAGGAAAACGCCCTTATTTATTACCGGGGGCCAGCACCCGGGGTCCGACGGCTTAGCGCGCCCAGCCGACGCACAGCGGATATTTAGTGGTTCGAGCATTCGTACTTGCCAGGGATCGAACCTGAGGTTTCTACCTTCGGTCATCGAACACTCGAAGTAGGCTTGATGGACTTGCGATGACAAGCATTGAAAATGACCGAGCCAGAAAACTAGACGTGGCTAAACTGATTGAAATATTCGCTAAGAAGAACGTTAGAAGGGAATCCAGATTTTAGTAAGATAAGTTTTCTTTATTTTGTAAAGTACGCTTGCTTCTTGAATTTAAAAGACAAGACACTAAAAAAAAAAAAAACAATATCGCTGAAATATTGAAAACTAGAAAAATGTAAACACACTTGTTTTTCCTCTTTCTCAGAAATTATTGTATTAGGGAATTAAAGAGCTTTAAAGGAAGTTCGAAACCAGGCACTCGAAGATCAGTATTTGTTTTAACTTGATTTGATATCGTGAACATTTGTCATTTGAAGATATTTCACTTTCTTCACTGAGTACAAATTTATCTAGGATACTTACCGGGTTAAGTGCTCACATAAATAAAAGCAATACATAAGGGATCATTGAATCAATATCTGGAAAATATATTTTTACTACGGCGAAGTTAAATATTTACCCTCAATTTTTGCTATAATTTTTACTATGTTGGAGGCCTGTTAAGAAAATTTCGCGGGGTGAGGGTGGAGATTTTGCGTTATGCCACTGCTTATGAAGCACATAAAAAAATGCGCTCTGCAAACCACTGCAAAATAAAACAATTCGTTGCAGCGAATTCTACCGAAAACCGCACGAACTTTTTTGGTTATCTAATATTTTAGCATTCCCTTGAGAGGACGTTTAGGAACGACAACGGTCTCTGTGTTGGGAAGAAATCAAGTTCGTATGCGCTAACAGGAGACAGATATGTTTCTTTCTTCTTGTTTTGGGATTTAACGATTTTCATGAGCATTTCAGGCTATAAGAACTCGCAGTTCCCTGATTTAGGGTCAGTGGCAGACTGGAAATCCATAAACGGCCCTCGAAGCTGATTTTGAGCTGCCCCCTTTTGGGAAAAAATTATCAAGGCACTCCCATTCGTAAAAAAAAAAAAAAAAAAAAAAAAAAAGGTGTACCAGTATCACCGTTTACTGTCTAAACATCTTCTCAACGCAAGTCTAAGTATAATTGCAGTTTTTAGTATTGAAGTAATAATTAACATGTTACCCATTTTACTGGACGGCAGATCTCTAGTAAAATTTAATATAAGAACAAAATTACTTCTGTTGTATAGAAACAATAGACAAGGTAAGTTCTCTGAAAGAGATTATCGAAGACTTTATTCCATTCTTACGCATTTTTCTGTAATAACTGAATTCAGAATTTTAAATAATTTCTCCCATTTAAGTGAGAACGGAAATCCAAATGTCACCATAGTTAATTTCTTTTTCAAGACTTGCCCATCATTAATAAAATAATTGCGAATAAATCTCTAAAAAAAGATGGAGATGTCCAGAATTGTAAGAACTTCAATGCAAATTTATACATTGAGAGAAATTAAAGAATGCGAAAATTAATTTTTATTTAATTTAATTACTTACAAACGGAAAATTATTTTTTGCTGTAGCTGAAAAATACTTTCCAGAACTGCAGTTCAAGAATTCGTGTAACTCTAAGGCGCAAAAAGTAGTAAATCAGATGCAGATCTTGTTCAAAATGATGAAAAAAGCATATATTCATATAAAGAGCAGCAACACAAAAATCTTATCGTAGGTGAAACCTCAATGCATTAACGTACGTAAACACTGAGTTTCGAGTTTCTGTCCCAGACCATTCACGGCATGCCTCATTACATTTTTACTGATCTTTTAACTGAACTGAAATTGGCAAAAGCGAGTTAAGGTAAAAGGCAATCATTCAAATGGGACAAGGCTTAAAACTGAAAGCTGAGAAAGCGGACGGGGTGCATCAAAAATAGTGATTGGCTCACAGAACATTTGCTGCGAGTTTTTTTTTTCTTGTTTTTTTCTGAAGCCGTCAAAGTGACAAGCAAAATTTTCTGTTTTAGTATAAGTTGGTTTCGTACAAGAATATTGAAGTATAAGTATATCATCATCATCGTCAACCGTTATCAATTCACTGCTGGATGAGATATATGGAGCCATCATTTCAAGTGCACTTTTGGAGGATGTGGGAATGATAACTCAAGCTGATACTAAAAAAACAGATGAAACAAAAATAAATTAAAAACTGAGCTGTCTCAAATTAAGTAAAACAAACCAAAATAACCAAGAGCTTGATTTCTTGGACTTAAGCATTAAACTTACCGAAAGTAACCCTTCCATTAGCCTATTTGATAAAAGAAAAAAATTCCCTTTCAAAGTAATTAAATATTTGCACTGGAATAATAATATATCAACCAAAGTAATAGAAAATGTATTTCTTATTTCGCAAAAACTTAAAATTTCCAGAATTTGCAGCAATAATTTGGACTTCCATGAACATATAAGTATCCTATTAAATAGTTTTCTAGACAACCAAATTCCAGCTTATTACATTAAAACAGTTTTAAGAAAAATTGTTCTGAAAAATAGAATTAGGTTAGCAGATCTGTTTTAATTTCTTCACAGTTAATAAAATGGTTCTGGCCAATGAAAGCCTTTTGGGAAGTTGCTCTAGAGGATGAATATTAATTAACTATAAGGAACCTTTAGTGCTATGTACAGGACAGTCTTATTAAAAATAAAAATAATAAAATATCAAAAATCACAAAAAAGTTTATAAGTTATCATCCTCATTGTCAACCATTATCAATCCACTGCTGGACGAAGGTCTCTCCAAGTCTCTTCCACAACGGTCTATCTTGTGCCAGTTTCTTCCAGGCTACTCCCGCATACTTTCGAATTTCATCCACCCATCTCCCATGTGGTCTTCTGGGTCTTTTCCTGTCCCTTGGAATCCAATCTAAAATTTCGGCTGTCCATCGATGGTCTGTCCTTCTGGCAGTATGCCCAGCCCATTGCCATTTCAGGGATTTAACTCTGATCATGATGTCTTCCACTCTTGTCATTTTTCGGATCCACGAGTTCCTCTTCTTATCTCTCCTGGTTACACCAAGCATGCACCTCTCCATGCTCTTTGAGTTGTCTGCAGCCTTTGTATGTCTCTTTTAGTTATGGTTCACGTCTCTGCACCATACGTAAGCACTGGAAGGATGCATTGATCAAACACTTTTCTTTTAAGACATAATGGCATATACATAGCTAAAGGGATGTAAGGTCAGGTGATGCGTAACATCACATCCTCTCCTTGACAAATGTCAACCCCGCCTTCTCGTGGTGCATCCGGTTCCCACTAAAGGGGCTCTGACGACCGCCAATAGCGGTATAACTATACCATCGGGATCAGAGGAAATGCTATCCCACACTCACCAACTTGCTTAGCCAGCGTGGTGAGTTATGGCCAAACCCCTCCTACATATTCTAGAAAGCCTCAGGACTTGTGAAATAAAACGTTTTCTATTACCTTATTGGAAATATTGCTCCACCATATACCATATTTTAATACACTGCTGGACAATTGCTAAGGACGGATCATAAACGGCTATATAGCGCATAAAAAAGTAAGTGCGGTTGGATGCCAAGTGAAATAAAATAATGTCAGAATGCCAGGACATTACAAGAAAGACAATTTATTGTGCTCTGAAATCCAGAAGGCTTTGGAACTTGTTCAAGGGACAAACAGGCCATTTTGTGCAGAATACGTAAACGTGAAAAAAATGCAATTACCGTCCGCAGGCGTTCCAGCGTAAGATGTCAATACGGGATATGGCCACCATAGAGGGCGATGCAAGATTCCACACGTCGTGTCATGCTTTGCACAACATTATCAAGCAGCTGTTGGGGTAATTTATCCTATTCCTCTGTCAGTGCACGGATAAGGGTGTCCTTGTTTATTGGAAGGCATTGGCGATCAGCAAGACTCCTCCCCAAAGCATCCCACACATTTTCAATGGGATTCAGATCTGGAGAACGTGCTGGCCATACGAGGCGTTGAATATCCTCGCTCTCAAGACACTCCTGGACAGCGACTGTTCGATGACATGTTGCGTTGTCGTCCATGAAAATGAATCTATCACCGACAGCACCACGGAACATGCGAACATGAGGTAGCAGAACATCATTAATGTATCGTTGGCCAGTCATAGTCCCAGTTGGAAGCACATAGAGGAACGTACGGCCATTGATCATGATGCCAGCCCATACCACGACACTACATGTCGGATATCGGTCCCTTTCCTGTATGTTTGCCGGACAATATGCAGTACCACTATCACGCCAGATCAGTTGTCGTCGACAATCAGACGATAGACTGTATCTACTCTCATCTGAGAAGAGGACAGCAGACCAGTCGTTATCAGTCCAATTGCGATGTTGATGACACCACTGCAAACGGGCGGTACGGTGACGTCTGGACAATGGGATGCACACAACAGGACGGCGGGCGTATAGTCCTCCTTCATGCAAACGTCTGGCGACAGTTTTTCGGGAGATCCGCTTGCCAGTAGCAGCCATAAACTGATTTGCTACCTCCCTAGCTGTGCTGCGCCGGTGTATTTTTGTTGATAGCACTATGTACCGATCTTCTGCAGGTGTCGTACTGCGAACACGACCTTCCCCCGTGACGTTTGCTACACTCTCCATTTGTTTGAAATGATTTCCAAAGCCTTGAAACAACACTGTGGCTGACGTCGAACTCCCTGGCAACATCTGTTATTTTTCGCCCTTCTTCAATCTTGCCAATAATACGGCCATGCGTAAAATCATCTAAGTGATGTCGGGAAGACATACTGAAAATTGCAAGTTCGTCAATTGATTCTTTCCCTTTCAACTTCGCGTTTGAACAACAACGGTCAATACGCGTCAAATCCGTTATATCTCTTATCAGCGCTATGACGTCACGAACTAGTTCGGGAATCCAAAATTTGCATACGCACAACACGTTTCACTGTATCCCGCTTTTTTTTTTTGCTTTTATTGGAGGTTTAACGACCACCGTGAGCAACTCAATGGGCTATAAGCAGTCGCCCGTCCCTAATTTAGGGTCACTGGTTCCAGGGAAGGGAGAGAGCCAGTGCCGTAAGACAAACACAACATCCATGCCTGACCGGGATTCGAACCCCTTAGGGACGAATGATCAGAGGCCAGCGCCTTAGACCACTGCGCCACCGGGGCAGCCTGTATCCAGCACTTATGCTAATTTCCACATTTTCCTGCCTTCCATTTTATGGTTGCTATCGTTGCTATTGTAATCCGTGCTTAGCAATTGTCCGGCAGTGTATTTTACAGTTAAATTGAATTCTCTTATCATAAAGGCTGATAACAGGATTACCTGAATTTAGATTAATGGCTAAATCTAGAAAGCCAAGTACTTGGTTATTATCATTGGTTTTATTTAGTTTAAGGCATTTAGGATATATAGCAGCAAAATCTTTTTCGATTATTCCTGAATTATTTAAGCAAAGTAGGTCATCAATGTATCTGTAAGTATGTAAGTAATTATGCTGATTGGAAGAATTAGATTTCAAAAACTGATATTCTTTGAAGAACGAGAATAAATTGCAAACACTTGTGGAATGAGAACACCTCATAGGGATACCATTTACCTGTTGGTAAAATTTATTATTGCAGAGAAGAAAATTATTTTTAATACAGCAATTTAATAGAGTATGCCAAGAATTTTCCGAAATGATGTTAAAGATATAAAATTCTGTAAAGAGAAGCTTAGTGTACTGATAATGTTCTCTAAAGGGAGGCATGTGTACAGGTTTTTAAAGTCATAGCTATTGCCTCCGCAGACTTTAAGTCCAGAATACCACAAATGACCTCAGCATTTCTCTTAATAATCCATAAGTTCTTATATGTTAAGTTTACCTTGGATTTAATTAGGTTTAAAACCTTTTTCAAAACAGATTCAAAATACTGGTCTATTACTTTTTAATGACTTTTGGTCATACTAGCTATGAATCTGAATTTCAGCTGTTCCTTATGAAATTTTGCTGTGGCAAAAAGATAAGGAAATTCAGGCTCATAACTATTTGCCATTCTAAGCCCTAGCTGTCTGTGAAATGCTTTAAATTTATTAGCAAGTTCTTTTCTGGAAACTGAAGTTGGCCTATAAGTAACTCTATTGTGCAAATCTTTCGACCTCCTCTAGCCCGGCGAAGTGCACCAATCTGACGTGGCATCGATTCCGCAAGTGGCCGGAAGACTTCTGGAGAGATGTTGAGCCATGCCGTCTAAACAGACGCCCACAGTTTCCTGGTATTGTAGGTGCAAGGTCTTGGGTACGAATGGACCTTTCCGACACATCCCATAAGTGCTCTATTGGGTTCATGTCGGGCGAACGTGGTGGCCACACCATCCGTCGGAACTGTCCAGAATGCTCCTGAAACCAGTTTTGGACAACTTGGGCCTGATGACATGGTGAATTGTCGGCCTGGAAAATTCCATCGTTCTTGGGGTAGATGAAGTCCATGAAGGGCTGCAAATGGTTGCCCAGCAGAGCAACAAAGCGAGTACTTGTTAATGACGTGTTTAAGAGGACCAAAGGACCCAAACCGTGCTACGTAAAGAAGCCCCACGCATGTATGGAACCACCACAAGCTTGCACAGTGCCTTGTTCACAGTTTGGGTCTATGTCCTCATGTGGTCTCCGCCACATCCGAAACCTACCATCAGCTCGTAACAACTGGTAGCGTGACTCATCGGACCACGCCACATGTTGCCTGTCTTCCAGGGTCCAATTACCGTGTTCACGAGCCCAGGTGAGACACTGTGTCCGGTGTCGAGGTGGTAACATAGGTACTCTGGTGGGTTCTCTGCTCCCATACCCTATGGGCACTAAATTACGCTGCACTGACCTGATGGATATGTCTCTGGTACCTCCTGCATTGAATGTGGATGTTATTTGAGCTAGTGTCGCTTGCCTGTTAGCATGGACAATCCTGGTCAGATGTGGCTGGTTACGCTCATTGAGCACCCGTGGTCGACCGCTGGGCTATCCACGGTGGGTGGTAATGCCGGTATTCTTGGTACACACGTGACACTGTTGATTGACGAATGTTGAGTGTTCCCGCAACTTCGGAAACTAAATGTCCCATCCGTCTGGCTCCCACTACCATACATCGTTCAAACTCCGATAATTCACTTCGGCTTGCCATAATCCTACTAGCGGTTGTTCAACCTGTCTCACGAGATTACACCTCGCAACTGATAAAAATCGTGGCGTGTATCGAAGCCTTTATACGACGGCAGCGCCAGTTCAAAATTTGCATACTGCAATCCCATGGCTTTTGGCACTTCAGTGTAAAGTATATGCTTTTTATATCTTGAGTTAGCATGAGACCTACCGGCCCAGAATATGGCGGCCTATCGGGATTTATCCCGGTACACCGGAGGCCCAGTCCGCGCCTGTTTCACTTGTTACAGGTAAGGAAAAGAACCTTGGCCCAGCTAGGGCAACCAGTTGGAAATCGCCTGCGCCCCCCGACAACCCGGCTAGCAGGGCAGGCTTAAATATTTTCGTTACTGCCCTTGAAGATTTTATTTTCTTCAATTCGTTCAGAACGCAGGTTGTTTATTAGGCCGGAGCGTAAAAATTTGTTTTTCGAATTTCTATGCGCCCTAGTACGGAAACGTTGTGTATTGCTACGTAAACCATTTGCAAAAAAATTAGTAAAATTCAAATAATACCTTACGGTTCCACTTTACCTCCAATATTTCGATATTTGGGTAAAATATCGAAATATTTTAGAAAACAACAGTGTTCGTCACAGTCTTTCCCTAGTGCGCAAAAACTATATGTTGGTACCTAAAAGATGTGCGCAATTTTTTAGGCAAAGCAATTAATATCTTATGGTTCCAATTTAATGCAACAATACTCCATGTTTAAGAAAAATTGCAATACTTTGACACCTAGTGTTCACCATGTGATTTGTTTCCTAGTTGTATTAGTGTGTGCACTACTGCACTGAAAGCACAACATATTGTGCCAATGTGCAGCAGTGCACACTGCACGCGGTGCAGCTCTTCACAGTTTTCATGTTTCAGAAAAATCCCAGAACTCATCATGAGGTGGTGGCTGCACAGCTAGTTCCACCCGTGCTCAACCCAACCACCCATCCATTAGGGCAAATCAATTTTCTGTTCTTTTTTAATCTTCAATTTTCTGTTCTTTATTAATTTTTTACCCAGAAATCCGATTTACTTTCGAAGGCTGGCATTACTTGCCGTGCTTCCAACCGTACTCTAATTGATCAATCTCTTTGTTGTTATTCGCAAACAGCAGCGGATGCTTCTGTTGCCAACTTAACGCATCGCTCCACTCCATGATTGTGACAAGGAAAGTTTTGCGTGCCCAATCGCTTAACAATATCCTTACTGTCACTGTTGCATAGGTTCATTATTTCATCGTCGGTTAAATGAGCAGTCAATGGAGGTTCGCTTAAGACGCGTGATTGCCAGTTAATTAGGTCAAAATAATCCTCCCCTGGAAGCTGAAGTAAGGAATTTCAAACACACGGATTGCATCGCAGTTTTGTGCCCTTGCTCTAAGGATCCTGAGGAAGCCAAGTTCTCTGATGTTTCCTCTCGTCTGTGATCGTAGTTAGAAGTATTGTTTCTGGATGGTCAAATTAGCCATTCCTTTGGATTACGTGGTCCAGAACGCCCTTCAAATCCTGGGTGAGATATCTGGATGTATGGATGGCCTTCCACAGATTCCGTGCTCCATAATGATAATGAAGGTGTGATCTTATAAGTGAATCACATGAGCGCATAAACCTTACAACAAATTCATCCGGAATTTTAAGTGAATCTGAAGGTTGCGAAGAACTAATACACTGCTAGCCACCCAAAATGCAACACCAAGAAGGACACGAGATAGCAAAGCCAGATTTACTGGACACATAACAACAGATACAAAGATGAAACGATTGAGCTTACAGGCCCGTGCGACTTGCGGAACACGCAGACATCAATAGTTCGTGTGGTCCCCATGGCTGGCAATAACGGCCGCTACACGCCGCGGCATCGAACGAAAGAGGCTTTGGATGTGGGCTTGGGGTATGTCGGTCCAGACTGCTTCCACACGTTGCCACAGATCATCAGACGTAGCCACGGGTGGTGCTTGCCAAGCCACTCGGTTGCCGATCAGCGACCAGACGTGTTCGATGGGCGACATATCGAGAGAGCAGGCGGGCCACGGCAGCAGTGACACCTGGTGAGCCGTGAAGAATTGTTGCACGATGCGTACCACGTGCGGGCGCGCATTGTCCTGTTGAAAAGTGGCCGCTGGTAGGTCCTGCAGGTAAGGGAGGACTACAGGCTCCAAAACGTCGGAGATGGTGCGGTGGCTGTTGAGTGTACCGGCGATGCGTACCAGAGGGGTGTGAGTGTCATATCCAATTGCGGCCCAAACCATAATGCCAGGCGACGGGCCGGTATGGCAATGCATAATGCAGGCTTCATACAGTCTCTCGCCGCGGTGCCGCCACACGTGGATCCCACCATCGTGGTGTTGCAGGCAGAAGCGGGATTTGTCGGAGAAGACAATGTCGTGCCATTCCGTAGTCCAAGTGCGGCGTTCAATGGCCCACTGCCGCCGTACTCGCCGGTGGTGTAACGCCAATGGTAATCGGAGCAATCGGTGCCGTGCGACAAGTCCCCGCTCCTACAGACGACGTCGAACGGCACGTGCTGACACAGGTTGTTGCGCAACACACCCTAATTCCTGCGCTAACGTCCGTGATGAGGCGGTGCGGGCCGTCAATGTCCGTCGCACAACATGCCGGTCTTTTCGTTCGGTGATGTGCCGCTGCTGCGGCAATCACTCACGTCGGTCCGTCCGTTCCTCCTGCACCCACCGAATCCATACTCACCTCACTGTGGCTGGATGTCGTCCCACGCGGGCGCCGACGTCTTGGCACGATAATCCGCTGTCGCGATAAGCCACTATTTGTCATCTGTCGAACTCCGAAACGTGCTGGAATGACTGCCGTATTCTGCGATGAGGCATCAGGAAGCTTCCCACGCACAGGTCCGGCAGCACAACACACTTCCAATACTTACACCCCGCCTTCTGTGCACCCTTCTTATAGTGCTTCTCGGTGGCGTGCCGGGCGCTCATGATTTGCATATGCCCTGCAATGCTAATCGTTTGCATGTCCTCTCGCGGGTGACGCATGCTGGGAATTTCAGGCCAATCGGATGCTTCCTTCTTGGTGTTGCATTTTGGGTGGCCAGCAGTGTATAAAGGCGCAAAATATGAATAGCCATCGTTTGTCACCGTGCATGGCTCATTTTTCCGGTGCTTATGTGCCAGGCTTGATGACCACGTACGCGTTGTTACAACGTGGCTAATGTCCCACAGATATTTCTGAGTCGTGTTATGATCCCTTGCAATTTTCCCCTCACGTTCAGGAAAAGCCGATTCAATTGCTTCAAATTTCAAAACCGGTAGACATTCGTAGCTCCCCAGCTGTTTGCCGATTTAAATGCACTTAAACAGGACTAGGGCCGTAAGACAGATGCACCACTCATGCTCCATCTGGGGCTCAAGCGCAAGCCTAACTAGGAAGATTAGTTAGAAATCAGGGGTTCTGACCATTTGGCTACTAGGATGGCAAGATGACAATTTTGAGTAAACCGGAGAGTGTGCTTTTCGTTTGAAAGAATTCTAGCTTAAAATAAATATCTTAATTACCAACAACTAATTATGTAGTTAAATTTCTGAAATGTGGCAGCTGCGAAACTAGTTTCATAAAAAAAACCCCAAAAAAACGAAGTGTAATACTGCTGTCACTGCACGATGACAAAACGTGCAAAACACCAATTGCACAAAGCTAAAAGATGACTTATTTACAATTTAAATGTCGCGCAAGTTAAAAGTTGAAAATATCACAAGAACTTTCGGGTTGGCTACCAACCCATCAACAGGATTTAATAGAACAGATAAACACGTACAGCCAAAGTATTGTATATCTAGTGAATTGTTCATGACGGAAAGGCCTTAAACAGCGCAGAATCGATGTACCAATTTCATGGAGGAAGAATTTACTCGTTAGGTGAGGGTGAATGGAGAATGGAACGAGAGTCGTAGGGTCGATCATAGTTCTCAATAAGAAATCTCCAAGGCTGATTTATAGAATATGGCGTGTCATCATTACATCGCTTTTTAGATAATTTGTAGATATACAAATTCTCAGTAAACAAAGTAACTAACACAAAATATTTGGTACAACTAACACAAATGCAGCAAACAAGAATTAAAATTCTAAAATATATTCTTTTTTTTGTTGCATCTCTATGTAAACCATGTGAAAGGTTTCGAATGATTGGGGTTGCCCAATGTTTGAACCTTCGGTTCATGTTTTGTAGATCAAATCCACGTGATCATTTATTATCTACGACTCACACTGTGGGTCACGCAATGCAATTTAACGACTCACACTGTGGGTCACGCAATGCAATTTAACGACTCACACTGTGGTCACGCAATATAAAAATAAATTAAGGAAATAATTATAAATGAATTATGTTGTATTCTTCACACATGTGAATAAATCAAGATAAATCCTTTTAAATGAATGTTGTATTGTTCTTCATATGTGGGAATAAAATAATTTACTTAATATATTTATACTAGCATTCTTAATACTTGTGAATAAAAATAAAATAAGGAAATTGTTATTATTGAATATTGTAGTATTCTTCACACGTGTGAGTAAAAATGATTCTCCAATAGAATCTCGAGTACTAATAAACAAACTATTAATAGACAAACTACTAAAGTAACTCATGGAAGATGGCATACAACAAATATAGCAACTATAATTGTTTATACCCTGGGTATTTATTGAACATATTGATATAATGAACTTATGGAATTAATTTACAAGTTGGCAAGGATTGTGAATCAATATTTTTTCTCCTCTGATGAAAATTTAATTAAATTGCCTTCCACCAAAATAATTATGTCAACACGATACCAGAAGCACTTTAATTAATTTTTTTAGTTAAAGTGCCAGAAGCATTTTAATAAATTTTTTTGCACTGATAAATGAGTCACAAAATGGCGAAATTCACCCGAAATGACTTAGTTTGCTTCATTACTTAGCATCAAGCATTTAAGCGATGCATACACTCTTCTTCTTTTCTTTACCTCCTTTTCACTCTGATCTTTCCTTTGAGGCTCCTGCTTCTTCCTACTTTCAAAGACGGCTGGACCTACGGCGCCACATCTTTTCCCGGCTGAAGGAGCTGTTAGCAGCCTACATGCAGTCGACTTAATCTATGTTAGGGGCAAGACACGTTAACCGTGTGCTAAGTTTGAACGATTGGGTTTGTCCCAATGTTTGAACCTTCTGTTCGTGTTCTTGTGTATCGATAGACAGTAAACAAAGTAGATCTTTTATTGGTAGTGGAGGTCAAGATGCTTGCTTCACTCCATATAGGGGTATGAGTACCATGGTTTACAAGTCGGGAGAGGGCAGTCGATGATGATTTAGACTTAACATCATACTTATGTTCCGCCAGTCTTACGCCTAGCGTACGCAGGATAGACTCTATGTACACCTGGTCTTCATCCTCCGATATATTGGAAGTTCAACCATTCAAACTGTTTAGTTTTTCAAAAATGTCTATATATTGGACTTCATCGGATAAATGCAATGTTTGTTGCAGGGGGCCACTATATCACCATCCTTTCTAATTAAGGAGAAGATTTCAGTGGTCCTCTCCCAAAAATTCAGATAATATTTCTTGCAAACATTCTTCAAAATACGGGTGATTAAAAGGTGAAAATCCATGGAACCCTCAAAGTGTGATCATTACATCCTGAGTTCCCTCACGATGTAATGTTGAGAATGTTGAACGTTGTATCTTACGTGTCAAATTAAAGACACATTCTCTAGAGCAGCGGTTCCCAACTTTTATACAGTATTCCTCCCCCATCGGAGATATCTTGCAATGGCGCTCCCCCGCTCAGTATACACACATATGTTCATTGCTCTATAATCAGTATTTATTTTCTTTTATTGCAAATTCAATGGTACTGGTAAGGCTCAATTGAAAATATTAAGCAAACATACAATTGCACTACTAAAAATACAAATATACCTACCTACAGCGCTTTGCACAAATAAAGTGGGTAATAGCTGTACATAGTATACAACCAGGAGTCTGTTCCTCCTGCATAAATTTATAATAATGTAAATTAAAAAAAAAATCATATTTTGGAAACTGTACACATCAGTGTGAAACTTGGGCGTGTTTTGAATTGCACAAACGATTGATGTTTGGCTCTAACTGTGTCAGTCCTACACGCAGGTCGTTCTCCACAGTAAGACAATTTCTGTACCTCGTTTTAACTGCAGCCGTTGCCCGAAATCCAGCTTCGCACAGGTAGCTTGTTGGAAATTAAAGGAGCACTTCCGGAACACTTTTTGTAAGTTATTTATACTAGCTTCGAACTGAAAGCCAAAATTCTGGAAACAGGGTTTTGTGAAACGCTATTTTTAGTATCTTCTCGCTCGAAAGTTCAAGTAATTGATCTTGATCTACCATGCTTGATTCTGGCATATCACTCACTGTTACGGAAAATGGATCTCGAATCCAATCGTAGGCGTGGCTGTCGATCTGAGGAAAGTAGTTTTCAAACTAGTATTTCAGTGCTGATAAGTTCACCGCTACTCTTTTCACAACGGAATTTACAGTAGCGTTATCACCAGCTTCCTCTGCTATGAATTTCGTAAGCAATGGAAACATTAGGGTAGGTAACCCCACAGTCGATACGACCTTTCCAAAAATCTAACTTCTTCACGAAGCCTTCCATTTTGTCCTGTGTATCCAGAATATTTGAGTTCTTTCCTTGCAGTGACGCATTCAAACTGTTTAGTTTTTAAAAAATGTCTACCAAATAGGCACGAATATTCTGCTAATTCCGTTTTCCCAAGCAGAAAAATTCTAATATCATCACGTAACTCGAAAACACTCTGCAGAACTTTTCCACGAGACAGCTACCTGGCTTCACTATGAAAAAGCAGATGCTTATGACCAGGTCCCATTTCTTCCCAAAGCTCGATAAAGCTACAAGCCTGCACTGGCCGAGATTTGATGTATAATTAACAATCTTAACAGCATCGGTAAGAACACTATGAATATCTGGTTGCATTTTTTGGGCAGCCAAAGCTTTGCGATGTATTTTATAATGAGTCCATTTTACTGCCGGAGCTACAGCTTTCACTCGAGTTACAAGGGCACTATTCTTCCCTGTCATAAATGCAGCGCCGTCGGGGCTTAAACCTATACAATTAGTCCAAGTCAAGCCTTCAGCACAGACAAATTCGTTAAGTACAGCGAATATGTCTTCACCTGTAGTTGTTGTTGGGATCGTTTTACAAAACAGTAACTCTTCCCTTATATTTCCATGCCTGGCTTATCTCACGTAACAAATAAGCTGAGCTTGCGATGAAATATTGGTTGATTCATCGAACTGCAACGCAAATATTTGATTTTCTTCTGCTTGTTGAATTAACAGTATTTCCAAATCCATAGCCAAGTAATCGATTCGCCGTAAAACTGTATTATTTGACAGTGGAATAGTTGTCTTCGCAGCTACCTCTCCATTCATAATGCGACACATTTCTACAGCTGTCGGAAGCACCAAATTCTCCGGAACGCTGTTGGATTTCTTACATTTAACAATTTTCATAGCCACTCCATAAAAAGCTTTCAACGCTTTCTGCGATACCGAAGCTTCCTTTGATATAACAGACTTCTGTCGTTTCAATTCCATGTTCAGATCCCATTTATATAATGGGATCTGAACATGGAATATAAATTCATGCAGCAGTATTGCTCTCAACACGGTATATAAATTCATGCAGCAGTATTGCTCTCAACACGGTATATAGATTCATGCAGTCTTCTTCCCTTTCGATTTTCTGTATATAATCTCCATGCATAGTTTCCAGATGTCTTTTAAGTTTCGCAGGTCTAAGGCTGTCATTTGCGAGTACTTGAAAACAAATGGCACAGTGCAGTTGTTGAACGCCGGATTTGCTAATAAAACAAGAAAATCCGAACTTGATATAACTTGCTGCGTCGTATTGCCTGCACGTTTCCGTCAGTAGTAATCCTGCTACTATTACTATGTTCACTTTGATCTGCAGATTCTGCACTACTCATAGTTCCCTTCAAATAGCGGTTCAATGTCAAGTAGATTAATTTAGTTCTAGATTAAGTAGAATGTATGGCGACCGTCACTACGAACGTTATTTGCGCGATGCCAGAGAACAAATGAGAGAGTGATAGAAAAATACCATGCGCGTGTGGAGGACTATCACGTTTTGTTTGGAGCAGGGCCTAATTTATAAAAAAAGTACCAGAGCCCCCCCCATTTAAGCTAAGTTATTAAGCATTGCGTCATTACCAGTTTGATTGTAGCCCGTCCTTTCACCCAATGAGAAGAGAGTGCTAAAAATAGCTGCGTCACCATGGCAGCAGGTCACGGGACCATAACGTTCAACTCTGAAGACCGTAAGCCGTTCGTTCCTTTCCTTCGCGTCTTTAAAAAATGCTTAAAAATCAGAAAATGACTTTTTCTTAAAAAAAAATTGTAAAAGAGGAATGATAGTTGTGAGTTTATGCTGTAAAAATTGCAGTGTATTATTATTTATCGTTTGCCATATATCCGTTTTTTAAAATGGATCCCATCGCGAAATAGAGAATTTTGTGAAATTTAGAAATTTAATTTCACGCAAACTAAATCAAAATTCAAAAAAAGGGCGGCCCTATATGCCTACAAAGTTTCGTGGTTCTGTTGCTGTTAGTGGGTCCGGAACGCGAACTGATAGCACTTCTTTTGCTTACGTTAACTTTGAAACACAACAGCTCTTGAAGTATCGTCAGAATCGAAAAATGGTTTATTTCAGCCTATTCTCCGAACAATTCTCTACAAAAAATGTAAATTTCATATTTTTGTGTTCAATACTTTTTTCATTGCGAGATAGAAAAGCGCGTGTGTCGCAAAATTTCTAAAACAGCGCCGGCAGCAGCAGTTATATTTTTTTTAGAATAGAGAGATATAAACCCTGTTAGTTTGACCAACATGATGGCACATTTTCTGAAAAAGGTGTTTTCACCTGGATTCTCTTCAATTCAAACACATGGATGATTTGTCGTCATCGTATGCAGTTCGTTATCCCTCGGAGTCGGAGTCACGCTGGACGGTTCAGTCAAAACTATTTTTTTACTGGTGGAACAACCAAAATAATCATTAATTTTTCGCTTACTCATACACTGAAGAGCAATTGAATTAGAGACAGCTGGCGTTATGCAAATATGGCGCTGTGGGCGGCCCTGTAAACGGAAACGACATGACGTATGCAGCGATCCGACAATATAAGGAGTGATGCGATGGGAATCAGTAAAAGTCGGACGCATTATGGGTAAGACGAAGGATCTAAGCGCATTTGATCGTGGGCAAATTGTCGGGGCCCGACGAATGGGTCCCTCCATCTCGGAAGTCGTGCAATCACTGGGATTTTCACGAGCCACTGTGTCACAGGTGCATCGTAAATACATCGAATCCTGGTAAAACCATCCCTGCAAGGGCCAACTGCCGTGGACAACAGCGTGTGGATGAGCGGGGTCATCGTCGGCTAGTTCGCATTGTAACAGCGGATAGACGGGCTACAGTGCAAGAAATCACTCGGCAATTAAACGCTGATGCACAAAAACGTGTAAGCAGCCACACCATCCAGAACCATCTCCTCGCTATGGGGTACAGAAGCCATCATCGCACGAGGGTACCGCTGCTGACCGCACATCTCAGGGGGCAAAGATTAGCATGAACGCAGGAACATCGCCACTGGACCCTAGACATGTGGAAAAATGTTGCCTGGACTGATGAGTCGAGATTCACGTTGGTACATGGATGCCAGGATCCGAGTACGGCGCAAACCACATGAAGCGATGGATCCTTCTTGCCAGCAGGGTACTCTTCAAGCTGGTGGGGGTGGCATTCTCGTCTGGGGACTGCTTACGTGGACTGAAATGGGACCCCTGGTGCGTGTGACATCGTCCCTCACAGGTCAACTTTACCGGGATATCATGGACGATCATTTGCTCCCGTTTGTGCGTCTTCAACATCCTACTGGGGACCTCATCCTGCAACAAGACAATGCACCGTGCCATCACTCCCGAATTGTATCCGAATGGTTGAATGAACACTCCCCTGACGTGACCTCGCTTCCTTGGCCAGCTAGGTCTTCTGACCTCAATCCCATCAAGCACATCTGTGATGCCATCGAAAGAGATGTTCGACAATCCATCAAATCTTCGTGAACTGTGGGAGCTTGTTCAGGGGTCGTGGATCCGTATGGCTTCGCAACGCTTCCGGTGTCTTGTCGAGTCCATGCCGAGACGAATCGCCGCCGTCATCAGGGCGAAAACTGGTACTACACGTTACTAGACAGGTATCTCTAATTCAATTGCTCTTCAGTGTATTTTAATGCAAACCTACGTGGAAATTCAAGACCCACGTATAGTAGAAAAATCAAACGAAACGAGTAAGGCAAAGGCAAAGCGTGGGGCAACAACATGAACAATAACCAACAGGCAACAGCAGTTACCGTTAATCCTCATATACTTTTCCCTCGTTGCCAGAGACTGCTGCAAGAAAAATGTGTGTGGCACGTCGCACGTGATATCCAACAGAGATCGTTGACTTTATCCAAACAGGAGGATTGATTTTGAATTGCGGTCTCTCCTCTAGCGTTCGGTCGTGCCAAAAAAAAAAAAAAAAAAAAAACTCTCTTTCGGAGCTCCGGAGCTCTCCAGCTAATATTGAAATATCCGCCAAAATGAAGAAGTACGGTATCTGAGCTCTGGTGAGCTCCGGCGCAAATTAAGCTCCAAACTTTGGAGGTGTTTTCGCTTTCATCGACGTACAGTCACCAGTTGGGAACCTATGCTCTAGAGTATCCATGCACGAGGGCAATATCTAATATTTTTTTAATTTCTAGTTGTCGTAGTCGACATTTAAATTGTAAATAAATCATCTTTTAACTTTTTTTATTTATTTTTGGCACGAATTATTTCCTTGGAAGCAAAACTAGTTGGTTAAGGTACTTACACCAGATTCATTACAAATGTTCTGCGCGAATTTATTCCATAGAAAATTGACCAGCCATAGAAAAACATAACAAATGTCATAAAAACACACAGTCATGCAGCATCGACATTGTGTCCATCTGACTAAATATTAGGTTCTTGAAGACAAAATGCCTAAGTATAGATGAAAACTTCCAACACACAAAATACAGTGCGAAATAAACTTTATTAACCAAAACAATCACCGCCAGCAGCTACACACTTTCACCAACGCGATACAAACTTCGCTATGACATCGTGAAAAAATGTGGAGCTTCGGGATGCTACGAACTCATGGAATGCTGTTTCAACTGACGTTTGGAAATGATTTACCATGTAGAACTGTGTCCTGGTGCTTGAAGAAGTGACAGCCCGTAGGTGGCATATCAGGTGAACAAGGCGGGTGAGAAATGGTTTCGTACTTCAACTGTTGCACCTTCTGGATCATCTGGAGTGCAGCATGGGGTCTTGCGTTATCATGGGGAAGTATGGGTCCATGGCGGTTGACTGATGTTGGTTGTTTGGGGGACTGTTTTCCATGCATAATGTCTAGTTCCTGACAATACCGCCCAGTCGTGATGGCTTGACCCGGCTGTTGCAAAAGAGTAATGGATCACACCAACTGCGGATAACCGAACACTGATCATCCTCTACATCGGATGGAGTAACGGCTTCGGGGTGGGTTTGACCCGGTTGTAAGAAAGAGGAGTGGATCATACCAGCTGTGAACCGCGGAACACTGATCATCGTCTACATGGGATGGAGTACCATCTTCGTGGTGTGTTTGACCCGGTTGCAAGAGGGAGGAGTGGATCAAACCACTTGTGGACCATCGAACACTGACCATCGATTTCCTTGGATCGAAGACGATGACTGCGGGCGATTGTAAGAGCTGGTGATTTCTCGCACTGTGGACTTGCGGTCGCTGTGAACAGCGCGCGACAGTCTCCGCTCCCCTCTGGTATAATGAGCTGCGGACGACCCACGGCTAGACGACGGTTCGTCGTTTGGCCATTTGTGCCCCACTTTTGATACGTACTCACTACAGCGGCGTGTGAACAACCCACAAACCACGTCGTTTCCGAGATCGTAGTTCCGAGGCCCCATGCCATCAGAATCGGTCCTTTTTCAAACTCCGATAAATCGGCAGCTTTTCCCATTCTGACTCCGAACACTCTGCTAACCGAAAGCCGGTCCTCGAGTTGTATATATCCTGCTCTGTGAACTTCACCTACGCCGCCGTTCGGTTTCCAGGCGCTCTCATTCTTCTAGACTGTGGGGGGGTATTATGGAATGGCTCATCGGTGTATATGCGCATGCGTAAACGTACTTAACTGAGCAACTTTGTTCGTGGGCACTGCAAGCGTTAAGACAAATGGGTCATTCTATCCCCCAAGTGGTAAGAAACCTGGGGATCCAGCGGGTAACCCTATCGAGGGTGTACCGCGAGTATACCGTCGAAGGACGTATCAGCACCCAGAGAGCAAGCGGTGGCCCACCACATGCCATTGCTGACCGGGAGTGACGCAGACTATCCAGGCTCGTACAGACCGATCGCTCAGCAACGGCTGCGCATATCACATCCAGGTGAAATGTGGGAGGCACAAGTACCGTCAGCAAGCGAACAGTACGTCGCACGTTTCATAACCTGGACTACCCGACGTCCAACTCGTGTGCCTCTGTTCACTCCCCGTTATCGGAAATCACGCCTCGCCTCGGTGGGGACGCATCAAAACTGAAACAGTGCACATCGGCGCTGCTTCGTGTGGTCAGCTGAATCGCGTTTCCGACTGCAAAGTGCGTGTGAGGCGGCGATAGTTCAGTGATGGTCTGCGGAGCTTCCTAGCGAGGCACATTAGGTCCCTTAGTGTCTGTGGAGAGGACTTTAACAGCTGTGCGCGACCTGTATGTGCCGGATGATCAGTTACACGCTTTCATGACCTTCAACGATCCTACGGCCGATATTCTGTTTCAGAATGACAATGCGCCGCCCCATCAGGCCGCAACCACCCACGCATACCTCTAGGGAAGCTCATCTGAGTTTGGAACAATCCAGTGGCCTCCAAGGTCCCCGGATTTAAACCCTGTGGAAGCTCTATGGGACGCCGTGGAGGGGAACATCAGATCCATGGAACATGAACCGACGTCTATGGTGGAGTTGGAAACAATGAGGCAAAGGGCATGGCTGACATTACGTCCGCAAACCCCCCAGCATCTGATGGAGTCGATGCCTCCGCTTTTACAGGCTGTGTTTCGCTCTAGAGGAGGATTTTAGGTAGGAATATCTAACGTTTTGTCCATTGAGTGTATGTCAGAGGCCTATCACACCGGCTAATTAACGCACCACAGATAGAAGAATTGGGTTTGAAATCTACAGGGTATCCATAAAATATTTCCCACATTACAAAGATTAATTTATTAGGAGCATGCAAACCTTTCCGCCGTTTTCAGGAGAAAGTAGGCAGGAACAATTAGAAACCCAAAATATATTTATTCAACAAAATATTGGCGGGTAGCATCAATGACCTTTGCCATTTTTCAGGCAATAAATGAATACCCCTGTGATAAAAAGGATTCGAATTTTGAGCTAAAGAACGCAGTGACGAAATTTTCCACCTCTGGAACTGTGATGAACCGCTGTTGGGCTAGGGTATGTTGCATAGAGCGAAACAGATGAAAGTCTGAGAGGGGCAATGTCCGGGGAGTAAACCTGGTGCGGTAAAACCTCCCAGTGTAACTGTTCAAGGGTTGATTTCGTGGTGGCACCAATGTGTGGTCTGACATTATCGTGTAACAGGATGACTGGACGGCGTCCTTTACCTGTCCACGGACGTTTTTGCTCGATTGCAGCGTTCAGTTTCATCAACTGATCGCTATATCGTTGTTGAGTGACAGTATCGTCCGGTTTCAACAGTTCGAAGTACAGCACTCAATGCATATCCCCCAAAAACACAACAGCACTTTTTTTGCCGTGGATATCCTGTTTTGCAGTGGATATTGATGGCTGACCTGGGTCGACCCAGGGTCGCTTGCGTACCGGGTTGTCGCAGTAGACCCATTTTTCATCCTCTTTGACAACCTTCCACAAGAAATTTTTCCCTTGAAACCTCTTCAGCAACGACATGCAGATGCCCAATCGTTCACCAATATTACGCTCTGTTAATTTATGCGGAACCCGCTTACCAATCTTCTGAATCTTCCCCAAGGCCTGTAGACGCTGTACCACCGTCGATTGAGCCACTTTCAAACGTTCCGCCAGTTGCGTGGTCGATTGTGTGGCATCCTCTTGCAACAGCGATCCCAGCTCCTCGTTTATGCAGTCTACCTGCACGTGGCTTGTCTTCCGAGCTTAGATCACCTTTCTTAAACCTGGCAAACCATTCTCGACACGTCCGCTCACCAATAACCGTTTCGCCATACGACTGACATATTGAACCGTATGCTTCACTCGCACTTTTCCCTAAATTAAACATGAATAACAAACAGTGCCGCAAATGAACTTTATCGACCGCCATGCTTGGCTTCAAGCACGAACTGACAGCATGGGTCACCGGCCGGTTAGACCCTACAGCAGCCGGTAGAGGGGGCGGCGGAAACTTTTGCATACCCCTAATAAAAATATATGTAAGCTAAAATAAAATGGTTGGCAACAAAATATAGCAGCACTGATAAAAAAAAATGTTTTTCTGTTTTTTAAGTGAGTGCTACTGCTGAATAACAGGAGCATTTCGTCGATAATGGCTTCCATGCAAGAAAAAGTGGCGTGCGTGTTGTGGTTCCAGAAGACCGAAGCGGCGTGCGTGTTGTGGTTCCAGAAGACCAAAGCGGCGTGCGTGTGTGGTTCCAGGAGATCAAATCGGCGGTTACCGTCCAGCTTTATTTCAGAAAAGAGTACAGACGATCACCACCGTACCAAAAAAGCATAAAAGCTTGGTAAGAAAGGTTTAAAGCGACGGGTTTCGCGATCCCCCACTAGTGGACTGACCACACGGTTACACAAGAGACAGCTGTAGCTGTTCAGGAGACATTTCTGCAAAGCCACAGGAAATCCATTCGTCGTGCTTCACTAGAAACTGAGATTCCCCTTGTCACGGTTCAGAAACTTTTACACAAACGTCTTCATCTGTGTGCTTATAAGGTACAGATCGTTCAAGCTGTTTAGCCTTATGAACGGCCTCGCCGTGCTGCATTTGCGACGGAGATGTTGGAACGCATAGTTCACGATAGAGATTATCTCCTCCTTGTCTGTTTCTCGGATGAAACCACATGCCACGTCTCTGGTACAGTAAATATGCAAATCTGGTGAACAGAAAATCCCCATTATGTCCTCGAACATGAGAGGGCTAGCCTGAAAGTGAACGTATGGCGTCCTGATGCACGACAGAATAATCGGACTCTTCTTTTTTTACACAGCCACGATAACATGTAACGTGTACTTGGACGTGTTTGAACTTTTTGTAGCTCTTGAGTTGCATGCACTCCAACCTTCGGTTATTTTCCAACAAGACGGTACCCCACCACATTGGTCAATAATGGTTCGTGAGTTCCTGAATGCCACATCTCCGGGCAGATGGATTGATCTGCACGGTCCAATGACATAGCGACCTCGAGCGCGACGTAATTCCTCTAGACTTTTTCCTGTGGGGTTATGTGAAGGACCAAGTTTACTCTAGTAGTCTTCCGGATATCGAGACGTTGAAGAACAGAATAACGGACGCCATTAGTTCTGCCTCTGCTGAGACGTTAAAACAAAACATGGCGTGAAATCGAATATCGCTTAGATGCTCTCCGCGCCACAAATGGCGCCCATGTGGAGGTGCACTGACACTTTAAGAAGAACCTGATTTGGATACCATCATTGTTGTGCAATCCTCTTTCTTGTACCTGCAATTCATTTTTTATATTAATTTTTGTAATGTGAGAAAGACTTTATGGACAACCTGTACATTTTGATGGCATCGCCTACTTGTGTAATTTTGAGCATTGCAGCAACTTGAGATACATATAACATGTATAGTGCATTTAATATTCTCAGCAATCAATATTTCAAAATCTACAATATTTAAGAGGCCAAAAGCTTGTATTTTGTTTAGTCTTAAAGAGCTCTACAATATCTTTCAAATTATGACGGATAAACGGTTCAGCATTGCTGGTGCTTTGCATTACAGATTTTGCAAACGGTGCCATAGAATTTCTAGTCCAAGTCCGAGTGTCGCTGCACATAAACCACCCGCCCAGAGAATAATCACTCCATATATGTTGTTGATGTTCAGGGGCTTCAGCGTTTTGTCATAATGACTAGTGCACAGCTTGGAGCTTCTTTCGATGCTTTTAAACCACTTTTCTGGTATGTCAGCATCAATCAAGCGGGTCAAACTGAAAAAAAGAAAAACAAATTCAGTGTTCACCTCACTATGTATGTGATACAAATCCGTAAGAGAATATGATAATAAAAAAATTGTTTTAAGTGAAATGGTCCACTCTGTTTAAAATTTTCTCAGCATGTGGAGTCGGAATAATTTGTTTTACTACCTTTCGCCTCATACAGAGATACAAATGAACCTCGGTTATACGTTTCTCAGTTATACGATTATCATTTTTATACGTAATTCTGCGTTAGTCTATAACGAAGTAAAATTTCTCCGTCATTTCTGTCCACGCCAGGATTCGAACCCGGATCCCCTCATTCCGGAATAAGTCACTCTAACAATTGAGCTACGCGGACGTTTGTTATGATTCCTATCTGCCTTTATGTCGTGTGCGTCCTTCTGGCAGGTACGTCACATCTCCTGGTACGTTACAAGTCCCTATATCTTACTGTAATTTCTAACACGCTTTTTTAATTTGGTTATACGTAATTCCTTTATACGCTTTTCGCAATTATGCGTTAATTTTTTTTATTGGCGATTTAACTACTACTGTAAGCAACTCAATGGGCTGTAAGCAGTCACCCGTCTCTAATTTAGGGTCACTGGTTTCAGGGAAGGGAGAGAGCCAGTGCCGTAAGACAAACAGAACATCCATGCCTCACCGGGATTCCAACCCGGACCCTTCTCGGACGAATGATGATAAGACAGAGCTTAGCCGCCCCGGTGGCGCAGTGGTCTAAGGTGTTGGCCTCTGATCATTCGTCCAAAGGTGTCCGGGTTCGAATCCTGGTGAGGCATGGATGTTGTGTTTGTCCAAAGACCTCCGTTATTCTGCTCTTGAACGTCTCGATATCCGGAACACTGCTAGAGTGAACTTGGTCTTTCACATAACCCCACAGGAAAAAGTCTAGAGAGACAGAACCAATGACCTCCGTTATTCTGCTCTTTAACGTCTTGATATCCGGAACACTGCTAGAGTGAACATGGTCTTTCACATAACCCCACAGGAAAAAGTCTAGAGAGACAGAACCAATGACCTCCGTTATTCTGCTCTTGAACGTCTCGATATCCGGAACACTGCTAGAGTGAACTTGGTCTTTCACATAACCCCACAGGAAAAAGTCTAGAGAGACAGAACCAATGACCTCCGTTATTCTGCTCTTGAACGTCTCAATATCCGGAACACTGCTAGAGTGAACTTGGTCTTTCACATAACCCCACAGGAAAAAGTCTAGAGAGACAGAACCAATGACCTCCGTTATTCTGCTCTTGAACGTCTCGATATCCGGAACACTGCTAGAGTGAACTTGGTCTTTCACATAACCCCACAGGAAAAAGTCTAGAGAGACAGAACCAATGACCTCCGTTATTCTGCTCTTGAACGTCTCAATATCCGGAACACTGCTAGAGTGAACTTGGTCTTTCACATAACCCCACAGGAAAAATTCTAGAGAGACAGAACCAAAGACCTCCGTTATTCTGCTCTTGAACGTCTCGATATCCGGACATAATCCCAGGAAAAAGTCTAGAGAGACAGAACCAATGACCTCCGTTATTCTGCTCTTGAACATCTCGATATCCGGAACACTGCTAGAGCGAACTTGGTCTTTCACATAACCCTACAGGAAAAAGTCTAGAGGAATTACGTCGCTCGAGGTGGCCATGTCATGAAACCATCACGACGAATCCATCTGTCCGGAAATGTGGCATTCAGGGACTCACGAACCATTATTGACGAATGTGGTGGGGCACAGTCTTGTTGGGAAATAACCGAAGGTTGGAGTGCGTGCAACTGAGGTGCTACAAAAAGTTCCAGCATGTCCAGGTATACGTTACATGTTAACGTGGGCTGTGTAAAAAAGAAGGGCCCGATGATTCTGTCATGCATCAGGCCGCACAGTGCGTTCACTTTCGGGCTAGCCCTCTGTTGCTCGATGACATAATGGGGGTTTTCTGATCCCCAGATTCGCACATTGTGCCTTCTTACTGCACCAGAGACGTGGAATGTGTCTTCATCTGAAAAACAGACACGGCGCAGATAATCTCTGCAACATCTCCGTCGCAAATGCAACATGGCGAGGCAGGTCATCAAGCTGAAGAGCTTGAACGATCTGTACCTTATAAGCATACAGATGAAGATGTGTTTGTAAAGTTTTGTGAGCCGTGGCACTGGGAATCCCAGTTTCTAGTGAAGCATGACAAATGGATTTCCTGGGGCTTCGCAGAAATGTCTCCTGAGCAGCGGCAGCTGTCTCTTGTGTAACCGGTGGTCGGCCCGCTCGGGGGAGATCGCCAACACTGCCCGTCGCCTTAAACTTTTCATATCAAGTTTCTATGCTATTTTGGTCCTGTGGTGATCGTCTGTACTCTTATCTGAAGTGACGCTGAACAGTAACCGCCGATGTGGTCTCATGGAACCACAACATGCATGCCGCTTTTTCTTGCATAGAAGTCATTATCGATTAAATGTTCCTCTTATTCAGCAGTAGTGCTCACCAAAAGAACATAATTTTTTTTATGAGTGCTGCTATATTATGTTACCAACCATTTTATTTTAACTTACATAGATTTGTTTATATTATGTTTTGTAATGTGGAAAATACTTTATGGGCACCCTGTACTGTTTCTGAAAAAAGATAGCTGCTATTAATGATAACAAAAAAAAAAAAAAAAACTAGAAACATATTGGTTACTACATTCAGTAGGCAAAACATTACAGATAGGGGTGATGAGTAGTTGACAATGGGCATCCCCCAGGTAGAATGGAGCAGGCCCAAACCAAACGCAGGCTACAAATAGACGGACAGCAAGGCTTTCCAACAGTGTAAAGCAATCTACGAACATGGGTAAACGTGGTGATCTGAGCGACTTTGATTGTGGACGTAATGTCGACGCAAGACAGATGGGTCATCCTATCGCCCAAGTTACAAGAACCCTAATGTACCCGAGGGCAACCGCATCAAGCGTGTACTGCGAGTGTACCATCGACGGACGTACCAGCGCCAAGGGAGCACAAAGTGGCCGATCACACGTCGCTGCTGACAAGGGTCGAAGTAGACTGTTCAGGCTCGTACAGACCGTCCACTTCGCAACCGCGGTGTAAATCACATCCAGGTTAAAAGTCGGAGCCCCGAGCAGCGTCAGTAAGGAAGGGTACGGCACCTGCTGCATACCTTGGGCTACGGGAGCCGACGCACTACTCGTGTGCCACTGTTGTCTGCTCGTCATCGGAAATTATCCCTGGCCTGGTACTGGGACCACGCTCATCGTCTCCTCCTCGGGCCGCTGTGTCAAAGGTAGCCTGAGGAATGGCCGATGAGACTGCAGTCGAAACTGTAATGTATGACGTAGTGCACGTGTCAAGATGACAAATCTGCAGCGATACATTCCGTCGGCGTACATTAGTTGGTTAGACCAACTCACTCCGGAGCGAGGAGACGCGGTTCCGATCTCTGTCACTGTGTAACGTCTGTAACCAACTAAACTACTTCGATCTCTGTCACCGTGTGACGTACTACAAATGCGAAGCACGTGTCAAGACAACAAACTGCAGCGATACACTCCGTCGGTGTAGTTTAGTTGGTTAAAGCAACTCACTCCGGAGCGAGGAGACGCGGTTCCGATCTCTGTCACTGTGTGACGTCTGTAACCAACTAAACTACTTCGATCTCTGTCACCGTGTGACGTACTACAAATGCGAAGCACGTGTCAAGACAACAAACTGCAGCGATACACTCCGTCGGTGTAGTTTAGTTGGTTAAAGCAACTCACTCCGGAGCGAGGAGACGCGGTTCCGATCTCTGTCACTGTGTGACGTCTCTAAACAACTAAACTACTTCGATCTCTGTCACCGTGTGACGTACTACAAATGCGAAGCACGTGTCAAGACAACAAACTGCAGCGATACACTCCGTCGGTGTAGTTTAGTTGGTTAAAGCAACTCACTCCGGAGCGAGGAGACGCGGTTCCGATCTCTGTCACTGTGTGACGTCTGTAACCAACTAAACTACTTCGATCTCTGTCACCGTGTGACGTACTACAAATGCGAAGCACGTGTCAAGACAACAAACTGCAGCGATACACTCCGTCGGTGTAGTTTAGTTGGTTAAAGCAACTCACTCCGGAGCGAGGAGACGCGGTTCCGATCTCTGTCACTGTGTGACGTCTCTAAACAACTAAACTACTTCGATCTCTGTCACCATGTGACGTACTACAAATGCGAAGCACGTGTCAAGACAACAAACTGCAGCGATACACTCCGTCGGTGTAGTTTAGTTGGTTAAAGCAACTCACTCCGGAGCGAGGAGACGCGGTTCCGATCTCTGTCACTGTGTGACGTCTCTAACCAACTAAACTACTTCGATCTCTGTCACCGTGTGACGTACTACAAATGTGAAGCACGTGTCAAGACAACAAACTACAGCGATACACTCCGTCGGTGTAGTTTAGTTGGTTAAAGCAATTCACTCCGGAGCGAGGAAACGCGTTCCAATCTCTATCACCATGTGACGTACTACAGAGGTGAAGCACGTGTCAAGACGACAAATCTACAGCGATACATTCCGTCGGTGTACTTTAGTTGGTTAGACCAACTCACTCCGGAGCGAGAAGAAGCGTTTCCGATCTCCATCACCGTGTGACGTACTGCAGAGGTGAAGCACGTGTCAAGACGACAAATCTGCAGCGATACATTCCGTCGGTGTAGTTTAGTTGGTTAAGGCAATTCACTCCGGAGCGAGGAAACGCGTTCCAATCTCTATCACCGCGTGACGTATTACAGAGGTGAAGCACGTGTCAAGACGACAAATCTACAGCGATACATTCCGTCGGTGTACTTTAGTTGGTTAGACCAACTCACTCCGGAGCGAGAAGAAGCGTTTCCGATCTCCGTCACCGTGTGACGTACTGCAGAGGTGAAGCACGTGTCAAGACGACAAATTCTGCAGCGATACATTCCGTCGATGTAGTTTAGTCTGTTAGAACAACTTGCTCCTGAATGAGGAGTTCCGGGTTCGGTCCCTGCCACCGACAAATTTGCGAATTTCACAAATGACCAGCGACGTGTTATTACAACTGACATGGGAAAATACGTCACAGTTAGCCACTGCTGCGCCAACGCCGTTGATGATGAAGAACGGTCGCTCAAAGATATCCTCACGAGACGACGGTTATCCCTCTGCGTTTTTTGTTCACGACGTCCAGAACCTTCTCTTCTCTTCGTGTGCTACCTTTGTACCATTCCCTGCACGCTTTCACCACGGCGGACACATTGCGCCCCACACAACCTGCAATCTCCCCAACAGAGGCATTGCAGTCTCTCATTCCGATAATGATGCCTCTGTGGAACTCGCTGATGTGTCTTACAACTGTCTTACTCGACGATGGGGCATCCTTACACACTACTGACCAAGCACTGACATTCCGACCGAGACACGGGACGCTTATAACGGAACAGCGGCCGGTTTCCGGTCTGTGACGTTGCGCGATCCGATTTGCTTAGACGCGGTACCCATGCACCAATGACAATGAAATGCTAATCACTTCTGCGATATTGCCTGATTAGCATATCCTGTGAAAATCAAATTCTTAGCTCGACTCCTTTCAGGTGTGTGTGTGTGTGTGTGTGTGTTTGTGTGTGTGTGTGTGTTATGATCATGAGTGCATGTCAAGCTTCATCTGATGAACTTACGACCAGATGGTTTCCAATTGAAATACGAGGATTGTACCGAAAGCAATGAAAAAGTTGGCATAACTTTTTCGTTAACTGACAGAGGTCTTTCAAATTGCATATGTTGATACAGTAACCCTTTCTCTATACAAAGGTACTACTCAACATAATATCCATCACAAGATTTGCGCCATTGTTGAACCCAAATATCTCGAATCCTCTTTGAAAAAAAAATCATGTGTGGACTGTTATACCCACTTCTTCACAGCCACTTTCAACTCGTCTGTGTCATCAAATCGTTGTCCCCTGAGATTGTCCTTCATTGGAATGAACAGGTGGAAGTAGGAGGGCTCCAGATCTGGGCTGTTCTTGAGATGGAGAATCACCGACCAGCCTGGTCGCCTGATTTGTTGCAAAATATGTGTGTGGTCTCACATTGTCATGGTGAATGTGGATCCTTTTCAGATTCTTGCTCGGTCTCTTCCTCCTTATGACTTCTCTAAGTTTCTTCAGTGTCTCAATGTACCGCTCACTAGTCAGGGTACGGCCACGTTCCAGAAAATCAAGAAGAATGACACCCCTGTCATCCCAAAACGCAGTCACATGACTTTCTATGATGATCGCTAGCTCTTGAACTTCTTAGGCCTTGGTGAAGAGGTGTGACGCCATTCGATGGATTGATTCTTCGTTCCCAGATCGTAAAGATACGCCCACGTTTCATCCCCTGTCACCAGATTGAAAAAAGAATGTGTCTTCATTGTCTTCAAACGCCTCCAGCCGATCAGTTTAGACTTCCACCCTACTGTCCTTCAAATCGGGTTTCAACTGCCGAGATACCCACTTTGCACACACTTTCAGATACCCTAGGTCGGCGACCATCTTTTGTATGGCATTGTGACCACAGTCCAGTTGTGCAATAAGCTCACGGATTGTGATTCGTCTCTCCGTGCGAATCAATTCATCCACTCTCTGATGTATCGTGTCAGGGGTCGCAGATGATGGTCTCCCAAATGCGAGGTTTGTCTTCAATGCTTGTTTCCCCTTCTTTAAACTTCTTCATCCATCTGTGCACATGTCAATGGTGTGATCTCCGTCAACATTCTGTAGCCTTCTGTGGATGTCGGACAGCCTGCACCCTTCCTTCGTCAAGAACTCAATGACGTCACGTTGCTTCTGCTTGGAATCCATTATTTACCTGCAATGAGGAAGAAGGGTTTCAAGAGAAGAGTTACTCTATAAACATGTGCAATTTGAACGACCTCTGTCAGTTAATAATAAAGTTATGCCAACCTTTGCATTATACTTTCTGTGCAACCCTCATATATTCGTGACTGAAACTTTCTGTGCGTCACTACTTTCTGGAAAATAAAGAAGCCAGATACAATGTACATAACTTCTGATTCTTTTTACCTTTATAACGAAGTGAATTTCTCCGTCATTTTTAGTCTACGCCGGGATTCGAACCCGAGTACGCTTATTCCGGAACAAGTCGCTCTACCAACTGAGCTACGCAGACATTTATTCTGATTCCTATCTGCCTTTATGTCGTGTGCGTCCTGCTGGCAGGTACGTCACATCTCCCCCCGAAAGAAGGACGGGGGCATGGCCCACGGGTCAGCCGTGACCATGAATCGTTGCAGGCAGACAACCACTGTAGAACGTGCACTTGAGAACTCCCAGTCAATCTGGTGTGTGGAATGCAACGTCACACACATTTATTTTTCGAAGCACTGGAGAAGGGATTCTCTGATTTTTCCTATCTCGCGGTGTGGAAATAACATCACACCAATGCGAGATTTTGAACGGTCGGATCATCCGGGTAGTTCGGGCGCCATTATAACGAATAATATTTCTCCGTCATTTTTGGTCTACGCCGGGATTCGAACCCGAGTACGCTTATTCCGGAACAAGTCGCTCTACCAACTGAGCTACGCAGACATTTTATTCTGATTACTATCTGCCTTTATGTCGTGTGCGTCCTGCTGGCAGGTACGTCACACCTTGACCTTTGTTTCTAATTTGTTACCTAGAACGTCCTACCTTCACGAGTTTAGCTAAGCTTGCTAATTAATCACTTAATCAAATCATTTAACTATTAAAAACATTATAAAGCTTTAAGAAACTACATGTAGGTCACAAACTCACACTAAGTTGAATTGACGGAGGAAAATCTCCGGTAAGGTTTTCCTGAGTTCCATCTGAAGAGGATAAGGGCTGAAATTTTCTTCCATCATATGAAAGTTACAAGTGCCTTTTGCTTCGAAGCGCCTGCTCAACGCACTTTGAGTTATTCGAGGGCCATGAATGAACGTGACCTTTCCATTTTCCACGTCATCTAGTACTCTGTCACTAAGGAGTTCTTTGATTGGCATCTGGTTGTCTTGTATTCTATCCCAACTCTTTTCCTGAATCAGTATTCCTGAATTCTGCGGCATCGAAAAACAAAAGTACGATATTTCAGTTATGCCGTATAAAAACCAAAATAAACGATAAAAAGCAAAATAATAAATCGAATTTTCGGTTACAATGATCACGCCTTACTATGAATAACTTTGAAGTATTTTACTGATGACATGAATAAAATATTTCAAAGTTATTCATAGTCAACAACAACAACAAATAATTAATAACAAGGAACAATTCATCAGCTTCTTCAAGGAAGATGGCTTTTTTGCAGTATGCTGTCCACCTTCATTGAAAAAGCCATCTGGTTGATGTGCAAAATCTTGGAAACTTTTATTTCTATTCTACGCTAAGAAATTCGGATTATTAGCACAATTATACTATTGTGAACAAAGAATTAAACTAACAAGATTTCTACGATCGATAAAAAATCCAGAAATAGAAATATCTGATTTCTACCCTAGTGACTGAAAACCATGTTGCAAAAATTAAGAAATTGTACTGAAAAATTTTCTAATAGAAGAAATATCAGAGATAAAGGGTTTTTTGAATCGAACAGTTAGAAGAGATATAGCGGAAAACATGACATAACTTTACGCCCCCTAGAAGAAGAAATTTTGAGAGGAAATGTACACAAAATATCTTCGTATATTTCGCATATCTGAAATTCATGAAAAGGAAAAAAACAAATTCCTTGGTATAAACCTCAGGCCATGAATTCAGGGAATAAAAGTCAATCATTCCGCAATTTCGTTGAGAAAAGTCGCGTTTCAGGGGATGACCCAGCAGTACAAGAGAAAGGGGGGATTCTGGGGGGTGGGGGACGATTTTCTTATTTTAACAAAATAACTGTCGTTTTCAAATGCCTTTATGTTACGTGCAAGTGAATTAAAAGCGGTGGTAAAAGTAAACGGTTTGTTTTGGGGCACGCCATGTTTAGTGTTTAAAGACGGGGTGGATTCTCTCTGTCTCTCTCTCTCTCTCTCTCTCTCACAAGCACACACATTTTATACGTCTGTGTTCTTTTATATGCACATAAATAAAAAGCATATTACAATGAATAAAAACTAAACGCTAACAAATTTATAATTCAGCTGAAAATGTCTATATCACAAAGAGTAAGTTACGTGTCAACTGAAGGAAGTTTTTTCTAAATTGCACATCTAAAAAAATAGTTAAAACATTTCTAATTCATTAACTGTTTTCCTAACTAATTGTACATAGTAATTATCGTAATAAATGATCACATTTAGTTTAATTTAAACTTAGAGAGGAAAACCTCTCAGAATGTTCATTTATAAATTTAAGTTACCAAAGAAACCGCTCTGTCTGTTGTTAGACACCACTTTAAACAATTGGAGGATGCCGTCTCTTGAAGCCAGTGCGGTCTTAGTCAGCTGCTATATTCGCTCACTCTGTTGTTAGACACCACTTTAAATAATTGGAGATGTCTCCTGAAGCCAGTGCGGTCTTGGTCAGCTGCTATATACCGAATGATTACTGTGAGTGAATTTGAGTTTGGTATTCAAAAGCCAAGGTTAGTGGAATCTATTAACAATTGAAGGATGCCGTCTCTTCCTGAAGCCAGTGCGGTCTTGGTCAGCTGCTATGTATAGAATTGTTACTGTGAATGAATTTGAGTTTGGTATTCAAAAGCCAAGGTTACTGGAATCTATTAACAATTGAAGGATGCCGTCTCTTCCTGAAGCCAGTGCGGTCTTGATCAGCTGCTATGTACCGAATTGTTACTGTGAATGAATTTGAGTTTGGTATTCAAAAGCCAAGGTTAGTGGAATGTATTAAGAATTAGGGATGCCGTCTCTTCCTGAAGCCAGTGCGGTCTTGGTCAGCTGCTATGTACAGAATTGTTACTGTGAATGAATTTGAGTTTTGTATTCTAAAGCCAAGGTTAGTGGAATGTATTAAGAATTAGGGGATGTCATCTCTTCCTGAAGCCAGTGCAGTCTTGGTCAGCTGCTATGTACCGAATTGTTACTGTGAATGAATTTGAGCTTGGTATTCCAAAGCCAAGGTTACTGGAATCTATTAACAATTGAAGGATGCCGTCTCTTCCTGAAGCCAGTGCGGTCTTGGTCAGCTGCTATGTACCGAATTGTTACTGTGAATGAATTTGAGTTTGGTATTCTAAAGCCAAAGGTTAGTGGAATCTACACTGACGGAAAGTGAAAAAAGAACACCAGGAAGGAATTGGAGGACGATCATGAAATTTACATATGTTAATGGGTCGAGTTTACGTAGGTGGGATGTTAATTTCGGGACCAAACGGTTAGCGCTTACGCCACAGCACGGCATAATATGCAAATTATCGTCGGTGGTATTTAAGGAGTACGGCGTAGTGAATGTAATCAGTTGTCGGCGTACGGACACGTGCGGAGACCCTGAAGAAGCTGCAATGCCTGGACATGGAAGACGTGTAAGATTTCAGCAGTTATCGGACTTTGAGCGAGGTCGTCTAGTCGGACTCCGCGAGGCCGGGTGGTCGTATCGTCGTATTGCGGAGCGAATTGGACGGACAGTATCGGTGGTGGTACGATGGGGGCGTAGATGGTCCGAGGAACATTCCCACACGAGATTACGTGAAACCGGTTGTTACAGACGGACGGATGAGCGTACCAATCGACGCATAAGAAGAGCGGCGTTGACAAGCACAACATGCACTGCTACGCAAATCCGAGCTACCGTTGCATATGAGGTGACTGTGCGAACAAACCGCAACCGTCTACTGGATGCAGGACTACCTCTGACTCCAGCCCACCGTCAGGAATGGCTGCAAGGGTGTCGCGAACGTCTGCACTGGAGAACGCAATGGCGATCTGTCGTGTTCAGCGATGAAAGCAGATCATGCTTGGGAGCGCTTCCGATGGCCGTATGCGTATTCGCAGACACACAGGGGAGCGTCTCCACCCTTCTTGCATCTGCCAGCAACACACAGGGCCTACACCTGGTCTCCTGGTGTGGGGAGCGATCAGCTATCACTCCCGTACAAAACTAATGTTTGTACCGGGTACGTTAAACAGCACCTTCTACATCAACAACACCATTTAGCCCGTTGTTGTGCCATTTATAAGGTCAGTCCGTCGTGGTGTTTTCCAGCAAGATAACGCACGCCCACACACGGCACGTGCAACGCAACATGTACTTCAGGGTGTGAGACAACTTCCATGGCCTACACGTTCACCGGATCTGTCCCCCATTGAGCACGTGTGGGATTTTATGGGACAACGATTTATCCGGTCTCCACGGCCAGCCACAACCATCCCCGACTTACGCGCCCAGGTTGAGGATGCTTGGAACTCAATACCCCAAACTTATATCCAACATCTACGACAGACTCCATGCCAGAATTGCTCAGTGTGATGCAGTTCATGGCGGTTCAACCTCGTACTAACAATAATACATGGAAATGTTATTTTTCAGTTTACCAGCAAATACAGCTGTATTTTGCCATAATGTTTTGATCGCGTTATCCTCTGTATTCGGTTATAATGCTGTATAAATTTCGTTGGTAATAGACATCTCCTTCTTGGTGTTCTTTTTCACTTTCCGGCAGTGTATTAACAATTAGAGGATGCCGTCTCTTCCTGAAGCCAGTGCGGTTTGGGTTAGCTGCTATGTACGGAATTGTTACTGTGAATGAATTTGAGTTTGGCCTTCTAAAGCCAAGGTTAGTGGAATCTATTAACAATTGGAGGATGCGGTCTCTTCCTGAAGCCAGTGCGGTCTTGGTCAGCTGCTATGTACCGAATTGTTACTGTGAATGAATTTGAGTTTGATATTCAAAGACCAAGGTTAGTGGAATATATTTACAATTGGAGGATGCCGTCTCTTCCTGAAGCCAGTGCGGTCTTGGTCAGTTGCAATGTACCGAATTATTGTTCCTGTGAATGAATTTGAGTTTGGTATTCAAAAGCCAAGGTTACTGGAATCTATTAATAATTGGAGGATGCCGTCTCTTCCTAAAGCCAGTGCGGTCTTGGTCAGCTGCAATGTACCGAATTGTTACTGTAAATAACTTCAAGTTTGGTATTCTAAAGCCAAGGTTAGTGGAATGTATTAACAATTAGAGGATGCCGTCTCTTCCTGAAGCCAGTGCGGACTTGGTCAGCTGCAATGTACCGAATTGTTACTGTGAATGAATTTGAGTTTGGTATTCTAAAGCCAAGGTTAGTGGAATGTATTAACAATTAGAGGATGCCGTCTCTTCCTGAAGCAAGTGCGGTCTTGGGCAGCTGCAATGTACCGAATTTACTGTGAGTGAATTTGAGTTTGGTATTCTAAATTGTTACTGTGAGTGAATTTGAGTTTGGTATTCTAAGTGGAATGTATTAACAATTAGAGAATGCCGTGTCTTCCTGAAGCCAGTGCGTTTTTGGTCAGCTGCTAAGTACCGATTGTTACTGTGAATGAATTTGAGTTTGGTATTCTAAAGCCAAAGGTTAGTGGAATGTATTAACAATTAGAGGATGCCATCTCTTCCTGAAGCCAGTGCGGACTTGGTCAGCTGCTAAGTATATACCGAATTGTTACTGTGAATGAATTTGAGTTTGGCATTCAAAAGCCAGTTTAGTATCTATTAACCTTGTTCTTTAGGCTCTATTAACCTTGTTCTAAATCAAGTCTGCCACATTATTACTAGTTTAACATTCCGCCGTGTCGGGTAATGTACTAAATTATACATGTACGGAACCAAACCAGACGAATGCAAGCATCCTCTCTGACTATGGGTCTTTAGTTAAACAAAATTTATTATCTTGGGTCAAAATCTCCGAAAACTGTAAAACCAGAGATAAAATTTTCAAACGTAAAAATCTTATAGAAATTACGAATAGAATTCATAGATGTAAACTTCCAGCCAAAATTTCCTCGTTATAGTTCTGCAACACATTTATTATTTCAAATATTGTGCACTTTAGTTCACCACTATTTAGGGTCCAATTTCTTAAAGGAAGGACGTTACCCATCGTTCCCACGGACTTTCACCACTGATAAAAGAAAAATATTATCAGTAAATACTGATAAAACATTTATCAGTATTTTCGGCATTGCCACTGTTCCGTAGTTAGTCCCGAACGAGTGTGACGCTGATGTTCCCACAGCACGTGATCGTTCGCTAGAGTAAATGATATCGCTTTTGTCGCATCTTATTTTCTGTTGAAAAGCTTGTAAGTAAAAATAGACAAAAGACTTTTTTTCAACTGTTTGAGGACCTCCATATTGGTATTGCGTTAGGTTTTTGTGCTATTTATGCATTTCTTGTAATTTTCTAAATATGCGACCTATCCTGACGATTACGAAGCGGATATTTTTAAAACTCGAAGTGTTGCAAAAGTATTTTTTTTAAATAGCGCATTATCGCATCAGGGTATAATCTGAAGAACCTAAATTATATATATATATATATATATATATTATTTTTCAACGGATAACCCGCGGGTTGTATGACGAAACATACGGTACTTGATCTGGGTTTGAATTCTGAGGCATGACGAAGATGTTGCTTTTGTTCTTTTCGGGTACAAGTACTCAAAGGTCGGTCCCCGACAACTGGTCCATTGCCGATTCCTTCAAAGGGCACAACTCGTCTAGTGGTCCGATAATCCAATGCAATTTCGTTCAATGGTACTGATCTAATGCCGATTCGGCCAATATTACGACCTGTCTAATGCCGATTCCTTCAATGGTACGACTGGTCCCATGCCAATCCATTCAATGCACGACTGGTCTCATGCCGATTTGTCCAGTTGTACCACTGGTCCAATACGAATCCGTCCAATGGTACAACTGATACAACCAATGCTAATTCGTCGAATGGTACGACAGGTAAAATGTCGATTCGTCCAGTGGTACGACTGGTCTAAAGACGATTCGTAATGGTGCGACTGGTGCAATGCCAGTTAGTGCAATGGTACTACTGGTCCAATGCCGATTCGTTTAGTGGTACAACAGGTCCGTTGCTGATTAATCCAATGATGTAAACTGACTTACGGTCATTTTTTCTGTTTTTAAGAAATGAATAATCATAAGATAGTATAACTATACTAGTGATCCGAATTTATTGGCGTAGATAAAATCAAAGTTTCCAAGCTTTCGCACATCAACCAGATGGCTTTTTCAAGGAATATAGACAGCAAACTGCAAACTAGATAATAGAACGCTTCAACAATTTGAACTCGGTGACTTGACAATAAACGAAGAGATGCGAATGCAATTATTCAATGAAAACACGAGGCATCATGTTCGTTTTGCACGCGGAATCCTTGAAGGAAAACAAAAAGCATTCACTATTTGAAGAATTGGTTCCAAATTCGTGGTAACTCTATCGAGACGCTATCATTGCAGGCCTCATTGTTGACAATGATCTCCAATGTTTCCCGAATGGCAATGGATTTAGGAGTAGAGTAGGAATCTAATTTCTTTATGTCATCCCACATAGTATCAGGGAACTTGAACTGGACTTCTCTGGATAGGGCCGTGGTTAATTTGCCGTTCTTTATGTCCCTCTTATGCTCGTTGACTCTAATTCTAAATGAACGTTTAGTCATCCCAATGTAGTATCGCTTGGAGCCATCCGGATATTATAGAGGGACGGCATAAACACCTTCTTCGTTGGAAAGTGGGAGCTTCTCAGTATTCCGCTTAAGCATAGCATATAAAGATGTCGGAGATGTTATGTGCCGACACAGAGATTCATCTTCCTGAGCGCGTTCTTCAGTTTACAGGAAATATTTGATACGTAAGGAATACAGCCTAGATAGCGTAGCCACGGCATAGAAAGATTGGCATGCCTCTTTCTATTTCTTTCGATATATCTATGTACCATGTTCAGATCGTATCCTGCCTCAGTGCAATAGAGATCTTATGCCTACATTGGGATGACCAAACGTTCATTCAGAATTAGAGTCAACGAGCATAAGAGGGACGTAAAGAACGGCAAATTAACCACGGCCCTATCCAGAGAAGTCCATTTCAAGTCCGCTGATCCTATTAGGTGTGCAACTTAATTCTCGGCCACAGGCACGACACGTTGACAGCAAATTATAGCAAATCGAATACGTACCTAATCAGGGAAATAATCCCCGTCGTGGTGGATACATTTGAGCCATCGGCCAGGAAGCTGCCGAATGCCACTGCGGAAAAAAAGAGGGCTGTTTCGACTTGATAAAACCATCAATACTTGTGTGGACCTCCTCGACACAGGTGAAGTGCGTATTACTCAGGTGATGTTACAAGGAGCGAAAGAGGTGATAATCCGACGGAGCAAAGTCTGGAGAATACGCAGGGTGGAACAAAATCTCCCATCCCAGGTCGGTGATCGTGTTTAAAGTTGTTTTCGCGGTGTGAGGACGCGCGTTATCCTGAAGCAACAGGACCGAGCTTCTGCCCTTGCCGGTGTATGGCCTTTCCGCCTCCAGTGCGTCACTCAGACAAATGAGCTGCTGACAATAACGCTCAGCAATGACCGTTTCACAAGGTTTGAGCAACTCATAGTACACCGTGCTGATCCCACATTACGCACAGCAACAACTTCCTGGCATGGATATGGTGGTAGGCTGACCTGGAAAACCCCACCATTTGCGCCGCTTAGGATTATCGTGGAAGATCCACTTCTCATCACAGGACAAAACTTTGTGGAGGAAATCCTTCTTCTTGAATCTGGAGAGCAAGGACGCAGCAATATCGTAGCGCCTAGACTTGTCCGCAGCTGTGAGTTGGTGGGGCACCCAACGGCCCTCCTTGTGAATCCTTCCAAGCTTGTGCAGGCGCTTTGCAATGACATGCCGTGTTACTCCAAGTTCCTGGGCGTGCTCTGACTGTGTGCGACAGAGATCCGCGTCCAAAGGTTGTTCCAATTCCCCATCGTCAACTTTCTGTGGCTGTCCCGGACGTTCTGCATCACGAAGATCGAAATTTCCCTGCTTAAACCGCTGGAACCACTTCTTACACGTACTGTAGGACACAGCAGCCTCACCCAAAGCAGCACAAATAATTTGCTGGGCTTCCGCGGTACTTTTTTCAGCTGAAACGTGAACAGGAGTCAGTGCCTCACATGTTGGTTCTCGAACGACATTGCTTTCACCGTCAACTTTCGTACCTTCTGTCACTACACTGTGCGCGGTTACGGTTGCCTGGAAAGCTGTTGGATGGCGCTACAATCAGCCATTATCGCACACAGCTATTTGCATTTGCCGACGTTGTATGATCGCTTGCGTTTAGGGGCTGAGAATTAAGTTGCACACCTAATATGTGGGATGACGCAAAGAAATTAGCTTCCTACTCTACCAGCAATGAGACCTGCAATGATAGCGTCTCGCTAGAGTTATCACGAATTTGGAACCAATTCTTTAAATAATGAATGCCTTTTGTTTTCTTCCAAGGATTCCGCGTCCAAAACGAACATGATGCCTCGTGTTTTTATTGAATAATTACATTCGCATCTCTTCGTTTATTGTCAAGTCAAGTCACCGCGCGTTGAGATTGTTGAAACGTTCTATTATCCAGTTTGCAGTTCACTGTCTACTTTCCTTGAAAAAGCCATCTGGTTGATGTGCAAAAACTTGGAAACTTTGATTTTATCTACGCCAATAAATTCGGATAACTAGTATAGTTATACTATCTTATGTATAGCTGGTGGATAGTTCCTTGCGTTATTATTTAATGAATAATCGGTTTACTTACTCGCCCGTTTGTATTGTTTCCACAAATGATTTCGATACCCAGAATTTATGTTTTAATCAGATCTCAGATTTACTTGACATGAATTAATTTAGAAAATATTGATGATTTAAAGTTTATCACGTTGTAATTAATTTAATAACCAAACGGCTCAAATTTTTAATGCTTGAAAAATGCTATATATTTCGAAAAATATTAAAAATTTATTTACAAAAAAACTTCTACCCTATGCGAAGGTGTATAAAAATCGCAAGAATATGCCCACTTGAGATCCTGTTTGTGTTTTCTGCTGTAATATTAAGGTATTTATAACAAGAAAAAAGTATTTTCACTGAAATTAGAATCTTCCCGTTTCCGCTAATTGTTTAATGTTTGCAAATCTCATCTATTGTTTTATAATTCTCAATTTTTTCATTAATTTTTTCTCAATAATCCTTTTCATGGGTATTAGGCTTTCCGCATCAAATGTCAAAGATAAATATGGAAACGTTATGAAAATGGGCGTTACATAACTGTAATCTGAAGTATTTAGGCAGCTTGGTTACCATATTGTCTAATAATTTTGTGAAATTGAAAGGGCTGTACCAAGGTACTTAGAAAGAGGTCTAAGTACCTTGGGCTGTACCTCGTAGGTCAGAATAAAAGCTAAAAGCATATTTATACACTTTAAACAAGGATTCATTGCTAGTGCTCATTTACTGTAGTTTCTTATTTTACCCAGGTTTTAATCTCACTAATACACTTCGAAAATGTCCTGTTGATAGATAATCTTTCAAACGAACAGCAAAATTGCACATGGATTGTCCATAAGGAAATGTCCGATTTGCACACTGTTCGTCAATCACACATATCTCAGCTCAAAATAAATATGACTACTAGAAATGAGAACCATTCGAATTCATCACATTTTTGCCAACGAGAAACAAGGTTATGTATTTCCGGTAGCATAAAAATCAGGAGTTCTGGAAGCGACGAAAGCTTGAAAGGCGTTTTGAGCATGAGCTTGGTTGTGAAAAATTTTTCCCCAGCAAAAATTTGTCCAGATGCTTGAAAAAATGGTAGTTGGTTGGAGAAAGGCCTGGTGAATATGGTTGATGAGGTAGAGTCTCATAGCCCAATTCGTTCAACTTTTGCAGAGTGACACGCGCGACGTGCGGTCTCACGTTGTCGTGCAGAAGTATTGTGCCCTTTCTGTTGATTAATGATGGGTGAATTCGTAGCAGTTTGCGATGCATTTTGTCGATTTCCTGACAATACTTTGCCGCGGTAACCGTTTCGCCCGCATCCAGGAAGCCGTAGTGGATTAAACCTGTTGAAGACCACCAAACAGTCACCATAACCTTCTGTTGTCGAGGAGCTTCGTCGTGGTCCTACAACGACGCGGAACGTCGACGATTGTCATACAGGATCCGCTTTTTGTTGCATGTCACAAAGCGATCGAGAAAAGGATCGGTTTTGTTGCCCAGAAACAGCCCCGATGAGACTTCCAATCGACAGTTTTGATAATTTTCGTTCAATTCATGTGGCACTCATTTGTCGAGCTTCTTGGACTTCCCAATTTGGTTGAGGTGCACAGAAACAGCTGATTTGCTTATTCCCAGTTCCCCCGCAAGCTCACGAACAATTGTGTGTGGATCTGCTTCAGCAAGCGCTCAATGCGTCGTCCTAGATGACGGTACTCGGTCGTCAACGGTCTTCACTGTCGAGGTTCATTTTGCGAACCATCTTCGCACCGTACGCTCGGTAGCCGCATCCTCTCCAAAGGCACGAACAATGTTTCGTGTCGCTTGCTCTACGTTGTGGCCCCAGTTTGAACTCGTAGAGGAAAACTGCCCGAAAATAACGATTATTCATCTTTCACTGAAACGAAAATATAGAGTTCGAAATATTATGTGTTAATAAAGTGAACCAAAATGTTACAATCTGCAGATTTCAGGCTTTCCGATGATATATTACATTTACATACATATTCATTGTATTGAACACAACACATTGTCAAAACACGAGAGATCAGAAATAGGACGTTTCATTATGGACAACCAATAAACAAGAAGTATAGAATACATTTTTTTAGCCGAATGAAACAAAGACAGTGATGTAAAAATGTACTAATAATAAAAAATTATTGGTATGTGAAACTTTGTACGTAGTAAAGAGTTTATATGTCTTGAAATTTTCTACCTAAAGAAAAAATTCACTCAAAGGCATTAGAAGACCGTAGACTGGCAAACGTAATCTGGGGGTTCTGAAACGACGGGCTAAGCGATGGCTTATGGGAAGGGTTACGGTTCGAATCCCGGAGAGACATGGATTTTGTGCTTGTCTTACGGCACTGGCTCTCTCCCTTCCCTTATGCCAGTGGCCCTAAATTAGGGACAGGTGACTGCTTATAACCCATTGTGTTGCACACGGTGGCCGTTAAATATTCAGTAAAAAAACAAAAACGAAAAAAAAAACCCCGACGGTAGTCAGTCGAGCATGCAGCGCCACCTAGGAATGAGGGAGTTGCTGTTGAACATGTGCCTATTGAAAAGCAAGAGTGTTTACTTAAATTTTACAACATTATGCAGAAATTACGTGGAAGAAATGTTCGCGTACGAACCGAGAACCTCCTAGATCAAGTTGCAATCAAGAAGTTCTCATACCTGAAAAAAAAAAATTAGGAAGCAGGAAGATACCAGATCATATCGGTGCTGGCCATATAAAAAAAGAGCCGCCCCAGTGGCGCAGTGGTCTAAGCGATGGCCTCTGATCATTCGTCCGAAATGGGTCCGGGTTCGAATCCCGTGAGGCATGGATATTGCTTTTGTGTTACTGCACTGGCTCTCTCCCTTCCCTGGAACCAGTAAGCCTAAATTAGGGACGGGTGACTGCTTATAGCCCATTGAGTTGCTCACGGTGGTAGTTAAACTGTTAATTGCGGGTTTCAATACATTCTAGATGTAGCATGATCTTCAATAGCGGGTTTCAATACATTCTAGATGTAGCATGATCTTTAATAGCGGGTTTCAATACATTCTAGATGTAGCATGATCTTCAATAGCGGGTTTCAATACATTCTAGATGTAGCATGATCTTCAATAGCGGGTTTCAATGCATTCTAGATGTAGCATGATCTTTAATAGCGGATTTCAATACATTCTAGATGTAGCATGATCTTCAATAGCGGGTTTCAATACATTCTAGATGTAGCATGATCTTCAATAGCGGGTTTCAATACATTCTAGATGTAGCATGATCTTCAATAGCGGGTTTCAATACATTCTAGATGTAGCATGATCTTCAATAGCGGGTTTCAATACATTCTAGATGTAGCATGATCTTCAATAGCGGGTTTCAATACATTCTAGATGTAGCATGATCTTTCCACTCCATCTGCTTCAAATACCTTTGGTTCCGCTACAGTCGAAAATGTCTGCCGATGTTTCGTCATGGTTAAATGTATCTGATGCAAAAATCGATATTTTCCAATTTATTGAAAAATATCTCATCTATTTTTTAAATTAATGAGAAATGCATAGAAACCGAACACATGGTAAATATTATTTTGCCGTGGAACTGTTGCTACTGTTTTCTAATAAAATTACGCAACGCGTACTTTATTCTAGTGAACCGGAAAATGGTGTTTGCCTCCTCATAACCGAAGAGAAAAAAATTACTAAGCAACGTAAATAACCATAAATGCATTCGAGAAAACATATCGATGCTAGGCTGCAATCCCACCGCTCGTCACCAATTGATGCGTTATCCCATCGAGCAGCACCAACTGATACTAAACATGTACCGAGCTTAGCACGCCATCCCACCAATTGGTGCGCTTCCGGGCGATCGTTTCAAATTTAAGAGACGCGCACGTTCTATTCGATGAGACTTTGGATGGGAGGAAGGTGTTTTTTTTTTTTTTGATTGGAGGTTTAACGACCACCGTGAGCAACTCAATGGGCTATAAGCAGTCGCCCGTCCCTAATTTAGGGTCACTGGTTCCAGGGAAGGGAGAGAGTCAGTGCCGTAAGACAAACACAACATCCATGCCTGACCGGGATTCGAACCCGGACCCCTTACGGACGAATGATCAGAGGCCATCGCTTAGACCACTGCGCCACCGGGGCGGCGGGAGGAAGGTGTGCTGACACTGTTGAACAAGGCACGCATAAATTGATTTCCATAAACAGGCAAAGAAAGCGACATTTGTTTACACTCGGAAACACATTTCTTTAGAAAAGCAAAAACACGAACATTTAGTAGAAATCTATGTAAGTTGTATGACTTTTGACGCTTTGCATCATTCGGCAATACGCTTTAATCCAAGTGTTATTGCCTCACTTGCATAGGACGTCGAGTCTAGGCTTAGTATGGTTAACAGATAATCGTGCACAGTTTTATTAGGCTAGTCAGAATCCCGAAGTTTCGGTGGTAGGTTTAATGGCTCCTGGGCGTAACGTCGACACAATCAATGAAAATTGTACTTACATTTGGGTAAGGAATCCGTTTTAGCAGTCGTACATCGACCGCTGCTGTGGTTTAATTTATTACCATCTAGTCTGGAAAATTTTCTAACTTTCACTACACATGAATTTGTAGAATCCATATTACACCTTCTAAATAAACTCCAGTGGTTCCGGTGGCGCATTGGTGTAAGCTCTGGCTCATGATCATTCGCCCTAGTTGGGTCCGGGTTCGAATCCTGGTGAGGCATGGATGTAAGGTTTGTCTTATGGCACTGGCTGTCTCGCTTGCTTCGCTGGAACCAGTGGTCTTAAATTAGGGACGTGCGACTGCTTATAGCCCATTGAGTTGCTCACGGAGGTCGTCAAACCCTCAATCGAAAAAAAAAAAAAAAAAAAAAAAAAAAAAAGAAAGAAAGAAACTCGACAGAGCACTTAATCGGTAGCCGGCGACACTCACCTGTATGACAAAACGGAGGGGGTTGGCACTACCCTCCTTATTGGAGCTCCCTCGACTTCCTTTTCTTTCCTTCAACCACAGAAGACTTTTGTCCGCTAGCCGGACTGGTACGGATGCGGGCGGGGAAAACACAAGGCTTCTCGCAGCAGTGACGGTCCCCTTCTCTACTCCTCTTTCGCTCTTGAAGGTGCTCCTTGGGTCAGGAGGTCACCGACCCCTGTCCATCGACGGTGGGAACTGCACCTTCTCTGCCGCGAGACTCTGCTTGCTCAATCGACGGAGGAATCACTTCTGCGTCTTTTACTCGGCGAGTGCTATTTCCAACACACTTCTAATGAGGCCCCCTCATTACGGGCACTTCTTTATCTGGCGGCTTGTTTTACGATGCTTATATGCGACTCAGCCGAATACTGGGTGCCAAGAGGACTTAAAACTGCCTGTAGAACAAAAATAAAGCCACCACTCTTTTGAATTGGGAGGCAACTCGCATTAATCCGCCAGAGCACCTTTTTCGTAGGAAACCATGTTTACGTGCTCAGCCGGCCTTACAATTGTCGAAGCCTGAGCATTAGGACGCAGCATCCATCGAGTTTGGAAATTGGAATTCGACTCGCACTACTTGGTCCGCCAGACGCATTTTGGCGCTCTTTGGCCAAATATGGCCCTTGCGCCATAAAAATCCACCAACCAACAAGACGCATTTTTTCGTAGGCAACCACAGTTACGTGCTCGGCCGGATTTTCAACTGCCGATGCCAGATCTTTAGGACGCAGAATCTATCGCGTCTTGATATTGGTATTCGACTGCCCTCAAAATCATCTCTACTTTCTTTCGCGTCTGTTGCCAGGCATCATTGGACCCTTATGGCTTTCGTCAGTTGTCAATAAAAATGCAGTCTCAGAGCAGGGCGCCTTCGCTTGTCTGCCGGAATTGCTGGCCGATTTGCCCCTTTTGACCCCAATAATCATAATTTTGGTGCCAACTACTCCCCGTTTTGTGCTAATGTTCCACGGAGGGACATATTTTCTCGGTTTAGGAACCTTGGTTTGGCTCCTTACGCAAACCCTTATCTTTCTCTTTTTGTTCTGCTTTTTGCAAAGGCCTTTTTTAATTGTCCTCCTGAACTAAAGATAATTATTCCCTAGTTAAAAAGTAATTGGCCAAATAATCAGACAAATTACTGACATGATTTAATTACACCCTTTAAGACCATCGCTGCCGTTAATTAATTATTCGGGACGCCCAATCTCGCATCAGTATAAATCGTGACTTATACTAGTTTCTTTGTCGACGCAGTAAACAGCAGTATCTTGAAGCACATGAAATGCTACGTGATTCTTTTTCCATACCACCACGTGCATTCGTTAGTTCATTCATTTCACGCATATGATATTCAGTAGTTTTTCATTCATTTCACACACGGATATTCAGTAGTTTGTTATTTGCATTATACACTGGTGTGGAAAAATTAAGGACGAAGAGGAGAAATTAGCATAACAGCGGAACAAGCAGGCAGAACGGGCCGAAAGACCACTCAGGAGATAGGCTAGGGTCCGGTACGGTATGGCATGCGCATATATGCAGCATGACGTTCGGGGGGGGGAAGTGTTGGAAGGGTATAAAGCACACGGCCGGTGTACGCTCAGCAATTCGGTGAAAGCTATTGCACGGTGTACATCGGTTTGAACGGCGTCGAGTTGCTGCCACCGTGTGATATGGCCAACAGGCAATCCAGTAGACGACATCTGTATGACTTTACCCGAGTTCGCGTCATTGGAAAGTTGGAAGAAGGTCGAAGTATGACTAGTGTGGCCGAAGAGTTCGGGATCGCTCACAGCATCCTTTCACGAGCTTGGAGAGCATTTCAAACGACAGGAACAGCTGTCCGAGAGTTTAGCAGTGGTCGTCCACGAGCAACCATGGTGGCGGACGACCGGTATATTGTCCTACAGGCGAGAAGAGACAGACGACAGACAGCGGGAGAAATCGCAAGGCACATGCAACAGACAACTGGACGTCCGTTATCGCATTTTACCGTAACCAGGAGGCTGCACAAAGGTGGTCTATTTGCACGACGACCAGTACGGTGTGTGCCATTAACGCCTGCTCATCGGAAACGGCGGTTTCTGTGGTGCCTGGAACACAAGAACTGGACTCATCAGCAATGGGGTCAAGTTCTCTTTACGGATGAGAGCCGATTAAGTCTGACGGGCGATTATGGACGTATACTCATCTGGAGAGAGCAGGGAACACGCAATCACACCTCCAATATCATCGAAAGGGACCGGTTTGGAGGTGGCGGAGTTCTCGTTTGGTGCGGTATCATGCTTGGTAGCCGTACTGACTTCCACATCTTCCAAGTAGGTTCAGTCACTGGTGTCCGCTATTGTACCGAGGTTCTCCTGCCTCACGTGCGTCTGTTTAGAGGTGCTGTGTGTCCTGAGTTCCTCGTCATGGACGACAACGCTACACCTCATCGTACAGTGGCTGTCGCAGAGCTGTTGGAGAGTGAAGATATTCAACGCATGGATTGGCCCGCAAGGTCTCCGAACTTAAATCCAATCGAACACGTGTGGGACCTTCTCGGGGGACGCTTGGCAGCACGTCACCAGACGCCAGCAACGATTCCGCAGCTGCGATCGGCGCTACAAGAGGAATGGGCCGCGATGCCTCAACAGCTCCTTGACATTCTCGTCCTCAGCATGGACAGACGTTGTAAATCCTGCAACGCAGTTAGGGGTGATCATATCCCCTACTAAAGACTGGATTTTTCTTGGCAGCCACCTGTCACATGGACGTTTCTGTCTTCTGTCCAGTTGTGCTCGAAGCTACCTTTTCAATAAAGTGCCTTTGTATCCTTTGGATTCCTTGTTTGGACGGTTTTGCTCACTTGTCCGATATTTTTACATTGGGGATCTTATGGTACGATTTGAGTCGATGGGGAACACTTCTGCACGACGTTGCATTCGAAAAACCGTCTCGTCCTTAATTTTTGAACGCCAGTGTTATGAAATATTTTTATTGTAATAAACTTTGAACAAATATTATAATGAATTGGAAAGCAAAAGGTTGCAATAATAGCAGAAAAAATGGAGGCAAGGCAAGAGAAAAATGAAAGAATTCCCGTCTTTCATGGCGAATGGGAAAGCTCGTGGGGTTTTTTTTTTTTCGTATTTTAATCTCAGTTACCCCAACTGAAGATAAAATAATATTTTTTTTCTTTTTTGTTTTGTTTTTTTCACCAGAAACCTCCTTCCTTTCTTCCTCTCATTGCCGGAGCTCAGGATTTCAGGATATGAATATACATAAAACATCCCATGCAAAAGTTACAAAACAAATGTTTCCATTAGTTTCAAAGATGCTGCGTGCGCAGACAAAATGACATAGAGAACGAGACAACTCCATTGTTTAAAGCGAGAACAAAAGAACACAGTCAACTGAATGGTTCGTACATTAACACTTTTTTACGACAGCATCAGCACGTTTTCTTCCTTGCAAACAAAAAGAGAATCCGGAAAAGAATTGTATAACACAATATTACTCATTAAATACTGTAAAATATTATTTTCGAATCTTTCGACGACTCATACCTTCACACGACAGCGAGACAGCATCAGAACGAATTTTATGTTTCGCACACCACTGGACTAATTGTACCATTGGGCAATTAGGAATTGGATCCGTCATAAAATTAGACAAATTGGTATTGGAACAATCATAGCATTAACCAATCGTACCACTAAACGAATCGGCATTGGGTCAGTGGTGGCTAAACATATCCAGTTAGCTGGAATCTGTGGGTTAAATTACGGATGGGCGAATTCTTATCACCTTAAATTTTCATAGGTGTAGTTAGTTCTCGAAACGCAAAAAGTACTCCTATGTTACGAGAAAAATTTCCTATCATTCGATTTGTTGGGAATATACACTGAAGAGCAATTGAATTAGAGACAGCTGGCGTTATGCAAATGTGGCGCTGTGGGCGGCCCTGTAAACGGAAACGACATGACGTATGCAGCGATCCGACCATATAAGGAGTGATGCCACGGGAATCAGTAAGAGTCGGACGCAGTATGGGTAAGACGAAGGATCTAAGCGCATTTGATCGTGGGAAAATTGCCGGGGCCCAACCAATGGGTCACTCCATCTCGGAAGTCGTGCAGGCACTGGGATTTTCACGAGCCACTGTGTCACGGGTGCACCTTGAGTACATCAAATCCGGTAAAACCATCCCTGCAAAGGCCAACTGCCGTGGACAACAGCGTGTGGATGAGCGGGATCATCGTCGGCTAGCTCTCATTGTAACAGCGGATAGACGGGCCACAGTGCAAGAAATCACTCGGCAATTTAACGCTGGTGCACAAAAAGTGCAAGCAGTCACACCATCCAGAACCATCTCCTCGCTATGGGGTACAGAGGCCATCGTCCCACGAGGGTACCGCTGCTGACCGCACATCACAGGGTGAAAAGATTAGCACGGGCGCGGGAACATCGCCACTGGGCCCTAGACATGTGGAAAAATGTTGCCTGGACTGATGAGTCGAGATTCACGTTGGTACATGTGGATTTCAGGATACGAGTACGGCGCAAACCACATGTAGCGATCGATCCTTCTTGCCAGCAGGGTACTCTTCAAGCTAGTAGGGGTGGCATTCTCGTCTGGGGACTGTTTACGTGGACTGAAATGGGACCCCTGGTACGTGTGACATCGTCCCTCGCATATCAACGTTACCGGGATATCCTGGATGATCATTTGCTCCCATTTGTGCGTCTTCAACATCCCACTGGGGAACTCATCCTGCAACAAGACAATGCACCGTGCCATCGCTCATGAATTGTATCCGAATGGTTGGATGAACACTCCACCGACGTGACCTTGCTTCCTTGGCCAGCTTGGTCACCTGACCTCAATCCCATCGAGCACATCTGGGAAGCCATCGAGAGAGATGTTCGAGGCTCTGACCCCCTCCATCAAATCTTCGTGAACTGTGAGAGCTTGTTGAGGGGTCGTGGATCCGTATGGCTTCCCAACGCTTCCGGTGTCTTGTCGAGTCCATGCCGAGACGAATCGCCGCCGTCATCAGGGCGAAAGGTGGTGCTACATGTTACTAGACAAGTATCTCTAATTAAACTGCTCTTCAGTGTATATATATTAAAAAATTCCTAAAGTCTTCAAAACCTTTTTAAATTGTTCAAACCTTTTTCTTTTTTACGAAATGGGAGTTTCTGGGCGCAAAGACTCGCTTAAGTATTTAGAATCATGCAGAATTAGCAAACTTCCATGTGAATGTAGTCTTCCGTATCTGGACTAGATGAGTCATTACAATATGACTACCTACCTAATAAGCTGTAAGTTTCCCTTCAGCCCGCAAAACAGCGCCCACTCTGCGAGGCATCGACTGGATAAGGTGGCGATAGGTACTTTGGGGTATATGGTACAACAATGTAAACAGCAGGTCCTCCAGTTCCAGTACATTTCGGGGTGATTTAGCACGAACCCGCTTTTCTAAGTCGAACCACAAATGTTCGATTGAATTCATGTCAGGTGAATTTGAAAGTCAGCGCATCAACAGAAAGTCACCAGCATGTTCCCCGAATCACTCCTTGACGATTCTGGCAGTGTGGCATGGCGTATTATCCTGTTGGTAATGGCCATCACAATCAGGGAACACAGTTGCCATGAATGGGTGAACTTGGTCCGCAACGTTGTTCAGATATCTGTCAGCTGTCATAGATTTTGCTACTGAGAAAATGGGATCTAAAGTGTCCCCAGAAAACATCGCCCGCAGCATGACGCCGCCGCCGCCGCCTGCCCAACAGTGCATCCAGGTGCCATAGCCTCCGTTGGTAATCGGCGTATCGGCGCTCGGCCGTATACGTGATGCACTAGAATCTTGATCGGTCAGACCATGCCACTTTCTACCAATCTCGATGAGCTTGGGCCAATTTCATGCGTTGTTGGCGATGACGTGCAGTGAGCATGGAGACCCGTCTGGGTCTTCGGCTACGCAGGCCCATGCGCAGAAGGCTGCGATGAACTGTGTGCTGTAACGCATTTCCCTGATCACCACTGTTGTAGCTTCGGGTGATTTGTCGCACCGTGTGGTCTTTGTGAATAATGGGCGATAGTTTCCGCTAAGCTCTGGCATCAATGAGCTGCGGACGACAAACGGCTGCACGAAGGTTCGTCGTTTGAACCATCTGTGCACCACTTTTGATACGTACTCACTACAGCGGCACGTGAACAACCCACAAGCCATTCTGTTTCCGAGATCGTAGTTCCGAGGCACAGCAACATCAAATTCCGATAAATCGGCAGCTTTTCCCACTCTGACACCGAACAATTGTGACGTACCTGCCAGCAGGACGCACACGACATAAAGGCAGATAGGAATCAGAACAAATGTCTGTGTAGCTCAGTTGGTAGAGCGACTTGTTCCGGAATAAGCGGCCTCGGGTTCGAATCCCGGCGTAGACCAAAAATGACGGAGAAATTTACTTCGTTATAATGGCGCCCGAACTATCCGGATGACCCGACCGTTCAAATTCTCGCAATGGTGTGATGTTATTTCCACACCGCGAGACAGGAAAAATCACAGAATTCCTTCTCCAGCGCTTCGAAAAATAAAAATGTGTGATGTTGCATTCCACACAGCAGATTGACTGGAAGTTCTCAAGTGCACGTTCTACAGTGGATGGCTGCCTGCAACGATTCATGGTCACGGCTGACCCGTGGGCCATGCCCCCGGCCCTCTTTCGGGGGGGGAGGGAGATGTGACGTACCTGCCAGCAGGACGCACACGACATAAAGGCAGATAGGAATCAGAACAAATGTCTGCGTAGCTCAGTTGGTAGAGCGACTTGTTCCGGAATAAGCGGCCTCGGGTTCGAATCCCGGCGTAGACCAAAAATGACGGAGAAATTTACTTCGTTATACAATCTACTAACCGAAACCCGGTCCTCGGGTTGAATATATACTTCTATGTGAACTTCACCTGCGCAAGGGTTCGGTCTCCAGGCGCGCTTATTTCTCAAGCCTGGCGTTGGTCATAATGTAATAGCTCATCGGTGTATAACGTCAGTTTTTTGTTTTGTTGCTGTAGTTTTTTTATTGAAGGTTTAACGACCACCGTGAGCAACTCAGTGGGCTATAAGCAGTCCCCGTCCCTAATTTAGGGCCACTGGTTCCACGGAAGGGAGAGATCCAGCGCCTTAAGACAAATACAACATCCATGCCTCAACGGGATTTGAACCCGGATCCATCTCGGAAGAATGATCAGAAGCCAGCGCTTAGACCGCTGCGCCACCGGGACTGCTATAATGTCTGTTTAACATTGTGTTTGTGTTTCCTTCCTCTTATTGAACTCTTGGTTATATCTCGTTATACTTTCTGAACACTTTTTATTTCGGGGATTAAAGATCACCATGAGCAACTCTTTGAGCTATATGTAGTCACCCGTTTCTAATTTAGGGCCACTTATTCCAAGAAAGGGAGAGAGTCATTTCCGTGAGTCAAACACAGGACTCATGCCTTATCGGGGCTGGAACCCGGACCAATCACGGATAAACGGTCAAACCCGCTCTGCCGCCCCGGTGGCGCAGTGATCTAAGCGATGGCCTCTGATCATTCGTCCGAAAAGGGTCCGGGTTCGAATCCCGGTGAAGCATGGATGTTATGTTTGTCTTATGGCACTGGCGCTTTCCCTTCCCTGGAACCAGTGACCCTCAATTGGGGACGGGCAACTGCTTATAGCCCATTGAGTTGCTCACGATGGTCGTTAAACCTCCAATCAAAAAAAAAAAGAACTCCAAAGAGTTCATTTCTTTTTGGCATCACTGGTATACAGTTAATCCAACAGTACATATATAAATACAGAACTTTTGGATTGAATTGTGTGGTACTAGGTGTTGGACTGATTTCTTGTCATCAAATGTATTCCCATGCAGCTCCATTTTGCGTGAGATTACATACCAATTATTTCAATTCAAGTTGTTTTCAAAGTTGAATATTGATTGGTTCGTACTAATAACTGTTAAAGTTCATATCACGGTTTTTTGTTCATTAGACGCGCCATCGTCATAGTAATAAACGACTAATAGTGTCTTAAAGTTCTTGGGTGTACCGCATTGAAGCAATGAATCTATCTTTTTTTTTTTTTATTTCTTTTTTTTTAATCGGAGGTTTAACGACCACCGTGAGCAACTCAATGGGCTATAAGCAGTCGCCCGTCCCTAATTTAGGGTCACTGGCTCCAGGGAAGGGAGTGAGCCAGTGCCGTAAGACAAACACAACATCCATGCCTCACCGGGTTCGAACCCGGACCCCTTTCGGACGAATGATCAGAGGTCATCGCTTAGATCACTGCGCCACCGGGGCGGCGAATCTATCTTTCAAGGACGAACTGGAAATCTATTATTGCCATCATTTTACTTCTAGTGTAATATGTGTTATCAGTCGAACTGCTGTGAACAAATTTTACTAAGCCTTGAACGTTGAAGTGTATAATCTGAGTTCTTTAATTTACTTACTTTTAGAAGCCTGTGCAGATCTATCTCTTTAGCTGCCGTTGCTTTAATATGCACCTTGTTAGCGAAATCGTCCAGCGTTTTCACCAGAGCTTTTGGTTTTGCGACAGTGAGCTTCGACGCCAGCTGAGTTTGAAAGACGTTCATGACTAGAAAGGCGATTCCAATAGACCAAATGATTACCAAAAATGGCAGAAGAGAAGATACCATGGATCTATTTTGTCGAAGTGTCCATTTCTCACTGGGACCTGCGGGTTCAATGACTCAATTAGTATAATTAAAAACATGAGACAACATACAACACATACAAGCAAACACCGCTGTCAAATTACTCGTGAGAAATACGTTGTTCTGTGGGTTTTCTTCGACCATAACGATTGAGCGCATGCACATAAATTACATCAATGCAAAACAGTAGATTACTAGATGAAACCACGGGAAATATGCGTCTGATATTGGTTGGTACAGGTGGGCTTAGCGATAATTTACCTGTCCCAGTGACAAAGATCACAGTTTCTTGGAAGTAACAGTGACAAAATCACCTTTTAAAACAGCGGTGACGGCGCTGTACCCATTCTACTTGTAACAGTGACATACAAAGGCCGTTCCATAGAAACTAAGAGTATTTTTTCTTGAGTTGGCAACAGTGCGACGGCAAAAACAACCACTCAAACGATTAACTGAATTAAGGAAGTATGTATGGCAACAATTATTAGCCGTTGCAGACGATTCTTGTTTTGTTATGCACAGTTGTTTAAGATACGTTTACATTTCGCCATACAATTTTTACTGTGCCTTCTATGGAGGTTAATGATTCAGAGTTAAAGAGTGAAATACGTTTTGCGGTAACATTTTGCTATCGTTTGGGCAAAACGGCTCCAGAAACAGTTGATTTAATGAAAAAAGCTTACAAACATAAATGGTTGGGTAAATCAACGATTTTAGATGGTACCATGATTTCAAAATAGGACGTTTGTCGGCAAAACTCCCACCTAGGCCTAAGTATTGTTACGGAGCGTATTGTCAATACTGTTAGGGAAATCCAGCAAGAAGATCGATGAACGGTGTGTGAAGACATAGCTGCGTCAACTAATATTTCAAAAACGTCGGCATTCCGCATTTTACGCGCCAAATTACTGCTGCATCGCGTGTGTTCCAGATGGGTACCTCATCACCTGACCAGAGAACAATTGTTAGCCAGAGTTCAGGTGTGTCATGAGTGGAAAGAAATGAATGTAAAGGATCCAAACTTTCTAAACACTGTAATAACTGCCGATGAAACATGGGCCCACTATTTCGACCCCACTCACGAAGCGCACAACGAGTTTCAAACCAAATCAGCTGGAAAAGTGACGATGGTAATTTTATTTGATCATAAAGGTGTAGTCTACCAGCATGCTGTTTTCCCATAAATTACTGTGGAAGCTGAGTTTTACATTTCAGTCTTGAAGCGTCTGCGATAACACATATCGATTTAGCGAGTGCAACTGGTGGGTAAGTGGAACCTACACCATGATAACGCCCACTCACATGTGGCTGCTTGTGTTCAACAGTTTCTTACGAAATGCAGTATTGAAATCATGCCACACCTCCCTACAGTCCTGATCTCACCCCGTGCGATTTCTGGTTGTTTCCAACAATGAAGGACAAGTTCCGTGGCGCAACAATCGACACAGATGCTGACGTTATTCAAGCTGTACAGGGGTCGATAAAGCAGCTTCTACAAAATGCCTTCGCGACATGCTATGAAAAGTGTACTGAACGATGGGATCGTTGCATATCATCCGGGGGAAGATTCTTTGAGAATGAATAACGTATATTTTGCTGTATCTATATTTCTTCATTTTGTGTGATTTTACTCACAGTTTTTAGGGAACGGCCGTTGTATATAACCATTTGTGTAGGGTACGACAACACGAAGCAGGGACGTAGTAGAGAAACATTGAATACCAGATGGAAGAAAATAAAATAAAAAGGTATCGTGTCCCTATTCCGCAAAACTAGACTAGCTGTTTCACCGCCTCTATGTCTTATAACGAAGTAAATTTCTCCATCATTTTTATCCGCGCCGGGGTTCGAACCCGGGTCCACTCATTCCGGAATAAGTTGCTCTACCAATTAAGCTACGCGGACGTTTTATTCTGATTCCTATCTGCCTATATGTCGTGTGCGTCCTTCTGGCAGGTACGTCACATCTCCTGGTACGTTACATCATCTCCCCCTTATTTTTTTTTTTTTTTTTTTTTTTTTTTTTTCGAAGTGCTGCTCTTATTTTTCCTATCTCGCGGTGTGGAAATAACATCACACCAATGCGAGATTTTGAACGGTCGGGTCATCCGGATAGTTCGGGCGCCATTATAACGAAGTAAATTTCTCCGTCATTTTTATCCGCGCCGGGGTTCGAACCCGGGTCCACTCATTCCGGAATAAGTTGCTCTACCAATTAAGCTACGCGGACGTTTTATTCTGATTCCTATCTGCCTTTATGTCGTGTGCGTCCTTCTGGCAGGTACGTCACATCTCCTGGTACGTTACATCATCTCCCCCTTATTTTTTTTTTTTTTTTTTTTCGAAGTGCTGCTCTTATTTTTCTATCTCGCGGTGTGGAAATAACATCACACCAATGCGAGATTTTGAACGGTCGGGTCATCCGGATAGTTCGGGCGCCATTATAACGAAGTAAATTTCTCCGTCATTTTTATCCGCGCCGGGGTTCGAACCCGGGTCCACTCATTCCGGAATAAGTTGCTCTACCAATTAAGCTACGCGGACGTTTTATTCTGATTCCTATCTGCCTTTATGTCGTGTGCGTCCTTCTGGCAGGTACGTTACAGTCTCTACTAGTTATCCCGACTGAATGAGGGTGATAATGATCTCGCTCAATCCATCTTGAGCAGTCAACAGCCTCATGGTAAATCTTCCCTGATGATGGAAGATTTATCATGGAACCCGACGGTCATCAAGACCAAAACTGTGACATTTAAAAGTGATTCCGGAACCGCTGAGTCCTTGACTTTGAGTGGTGGCGTGATTCGCGATCTATCACATTTTGTTGGAACAATGAATAGTAACATGCTGTTTGTTCGTTAATTTTGGTCCTACTACGGATACTAAACTTCGCCATAAATCTCTCGTAATGAGTATATGCATTCAATAGTTTCATTTTCAGAAACAATGCCCGCAATGTCTTCAGAAAATTAAATTTTCGATATAGCAAGTTGTGTCTGAAAACAGTCCCCGACGATTCGTCCGATCACGATTGGTCCAATGCCGATTAGTCTAATGGCGATTCTTCCAAAGGACATAATTGGTGCAATGCCGAGTGGTTCAGTAAAGTATTCGTCCAAAGGTACGTCCAATGACGATTGGTCCAATGCCGATTCATCCAAACGGGATAATTGGTGCAATGCGGAGTGGTTCAGTGAAGTATTCGTCTAAAAGTACGTCCAATGACGATGGGTCCAATGCCGATTAGTCTAATGGTGATTGGTCCAAAGAGGATAATTGATGCAATGCTGAGTGGCTCAGTGAAGTATTCGTCCAAAGGTCCGTCCAATGACGACTGGTCGAATACCGATTAGTCTAATGACGATTCTTCCAAAGGGGATAATTGGTGCAATGCCAAGTGGTTCAATGAACTATTCGTCCAAAGGTACGTGCAATGACAATTGGTTAAATGCCGATTAGTTTAATGGCGATTCTTCCAAAGGAGATAATTGGTGCAATGCTGAGTGGTTCAATGAACTATTCGTCCAAAGGTACATGCAATGACAATTGGTCCAACGTCTATTAGTCTAATGGCGATTCTTCCAAAGAGAATAATTGGTGCAATGCCGAAGAGTGGTTCAGTGAAGTATTCGTCCAAAGTTACGTCCAATGACGATTGGTCCAATGCCGATTAGTCTAATGGCAATTCTTCCAAAGGGGATAATTGGTGCAATTCCGAGTGGTTCAATGAACTATTCGTCTAAAGGTACTTCCAATGACAATTGGTAAAAAGCCGATTCTTCCAAAGGGGATAATTGGTGCGATGCCGAGTGGTTCAATGAACTATTCGTCCAAAGGTACGTCCAATGACAATTGATCCAATTCTGATTAGTCTAATGGCGATTCGTCCAAAGGGGATAATTGTTGCAATGCCGAGTGGTTCAATGAACTATTCGTCCAAAGGTACGTGCAATGACAATTGGTCCAATGCCGATTAGTCTAATAGCGATACTTCCAATGGGGATAATTGGTGCAATTCCGCGTGGTTCAATGAACTATTCGTCCAGAGGAACTTCCAATGACAATTGGTCCAATGCCGATTCTTCCAAAGGTGATAATTGGTGCAATGCCGAGTGGTTCAGTGAACTATTCGTCCAAAGGTACGTCCAGTGCTGATTAGTCTAATGGCGATTCGTCCAAAGGGGATAATTGGTGAAATGTCGAGTGGTTCAATGAACTATTCGTCCAAATGTACGATTGGTCCAATGCCGAGTGGTTCAATGAAGTATTCGTCCAAAGGTACGATTGGTCCAATGCTGATTGGTACCAAGGTACGACTAGTCCAGTGCCGATTGGTCCGATGATATCGTCCGACAAACAGCCTTTTTATGTATTTTCAAGAAATGAATAATAAGTTAATTTACTCTTCCCTTTACAGAATTTCCAGAACTGATTTCTACCACCAGAATTTATGATTTAGTCAGAGTTTGCGGCTTACAGTACATAAGAATTAGTTCAGTGAGTAATCAAGGTTTAAAGTCTAACACCATGTAATTTACTGAACTGTTTAGATTATTACACGAGAGCTGATCAAAAAGTTAGTTAAGTTATTGAATAAAGAAAAACAAATGAAGAGAGAGCATGTATGTTGGTTTAAAGGTACAGTATTTATAAATTTTTGGACATAGTCGACTAAGGACTGTAAGTATTTATCGGTGATTAACTTTTCCATACCTGTACAGAAAAAGTCTCCTCCAATTTGGTGTAACTAGTTAAGGACAGCAGTATTCACAGCTTGATCCGTTTGGAATCATTGTCCACTAAGGTCTTGTTTCATTTTACCGAACAAATGGTAGGCGCACGGGATACGTTGGGGTGTACGGTGGATGTTGCCACACCTCCCACTTGAATGACCGCAGCAATTCCTTTGTTTCCCGTGCTGTGTGGGATATGGTGTCGTTGTGCAGCAAAATGGCACTTTCGCTCAACTTACCCTAGTGTCTTTCTTTAATTGCCTTTCGCAAATGTCGTAGCGTTTGACAATATGAGTCGCCATTGATAGTTATCCCTTTTGGCAGAAATTTTGTGTAAACAACACCTTCACAGGCAAAGAAAACAGTCGCCATGACACTTTCCCACAGACGGTTGGACTTTTCTCTTCTTCCATGTTGGAGAGGTTATAACGAAGTAAATTTCTCCGTCATTTTTATCCGCGCCAGGACTCGAACCCGGATCCCCTCATTCCGGAATAAGTTGCTCTACCAATTGAGCTACGCGGACGTTTTATTCTGATTCCTATCTGCCTTTAAGTCGTGTGCGTCCTTCGGGCAGGTACGTCACATCTCCTATTACGTTACAAGGTGACAGGCTTCCATTCCATGGACGATCGTTTGGCTTAAGGGATGAAATGGCGAATCCACGTTTCGACGCAAAAACTTGTGACCCTCAACAGAATACCGTTGCAGAAGAGAGACAAAGACGACAGGAAACGTTGGCTTCTGTGCTGGTCAGTGAGTAAACATGGCGCCCATCTCGCACACGATTTCCGAAATCCCAGCTGCTCGTGAATGATGGAATACACAGTCCCGTACGAAATGTCTAACGTACCGGCAATTTCCGTGATTTTGATACGCCTATTATTCTGTACCATGTCGTTAACGGCGCCAAAATGCTCCGGAGTGCTACACATTGATGGTCTGCCTTCGTGGTATTCGCCCATAAGATTTGTGCGACCCTTTCCAATTATTGGCAACACTTTACATTGGCCGGGCGAGACATGGCATTTACTCCGGTACACAGCACAGATTTCACGATGGATGTCAGTGCAATTTAGACGCTTAGCCCAAAGGAATCGAATGGTACCTCGCACTTCCAATTCAAATTGTTGACACCACTTTACAATGGCCGGGCGAGACATGGCATTTCCCCGGTATACAGCACAGATTTCACGATGGATGTCAGTGCAATTCAGATGCTTAGCCCACAAAAATCGAATGGTTCTCCGCACTTCCAATTTAGAGTGAGCATCCAGTCGACGCGCCAATACCAACTGCCTCCTTCACACGACTTACGCAGATACTGAACTATAACACCTTTTGTCGGCAGCTACGACGTATTATCTACTTCGCTCCCAAGCCCATATGGTTTCACTACAATCCCACTGCAGATGGCGCTAAGTGTAACGTACTTTTTGATCCACCTACGTACACACACTCACGGACAATGAAATTTGCGCACCTAGAAGAAAACGTGCTACAACCGCGAAATTTTGCAAATAGCTAGAGTGCATGCTAGCATGCAAATGATTCACGTTTGGTGCGAGTGCGCATGACCGCACACCCTGTGATGACGCTGCAAGCACCAACCGGCAGCCTTATAAATCGGCGTGTAGTCGATGCCCCATGAAAGCGAAAAGCACCGGCCGACGGAAGCAAATGTACAGAGTGACAAGAATGCCAGGTAGATTCCAGAGAAGTCGAATTACGCAACTTACGGACTTTGGGAGAGGCCTGATCATCGTGCTGAAAACCGCAGGGTGGTCGCGCGGCGTCGTATAGCCCGTCAAGTTGATCGTTCTGACCTACCGTCCGACTGTGTTGTGAGCAGTGGACACGTGACTGCACTGCCACACGGTGGAGAGGCTCCGGATGGACCACGCGGACCACTGGTAGAGAAGATCGACGGATCGCACGGGGACCAGGTCCACTACACAGGCATATGTAGCGGCTCCTGTGTGACCACGAACCATTTTCTTACGCCGCGCGGAAGCGGATCTGCGATCCCAGCGCCCCTTACGTGTACACCGGAACATTGCCAGCTCCGTGTGTAGTGGTGCCAGGCCAGAGCGACGTGGAACGCCACGGACTGGCGTCGTGTGGTGTTTAGCGATGAATGCCGCTTTGTTTTGGAGACACATGATAATCGTGTCCGGGTGTGGAGGTCTCTCGGTCAACGGCACAATCCCAACCTCGCTGTCGAGTACCACACCTCCCCCACTGCAGGCATTATGGTCTAGGAAGCCATTGCCTACGATAGCCGATCAGCTTTAGTAGTAGTACGTGGATCATTGATGGGCTAGCGGTATGTGGATGAGATCCTACAGCCCCATGTGCTCCCATTTCTGGCTGGGATTCTAGGTGCGTTATGCCAGTAGTATAATTGCCGCCCGCACACGGCTCGGGTTGCCCAGGACTGACTACGTCATGTCCAGACACTTCCATGGCTTTCCCGCTAACCTGACATGTCCCCTATCGATCATGTGTGCGAACAGTTGAAACACCGGCTACCGCCGTGCCGCACTATCCGAGATTTAGAGTCACGCCGTCCAACACGTGTGGGCCAGTCTGCAGCAGGACAGCAACAGGCGTCTGCTCGCCTCCTGGCCGAACCGTATTGCAGCATGTATCGTCGCACGAACCGGTGCGACGCGCTGTTGAAGATGACCAGAATGCATGCCACAGATCGCTCTGTAATTGTCTTGCAGCTCTGTTTTTGCCATTCATCTGTATCATTACGTCCATAAAATTTCAGTTCAGTCCGATGTTTCCTTCTTAGTGCGCAAATTTCATTGTCCGTGAGTGTATTAAAAAGGTGTCAACAAAAAATGTCTTCCAAATCCGAAATTAAATGAAGCACCATATTATTTTATTTTTTAAGGCTTAACGGCAACCGTGAGTAACTCAATGGGATTCTCTGCAGTCCTCAGGAATCCAGTTTTAATGCTCACGTGTCCATTGAAGACGAATTTGTCGATTGTTTGTAGAAACTAGTGGTGCAGGAAGGAGACGTCTGCTATTGTAGGCCATTCCCGCCAACGTGCTTCGTGTTGTGTCTGCTAAAATTCTCCTCTCGATGTCGCTATTGTACTGCACGGTTACTTGATGCAATGGAGCTCTTCTGTTGCCTAGTACAATCCTCTCCGAATGCCATTACCCTCGAGCATCAAGCGATCATTTGCGCTAGAAGAAAGGCCGCTGACTACTTGTTTAGTCACTCATTGTACACCCTCAATACAGTTGTTGATGCATAGCCGACAGGTTTTTTCCGTTTCTGAGATGCTTGCACTTGCCTGCGTAGCGTTAATTACCATGACTCTTTCAAATTCATTTGAATTACGAGTCTTTCGCGTGTTGCCGCTATCTATGTTTCCTGCACGTTATGGCGTATACTCTAATTTAACTTTTATTTTTAGTTTCTTTCTCTATTTAAATTTGAGTTCATTCTCTTCGGCGCTTCCTACCTTAACGTTGTATTTTCTCATTCGATGAATGTATGTTGGCAACAGTCTTGAGCTCAGAGTGCCTGACATGTGCATGTTGCAAACGTCACCAGACACCTAGAATAGAAACACAACATAGCATTTATTGACATATATTATTACGGTGTCGGTCCACCTTTGGCCTTAATGCATGCACTGACCCTTGGAAACATGCTTTCGACAAGGTTTTGGAACACAGCGATAGGAATATGCTTCCATTCAGTACATAAAGCTGCCGCTAACTGTTGCTTAGTAGTAGGCTTTGGTTCCAAACTTCTTATGCGGTGCTCTGATTCATCCGATAGGTGCTCTATGTTATTAACATCAGCGCTCTGTGCTGGCACACAATACGGAATTATCGTCAAACCACGCCGTAACAGTCCTTATGACTCGATGCATTATTCTGCTGGTACCAACACGACTCTGTTCCATAGTATTGCCACAGAGTTGGTAGGGCATAATTGTCCAGAATATCGAGGTAGACGTGCTGGTTAACAGGCTCGTCCACGATAACCAATGGGTCGGGGCCATATCACAAGCCACACCTCCACAAGACTACACTGCCAACTCAAAACTTGACCGTAGGAACAGTAACACGTTCCCCCTGCTGCCGCTGTACCCTCACACGGCCATCAGACTGATGGATGTGAATGGTACGTGTACATACCGTGGTTCCAGAGTTTTTACTCACCTGTAGACTGAGGTCTTGTTCAGTACTCCGTCTATTAACTCTAACGACTCTCTTGAGGCTTCGACATCCTCTATCACTGATTTTCTTTGGTCCGCTGGTACTCCAAGCATGCCATGTGTCTTTCATTTATTCAGTACATCCAAAACAGTTGACCTGCGTATGTTTAAACGCTTTATAACGAAGGAAATTTCTCCGTCATTTTTGTTCACGCCGGGGCTCGAACCCGGGTCCCCTCATTCCGGAATAAGTCACTCTACCAATTGAGCTACGCGGACGTTCGTTATCGCTGCTTTCTGCCTTTATATCGTGTGCGTCCTGAGGGTCAGGCACGTCACATCTACTCCCCCGAAAGAGGACCGGGGCGTGGCCCACGGGTCAGCCGTGACCATGAATTGTCGCAGGCAGCCATCCGCTGAAGAATGTACTCTTGAAAACTCCCAGTCAATCTGGTGTGTGGAATACAACGTCACACACATTTATTTTTCGTAGAGCTGGAGAAGGGATTCTCTTATTTTTCGTATCTCACGGTGTGGAAAGAACATCACACCATTGCGAGATCTTGAACGGCTGGGTCATCTGGGAAGTTCGGGCGCTATTATAACGAAGTAAATTTCTACGTCATTTTTGTACATGCCGGGGCTCGAACCCGGGTCCCCTCATTCCGGAATAAGTCACTCTACCAATTGAGCTACGCGGACGATCGTTATCGCTGCTATCTGCCTTTATATCGTGTGCGTCCTGCGGCGCAGGCACGTCACAGCTTCTCGGTTTATTTTAAAGACAACCCACTAATATAGCACCCAACAATCTTTCCTTTATCAAAGTCAGTCCTTTCCCGCCGCGACATTTTCACTCAACCTCACAGTGCGAAATGATCGCGGTCGGCTGTAGGCTTGTTTTTATACCGTTTGTAGCTTTACCGCGTATCTTAACAATGCAGCCGATCCGTTCATTTGTTTTTGAAGTGGTGTCCGGTGATTTTTTCCAATATAGTGTATAATGTTACAACAAGCAGCAAAAAAGGGTATGTGGCGGTGTGATATCATACTCGTGGAAGCTGCGTTACGCTGAAGCGATGTTTACTTGAAGTCTGCGCGTTTGAGTTGTGTTTTTGTTTGTTCTAAAATAATCTTTACAACTTTGACCCGCAATAAAACCTAAACGAAATAAGATAGCGAAGTTCTGTTTTTTGTACATGTAACAGCAACGCATTAAGTTTTATTGATACGCAAAGTGTTTTTGTTTACTTTCAGGTACGACCCTAAAATTGGGATGGCTTCTTCACAGGAAAAGGCTCAGTGTGTGGCATGGTTCATAGAGACCCAGTCAGAAACGTAAGTCCAAAGGAATTTCCGTACCAAATACCGACGTAATCCACAATCCAGACTCTCAATACGCGAGTGGCACAAGAAATTTATGGAGACTGGTAGTGTGCTGCAGAAAAAGGGAGCTGGCAGGCCGAGCACTAGTGAAGAGAATACGGAACGTTGTGACATCCCTGCCCAGCAGGACGCACACGACATAAAGGCAGATAGCAGCAAGAACGAACGTCTGCGTAGCTCAGTTGGTAAAGCGACTTGTTCCGGAATAAGTGGACTCGGGTTCGATCCCCAGCGTGAACCAAAAATGACGGAGAAATTTACTTCGTTATAATGGCGCCCGAACTTCCCGGATGACCCGGCCGTTAAATATCTCGCAATGATGTGATGTTCTTTCCACACCGCGAGACAAGAAAAATAAGAGAATCCCTTCTCCAGCGCTTCGAAAAATAAATGTGTGTGACGTTGCATTCCACACACTAGATTGAATGGGAGTTCTCAAGTGCACGTTCTTCAGCGGATGGCTCCCTACGACGATTCATGGTCACGGCTGACCCGTCACATCCCCCGCCCTCTTTCGGGAGGGGGAGATGTGACGTACCTGCCCCGCCGGACGCACACAACATAAAGGCAGATAGCAGGAAGAACGAACGTATGTGTAGCTCAGTTGGTAGAGCGACTTGTTCCGGAATAAGTGGATTCGGGTTCGATCTCCGGTGTGGACCAAAAATGACGGAGAAATTTACTTCGTTATAACGTGTTCGACAAAGTTTCCTACGATAGTTCCGAGAAATCCATTCGTACGGCCTCCAGGCAGTCGAGGTTTCCAGCTGCAACGATACACATGGTGCTGCACAAGCGCTTGCACCGGACTGCCTACAAAGTGCATTTGACAGAGGCACTACACCCCGGGCATAAACCGAATCTTATTTTTTATTGGAGGTTTAACGACCATCGTGAGCAATTCAATGGGCTATAGGCAGTCGCCCGTCCCTAATTTAGGATCACTGGTTCCAGGGAAGGGAGAGAGCCAGTGCCGTAAGACAAACACAACATCCATGCCTCACCGGGATTCGAACCCGGACCCCTTTCGGACGAATGATCAGAGGCCATCGCTTAGACCACTGCACCACCGGGGGCGGCACCGAAACGTTTCAATTTTGCTGGTGATTTGCTCCACAGGGTTGATAATGAGGAAGGCTTCCTGAAACGTGTTTTATTCAGCAATGAGACAACGTTTCATGTCTGTGGTGTTATCAAGAGGCATAACTGCATAATTTGGGGGCCCGAAAACCCCGCATGCCGTCCGTGAGATTGAACGTGACATACCTAAGGTTAACGTCTGGTGGGGTTTCCTGCACAACCGCAACATCGGCCCATTCTTTTTCGCCGGAAACACAGTCATATCCAATGTTTATTTGGATATACTGAGTGAGTTTGTTACCGCCCAATTGCAGGGCGTTTAACCGACTATCATTTTCCCGCAGGACGGTACCCCCCCCCGCACTGATCACTTCAGTGTTCCTGAGTTTCTTAATGAAACCTTTCCGCACCGATGGATTGGACGGGATGGTCCAAATCCTTGGCCTCCACGTTCACCGGATCTTACCCCCTAGACCTTTTTTTGTGGGGCTATGTGAAGAATATTGTGTACCGCACAAAGGTTCCGGATGTGGATGAGCTGAAGCACAGGATTACAGCTGCCATCACAACAGTTACTGAGGACATGCTCGGGAGAACATGGCCGGAGGTCTAATACCGTCTCGACGTATTTCGTGCAACCAACGGTCGCATGTGCAGCTATACTAGCATCGCAACAAGCTTTGGAACGTGCTGTTCAATATACAATAAACCCATTTGTTGTTCTCTTATTCCGTTTCTGTTTTATTGAGGGTCAAATTTGTAAAGATTAATTGGAAGACCCTGTTGGAGTTTGTTAATTAAGTTTTCTGTTTACGTTAATTAGCTTAAAAATATTACTGTAGTGATGTTATGAATTAAGTTCTGCATGAACAGTGTTCATGAGATATTAACAGAATAAAAAGTAGAACTGTAAGTAACTATTTCTTGAACTTTACTTGAGTGACTCAGGTTTCACTTAAAATGAGTGGATATATATTTTTTTTTATTGGAGGTTTAACGACCACCGTGAGCAACTCAATGGGCTATAAGCAGTCGCCCGTCCCTAATTTAGGGTCACTGGTTCCAGGGAAGGGAGAGAGCCAGTGCCGTAAGACAAACACAACATCCATGCCTGACCGGATTCGAACCAGAACCCCTTACGGACGAAGGATCATAGGCCAGCGCCTTAGACCACTGCGCCACCGGGGCGGCAAAATGAGTGGATAAGAACTGACTTTATGTAGTGTTCAGTTCGCCATATACAGGGTAATTCAGAACTTTTTTTTTGGTTGGAGGTTTAACGACCACCGTGAGCAACTCAATGGACTATAAGCAGTCGCCCGTCTCTAATCTAGGGCCACCGGTTCCAGGGAAGGGAGAGAGCCAGTGCCGTAAGACAAACACAACATCCATGCCTCACCGGGATTCGAACCCGGACCCCATTCGGACGAATGATCAGAGGCCATCGCTTAGACCACTGCGCCATCGGGGCGGCTAATTCAGAACTCATGGTACAAACTTTACGGGGTGGTAGAGCACACTGCAACAAAAAAAAATTTTTGTATAGGAATGCATGGGCGTAAGTGACGCGTTGAGGCACAAACACAAGAAATAGACATGAAAGGAAACATAAATTGTTTACTTATAGCATCATTGACAAGTGCTTCTTTACAGCAATGTTTACAATAATTGCTCAAAATTGCGTCCACCAACAGTAATGCATGCGTGGCAGCGTCGACGGAGTGATTGACGTCAGGTATTTCTCGCACACGTGCAGCTGCAACGGATATTCGAGCGACGAAGTCCTCAACAGAGTCAACTGGAGTCTCGTAAACGAGGGATCTTCAGATGTCCGAGGCTCCACAAATCGGGCGATCGTGGTGGCCGACAGACTGGTCCACCACGGCCAATCCATCGCTCCCTAAAAGTGGCATCCAGGTAATTGCGCATATTAATGCTGAAACGGGCTGGCGCCCCATCATGCTGAAACCACAGTCCTTGTCGGACGTTCAGTGGTACATCTTGAAGCAATTCTGGTAAAACCTCTTCCAGAAAAATACGATAGCATCTGCCATCGAGTTGCGTATGAGCCAAGCAGGAAGCCGTTCACAATACCCGCCCACGCATTCACAGACAACCGTTCTTGGTACGTCGACGCTGCCACGCATGTATTACTGTTGGTGAATGCAATTTTGAGCAATTATTGTAAACATTGCTGCAAAGACGCACTTGTCAACGATGCTGTAAGTACACAATTTATGTTTCTTTTCACGTCTTTTTCTTGTGTTTGTGCCTCAACGCGTCACTTGCGCCCATACATTCCTATACAGTGCTATACCACCCCTTAAAGTTTGTCCCATGAGTTCTGAGTCACCATGTATACACGTCTCAAATAGCAAAGAACGCTACAACGTCCGAATCCGTTGTATACAGTGAGAAAACCATTTAAACATCATATTCGACTAGGTGAGTATCACACGTGTCTGATTGCTATTGGCTGTTGCTAATTCATTGTACATCTGTAACGTACTACATAGGTAACGTACTACACAGCGAAATTGCAGCGATAAATTCCGTCGGTGTAGCTTAATGGGGCAAAGCATTTGGCTCCGGAGCAGGAGGGCGGGGGCTTCGATCTTTGTCACCGGCAAATTTGTGTCTCCTCACATCTTCTTTCGCTTTGAATTTGTTTGGTGCTAAAGATCTATACCAGACGAAGTGTATCTTTTGACATTGGAAACCAAGTTAGCTCTAAATAAAGAACTAAATAATATGTCTTCGTTTTATGGAGAATCTACTTTATTAAAACCGTAAATATTTTACTGAAAACTGAACTTTTCACGGGTTAATAATCCGAAAAGTTCTAGAAATCCAGGCTATAAGATTTCTCCCATTCCGAATTTAGTCTCTATTTCTAGGTAAGGGAGAGCTCCAGAGAAGGCAGGACAAATACAATGCCCTATTTTTTCGCTCGAATTCGAACCCGGATCTACCAGCCCGAGAAGTTAAAGCTCATGTCCTAGAACACTCGACCACCATAAATAAATGGAACTTTTCCAGGAGTGAGTTTAACTATTTAACGACCATGACCCCAAAATCTTGCATCACTCTAAATACCATAACGCCCGAAACTGTCTGTTGTTTCACTTCTTTGTTTAATAACAACAGTAGTCACTGAGGGTGACTTCAGCTGTTCTCTCATAGGTCGAGAAAGTTTGAAGAACAAGTACGGGTAGGAAATCTGACTCACTGTAGACAAGCGTTTCAGGCGGCTATGGCCGTTTGTACGTACGGGCGTTTTGGGCGTTATGGTCGTTAAAGGGTTAAATGCCAGGAGTCATGTTCAATAAATTCTTCTCACTCGTCGATGAAGTTAAACTGTTTCACGATTCTGCTAAAATTAAACTGTCCTGCAGTTGTAATTATTTCTTACCAATCGCACAAATCTACTAAAAGTGGGTATTTTCGCAATTCCCGAAAATTTAACTGCGCACAAATGGAAGTTAATTCCCTTGCGATTGAATACAACTGATATTAAAATTCTCGAAGGAAGCGCTCACAAGTTAGTTTTATTCATGTTGTCCCACAAGTTAGTTGAATCACAAGTCACTAATTTTTCCTCAAATCATTAGCTATCTATATCCGTGGGCACGTGTTTCTGAGAGCTTTCGTCGTATACACAGAAGGAGAAGTGAAGTGAAAACAGTTTAATTAGAACAACGTACCTTGTTTAAACATGCAAGCAAAAAAGAACCAGATGTACTGGGACCAAGTCTGAATCCACGTTAAGTACGATGCACTCCTAATGCTTTTATAGAGAAGCGTTGCAGCGCTAGAAATTAAAAGCAATGACACTCCAATTGCAAGCCACACCTAATTTAGAAAAAAAGAATGAACACTAAAATAAAATCTGTTGGAACTTGATATTTCATGATATCTGTAAATATAACATAATGCATGAACTTACCCGTCTAGGTAAAAACGTCAGCGAAACAGCATATAATGTATAAAACTTACAATTTAACTTTTTGCTTTATAGTTCACTGCCTCTTACGTGAATTTATTTGCTGCTCGCTATTCTTTCTGCATTTAATGTCATGTCTGAACTCTCAAGGGGTTTCTTCTACACTAGTGTGCAAAAATTAAGGACGAAGAGGAGAAATTAGCATAACAGCGAAACGAGCAGGCAGAACGGACCGAAAGACCACTCAGGAGATAGACTATGGTCCGGTACAGTAAGGCATGCGCATATATGCAGCATGACGTAAGGGGGGTGTCGGAAGGGTATAAAGCACACGGGCGGTGCACGCTCAGTAATTCGGTGAAAGCTATTGCATGGTGTACATCGGTTTGAACGACGTCGAGTTGCTGCCACCGTGTGATATGGCCAATAGGCAGTCCAGTAGACGACATCTGGATGACTTTACCCGAGGGCCGCGTCATTGAGAAGTTGGAAGAAAGCCGAAGTGTGACTAGTGAGGCCAAGGAGTTCGGGATCGCTCACAACATCGTTTCACGAGCTTGGAGAGCATTTCAAACGACAGGAACAGCTGTCCGAGAGTACAGCAGTAGTCGTACACTAGCAACCACGGCGGCGGACGACCGGTATATTGTCCTAAAGGCGAGAAGAGACAGACGGCAGATGCAACAGACAACTGGACGTCCGTTATCGCGTTTTACCGTGGCCAGGAGGCTGCACAAAAGTGGTCTATTTGCACGAAAACCAGTACGGTGTGTGCGCCATTAACGCCTGCTCATCAGAGACGGCGGTTTCTGTGGTGCCAGGAACACAAGAACTGGACACATCAGCAATTGGGTCGTGTTCTCTTTACGAATGAGAGACGATTTAGTCTGACGAGCGATTCTGGACGTATACACATCTGGAGAGAGCAGGGAACACGCAATCACACCTCCAACATCATCGAAAGGGACCGGTTTGGAGGTGGCGGAGTTCTCGTTTGGGGCGGTATCATGCTTGGTAGCCGTACTGACCTCCACATCTTCCAAGGAGGTTCAGTCACTGGTGTCCGCTATTGTACCGAGGTTCTCCTGCCTCACGTGCGTTTGGTTAGAGGTGCTGTGTGTCCTGAGTTCCTCGTCATGGACAACAACGCTACACCTTTTCGTACAGTGGCTGTCGCAGAGCTGTTGGAGAGTGAAGATATTCAACGCATGGATTGGCCCGCAAGGTCCCCGGACCTAACTCCAATCGAACACGTGTGGGACCTTCTCAGGAGACGCTTGGCAGCAGGTCACCAGCCGCCAGCAACGATTCCGCAGCTGCATTTGGCGCTACAAGAGAATGGGCCGCGATGCCTCAACAGCTCATTGACAACCTCGTCCTCAGCATGGACAGACGTTGCAAATCCTGCAACGCAGTCAGGGGTGATAATATTCCCTACTAAAGACTGGATTTTTCTTGGTAGCCGCCTGTCTCATGGGCGTTTCTGTCTTCTGTCCAGTTGTGCTCGAAGCTACCTTTTCAATAAAGTGCCTTTGTATCCTTTGGATTCCTTGTTTGGACGGTTTTGCTCACTTGTCCCATATTCTTACATCTTGGGGATCTTATGGTATGATTTGAGTCGATATGGAGCACTTCTGCCTGACGTTACATTCGAAAAACCGTCTCGTCCTTAATTTTTTCATGCCAGTGTATATGTGACTTTCGTTATTCAGTGAGACTAGCTAGGCCAGGACTAACTAAGTTAACTCTGCCTTGTATAAAGTATAAAAGTGTTAGTTGTTAACACCGCTAGACTTACTTGACATTTGTTACCTAAGACATACCACGTTTCCTAATTGTTACCTAAGACATACCACGTTTCCTAATTGTTACCTTATTCTTCGTTAGTCAGTACGAAATTACATCGTTGTTACCTTATTCTTCGTTAGTCAGTACGAAATTACATCGTTGTTACCTTGTTCTTCATTAGTTATTCAGTACTACGTTAGCTCTATCTTTTTGAGGTATATAGTAAGCCGTAACCTTGTTCTTACCATGCTCTTCTTAATTATTCAGTACGAAGTTACCTTGTTCTTCGTTAGTTATTCAATAAGACGTCACCCTGTCGTTACCTTGTTATTTTTTAGTTATCAGTAAGATGTTATCTTGATGTTGCCTTGTTCTCCGTCAGTTATTCGGTACGGCGTTACCTTGTAATCTTGTTCTTTGCTAGTTATTCAGTTAGACGTTACCATGTTGTTTTCTTGTTCACAGCTAGTCATTCAGTGAGACGCTATCTTGTTATTGCCTTGTTCTCCGTTAGTTATTCAGTACGGCGTTACCTTGCAATCTTGTTCTTTGCTAGTTATTCAGTTAGACGTTACCATGTTGTTTCCTTGTTCATTGCTAGTCATTCAGTGAGACGTTTCCATGTTGCTACCTTGTTCATCAAACATAGATCTTCGCTCTTTCCACGTATATAAGTGAGTCACGGAAAAATTCTCATTGGCCGCCACCGGGAGTCGAACCCAGGGTCTTCCAGTTACGCGCCGGATATGCTTCCGTTACACCACAGCGACCTCGAATTCCTCCAGTCTCACACACGCTAACTGCCAAGCAAATTTGGCAGGTTGCTTCTTGGAGCACCGCACAATGCTGGGGATTCACCGAAGATGGTAAGCAGTAACTGAAGAAATAATTAGATGGCAGTTAGCGTGTGTGAGATTGGAGGAATTCGAGGCCGCTGTGGTGTAACGGAAGCATATCCGGCGCGTAACTGGAAGACCCTGGGTTCGACTCCCGGTGGCGGCCAATGAGAATTTTTCCGTGACTCACTTATATACGTGGAAAGAGCGAAGATCTTTGTTTGATGTTCCTGGTCCACGTTAAATGTCTGTATTAATTTGCTACCTTGTTCTTCCTCAAGGTTAGTAGATTACAAGTTTATGCTTATCCGCACTTCCGCTGGTCACTTTCTCAGGGGTCTTCTTCGTGAGGTCACCGTCCAGGAGAGCTCCTGCTTCCACACCCTGCAACCCGAGGCTTCTTGCTCCTGTTCTTATACGGTCCGATACTGTTATACATTGCGCCTCACTTCCAAGAATTTGAAGCTCCATTATTTTAGCAAACTACACTGCTGGCCACCGAAAATGCAACACCAAGAACGACACGAGATAGCAAAGCCAGATTTACTGGACACATAACAACAGATAAAAAGATGAAATGATTGAGCTTACAGGCCCGTGCGACTTGCGGAACACACAGACATCAATAGTTCGTGTAGCCCCCATGGCTGGCAATAACGGCCGCTACACGCCACGGCATCGAACGAAAGAGGCTGTGGATGTGGGCTTGGGGTATGTCGCTCCAGGCTGCTTCCACATGTTGCCGCAATTCATCGGGCGTAGCCGCGGGTGTTGCTTGCCGGGCCAGTCGGTTGCCGATCAGCGACCAGACGTGTTCGATGGGTGACATATCGGGAGAACAGGCGGACCACGGCAGAAGTGACCCTGGTGGGCCGTAAAGAATTGTTGCATGATGTGTGCCACGTTCGGGCGCGCATTGTCCTGTTGAAACGTGGCCGCTGGCAAGTCCTGCAGTTAAGGGAGGAGTACAGGCTCCAAAACGTCGGAGATGGTGCGGTGGCTGTTGAGTGTACCGGCGATGCGTACCAGAGGGGTGCGAGTGTCATATCCAATTGCGCCCCAAACCATAACGCCAGGCTACGGACCGGTATGGCGATGCATAATGCAGGTGTCATACAGTCTCTCGCCGCGGTGCAGCCACACGCGGATCCGACCATCGTGGTGTTGCAGGCAGAAGCGGGACTCGACGGAGAAGACAATGTCGTGTAATTCCGTAGTCCAGGTGCGGCGTACTCGCCGGTGGTGTCGTGTCAATGTCGTGTCATTCCGTAGTCCACCACTGCCGCACTCGCCGGTGGTGCAACGTCAATGGTAATCGGAGCAATGAGCGCCCGACAAGTCCCCGCTCCTGCAGATGACGTCGAACGGTCCGTGCTGACACAGGTTGTTGCGCAACACACCCTAATTCCTGCGCTAACGTTCGTGATGTGGCGGTGCGGGCCGTCAATGCCCGCCGCACAACATGCCGCTCCTCTAGTTCGGTTGGGTGCCGCGGCTGCGGCGATCGCACACGTAGGTCCGTCCGTCCCTCCTGCACCCACCGAATCCATACTCGCCTCACTGAGGCTAGATGTCGTCCAACACGGGCGCCGATGTCTCGGTACGATAAACCGCTGTCACGACAAGCCACTATTCGTCCTCTGTCGAACTCCGAAACATGCTGGAATGACTGCCGTATTCTACGACGAGGCATCAGGAAGCTTCCCACGCACAGGTCCGGCAGCACAACACACTTCCACGACTTACACCCCACCTTCTGTGAACCCTTCTTTTAGTGCTTCTTGGTGGCGTGCCGGGAGCACATGGTTTGCATGTGCCCTGCAATGCTAATCGTTTGCATGTCCTCTCGCGGGCGACGCATGCTGTGAATTTCAGCCCAATCGGATGCTTCCTTCTTGGTGTTGCATTTTAGGTGGCCAGCAGTGTATATTTTTCCTGGTTATACGTTCATACACTGAACATGCCTGGTGGTGCATGATAGCAACGTGTCCAAATTATCATTCGAAAACCAGAAAGAATGGCATTCGTTACCATAGGTTTCCTAAAAATGAAGTTTCGCACAAAACGTGAAATTAAGGTGCAAACGAGCTGACAATTTCAACGAAATTAATTCAGCTATTTCTTCGGAACATTTTCCCGAAAAACATTACGAGCGTGATTTAAGGAATGAACTTCGGAGTTTACCTGTCCGCAAAACGTTAAAGTACACTGCTGTATCAAGGTTAAACCTTCCTGGAAACTTTAATGTACATTCTAATTCAAACAGCAAGAACAGATAGGAGAAAAGGAAAACAACTGATCTTGTTTGCGATTCGGTGAAGACAGAATACTCCGATACTGAAGAAAAGGTTTTGGAAGACATGTGGAGTGACGGTGGTTAAAAGACTGAAATTATATGTATGAAAGACTTAAAAACAAAAAGCGGAATTTCATGAAAGGAAATTTAGATTTTTTGATGAAGGAAAATGAAGTTTCTTAGTCACTCAGTGAGACGTTACGATGTTGCTGGCTAGTTCTTCCTTAGTTATTCAGTACTCTGCTATCTTTTTTACCTTGATTCTTGTAAGTTATTCAGTACCACGTAACATTTCTCTTCATTTGTTATTCAGTATCATGTTACCTTCTAACTATTTTTTTATTGGAGGTTTAACGACCACCGTCAGCAACTCAGTGGGCTATAAGCAGTCGCCCGTCCTTAACGTAGGGTCACTGGTTCCAGGGAAGGGAAAGAGCCAGTGCCGCAAGACAAACATAACATCCATGCTTCACGGGATTCGAACCCGGACCCTTTACGGACGAATGATTAGAGGCCATCGCTTAGACCACTGCGCCACCGGAACGCCCTTGTAACTTTGTCTTCGTTAGTTGTTCAGTACGACGTTATCTTGTTGTAACCTTGTTCTGAGTTATCTATAAGGCATTACCTAGTCCTTCGTTAGTTATTCAGTACGACGTTACCTTTCTTGCTGCAACCTTCTTCGTTAGTTATTTCGTAAGACATTACCTTGTTGTTATCTTGTTCTTCGTTTGTGATTCAGTGAGACGTTACCTTATTGTTGCCTTGTTCTTTGCTAGTTATTAAATGATACCGTACCTTATTCTTTGCTGGTTATTAAATGATACCGTACCTTATTTTTTGCTAGTTATTTAGTGTGACGTTAACTTGATCTTCGTTAGTTATTCAGTACGTCGTTACCTTATTCTCCGTTAGTTATTCAGTAAGACGTTACCTTGTTCTACCTCGTTCTTTGGTATTATTCAGTACGTCGTTACCTTGTTCTTCGTTAGTTATTCAGTGAGACGTTACCTTGTTCTACCTCGTTCTTTGGTATTATTCAGTGAGGAGTTACCTTGTTCCTCCTATGTTATTCAGCACTCTGTTACCTTATTCTTCTTCAGTTACTCAGGAAAACGTTACCTTATTCTTCGTCAGTTATTCAGTCTGGCGTTACCCTGGTTCTTCGTTAATTATTCACTACGGCGTAACTTCAGTTATTCAGTGAGATGTTACTTTGTTGTAATATAGTTCTTTGTTAGCTATTCAGTGAGGCGTTATCTTGTTGTAAGCTTTTTCTTCGTTAATTATCCAGTAAGACGCTACATTTGTGTTGCCTTTTATCCCGTTAATTATTGAGTACGCCGTTACATTGTTCTTAGTAGTTCAATACGAAGTTGCCATTTTGTTGCTTTGTTTTTTGTTAGTTATTTGGTACGACGTTACTTCCTGCTGTTATCTTTCATTTCATTCGATGGTTAATCACTAACTTAGTTAATGTGTCAGTTTCTTCGCCTATGACTCAATGTTTAATTCTCCATATTTCTGATGTATCTTCAAGCTTCGCAGCTGAAGTTCAAATTTACTCCCTTCGAGAACCCAAATAAAGGCATTATTTGGCTTCTTGAAAGCAGCAACGTGAATGCTTTTCGCTTACATTCATATTCTGATTGTACTGAAATACATTGCTGGCCACCCAAAATGTAACACCAAGAAGGACACGAGATAGCAAAGCCAGATTTACTGGACACATAACAACAGATACAAAGATGAAACGATTGAGCTTACAGGCCCACGCGACTTGCGGAAAACCCTTTCATCAATAGTTCGTGTGGCCCCCATGGCTGGCAATAACGGCCGCTACACGCCGCGGCATCGAACGTAAAAGGCGTTGGATGCGGGCTTGGGGTATGTCGGCCCAGGCTGCTTCCACACGTTGCCACAGTTCATCAGGCGTAGCTGCGGGTGGTGTTTGCCGATTTGCTCTGTCGCCGATCAGCGACCAGACGTGTTCAATGGGCGATATATCGGGAGAACAAGCGGGCCACGGCAGCAGTGACACCTAGTGGGCCGTGAAGAATTGTTACAAGATGCGTGCTACGTGCGAGCGCGTATTGTCCGGTTGAAACGTGGTCGCTGGCAAGTCCTGCAGGTAAGGGAGGACTACAGGCTCCAAAACGTCGGAGATGGTGCGGTGGCTGTTGAGTGTACTGGCGATGCGTACCAGAGGGGTGCGGGTGTCATATCCAATTGCACCCCAAACCATAACGCCAGGCGACGGACCGATATGGCGATGCATAATGCAGGCGTCATACAGTCTCTCGCCGCGGTGCCTCCACACGCGTATCCGACAATCGTGGTGTTGCAAGCAGAAGCGGGATTCGTCGGAGAAGATAATGTCGTGCCATTCCGTAGTCCAGGTGCGGCGTTCAACTGACCACTGCCGCCGCACTCACCGGTGGTGTAACGTCAATGGTAATCGGAGCAATGGGCCCCGTGCGAAAAGTCCCCGCTCCTGCAGACGACGTCGAACGGTACGTGCTGACATAGGTTGATGCGCAACACACCCTAATTCCTGCGCTAACGTTCGTGATGTGGCGGTGCGAGTCGTCAATGCCCGCCGCACAACATGCCGGTCCTCTCGTTTGGTGGTGTGCCGCGGCTGCTGCGGTCCCTCCTGCACCCACCGAATCCATACTCGCCTCACTGTGGCTGGATGTCGTTCCACACGGGCGCCGATGTCTCGGTACGATAAACCGCTGTCCCGACAAGCCACTATTCGTCTTCTGTCGAACTCCGAAACGTGCTGGAATGACTGCCGTATTCTACGACGAGGCATCAGGAAGATTCCCACGCACAGGTCCGGCAGCACAACACACTTCCACTACTTACACCCCACCTTCTGTGAACCCTTCTTATAGTGCTTCTCGGTGGCGTGCCGAGCGCACATGATTTCCATATGCCCTGCAATGCTAATAGTTTGCATGTCCTCTCGCGGGAGGCGCATGCTGCGAATTTCAGGCTAATCAGATGCTTCCTTCTTGGTGTTGCATTTTGGGTGGCTAGCAGGGTATAGGTTATAGTTATTGATTTCTGTTAGTTCTCTAGGTAATGAATTCTAAAATCTTGCTCCACAGTAATGTAGACTTTATTTTATGTTTATAGTTGTAGGTAAAACTGATATACTGGTTTCTAGTATCATACTGATGTGTAATTTTTATTAGATCATCTTCTATGTTATTTCATTCTTTTGTACATAATTTCCCCTGTTAAAATCGTATAATTGCTTAACAGTCACTATATTATATTTATTAGGAAAATCTGTTGTAAAACCATGAATACCCAACCGCATATAATTATTACTGTTAAAGTTGTATTTTAAATCTATTAGTCTAATAAATTTATTTTGAAGTATTTGCAGTTTTTAAATATTGGATTGAGTTGTTTGACCCCATGTTAATATGCAATAATTAAGGTGTGTATGAATTAAGGTAAAATATAATAATTTTATACAAACAGGGGCCATCGCCCTTTCCACGTTTCTAAGTGAGTCACGGAAAAACTGTCATTGACCGCCACCAGGAATCGAACCCAGGGTCTTTCAGTTACGCGCCGGATATGCTTCCACTTCACAACAGCGGCGTAGAATTCCTGCAGACTCACACACACTAACTGCGAAGACAACTTGGCAGGTTGCTTCTTGGAGCCCCGCACAATGCTGGGGATTCACCAAAGATAGTAAGCAGCAACAGAACAAATAATTAGAAGGTCAATGAATAATAAATAGACATTTGACGTGGACCAGAAATATCAAACAGAGGTCATCGCTCTTTCCACGTTTATGAGTGAGTCACGGAAAAATTCTCATTGGCCAAAATCCGGCGCGTAACTAAAATTAAAACTTTTGGAAAAATTCCCATTGGCATATTCGGCGCGTAATTGGAAGACCCTGGGTTCGATTCCCGGTGGCGGCCAAAGATAATTTTTCCGTGACTCACTTATAAACGTGGAAAGAGCGATTACCTCTGTTTGACGATCCTGGTCTACGTCAAATGTCTGTATTTAATAATTTTAATGTTTTAACCGTAAGGTTTATTAAAACATGGCTTACAATTCCTATATGTTTTGATATTTTACTCAGAAGATTTTCTATCTATTTATTCCATTTTAAATCATTATTGAGTGTAATTCCAAGATAAGTGAAATTACTTTCTATTTTAATTGAGTTGTTATCCAATAATAATGGGGTATTCCGAGATAGCACTCCCCAAAGATGTGTGACATTAGAAAAGAGCGTCCTGTATTTTGTAGAATGGGATTTTTCCGTGAATTTCGTCACGTTTGCAGCTACATTAAACTTTGTAGCTGCAAACGGGACAAAATTCTGACTCTCCCTGACTGAGTAGAGATCTGCATGGGGCTGCCTCCCCCACCCCCACCCGAACGGCGTTTTTTTTAGGCTTTCCAACCGTAATTTGAAGAAGCGCATATGCTGCAGCTTTGTCCGTCTGTCTGTCCGCACGATAACTCGCGTAAAAATGGTTCAATTTCGATGAAATTTTAGCATGTGGTAGGGGACCACCTGGGGACAAACCCTATTGAAAATGGAAGAAATGGGATAAAAGGTCACGACATAGGAGTGGGATCCATTCCATTGTCCTTATGCGTCATAACTTGCGTAAATATGCTTCGATATCAATGAAATTTTAGTATGTGGTAGGGGACCACCTGGAGACGAACCCTATTGAAAATGGGTGAAGTGGGGTCAAAGTTCACGACATAGGAGCGGGATGCATTCCATTGCCCTTATGCGTCACAACTTGTGTAAATATGGTTCGATTTCGATGAAATTTTAGTATGTCGTAGAGGGCCACCTGGAGATGAACCCTATTGAAAGTGGGTGAAGTGGTGTCAAACGTCAGGGCATAGGAGCGGGATGCATTCCATCACATCTTATTAAAGGAGCAATTCTTGCATATATGTAAATTTTATTTTGAAAACGGCTCTAAGGATTTTGATGAAAGTGGTTAACCCACCGTTTTCTGGTACAAAAATCGATTTAGCTTAATCTCGACTTTGGAAAAATTCGTTGAGTGTGTTAAATAACCACCCCGAGTTACCACGTTTTTAGTGTCATAGCGTCGTCCTATTAATGTTTCCCATTGTTAGAAATCTTATGACGACACACTCTCGCGATCGACTCGCGATTCAGATGTTCGCACGCGGTCACGCCATCTGCCTCATTGCGTCACGCGTTGTTTGTGGATCCTATTAAAGTTTTATGACGTCACAATCTCGCGACCATCTGCCTCATTACGTTACGCGTTGTGTGCGTATTACGCATTGCTACTATTTTCTTCTAGAACAAAATGTGAGTTGTGCCAGTTGCTAGGAGTTGATGCGTAGTACAGTATAAGCAGCGGAACGCTGATTACGCATGTTTTTCCTTCAAAATTTAAATTTAATCCAGTATTTTTTTTTGTTACATTTTTGAATAGTCATTTGATGACGAGCGTATCGCTGTGCTGAAATAGGATTAGTTCATTTTTTACGCTTTCCAACCGTAGGTTGAAGAAGCGTATATGCTCCAGCTTTGTCCGTCCGTCCGTCTGTCTGCACGATAACTCGCGTAAAAATAGTTCGATTTCCATGAAATTTTAGTATGTGGTAGGGGACCACCTAGTGACGAACCCTATTGAAAATGGGATAAATGGAGGTCAAAGGTCACGACATAGGAGCGCGATCCATTCCATTGCCCTTATGCATCCTAACTTGCGTACATATGGTTCGATTTCAATGAAATTTTAGTATGTAATAGGAGACTACCTGGGAACGAACCCTATTGAAAATGGGAGAAGTGGGGTCAAAGGTCAGGACATAGGAGCGGGATGCATTCCATTGCCCTTATGCGTCATAACTTACGTGAAAATGGTTCGATTGAGACAAAACTTTATCATGTTGTTCCGGAAGTATACGTTACCGGTTCTGTTGAATATCATCGAAATGGGGTCAAAGGTCAGGTCATAGGAGCGAGATTTATTCTACAGCCATATTTCTCATAACTTGCGTAATGATTTCTGGTATGTTGGAAAGCGTATCATAATCAATACATTGCATGATTTTACTAACTTGTTTTTACAGTTTCTAACCGTACGTTGAAGAAGCGTATATGATCCAGCTTTGTCCGTCTGTCTGCCTGTCCGCACGATAACTCGCGTAAAAATGGTTCGATTTTGATGAAGTTTTAGTATGTGGCAGGGGACCACCTGGGAACGAACTCTATTGAAAATGGACGAGCCGCCCCGGTGGCGCAGTGGTCTAAGGCGTTGGCCTCTGATCATTCGTTCGTAAGGGGTCCGGGTTCGAATCCCGGTGAGGCATGGATGTTGTGTTTGTCTTACGGCACTGGCTCTCTCCCTTCCCTGGAACCAGTGACCCTAAATTAGGGACGGGCGACTGCTTATAGCCCATTGAGTTGCTCACGGTGGTCGTTAAACCTCCAATTAAAAAAAAATGGACGAAATGGGGTCAAAGGTCAGGACATAGGAGGGGATCCGTTCCATAGCCTTTATGCGTCATAACGTACGTAAAAATGCTTTGATTGCGACAAAACTTCCCCCTGTTGTTCTTTAGTTGTACTGAACCGGTTCTGTTTAATATAATTGAAATGGGGTCAAAGGCCAGGGCACAGGAGCGAGATTTATTCCACAGCCATTATTCTCATAACTTGACTAGAAAAGCTTCTATTGCAACAAAACTTTAGTATTTTGTTCCGGAGGTATACTGAACCTATTCTGTTTAATATAATCGAAATGGGGTTAAAGGTCAGGGCACAGGAGTGAAGTTTTTTCCACAACCATTATCCTCATAACTTGACTAAAAACGCTTCTATTGCGACAAAACTTTAGTATGTCGTTCCGGAGATATACTGAACAGGTTCTGTTGAATATCATCGAAATGGGGTCAAAGGTCAGGGTACAGGAGCGAGATTTATTCCACAGCCATTATCCTCATAACTTGAGTAATGGCTTCTGGTATGTCGGAAAGCGTATCATAATCAATGCATTGCATGATTTTACTAACTTGTTTTCTTTTCCGAGAATGTTTACATGAACAGAACTTTCATCATCCCGAAACCAAAATCAAAAGAGCTTTTGGCCTGATTCTTTGCTACTACGACGATGACGAAGTTTGAAGTCATTGTTTACATGCAATATTTGGGGATCCAGTGCTACTGGTATGTACAAAGTCGTATCAGTGTAATATGACTACCTACCTATAATGGGAATTGGCCCGAATGACAGCAGCAAGACTGCGTTACATGGACGCAATGAGGCCCTGGAAGGACGTGGTTCTAGGTCGATATGTAGAACCTGTCGATCCAAATAGACCAACAAATGTTCTTTGGGATTGAGGTCGGTGATTTCGCCGGCCAAGGGAGAACGAAGACATCGCTGTCGTGTTCCTGGAATCAATTACGCACTTTTTTAGCGACGTGGCACGGCACATGGTGCTGTTGGTAGACATCATCACCACTAGGGTAAATGTCCAACAGGAAGGGATGCATGTGGTTCGCGAGGATGGACAGGTAGACATTGCCGTTCAGGGACACATCCAGTGGTACCAGGGGTCCCAGGTCATACCATAAAAACATCCGCCAGACGTGCGCACTACCACCGCCGGCCTGTACTTGACTGACAAGCGTGTCCGGGTGTTGGTTCTCGTGTGTCTGACGCCGTATCCGCCACCGCCCGTCACTTCTGTGCAGTAGAAACATCGATTCGTCGGGGAAGGCAACCTTTTTACGCTCTTCCGCTGTCCAATTACGATAGTCCCATGCGAACTTCAGTCGTCGTTGCCGAAGGACCTGGGTTAACATGGGCGCAAGAGACCCATGCGCAACAGGGTTCGCTCTACTGTTATCGGGGACACGTACGTTGGTGTCCCAGCGTTCATTTGCGTGGTCAACTGCTGCACAATCGGGCGTCGATTGCCCTTTACCAGTTGACGGAGGTGACGTTCTGCTCTAGGGTCGATGGCCTTTGGGGTTCCATAGTTATGACGTCGGGAGATACTCGGTGTTCCAGCGATCCATTCTTGGTACACCCTAACCACAGCACCTCGCGAATAGCTCACTAAGTCTGCTGTTTCTGAGATGTTTCCACCCTTGGTCCTGTAGCCGTTGATCATTCCTTTTTGAACGTCCATCAAATCACTAGCTCTTCCCATTGTGCTTACGTAAAGCACTATGGCTCATATGTCCTAGCTGGCCGCTTATACCTCCGCGTGGTCGGCATTTTCACGCGCATTCTGTGACGCGGCTGCGCGGGTAGATTGTGATTCCGGGGGTGGTAATACTATTCTGATACGATCATGTAATTAGCAGCGCTGACTTTATATTGGAAAGCCAGGAAAATTATGACTAACCTGTTTAGGTGATAATAAAAAATCATCTCTAATAGACTTCCCCTGTCTTCGTTCTGCAATTAACCGACGTTTTTCTCAATTGGCGAGAGGAGAAAGGGCCTCTATCTGTTTCTACAGTATATTAGAAACACAGGCCTGACGAGAGGAAGGGGAGGCGGTTTTTAAAGTAATTTTTTTCTAAATAATATTACATGGTGTCCGAATATTTTTCAAGCTGTACCGTCACCAGGGTTGGGAAGTTACGCGTAAAAAAATATTTTCTACGTGACGCGTAAAATACGCGTAAAAATGCGTAATTTATGTCATAAATGTAAGAAATGTAATAAATTCAAAACTTGCTTTAAATACAATAAAAAATAAAAAAAGTATTATTTCGAAAGGGTTTTTATAATAAAATTTTGTAAATATATACAATATTTGATTTATATGTACTACTACTACCACAATACACATTAAAACATGTTATTTTTTAAATTTCTTTTTAATTTAATTTTACTTTAATTTAAAACCAAACTTGACCTTGTAACTCCAATCATAATTTTGACATAATACTACCACTGTTTATTTGCAATGACATATCACTGATGTGCGGAGGGGAGAATATAAAAAATTATCCACCACAAACAAAAAAAGGTTGAAGAGTTGCAACCGATCGGGTTGTCGGGTAGTAGGAAAATGATGGGTGGGGGGTAGAGGGTAGTTGAGGAAACGGAAATATGGATTATGTGGTTAGTGGAGGAGCCGAGGTGGGGCGGGCGGTGGAGATTGTATTTCACTGCGGCCCGAACTCGCTCTCCACGGCCCAGTAGAAACAGATAGAGGTCCTTTCTCCACTTACCAGTTAAGAGAGGTTTTTTTCTACTTTTTTTTTTTTACCATTCGTTTTTTTCTGAAATGTTTCGGAAAGATCGGGAGGCTCTGAAAAGTACGTACTTTGCTCAATAGAAAAAGTATTGAGCAAAGAGGAAGGCTTTCGTCGTCGTGCTACCTAATCGAGATGAAGAAATTTCGTGCTGTAGTTGAAATTAAATAATAACTTCCGTCTTAGCACGATCTTGAACGATAAAATACTTAATGGAAACTTTGGTTAAAATCATATACAGATTAAAAACACATAAAACGTTTCAGATCCGTACCGGACCCTTCCTCAAATGTGATTAGTAGCATGTAAATGGTGAGGTTAAATACACTTGGTATCAAGGAGGTTAGAAGTAAGAGGAGGTGGCATCAGCCCCTCTCCCTGTGCTTCTGGCGTGACGCCACTTTTTATCAGCTGACTACGCCAATGCGCCCAACCTAAGAATCTCCTGTATATCTCTATGGGGAAATCGCGATTTTGAACGGTTTTTTCGGACCCTTACTCTACCCATACAGGCATGAAAAAAATTGAAGCTGAAATATTCATTCCCATAAGAAAAAATTTCCAGAAAAAACAGGAAAATATGTGTTGGCATTTCTTTAAAACATTGAACAAAATAATGATTTTTTGAGCGGGAGTGCATAGTGCGCATGGTTACTTACTGCCCATGTGCAAGTAACCATGCATACTGCCCATGTGCAAGTAACCATGTTTAAAATATAACCAAAAGCCTAATTTTAAGAAATAAGAAGTCCGAAATATTCCTTCTTTCCATCCTTGGTTTGCATGCGCTAAGCAAAACTGCTTAAGCCACAGGAAGTGACGTCACCTTCCCGAATTCCCGCAGCGCAGACTCCCACCACCTCAGAGAGAGGACCGAAACAGCTGATCTGTTTTGGCTTCACTCAAAACGGGTCCCTTCACCTCCTCTTCTTCTAACCTCCTTGCTTGGTATGGATATGACGTGGTGCATGCGTAGTATAGACATGCGCATATACGTTACGATATTATAATAAGGTAACTTTTCACTGAATGTGATGATATTATAACACGGTAAATTTTCACTGAATGTGATGATATTATAACACGGTAAATTTTCACTGAATGTGATGATATTATAACACGGTAACGCTTCACTGAATGTGATGATATTATAACACGGTATTATTTCACTGAATGTGATGATATTATAACACGGTAACTTTTCACTAAATGTGATGATATTATAACACGGTAACGTTTCACTGAATGTGATGATATTATAACACGGTAAATTTTCACTGAATGTGATGATATTATAACACGGTAACGCTTCACTGAATGTTATGATATTATAGCACGGTAACTTTTCACTGAATGTGATGATATTATAACACGGTAACTTTTCACTGAATGTGATGATATTATAACACGGTAACTTTTCACTGAATGTTATGATATTATAACACGGTATTATTTCACTGAATGTGATGATATTATAACACGGTAACTTTTCACTGAATGTTATGATATTATAACACGGTAACGTTTCACTGAATGTGATAATATTATAACACGGTAACGTTTCACTGAATGTGATGATATTATAACACGATAACGTTTCACTGAATAACTTACGAGAATCAAGGTAACAACGAGGTAGCAGAGTACTGAATGACTAAGGAAGAACTCATCTTTCCGTAACCTTCAGAACTCTAACAATTCTTTCTGCGTTCATTCTGCTTTCCTTTCAGAACTTTCACATGTAAGTTTAGACTATGGTTTGAAAAGCTCAAAGACAATACGAGTATTTATTTCTTTAGCTTTTCACTTTCGTTCATCGAAATTTCATTTTCCTTCATCAAACATTCTCGTTTTCCTTCCATAAAATTTTCGTTTTCCTTCCTTGAAATTGCACTTTTTGTTTTTAGGTCTTTCATACATATAATGTCAGTATTTTAACCATCGGCACTCCACATGTCTTCCAAACTTTTTCCTTCATTATTGGAGTATTCTGTTTTTACCAATCGCGAACAAGAAACTCATGAAGATAATCATCGAATACGCTTCATAGTGAACAAATAAGTTGCTCGTACGATTAATGTTGAGAAAGCGGTATACAACTATTTAAAGCCCCTGTATAATAAGCATAAATTTAACATTTCAAATTCCAAAGAAGTACTAAGTAAAATTCAATCATTGCAAGATTATAATTTAGAAACGTACAGTAAGAACATTGTGGCATTATATCCTAACACTCCTGTTATAGAAGCAATCGAATTCATAAATGCAAAATTAATACATGAAAACATTGATGAAAAAGAGCAAATGAGCATTATACGTGCATTGAAATTTATAACCAACAGTAATTATTTCTTAAATGATGGCATTATATATAAACAAATATTTGCTGCACCCATGGGGGTCACCAATCTCCTGTCTTCTAGTAGAAGTTGTCATACAGAATATTGAACATACTTTATTCCAAAATCAACCTCTCGACTTGCCCACCTTATATTTACGTTATGTTGATGATATCCGAATATTTGGCAACATACCAGGGATAAACTTGATATATTTATACAGACCTTTAATAATACTTACTACCCAACCATCAAAACAACTCTCGCAAAAGAAGTAGATAAAAGTCTTCACTATTTAAAATTAAATTTATTTAGAAAGCAAGATTCCGTGGATTTCGCTTTTTATTGGAAACTAAGCTTTCTAACGGCATTCGTTCCATATGACTCCACACACCCTTGTGGAAATATAAGACAGCCGCTTTCAGTTATTATATTAACAGAGCAATAACGCATTCCCCCACAACAGAATTTTAATTCAGAGAAATACAATGGATTAAAAATGCTGCAGAACATTTTGGTTACAATGAACGATTGATAAATTCAATATACAATAATATCAAGAATAATCTAAACCAGACGAAACAAGGGAACACACACTGAAGTGCCAGAAAAACTGGTACACCAGTCTAATACTTGGTAGGTCCCCCACGGGAGCGCAGGACTGCAGCAATACGACGGGGCATGGACTCTACTAGCTTCTGGAAATATGCTGTAGGCAATGCACACCATACTTCCAACAGAGCGTTCCCCAATTCGGGTCTATTCCGAGGTCTCGGATTCCTGCGTTCGATAACGCGTTGCATGGAATCCCAAATGTGTTCCATCACTTTCAGATCTGGGGACTTGGGTGGGAATGGCAACACCCCAAACTCAGACGAATGCTCCTCTAACCATAATGTGGCTTCCCGACACTTGTGTGGAGGTGCATTGTTCTGTTGGAACAGGACCAACCCATCAGCATGAATGCAGGACATGAACGGATGCACCTCCTCAGAAATAATGCGCACAAGACGTTTGTAGACGTACCAGGGGTCCCAGTGAAGTCCAGCTAAACACACCCCATACCATTTCGTACCTCCGCCAGCCGGTACAGTTCCCTGTTGACATGCGGGATCCATGGCTTTATGGGGTTTGCGCGCCACACCCGAATCTTTCCATCTGCCTGATACATTTGGAAACGCAACTCGTCAGACCAGGCTACTCGTTTCCAGTCATCAAGTGTCCAGTGGCGGTGTTGCCGTGCCCAAGCGAGGCGCACAGATCTGTGTCGTGCACCCATCAAGGGGACTCGAGTTGGGCGTCGGCTCCCAAAGCCCATATCGTGTAGGCTACGTTGCACAGTCCGGACGCTGATGCTTGTTGAGGCTCCAGCATTGAATTTCGATGATGCCTGCGAGAGTGTTGCACGCCTATCGCGTGAAACGATTCTTGACAGCCGACGATGGACACGTTCACCCAATGTCTTTTTACGGCTACACTGGTATCGTAGGTTGGAGGTTTTGCCGGAATTCTTGTAGTCACGGTACACCCTTGCAATCGTCGTCCGTGAAAATCCGAACTTCGTTTCTACCTCAGAAATACTATGGCCCATCTCACGAGCGCCAACTATGACACCGCGTTGAAAATTGCCTAAATCGTTATTACTTGTCATTCTCATGCCGAAAACAGCTCTGACAGCTGGCAAGGATGTCTATCGCTTTATATACGTACTGGCGGACGCAACCGAGTGAGCGTAGGTGACGTTTCTATGTATTTTGCATAAGCTCGTCTGTACCAGTTTTTCTGGCACTTCAGTGTATATAAATCTTATGTTTCATTCCCATACTTACCACCATTGAGTAGCCTATTAAATAAAGAATATACTTCGAATGAAATAAATCTGGCCGTGTTATAGATAATGGTTCATTATTAACATCAAATAATAATAAAAAATCCACTTGGATCGGTCAGGGGTATATTCCATTCGAACCAAGACTGACAACAGAAAGATTCAATTTATATAGGAAGTACTAAAAGGCGTCTGCTTATAGATTGAAAAAACATATTCATGATTGGCAAAAAAAAAAAAAAAAAAAAAAGCCAAAACAGCTTTAATACAACACTGCATTGAAAATCAATCAGAGCTTGATTGGGAAAATATTAAACTTTTGGCATCTTATAGGACTTATAAACAAATCATTAGATCTGAGGCCCTGGTCACTGAGAAATTAAAGAATAAATGCTGTAACACTAATTCGCCACTTGAACTTCCTCATGCATGGCGACATTGTATTGAACACGAAAAGAATCAGTTTCAAAAAATGAGGAAACACAGATTCAAAGGTCATGAACTCAAGGTTACGACGGACGATGAAAGAGAACATAGCCGCCCCGGTGGCGCAGTGATCTAAGGCGCTGGCCTCTGATCATTCGTCCGTAAGGGGTCCGGGATCGAATCCCGGTCAGGCATGGATGTTGTGTTTGTCTTACGGCACTGGCTCTCCCCCTTCCCTGGAACCAGTGACCCTAAATTAGGGACGGGCGACTGCTTATAGCCCATTGAGTTGCTCACGGTGGTCGTTAAACCTCCAATCAAAAAAAAAAAAAAAGAGAACATAATACCACAGATGCGGCCACGAATATCTGCGACGATGAAGATTGAAGGCCGTGAGCCACAGGCCACATTGTTGTATCTCAATCATTTGAAGATCGTTAACAAGGACTTAGTGCCCACGTATACTTATACGAATTCACTGAAGACGGCATAAGTTTTGCCGAAACATGTTTGGATGTTTGTTGCGATGATAAAATAAGTTGGGTCATATTTACCGTTTTTATTCCTTTGGCTTTTCCACTTTGATATTTTAATTGCCATTTTCATCGAACATTCTTTCATTGTATCTGAATTTTAGCTTGAAACTTTGTTTTATTCAATTCGTGATTTTCTTGTTTCATTTTGCGAGTACTGAACCACTATGACGAAGTAATATGACATTTACAAGCAATAAGCCTAATCTACTGTGAGGTGGGTCTTACCGCTAATGTTCATTCTGTTTACAGTTTTTATTTCGCTATTTTGGACCTAACGGCTTCAACCTACGCATACATGTACATGAATTTACGTGACGAACAGTATTTCGCATTGCTTTTAATATTAGTTATACTTCAATGCCTAAGAATTCTCCTTACCAACAATGATAGAAACTGTAAGAAAAGGCTGGTATGCTAAAACACACAAAGTTACACTTAAAAAAATAAGTTAGTAAAATCATGCAATGCATTGATTATGATACGCTTTCCAACATACCAGAAATTATCACTCAAGTTATGAGGAATATGGCTGTAGAATAATTCTCGCTCCTATGCCGTGACCTTTGACCCCATTTCAATAATATTCAACAGAACCGGTTAAGTGTATTTCCCGAACAACATGATAAAGTTTTGTCTCAATCGAAGCATTTTTACATAAGCTATAACGCATAAGGGTGATGGAATGAATCCCGCTCCTATGTCCTGACCTTCGACTTCATTTCGCCCATTTTCAATAGGGTTCGTCCGCAGGTTGTCCCCTACCACATACTAAATTTTCATCGAAATCGAACCATTTTTACCTATGTTATAACGCATAAAGGCAGTGGAATGGATCCCGCTCCTATGTCCTGACCTTTGATCCCATTTTCTCAATTTTTCAATGGGGTTCGTCCCCAGGTGGTCTCCTACCACATACTAAAATTTCATTGAAATCGAACCATTTTTACGCGAGTTATCGTGCGGACGAACAGACGGACAAAGCTGGAGCATATACGCTTCTTCAACCTACGGTTGGAAAGGGTTAAACAGAAGAAAATAATTTTCCCCCTCCGTCTCAGAGTCCGAACCTTCCTGAGCACAAACAGAGTCAGAGCCCAAACCGGAGAAAATATCATGCAGTCCGAAGCGCGCCCAGGCCTACTTCAGACCAGGGCCGGATTAAGGGGTGGGGTGGGGGTCTACAGCGGCTATAATAGTTATGACGAAGTAAATTTCTTCGTCATTTTACTTCACGCCGGGCATCGAACCTGGGTCCACTCATTCCGGAATAAGTCTCTCTCCCAACTGAGCTACGCGGACTCATGCTCTCGCTGCTATCTGCCTTTATCTCATGTGCGTCTTGCGGTGCAGGCACGTCACATCTCTACTCCCCCTCCCCCGCCCCCGCCTCCCGAAAGAGGGCCGGGGGCATGCCCCACGGGTTAGCCGGGACCATGTGTCGCTGTAGGCAGTCATCCGCTGAAGAACGTGCATTTGAGAAATCCCAGACAATTTGGTGTGTGGAACGTAACATCACACACATTTATTTTTCAAAGCGCTGAAGAAGGGATTCTCTTATTTTTCCTGTCTCGCGGTGTCTATAGAACATCACACCATTGCGAGAACTTTAACGGCCAGGTCATTCTTGAAGTTCGGGCGCCAATATAACTAAGTAAGTTTCTCCGTCATTTTTGTCCACGCCGGGCATCGAACCCATTCCTCTTATTCTGGAATAAGTCGCTCTTCCAACTGAGCTACGCGCTGCTATCTGCCTTTATCTCATGTGCGTCCTGCGGTACAGGCACGTCTCATAGTCTAGGGCTTCACCATGACCTAGGGCCCAGGAGACATGCCTGGGTAAGTAATCGATAAATAAGTAGAGAGAGAGAGAGAGAGAGAGAGAGAGAGAGAGAGAGAGAGAGAGAGAGAGAGAGAGGGGGAGGGGGGGTTATAAAATAGTTTTGTTTTTGTTTCGTATGATTTCCACTTGCTCAGAAACAGAAGTTGGAAGACGAACAGATTTCAAGGCAGTGACTCACCAAAGGTGAAGTTTTCATGTTGCTGGGTACAGCGGGGTCTGCGAGACAGTTTCAGCTCTTTCACTACCACCCACCACACCTCCCAATTTGCACTTGGAACCATTAATGGTCAAAGTTCCCTGTGGCTTCACATTGCATAACAAAAAGATGCACTAAGGAAAGTATGTAAATCTAAATCATTAGAAAATCCAAGACAAAATCTTGGAACCTTAAGCCTTTAACTGTTAACTGAGAACAATGAAAAATACAGTGACTTATTATCAAAACTCTGCAGATAATTTAGTAGTTATAGTTTTGTGTTTTAACGGATTTTATAGTAATTCCGCGTCATAAGTTCTTTGAGGGCCCACTCAGATATCTTAGCCTTGGGTCCACTCAAATGTTTTAGCCTCGGGACCCACTAAAAACTTAATACGGACCTGCTTCAGGCTCTGACCCGGCTCGTCTGAGCACTGATAATTACGTGTATAGAAGATTAAAAAACTGTAAGATTTGTAACAGGATTACGTAGTCAGATCTAAACCTCATTTGTGAGAGGAATTTCTTCGAGAAATTGTACGTCTTTCTATGTTACATTCCCTTTACTACTAGTTCAATTCAATAGAGCTCCTTTGTTTCTCTAGCACAGGAGGTATTCGAGCTTTCCTCAATCTCCGGCCACATGAAAAAGAGTAAGAACGCATGTGTTTAATAACGATTATTCCAGAGAGGTTTTGAATCTTAAACTTAAATTTCGGAAGAATGAACAATACATGATATATCACTAAAGTGCCAGAAAAAAATGGTACACCAGTCTAATACTTGTTAAGTCCCCCACGGGAGCGCAGGACTGCAGAAATACGACGGGACATGGACTCCACTAGCTTCTGGAAATATGCTGTAGGCACTGCACACCATAATTTCTGCAGAGCGTTCCACAATTCGGGTGTATTCCGAATTCTCGGATTCCTGTGTTCGATAGCGCGTTGCATGGCATCCCAAATGTGTTCTATCACGTTCCGATCTGGGAACTTGGGTAGGAATGGCAACACTCCAAACTCAGATGAATGCTCCTATAACCATAATGTGTCGTCCCGACACTTGTGTGGAGGCGCATTGTCCTGTTGGGACAGGCCCAACCCATCAGCAGGAATGCAGGACATGAACGGGTGTACCTCGTCAGATAGGATGCGCACATAGCGTTGGCCGGTCACAGACGTTTGTAGACGTACCAGGGGTCCCACTGAAGTCCCGCTAAACACACCCCATACCATTTCGGACCACCCACCAGCCGGTACAATTCCCTGTTGACAGGTGGTATCCATGGCTTCATGGGGTTTGCGCCAGACACAAATCCTTCCGCCTGCCCGATACAGTTGGAAACGCGACTCGTTAAACCAGGCTACTTGTTTCCAGTCGTCAAGTGTCCAGTGGCGGTGTTGCCGTGCCCAAGCGAGGCGCATAGCTCTGTGTTGTGCACCCATTAAGGGGACTCGAGTTTGGCGTCGGCTCCCAAAGTCCATATCGTGTAGGCTACGTTGCACAGTCCGGACGCTGATGCTTGTTGAGGCTCCAGCATTGAATTCCGATGATACCTGCGAGAGTGTTGCACGCCTATCGCGTGAAACGATTCTTGACAGCCGACAATGGTCTCGTCCACCCAATGTCTTTTTACGGCCACACTGGTATCGTAGGTTGGAGGTTTTGCCGGAATTCTTGTAGTCACGGTACACCCTTGCAATGGTCGTCCGTGAAAATCCGAACTTCGTTTCTACCTTCGAAATACTGTGGCCCATCTCACGAGCGCCAACTATGACACCGCTTTGAAAATTGCTTAACTCGTTATTACTTGTTCTTCTTATGCCGAAAATAGCTCTGACAGCTGGCAAGGATGTCTATCGCTTTATGTACTCACTGGCGGACGCAACTGACTACGCGCATAGGTGACGTTGCTATGTATTTTGCATAAGCTCGTCTGTGCCAGTTTTTCTGGCACTTCAGTGTATGTTACAAAGAGTACCGAAGTAGGTGGCTGATGTACCTACATTTTTTTTTTTTTGAAGTTTTTATAAATTTCAATTATAACTTTGTCGCAGTATAGCTGATAGTAGATTTGAGAATCAAATCCAATGTATCCAAGTTACATGGATATTCGTTTTTCCATTTCGAAAACATATTCTCTTTTTCATTTTAGAGTTTCCTTTGTGGACAAAGTCTCCCTGGCCATTATGTAGAGGAAGCCTTGCGTTATTTGCGATAAGTGGAAGAAATGATCATGATCAAATGATCATATGTAGAGGATTTTAGGAAGGGAGTGTCTGACCCCCAGGCCTTAAACAACCCTTAGAAATATGAAGCTAGAAGATTTAGGCTAGAGTGCCAGATAGGAAAGTGACACGGAAGCGAAGTAGAAAGGGGTGGAAGATGCCCTATACCTAAGGTCCGACGGCTTAACGTACCCATCCGACGCACGGCGGATATTTAGTGGATCGAGCGTTTGTACCTGCGTAAGATCGAACCTGAGGTCCTTTCCGTGGCAATCACGAACGTTTCCCACTATGCCACCCCCGGCCCTAAGGGGAAGAAAATGCTTGATGAAAGTTTTAAATGGTTCGGGTCAGGCCGTGCCGTAAGCTGGAAGTTCTGAGCTAGACCGAGTAGTTAAATTTCTGGAACGGGTTGGAACGAGCTTTACGAATTAAGACCAGTGCAGACCTCCATAAGTGAGTTCCTGAGCAGTGCAGTGAACTTACCTGGGGTGATAAAACACTGAAAAAAAGGAAGAGGCCAGCTTCTTCTTTTGTTTTTCCTGACAACGTTGTAAAACCTCCGATGCAAATTGTGTTCGTATAGAAACCCACTTCTAGAAATTTTGATCGAAACGTCAACGGGTTCAGCACAATATCAGCTTCCTAGAAGACAACAGATTGACAAATTCAATATCTTATAATATTTTAGTGTTAAACGCTTTTGCTGATTTTGACACTAAATGTTTAACACTAACACTTAACCCTTTAAGCGGCTGATGAATCTGAAGTAAATGTTGCCCAAATCCCTCCGCGTTTTCCAAACAGAAATATTCACATAGTGCCATGGGCGCCCAGAAGGGGGTGGGGGCTCGATCCCCTCCGGCTCGAGCCCCCACCCCTTCTGGGCGCCCATGGGCTATCGGTGAGTACAGAGTTCGGAATCAGAATGGGGAAAAGTTGCCGATTTATCGGAGTTTGAAAAAGTACAAATTCTGATGGAACGGCGCCTCGGAACTAAGATCTCGGAAGCGGGGTGCGTCTTGTAGGTTGTGCACGTGCCGCTGTAGAGAGGAGTACGTATCAAAAGTGGTTCAGAGATGGCTCAAACGCCGATCCGTCGTCCATCGGTATGTCGTCTGCAGATCATTAATGCCAGAGAGGAGCGGAGACTGGCGCGCATTGTTCTCAGCGACCACAGGGGCACATTTTCGGCAAATCATTCGCAGCTCCAACAGTGGAGATCAGGGCAATGTGTCACAGCACACAATTCATTGCAGGATTCTGCGCATGGGCCTGCGTTGCCGAAGACCCAGCCGAGTCCCCATGCTCACTGTACGTCATTGCCAACAATGTATGAAATGGACCCAAGATCATCGAGATTGGAAAGTGGATAATTGGAATAAAGTGGCCTGGACTGACGAATGAAGATTTCTCGTGCATTATGTAGACGGAGAAACGCATATTCCCCGATTACCAACGGAGGCTACGGCACCTGGATGCACTGTTGGGTGGAAGCAACTCGGCGGCAGCGGTGTTACTGTGGGCGATGTTTTCTTGGGACACTTAAGGCCCCATTATCCCAATAGCACAATCCCTGATAGCTGTCAGGTATCTGAACATCGTTGCGGACGAAGTTCACTCATTAATGGCAGCTGTGTTCCCTAATGGTGACGGCTATTACCAAAAGGCTGCGTAATGCCACACTGCCAGAATCGTCAAGGAGTGGTTCGAGACTTTCTGTTGCCCTGGCCTCCAATTCAACTGACATGAACCCAATCGACTTGCAAAAGCGGGTTCACGCTAAATCTTCATCACCCCGAAATGTACGGGAACTGGAGGACATTATGATACCACATACCCCAGGATACCTATCGTCACCTCATCGAATAAATAGGCTAAAGGGGGTCCTTCAGCTTATTAGGTATGTGGTCATAATGTAATGGCTCATCCGTTCTTTACTTAAATTTAGACCAAATTTCTTTGTTTTATGCACTAATTCCTCTTAACCTTTCTTCGATACTTTTTTTTTTTACAGCAGAAAATTAGAAATCTTTCATCGGAATATTACTTATATCAGTATCGTACTGAGAAAGAGTAACATAGTCAGTATCGTACTGAGAAAGAGTAACATAGTCAGTATCGTACTGAGACAGTGTAACATTGCGGACGAAGCTCACTCATTAATGGCAGCTGTGTGTTCCTAATGGTGACGGCTATTACCAATTGGGGCAAACACGCCATGCCACAGTGCCAGAATCGTCAAGGAGTGGTTCGAGGAACATGCTGGTGACTTTCTGTTGCCCTAGCCTCCAATTCAACTGACATGAACCCAATCGACTTGGAAAAGCGGGTTCACGCTAAATCTCCACCACCCCGAAATGTACGGGAACTGGAGGACCTGCTGTGGGCATTATGATACCTGATACCCCAGGATATCTATCGCCACCTTATCGAATCAATGCCTTGTCGAGTGGTTGCTGTTTTGCAGGCTAAAGGGGGTCCTACACCTTATTAGGTAGGTGGTCATAATGTAATTAATGGCTCATCAGTTCTTTACTTAAATTTAGACCAAATTTTTTTGTTTTATGCACTAATTCCTCTTAAAATTTCTTCGATGCTTTTTTTTTTTTTTACAGCAGAAAATTAGAAATCTTTCATCGGAATATTACTTATATCAGTATCGTACTGAGAAAGAGTAACATAGTCAGTATCGTACTGAGAAAGAGTAACATAGTCAGTAATCGTACTGAGACAGTGTAACATTGCGGACGAAGTTCTCTCATTAATGGCAGCTGTGTGTCCCTAATGGTGACGGCTATTACCAATAGGCTAACGCGCCATGCCACACTGCCAGAATCGTCAAGGAGTGGTTCGAGGAACATGCTGGTGACTTTCTGTTGCCCTAGCCTCCAATTCAACTGACATGAACCCAATCGACTTGGAAAAGTGGGTTCACGCTAAATCTCCACCACCCCGAAATGTACGGGAACTGGAGGACCTGCTGTGGGCATTATGATACCTGATACCCCAGGATATCTATCGCCACCTTATCGAATCAATGCCTTGTCGAGTGGTTGCTGTTTTGCAGGCTAAAGGGGGTCCTACACTTTATTAGGTAGGTGGTCATAATGTAATTAATGGCTCATCAGTTCTTTACTTAAATTTAGACCAAATTTTTTTGTTTTATGCAGTAATTCCTCTTAAACTTTCTTCGATACTTTTTTTTACAGCAGAAAATTAGAAATATTTCATCGGAATATTACTTATGTCAGTATCGTACTGAGACAGAGTAACATAGGCTAGAAAAACAGGCTCGAAAACAAAGTAAAAATCTTTTCTCGCAAAAAACTTCTTGCGCGTGCGCCTGATACTGAACTCACATTCCGATACAGCATTCCTTGGAGTCCGGTCCATGTGCCGTTTAAGAAACGGCCGTATTCGCCTTTCGGTTCCTTCACAAATGTCACACTGAAAATAGAAAAGAAAATCAATGCACGTAAAACTGAAACAGTGAAACTTATCTTCACATACACTGGAATAACAACTTATTGGCAGCTCCTACTAAGTCACATGCTTGGCGGTTCTTAGCCTTCAAAATAAACTCCATTCGATGTTGTACGGATTCAACGAAGTGCTGATATCGTTCTAAATAATTCTAAACTCGATCACCAGTTATTATAATAGAATACAATATATAGACAAAATCACCGGACACCCCTCTCAGGAGCAAATGAACGGATCCACTGCATTGTTAAGATGCGCGGTACAGCTGCAAACGATATAAAAACTAGCCTGCAGCTGACAGCGATCATATCGCACTGTGAGGTTGAGTGAAACTGTCGTGGCGGGAGAGAACTGACTTTGAGAAATGAAAGATTGTTGGGCGTTATATTAGTGGGCTGTCCATAAGAGAAACCGAGAGGCGTTTAAACATACCCAAGTCAACTGTTTTGGATGTACTGAATAAGTGGAATACGCATGGCGTCCCTGAAGAAGCAAAACGAACTGGCATACCAAAGAAAATCAATGATAGAGGATGTCGAAGCCTCAGGAGAGTCGTTACAGCTAATCGACGGAGTAGTGCACAAGACCTCAGTGTACAGGTGAGTAACAATGCTGGAACCTTGGTATGTACACGTACCATTCGCAGAGAACTTCATTCCATGGGTTACCGTGGTCGTGTGGCTGCTCATAAGGCTTTCATCTCCACTCGGAATGATACTCGTCGTTTAGCATGGTGTAAAGAACATTTTTCGTGGACCGTAGATCAATGGAAACTGGTCCAATGGACTGATGAATCCGAGGGAACATTGTCAAGTTTGGAGCTGGCAGTGTATTCGTGTGTGTGTGTGGGGGGGGGGAGAGCAGGTGGCATTGTCCCGGTCCATTGGATACCGTGGAGAAACCTGTTAAACAGCACGTTTACCTCCATATCCTGAAAATTTTTGCCCTACCATGTCTGTGGCAATACTATGGTACGGAGCCTTGTTGGTACCAGCAGGATAATGCACTGAGCCATAAAGCAAGGACTGTTACTGCGTGATTTGATGATACTTGCGTATCGTGTGTGGACTGGCCAGCATAGAGCCCTTATCTTTATCCCATAGAGCACTTATGGGATGAATTATAGCGCCGCATAAGAAGTTTCGAACCAAGGCCTACAACTAAGCAACAGTTAGCGGCAGCATTATGTACTGAATGGAAACGCATACCTAATACCGCTGCGTTCTAAAACCTTGTCGAAAGCATGTTTCGAAGGGTCAGTGCAAGCATTAAGGCCAAAGGTGAACCGACACCGCACTAATGTATGTCAATAAATGCTAGGTTGTGTTTCTTTTCTAGGTGTCCGGTGACGTTTGTTTATATAGTGTATAACAGTATATTAAACTTCATCTCCAGTTATAATAGTTTTCAAACAAAAAGTTTACGTCCTTTCGACGTACAGATCACTAGCAGCTTAAACGCGGGCCTGTGTTTGCTCAGCTGAGAACACTTTTGGCACAAATTTGGCTGAGACGGGTCTGATACCCAAATCGTCCGTAACAATCGACTGAACTGAACCGAAACTAATGCTGAAGCGTCCAGATAACTCACGGATAGTGAGTCGACGACTTTCCCGCACAGCTGTGGTCACAAGTTCGACATTGTTTTCACTTTCGCTGGTTACATGCCTCCCACAAGGTTCTTCGCTATGAACACTTTCAGGACCATCTTTAAAACGTTTGCATCCCCTCATAAACTCGTGTACGACTCATGCAATCCTCCCCATAGACTTTCTCTAACTTTAAGTATGTGTCTTTGCAAGAGCTATGTACACTGAAGGGCCAGAAAAACTGGTACATCAGTCTAATACTTGATAGGTCCCCCACGGGAGCGCAGGACTGCAGAAATACGACGGGACATGGACTCCACTAGCTTCTGGAAATATGCTGTAAGCAATGCACACCATACTTCCTGCAGAGCGTTCCACAATTCGGGTGTATTTCGAGGTCTCGGATTCCTGCGTTTGATAGCGCGTTGCATGGCATCCCAAAAATGTTATATCACGTTCAGATCCGGGGACTTGGGTGGGATTGGCAGGCAGCACACCAAACTCAAATGAATGCTCCTCTAACCATAATGTGGCGTCCCAACATTTGTGTTGTCCTGTTGGAACAGGCCCAACCCATGAGCATGAATGCAGGACATGAACGGGTTGTACCTCGTCAGAAAGGATGCGCACATAGCGTTGGCCGGTCACAGACGTACCAGTGGTCCCAGTGAAGTCCAGCTAAACACACCCCATACCATTATGGACCCCCACCTCCACCAGCCGGTACAGTTCCATGTTGACAGGCAGGATCCATGGCTTCATGGGTTTTGCGCCACACACGAATCCTTCCATCTGCCCAATACAGTTTGAAACACGACTCGTCAGACCAGGCTACATGTTTCCAGTCATCAAGTGTCCAGTGGCGGGTTGCCGTGTTCAAGCGAGGGCATATCTTTGTGTCGTGCACCCATCAACGGAACTCGAGTTGGGCGTCGGCTTCCAAAGCCCATATCGTGCAGGGTACGTTGCACGATATGGGCTTTGGAAGCCGGACGCTGATGCTTGTTGAGGCTCCTGCATTGAATTTCGATTATACCTGCGAGAGTGTTGCACGCCTATCGCGTGAAACGATTCTTGAAAGAGAGACGATGTCACGTTCACCCAATGTCTTTTTACGGCCACACTGGTATCGTAGGTTGGAGGTTTTGCCGGAATTCTTGTAGTCACGGTACACCCTTGCAATGGCGGTGCGTGAAATTCAGAACTTCGTTTCTACTTCCGTAATACTATGACCCATCTCACGAGCGCCAACTATGACACCGGGTTGAAAATCGTTTAAGTCGTTATTACTTGTCATTCTCATGCCGAAAACAGCTCTGACAGCTGGCAGTGAGGATGCAGAATTTGGGATTTTCATGTAGGACTTCCGTCCACAGGGAGTAGAGTTTAGGTCCCAGCCACCTACAGCGAGATCGCCTTTTGGGCAGGACAGAAACGGAAGGAATGAGAGCAAGTCTAGCGACTTTGACAGAACAGTTTGTAGTGATATTAGAGTACAGTAGATGGCGCCACCGTACAAGTACGATATTGCACATAGATGGGTGAGAGAATTTCAGGGAGGACATAGGAAAGGATACCCATTTTACCAGTGGGTCCAGCCTGGGGGCCGTCACTTAACGTGCTCGTCCGATGCACGGCGGATATTCAGTGATTGTTAGTAAATCACACCATCTCTGAAAGATCAGCCCAGGCTTGAACCTGGGGACCCAGCTTCGATAGTCTGAAACACTAACCACTAAGCCATCCGCGGCTCTCTGACAGCTGGCAAGGATGTCTATCGCTTTATATACTCACTGTCGGACGCAACCGAGTAAGCGCATGGGTGACGTTGCCATGTATTTTGCATAAGCTCGTCTATACCAGTTTTTCTGGCACTTCAGTGTTTATACATCTGTGAGAACAACGCTAATGAAGTTGATGTCTCTCGATTTTAAATACGTGGTATTACAACTGTGGTATTGAAACAAAATTGTTACATATGTTCTGTTCAACACGTTTTTTCACCATTGCTAGAGGAGCATTATGTAATTACTAATTATTTTTGCTATATGTTGGTATTTGATGAATAAAGAAATCCATTTACCTTCAGTCTTGTTGTTAGCACGTCTTTTGTAAAGAACAAATATCGTGCTTATGTTATCGGTTTGTCCGTCCGTCTGTAGACACCATATCTCTGCAACTATTAGTCCGACTTGAACAATTCCTTTTGCATTGGGAAGCTTGAAATATGCGAATAATGATTTTTTATTTCGTTTTTTTTTTACGAAGTACAGTTTTGCCGCTAGAGGGCGTAAATGCGGGTGATATCGAATTCAAAATACATTTTTTCCATATATTTGCTTATAAACATCAGACTGAAAAAATTATTTTATCTAACGATTACAATTTTGTCGGAGAGTATTTTAGGAATAGTTACTTTTTCAAGTTACGCATAGATTTTTCGCTAGGGTCGTAAATTTAAATTACGTTTTACCCGATATTTCTTCTTCTAAAACTCCGATTTGAAATATTTTTCTTCGGTGAATACAGCTTCTTCAGCGAAATGCTCTTTCTACCTATAAACAAGTTCCAGTACAAACGATTGTTTGTTTCCGAAAAAACATCGTCATCTCAAACTACTTCTCACATGGCTCATTACTTATGACTCACCATCTATAAGTGTGAATCATTAATTACTTGTGAATGCTGATGCTAAACATGACGATCGCCTGGACTGCATTAATGCTAAATTCCCGCATTGAAAATGTGGTTACTGGTGAATTTGTGAGTGATTCTTATTCTTTGATTTGTTGGTATAAGTCAGGATGGCGAACCTGTTTGAGAGAGTGTGCCCAAATTGGTGATAATCTAAAAACCCCTGGAGATGGAATTTTGGGCACCAGATTATCACTTATTGCTAGGGACATCCTGAAAGTAATGCCTCCTGAAAATTTGGAGTGATTTTAATGAAACTGCACTGACATGTACTATGATATGTTACCAATGTGAGAAATTTTTTTTCAGAATCGGAAATAAAGATCATGAATGACAGAGAAAAGCAGTGAGCCGTAATTGAATTCCTGGAAAAAGAGGGATGTGAGGCTCGAGAAATCCACAGAAGACTCCTAACGGTGTATGGAGCAGCCACAATCCATATCAGTAATGTCCGAAGATGGATGAAGAGGTTTCGAGGAGGAGGACGTTTAGTGTCAGACAAACAACGGAGTGGAAGACCCTCAACTGCAGTGACAGATACCAACAGGCAATGAGTGAAAGACTTCGTCACAGCTGATCGTCGTGTTATAACGAAGTAAATTTCTCCGCCATTTCTGTCCACGCGAGGATTCGAACCCGGATCCCCTCATTCCGGAATAAGTGACTCTACCGATTGAGCTACGCGGACGTTTATTCTGAATCCTGTCAATCGATTGAGCTACGCGGACGTTTGTTCTGACTACTATCTGCCTTTATGTCATGTGCGTCCTGCTGGCAGGTACGTCACAGTGTCGCCATCCAGGAATTGTGTGATGCAATTCATTGTGGTCATAGTGCTATGGAAACATTAATTAGGGATCTGGGCTACAGAAAAATTTGTTCAAAGTGGATTCCAAGAAACCTAACTAGTGAGCAATGTGAGCAAAGGTGGACATGTGCTGGAATCCCTTGGACTGTTGCAAGAGGGAAGGTGAGGTGTTTTTCTCTAATGTTGTGACGGGGGATGAAACCTGGGCGTTCTTTCATGACCCAGGAACAAAACGTGTGACAACGGAATGGCATGGCGCTGCAGATCTTCACCTGGGCAGAAAAAGGTGAAAACAACTCGTTCCGCAGGAAACGTGATGGTGACAATTTTCTGGGACAAACGTGGTGTCATTTTGACTGATTTCCTTGAACGGGGTGCAAACAGTGTTCACTATGTGCAGACATTGAAGAAACTAAAGGAAACTATCAGAAGGAAAAGACGTGACATTCCACTTCATAGTGTTTGTTTTACACCATGATAATGCACGTCCCCACACCTCAATGGAGACTTCGCAGACTCTTGCCAAAATGGGGTAGACGGTGATGCCCCAACTCCCTTTTAGTGCTGGTTTGGCTTCCTCAGACTTTTTCCTGTTTGCCCCTTCGAAAGCACCCTTCGTGTGGAAAGTCTCGATGATATGAGAGACGTTAAACTGGCTGTGAACAAATGAGTAAAACGACAGCCTCAGGAATTTTTCCAAAATGGATTTTACCAATGGTTTCAAAGATGGCGAAAATATATAGAAAGTGATGGACAATACTTTTAATAGGCTAGCATTATTAACAATATGTCCAAGTATTTTTCAACCAAGTTTCACACTTGTGCTGCTACAAGTTAAAGTCTTATGTGGGGCGAGACATTACTTTCAGGCTGCCCTTTGTAATTATGTACTGTTCACTCACAAACAACAGAAGAATAACATAAATTGAGCGAAGCCGGAACCGCTTATTTCTGTTCTTACTCAAATACTGATGTACACTTTGTCTGCAAGAATTTCAACACGTGTTATATGACGTCCCCTACTCTTATAAAAGCCTAACCGGCGCCCCCAGCTTTCTTTCTTAAAAATTGTCTTTATTAGTGCAGAGCAGTGCAAAGTGTTTCCGCTAAGCCAGCATACAATTCTCACTGCTGTCATTGGCTCTCGGAAGGTGTTCTGGTTCATTTGCCAGACTTTTACTTCATCGAAATGTCACTTGACCGAAAATCATTTCACCGAAATGTCACTTGACCGAAAATCACTTCACCGAAACGATTGTTACACCGAAAGATCACTTGATCGAAGCGTTCATTTCCCCGAAGGGTCACTTGATCGAAAGGCACATTTCACCGAAGGGTCATTTGATCGAAAAGTTCATTTCACCGAAAGGTCTCTTTACCCCAAAGTTCATTTTATCGAAAGGTCATTTCACCGAAGGGTCATTTGATCGAAAAGTTCATTTCACCAAAAGGTCTCTTTACCTAAAAGTTCATTTCATCGAAAGGCACATTTCACCGAAGGGTCATTTGATCGAAAAGTTCATTTCACCAAAAGGTCTCTTTACCTAAAAGTTCATTTCATCGAAAGGCACATTTCACCGAAGGGTCATTTGATCGAAAAGTTCATTTCACCAAAAGGTCTCTTTACCTAAAAGTTCATTTCATCGAAAGGTCATTTCACCGAAGGATCAGTTTATCAAAACTTTGGATTTCATTACAGGATCTGTTGAAGCATGGTGCAATTTCGGCAGACAGACCACCGAAACGTTAGGGGATTAAACTGAAATTGAACTTTTGATTTTTCCGTATCACAGAGAACGCAAAGATTTAGTTTTAGGACAAATTTTTTTAAAGACAATAGGCCTCGGCTTAGGCCTTTTTAGCAAATTTTAATCATGTTCATAAGGCTTACATAAAACTCATATTCAGTGCTCATGTTCATAAGGTTTACATAAAGAGTAAAATGAATAATGTTGCACATTTTTTCAAACAAAATATTCAATTTTAGGTCCCTAGGCCTTTTTACCCTATTTTAATCGTGCGTGCTCATGTTCATAAGGTTTACATAGAAAGTTACTTTACATTTTACGTAATTTTTATGAATATGATTAGGGCTAAAATCTGTTAAAATGACCTGTATCCAGGCCTACGGTCAAAAAATTAATGCTTTGTGGTTGAGTAAAAGTGGAACATTATTTACTTGATTAGCTATGTAACCCTTATGAATATGAGCTCGGAGGATTAAAATTTGACAAAAAGGCACAGATCTAGGCCTTATAATTAATGTTATATTTCGAAAACCCTACTCATGGGGAGGCGTTTCATAGAAATTAAAAGTGTATTTTTTATACAATACGATAATGTTTAGGTGGCCAGTTTTTCAAAAACCCACACCACACTCCAACAAATCTGAAAAAACAAAATTCTAAGTTTTCGATAAACTGACCATTCGGTGAAACGATCTTTCGATATAATGAACTCTTGGGTAAAGTAATCTTTCGGTGAAATGAACTTTTCGATCAAATGTCCTTTCGATGAAATGAACTTTTAGGTTAAGTGACCTTTCGGTGAAATGAACTTTTGGTCAAGTGACCCTTTGGTGAAATGTATCTTTCGATCAAGCGATTTTCGGTCAAGTCACCTTTCGATCAAGTGAACGATACCCTTCGGAAGGAGCGGGGCTAACACAACAGGGCCTCCATCCTGTAGGTCCAGAGGAGGAGGTGATCGAGCATGCTATTTTGGTCGTTAAACCCTCCGTTCTCCGCATAGCTACTAATGTCCGTTCCAGTTACGGCCAGGGAGAATACTTTTTCGCTCCTTCTCAGACGAACCCAGATACGTTTCATCTTCTTGCACTCTGGATGAAGGCTTGGAGCACTTCTCTCCAAAGATGCATTAAACTGGAACGAACCCCGTTACCCCATTCCTTACTAGATTTTCGAAGCTATCATCGGCATTTAAAACTCGAAAATATCCCTAAGTAACAGATGCTTCATTTCGCAGTAATGATAATCATTATTTATTTACCTGCAGTCATGCTCGTTCTCCGAACGATTTCTTAAACATAAAATTCAAGAACGGGAAAGGTAATAAAGGTGAAGAAAAGTAATTTATGATCAGTAACTGTTTTACAATTTAGAACAAGGTCGTGACATCAGTGCATACGGTTTGACGCAAAGCAGTAGCAAGCTTTGGCGCGATTTAATTTTAAATCAAAATTTCATGGAATTTTTTACAGCATTTAAACTTTTATGGTATAATCTATATATATTAAAATCATTAATTCTATAAGGTTTTTTACTGTGAGTCTTATTTTGTAAGAACGGCTGAACGTAAAGATACGATTAAGGTATCAAAATAAAGGTCATACCATGTAGATGTGCCAGTCGAAGAGAAAAAGGAGATTGGGGCAACGGTTCGGACGTTGTGGGGCGGCAAAGTTTCCATGTAAAGGGTATGGGAGAAGCGTGCAATTGACATTCGATCGCCTGCGGTTGACTCACGCGCTGTTAAAAGCGGAATCGTGAAGAGAATGAAATAGTCCAAAGTGCGAAGTCTCTTTTCTGAGCGAACCGATACGCAACGCAACGCTAGCAGGCATTCGTATTAAAGTTCTTCTCATCGGAACAGCGAACACTCTCGAAGACCTTATTGCGTTATGCCGTTGGACTGTCTGATGTATATATAAAATTTAATGTTCATTCGATCCAGTTTATTCACGTAGGTAAGACGTTTCCCATTTTGTAAATATGTAAATAAACATTCCGTTGACCGTTGTTAGTGAAAATATTTCGGGCGACTGCTTATAGCCCATTGAGTTGCTCATGGTGGTCGTTAAAACTTCAGTCAAAAAAAAAAAAAATCACGAACCTGGACTATTGTCTTTACTGAAGTGGTTGAATGAATTTTGTCAATCAAATAAAGTTTACATTTGTTGTTTCATACGAGTTTATTCTTTAAAAAAAAAAAAAAAAACTAACCGTTGATTCCGACTGGTGAAGAGTATTCGCAACGCGAATCTCGTTCCAACAACATTTACAAACACAGTTGTGACTGAATATGAGAGTGGAAGAGTGCGCTGTCCAGTTGAATTTTTGCACACGATCGAGACGAGTGGACTTCCGCCTCACATTTTACGATTGAAAAAGGGTGCAGTCGCGATGCTCATCACGAACCTGGCCGCCCCGGTGGTGCAGCGGTCTAAGCGCTGGCTTATGATGATTCGTTCGTGAAGGGTCCGGGTTCGAATCCCGGTGAGGCATGGATGTTGTTTTTGTCTTACGGCACTGGCCCTCTCCCTTCCCTGGAACCAGTGACCCTAAGTCAAGGACGGGCAACTGCTTATTGCCATTGAGTTGCTCACGGTAATCGTTAAACCTACAGTCAAAAAAAAATCGCGAACCTGGGCTGTGGTCTTTGCTGAAGGGGTTGAATGAATTTTGTCAATCAAATAAAGTTTACATTTGTTTTTTCGTATAAGTTTATTCTTTTCAAAAAAAAAAAAAAAAAAAAAACTAACCGTCGTTTCCGACGGGTTTTGTCTACCAGCATTTCGAACAGCAGAGCTGAGCCACCCTTTTGAATTAATTTGTAACCTACCACGGGTATGTAAGGATTGGTCGACACACGGCACACGGTTAGTAAACATAACGATTGGCCGACAGTAACGATTGGTCGACAGTAACGACTAGTCGATATAAAGATCAGTCGACATTGGTCGACATAAAATGGTCAACGAAACTTGGAAAAAAAATTTCCAATAAGAATTATACAGTTCCGTTACAGGGAAGACTTATTTGAACACACAAAGAAATATGGCATTACTCAGTTGAGTTTATTTGAACACACAAAGAAATATGGCATTACTCAGTTGAGATTATTTGAACACACAAAGAAATATGGCATTCCTCAGTTGAGATTATTTGAACACACAAAGAAATATGGCATTACTCAGTTGAGTTTATTTGAACACACAAAGAAATATGGCATTACTCAGTTGAGATTATTTGAACACACAAAGAAATATGGCATTACTCAGTTGAGATTATTTGAACACACAAAGAAATATGGCATTACTCAGTTGGGATTATGTGAACACACAAAGAAATATGGCATTACTCAGTTGAGTTTATTTGAACACACAAAGAAATATGGCATTACTCAGTTGAGATTATTTGAACACACAAAGAAATATGGCATTACTGAGTTGAGATTATTTGAACACACAAAGAAATATGGCATTACTCAGTGGAGATTATTTGAACACACAAAGAAATATGGCATTACTCAGTTGAGATTATTTGAACACACAAAGAAATGTGAAATTACTCAGTTGAGATTATTTGAACACACAAAGAAATGTGAAATTACTCAGTTGAGATTATTTGAACACACAAAGAAATGTGAAATTACTCAGTTGAGATTATTTGAACACACAAAGAAATGTGAAATTACTCAGTTGAGATTATTTGAACACACAAAGAAATGTGAAATTACTCAGTTGAGATTATTTGAACACACAAAGAAATGTGAAATTACTCAGTTGAGATTATTTGAACACACAAAGAAATGGGAAATTACTCAGTTGAGATTATTTGAACACACAAAGAAATATGGAATTTACCTAAAGTGTCCCGGGGCCGTTTCGGAAATAACGTCGTTCAGAAGGCCCTCTATGTAGATTTCACCTAGAGTACAAAAGATGACACGGGGGCCTATTTGGAAATAATATGTTATAATGATGCACGTTCTGAGGACTACATTCTAAAAGATATTATTTCCAAAAAGGCACATTACGTTTTGACGGGTCAGTATGTTCTAAGAGGTACCGCTGCGAATGTATACCATAATCGTCTGAACCAATGGTTATCTCGACCAGTCGTTACTGTTGACTAGTCGTTACTGTTGACTAGTCGTTACGGTCCACTGATCGTTATGTCGACCAATCGTGCTGCCGACCAATCGTTACTGTCGACCAATCGGGTGTCGTTATGTCGACCAATCGTTATTCGACAAATCGTACGACACCGACCTACCAGCATTTCGAACAGCAGAGCTCAGCCACCCCTTTGAATGTTTGGTTTTCAGACTTTTCAAGGTGTAGAAATAGTCAGTCATACACTATTCCAAAGCCGCCGTTTTGATGTTTTTTGGTTTTCAGACTTTTCAAGGTGTAGAAATAGTCAGTCATACAATATTCCAAAGCCGCCGTTTTGATGTTTTTTGGTTTTCAGACATTTCTAGGCATAAGTACCTTACGACATATCAGCATGCCGATTTCCAGATTTTTAGGTCATTTAGGAGGGGTTGAACAATTCGCGAAACATTCAAGCTGAGAATGTTCCAAAACCACCGTTTTGTTTTGTTTTTGGTTTCCGGACTTTTCTACACATATGGACGTTAAGACCTATCGCATACCAATTTTCAGATCTCTAGGTCCTTTAGAAGTGGTCGAACAATTCGCGGACTGAAACACTCCATTTTCCCATTTTTCCAGTTTGCTTTGTATACTCGTATATATACACCGATCAGCCATTACATTATGACCACCCTCAGCCTAGAGAAATGAGCGCGTCTGGAGACTGAACGGTGGCGCAGGTAAAGTTCACACACTAGTATATATATATACAACCCGAGGACCGGCTTTTAATTAGTAGAGTGTTAGGAGTCAGAATGGAAAAAGCTGCCAATTTATCAGAGTTTGATAAAGGACAAATTGTGATGGCACCGCGGCTCAGAACTACGATCTCGGAAACGGCGCGGCTTGTGGGTTGTTCAAGTGCCGCTGTAGTGAGTACGTATCAAAAGTGGTGCACAGATGGCCAAACGACGAACCATGGTCCAGCCGTGTGTCGTCCGCCGCTCATTGATGCCAGAGGGGAGCGGAGACTGTCGCCTATTGTTCACAGCGACCACAGGGCCACAGTGCGGCAAATCACACGCATCTACAGTAGTGCTGATCAGGGCAATGTGTCACAGCACACAGTTCATCGCATCTTCTGCGCATGGGCTTGTGTAGCCGAAGTCCCAGCCATGTCTCCATGCTCACTGCACATCATCGCCAACAACGCACGAAATGAGCCCAAGATCATCGAGATTGGACCGTGGATGATTGGAAGAAAGTGGCCTGGTCTGACGAATCAAGATTCCTGGTGCATCAAGGAGACGGCCGAGCGCGGATACGCCGATTACCAACGGAGGCTATGGCAGCTGGATGCACTGTTGGGCGGAAACAGCCCGGCGGCGGTGTTATGCTGTGGGCGATGTTTTCATGGGACACTTTAGGCCCCATTATCCCAATAGCACAATCCCTGACAGCTGTCAGGTATCTGAATATCGTTGCGGACCAAGTTCTCCCATTCATGGCAACTGTGTTCTCTGCTGGTGATGGCCATTACCAACAGGATAATGCGCCATGCCACACTGCCAGAATCGTCAAGGAATGATTCGAGAAACATGCTGGTGACTTTCTGTTAATGCTCTGGTCTCTAAATTCACCTGACATGAACTCAATCGAACATTTTTTGTTCGACTTGGAAAAGTGGGTTCGCGCTAAATCACCACCACCCCGAAATGTAGGGGAACTGGAGGATCTGCTGTTGGCATAATAGTACCAGATACCCCAGGATACCTATCGCCACCTCATCGAATCGATGCCTCGCAGAGTGGCCGGTGCTTTGCGGGATAAAGGGGGTCCTACAGCTTATTAGGTAGGTGGTCATAATGTAATGTCTCATAGGTGTATATGGATTATGGGTATGTTTTAAAGAATCATCGAGCAACGCTGCATGCTGCATGCCAAATTTGTTTTTCCACCGTAGCATTCTGAACACGCGAGTCATAAATTTGGCACCCATGGTGAATGCGAAAAACAAACCTAGAACAATATCTAGTGGTATAGGAAATTTTATCTGTAAGAATAAAATTGGGACCACTTTACCTGAAATTCATCCATCGCGCGATGGTGTCGAGGGTAGGTTTCATATAACCGCCAATTGTAGTCACGCCATTTTCATCTACTTCTTCAGTAACAACTGGCGGAAACTAAAGAGAAAAGCAAACTAATTCTGACGTTTTCAGTAAGATTCACTACTGTTTGTGAAAACTGCAACACCGAGAAAGAATAGCGCTAATTAAATGAAATTTATATCACAGATTCCTCATGTTACAGGAGATAACTGATTGCATTTGTAGAACTACACAAGATTTCTTTTCTTCAAAACTCAGCATCGTATGAAACCACCTCGAGCAACAATAATAGTATCTACAGACATAAATGGAGCTGTTGTATCCATGTAACATAACCACAGAAATTTGAAAATTTTATCGTCCTGGGACGGAAATCGAACCCGCATCTCTCGATTTGCGCTCGAGTATTTCAAATTTCTGTGGATGGTTATGTTACACGGAAAGAGCAGCTTCATTTATGTCTGTATTAATAATTCCATGTGTTTCGAACGGGTATCGTTCACTTAATCGAAAGACCACTTGACCGAAAATCACTTGAGCGAAAGGTACATTTCACCGAAGGGTCACTTGACCGAAAATCACTTGAGCGAAAGGTACATTTCACCGAAGGGTCACTTGACCGAAAAGTTCACTTTACCGAAAGGTCACTTCACCTAAAAGTTAATTTTATCGAAAGTACATTTGATCGAAAAGTTCATTCCACCGAAGGATTACTTTACCTAAAAGTTCGTTATATCAAAAGATCATTTCACCGAATGGTCAATTTACCGAAAACTTAGAATTTTGTTTTTTCAGATTTGTTGGAGAGTGGTGCGGGTTTTTGAAAAACTGGCCACCTAAACATTATCGTATTGTATAAAAAATACACTTTTAATTTCTATGAAACGCCTCCCCATGAGTAGGTTTTTAGAAATATAACATTTATTATAAGGCCTAGACCTGTGTTTTTTTTGTCAAATTTTAATCCTCCGAGCTCATATTCATAAGGGTTGTGACGTACCTGCCAGCAGGACGCACACGACATAAAGGCAGATAGGAGTTAGAATGAACGTCCGCGTAGCTCAATTGGTAGAGTGACTTATTTCGGAATGAGGGGATCCGGGTTCGAATCCCGGCGTAGACCAGAAATGACGGAGAAATTCACTTCGTTATAATGGCACCCGAACTATCCGGATGACCCGACCGTTCAAAATCTCGCAATGGTGTGATGTTACTTCCACACCGCGAGATAGGAAAAATCAGAGAATCCCTTCTCCATCGCTTCGAAAAATAAATGTGTGTGACGTTGCATTCCACACACCAGATTGACTGGGAGTTCTCAAGTGCACGTTCCACAGTGGATGGCTGCCTGCAACGATTCATGGTCACGGCTGACCGGTGGGCCATGCCCCCGGCCCTCTTTCTGGGAGGGGGAGATGTGACGTACCTGCCAGCAGGACGCACACGACATAAAGGCAGATAGGAGTTAGAATGAACGTCAGCGTAGCTCAATTGGTAGAGTGACTTATTCCGGAATGAGGGGATCCGGGTTCGAATCCTGGCGTGGACAGAAATGACGGAGAAATTTACTTCGTTATAGGGTTACATAGCAAATCAAGTAAATAATGTTCCACTTATACTCAACCACAAAACATTAATTTTTTTACCGTAGGCGTAGATACAGGCCATTTTAACAGATTTTAACCCTACTCATATTCATAAGCATTACATAAAATGGAAAGTAACTCTTTATGTAAACCTTATGAACATAAACACGCACGGTTAAAATTTGCTAAAAAGGCCTAAGCCGAGACTTAGGGCACTAAAATTTATTATTTTTGCGTGAAAAAATGTGCATTATTAACTTGACTTTTTATGTAAACCTTCTGAATATGAGCACGCACGTTTAAAATGTGCTAAAAAGGCCTAAGTCGAGGCCTAGAGCTCTAAACGTGATTCTTTTTTGCCTGAAAAAATTTGCAACATTATTAATTTTACTTTTTATGTAAACCTTATGAACATGAGCACTGAGCATTACTTTTATGTAAACCTTATGAACGTGATTAAACTTTGCTATAAAGGCCTAAGCTGAATATATTGTATTATTCAGCTTAGGCCTTTTTAGCAAAGTTTTGAAAAAAAAGATTTGTCTTAAAACTAAAAAAAATATATATATTGTCTTGAAAAAAAAGATTTGTCTCAAAACTAAAAAAAATATTTGCATTCTCTGTGACACGGAGAAATCAAAAGTGCAATGTGAGTATGATCCCCTAACGTTTCGGTGCCGCCCCGGTGGCGCAGTGGTCTAAGGCGCTGGCCTCTGATCATTCGTCCGTAAGGGGTCCGGGTTCGTATCCCGGTTAGGCAGGGATGTTGTGTTTGTCTTACGGCACTGGCTCTTTCCCTTCCCTGGAACCAGTGACCCTAAATTAGGGACGGGCGACTGCTTATAGCCCATTGAATTGCTCACGGTGGTCGTTAAACCTCCAATAAAAAAAAAAAAAAAAACGTTTCGGTGGTCTATCTGCCGAACTTACACCATGCTTTAACAGATCCTGTAATGAAATCCAAAGTTTTCGATAAACTGACCCTTCGGTGAAATGACCTTTCGATGAAATGAACTTTTAGATCAAAGGACCCTTCGGTGAAATGTGCCTTTCGATCAAGTGACCCCTCGGGGAAATGAACTCTTCGATCAAGTGATCTTTCGGTGAAGTGATTTTTGGTCAAGTTACACTTCGGTGAAGTAAACGTCGGGCAAATGTACCAGACCCCTTCTTTCAGAGTTGTCGTGGCTCTATATTCCAGCAGGACAATGCTCTGCTACATCTGGCCTCCGAAGAACGTCTAGGACATGCTGGCCTGTCAAATCCACCAGTCATCACAAATGAATTCTGCTCTCGTGTAAAAGCAACCTGGCAGGCTATTCCGCAAGATGACATCAGAAACCTCCTTCATTCAATGTCACGTAGTGTAGATGTTGTTGATTCGAAGTTGATTGGGCAGCCAATACCCATAGCACGATGTATCAAGTTCAGCTGGATATGATATATCGTGCTATGGGTATTGGCTGCCCTATGATCTTCGAGTTCACGTCTGCACGAATGTGTAATAATACTAACGTAGATACTGTTAAGTTGGAAACGGGTCTGGTTCATTTGCCCGACGTTTACTTCAGCGAAGGGTCACTTGACCGAAAATCACTTCACCGAAAGTCACTTGATCGAAGAGTTCACTTTACCGATGGGTCACTTGATCGAAAGGTACATTTCACCGAAGGGTCACTTGATCGAAAAGTTCATTTCACCGAAAGGTCTCTTTACCTAAAAGTTCATTTCATCGAAAGGTCAATTCACCGAAGGATCAGTTTAATTAGAGCTGGACTTGATACATCGTGCACCGAAGGGTCATCATATGCAGCTGGACTTGATACATCGTGCACCGAAGGGTCATCATATGCAGCTGGACTTGATACATCGTGTTATGGGTACTGGCTTTCCAATCAAATTCGAATTAATAACATCTACGCTGTGTGGCATTGAATGAAGGAGGTTTCTGATGTCATTTTGCGGAATAGCCTGCCAGGCTGCTTTTACACGAGACCAGAATTCATTTGTGGTGACTGGTGGAGGCATTTGACAGGCCAGCATGTCCTAGACGTGTTCAACGGGAGACATATCTGGCGAACGTGCAGACCACGGGAGAAGCCGTATCTGCCGTGCATGGAAGAGGTCTTAGACATTCGGGGGCCACATGTGGCAGAGCATTGTTCTGCTGGAATATAGCGCCACGACAACTCTGAAAGAAGGGTATCTACCGCCTGTTGCTCCAAAACATTTCTGATGCATCGCGGCTGTTGATAGTTCCCTCAATTCGTGCCAAGCGTGGTTGCAAGTTGAGCGTAATGGCGCCCCAAACCGTGAAGGAGGCCGGTATGAAGCTGCAAAATGCACGCTGCCAGGTGCCGATGATGGTCGCATACGTGTTAGAAGACACCACGATGTCTTTGAATGCTTATGGGGCCGTCATGGTGCATCAAGCTGAATCGTGATTCGTCAGAAAACACGACTTGTTGCCAATCAGCGCGAAAATGTCTTTGTTCGAAACCCCATTGCAGCCTGAAGCGTCTGTGATTGTGGATCAAAGGAAAGCGCAGTAATAGGCTGCTAGCGACCAGTCACCTATTAAGCAGAAAACGTTTAACCCTTTAACGACCATGATCCAGAAATCTTACATCACCCTAAATACCATAACGCCCAAAACTATCTGTTGGTTCACTTCTTCGTTTAGTAACAACGGTAATGACTGAGGGTAACTAACACCTGCTGATTCCTTAAAGGTCGTGAAAATTTGAAAAGCAGGTAAGGGTAGAAAATCTGACTCACTCTAGACAAGCGTTTCGGGCGTTATGGTTGTTTGTGTGTACGGGCGTTTTGGGCGTTCTGGTCGTTAAATGTTCTGGAGAACAAAGCCTGACCTATGATAGTGCTCCACTCCAGCTCTAACTCCGTGAATGTTGCTGTGCAATCGTATCGGTCTCTGCCATACTGTGGAGGTGTCTATCACGCGGTGTCGTGCAATTTTGAGGTCCATTTCTCGGATTTTTGTACGTCCGAGCCACATTTGTTAACTAATGCGACATTCGCATCACTGTACTGGTCATTCGTCTCGTATGAGTGGCAATTTCGCGGTAGGAAAATCCAATTTCTCTCATCCCAACAATCCTTCCTCGCTCAAAGTCCGTTAGGTGTTCATAACGCGACCTTCCTCGGCGGCGGGGCATAATGAGGCACGATAAACGCCCTTTCGACTTAATGTCGGCTCTTCACTGATTGCAACAACTGATTTGAACCAGTTCCTTAATACGCAAGACTCACGGACAATGAAATTTGCGCACCTAAAAGAAAACATACTACAACCGCGAAATTTTGCAAATAGCTAGAATGCGTGCTGGTATGTAAATGATTCACGTTTGGTGCTGTTGCACAAGCCTGCGCGCTCTGTGGTGGCACTACAAGTGCTAACCAGCAGCCCTAGAAACCAGCCTGTAGTCGATGCCCCATGAAAGAGAAAAGCACCTGCCGACGCAAGCAAGAGTACATAGTGACAAGAATGCCGGGTAGACGCCAGAGACGTCGAGTTACGTAACTTACGGACTTTGAGAGAGGCCTGATCATCGGGCCGAAAACCGCAGGGTAGGTGACGCACCTTATAGTCCGCCACGTGGATCGTTCTGACCATACCGTCCGACTGTGTTGGAAGCAGTGGACACGCGACGGCACTGCCACACGGCGCAGCAGCTCCGGACAGACCAGGAGGACCACCGGTAGAGAGGATCGACGGATCGTGCGCCAGGCACGAACGGATCCCACGGGGACCCGGTCCACTATACAGGCAGATGTAGCGGATCCTGTGTGCCCACGAACCATTTCCCGACGCCTCGCGGAGTCGAATCGGTGATCCCAACGCCCCTTACGTATGCTGCCATTAACAGTGGAACATCGCCGGCTGCGTGTGCAGTGGTGCCAGGCCGGAGAGACGTGGAAAGCCATAGATTGGTGACACGTGTGGTGTTTAGCGATGAGTGCCGCTTCGTTTTGGAGACACACGATTATCGTGTCCGGGTGTGTAGGTCCTCGGGTCAACGGTACAATCCCAACCTCTCTATCGAGCGCCACACCTACCCCACTGCAGGCATTATAGTCTGGGGAGCCATTGCCCAAGATAGCCGATCAGCTCTGGTAGTGGTACGTGGATCATTGACGGGCCAGCGGTATGTGGTTGAGATCGTACGGCCCCATGTGCTCCCATTTCTGGCCGGGATTCCAGGTGCGCTATAATAGCAGGATAGTGCAAGCCCGCACATGCCTCTGGTTGCCCAGGACTGACTATGTCATGTCCAGACACTTCCATGGCCTGCCGGCTCCGCAAACATGTCGTCTGCCGAGTATGTGTGGGACACATTGAAACTCCGGCTACCGTCGTGCCGCACTATCCGGGATTTGAGCACACGGTCCAACACATGTGGACCAATCTGCCGCAGGACAACATCAGGCGTCTGTTCGCCTCCATGCCGCACCGTATTGCAGCATGTATCGCCGCCCGAGGCCGTGCGACGAGCTATTGAAGATGACCGGATTGCGTGCCACAGATCACTCTGTAATTGTCCTGCAGTTGTGTTTTTGCCATCGTGTGTATCATTCATCTGTGTTATTTCGTCCATAAATTTTTTTTTTTTTTTTTTTTTGAGGTTTAACGACCACCGTGAGCAACTCAATGGGCTATAAGCAGTCGCCCGTCCCTAATTTAGGGTCACTGGTTCCAGGGAAGGGAGAGAGCCAGTGCCGTAAGACAAACACAACATCCATGCCTGACCGGGATTCGAACCCGGACCCCTTACGGACGAATGATCAGAGGCCAACGCCTTAGACCACTGCGCCACCGGGGCGGCCCATAAAATTTCAGTTCAATCCGATGCTTCCTTCTTGGAGCGCAAATTTCATTGTCCGTGAGTCTATATAAATAAATAAGGAGCACAATTGTACATCAAATTGATTGGAGGTTTAACGATCACCGTGAGCTGCTCGATGGACTATAAGCAGTCACCCGTCCCTAATTTAGAGTCACTGGTTCCAGGGAAGGTGGAGAGATAGTGCCGTAAGACAATGACAACATCCAGGTCTCACTGGGATTTGAACTCATGCGAGCACCCTTCCTGCTCCAGGGCGATGAAATTTTCAAGTTTTCTGAGAGGTGTTACATGGATGACTAGTATATGGTACAAACAAATTCAGAATTTATATTCTGTTTGCTTTGAATATTCTAAGAATGTTTGTGTTAAATTTTTAGGAAACAAGAGGACAGAAAACTATGGGCCGCCCCGGTGGCGCAGTGGTCTAAGGCGTTGGCCTCTGATCATTCTTCCGTAAGGGGTCCGGGTTCGAATCCCGGTCAGGCATGGATGTTGTGTATGTCTTACGGCACTGGCTCTCTCCCTTCCCTGGAACCAGTGACCCTAAATTAGGGACGGGCGACTGCTTATAGCCCATTGAGTTGCTCACGGTGGTCGTTAAACCTCCAATCAAAAAAAAAAAAAAGAAAACTATGGAGAGCTTGTGGATGTCTTGCTTTCAAGTTACAGGAAACTTGGCTGCAACTCTGAAAATTCATTTGCGATAATGTCTCTGAAAATTCATTTTCGGCACTCCCATCTTGACTTCTCTCTAGAAAACTGTGCAGATCTGAGTGATGAGTACGGCGAGCTTTTCCATTGAGACATTTCAGCAATGGAGAACAGGTACAAGCGGAAGCGGAGTCCTGCCATGTTAGCAGACTACTGTTGCTCCATGTCCAGGGTTTGTAGCGGTAACCTACAAACGAAAGCGCTTAACATTAATTTAAAACGGCCTAGCCTGGACCAGAAATACAAAACTAATTAGACAGTAGAGTGACATTATTGCCACCACCTCCTACTTTTGACAACAGCGCGTAGCCAATGGAAGAAGGCACGTGCCGTGAGCTGGCTTGGAGGGCACATAAGGTGTGCTGTAGGCATCCTGAAAACATATCACTCGTTGCTGTCATAGATAAAAGGAGTGGTCTATCAGATTTGTAAAAAGGGGAGATTATCGGCTTTCGGGATAAGGGTAGCAGTATTTCTGAAATAGCGCAGTTTGCGAACTGTTCCCGTGCTGCTGTAGTTAAAGTGTATCGTGATTGGTCAAATGGTACCATTGCGAATAAGCAACGTGGAAATTACGGAACACAACGTGCCATTGATGTGAGACGTGAACGTCGGCTGTGAAGGTGCGTGAGAGCCGATTGACACGCTACAGTGGAGCAACTCACTGGCCGAATTAACCAAGGGGCTACCTGAAGTGTGTCTAAAATGACAGTTCGGTGAACCCTTCTGCGTACGGGGTTCCGATGCAGATGGTCGATTACTGCACGTATACAAACAAAGGTGCACCGTCAGAGAAGGCTTACATTTGCACGGCAGTATCCGAATTGGACCTCGGCTGATTGGCGAAGGATTGCCTTCTCCGATGAGTCACGTTTTCTGCTTCATCGAACGGATGGACGTTGGCGTATAAGGCGAGAAACAATGGAGAACAAACACTCTTCAACCACTGCTGGCAGAACACAAGCTAGGGAGGAGGGGGGGGCAGCGATGTGGTCTGGGGAATGTTTTCGTGGCATTCTCTGGATCCACTCATACCTGTGGAAGGCATTATGAGCCGCCCCGGTGGCGCAGTGGTCTAAGGCGTTGGCCTCTGTTCATTCGTCCGTAAGGGGTCCGGGTTCGAATCCCGGTCAGGCATGGATGTTGTGTTTGTCTTACGGCACTGGCTCTCTCCCTTCCCTGGAACCAGTGACCCTAAATTAGGTACGGGCGACTGCTTATAGCCCATTTGAGTTGCTCACGGTGGTCGTTAAACCTCCAATCAAAAATAAAAAAAAAAAAAAAGGCATTATGGGTCGAATTCGTTATGAATCCATCCTTGCAGACCACGTACACCTATACATGCTGATTGTCTTCCCTAGGGCGGATGGGATCTTCCAAGACGACAATGGGACGTGTCAGACAGCTAGAAATGTCCGAGAGTGGTTGGAAGAGGTCGATGAAGGCATCAAAGTACTTCCCTGGGCCCCATAATTCCCCAGACCTAAACCCAATTGAGCATCTGTGGGACCACCTCGATCGTGTTGTTCGCTCTATGGATCCTCCACCACGCACCCTCCAGCAGCTGTTAGATGCACTGCAGTCAGCGTGGCTCCACATACCTCTGAACACCTTCCACCATTTTAATGAGTCACTCCCAGCCTGTCTAGCTGCTGTCCGCGCTGCACACGGCGGCTACTCTGGATATTAGTTGGTGGTCATAATTATGTGACTCGACCGTGTATTTTGTACTGACTGAAATCTGCATACAAAACAAATTCAAAAGAACTCTAAATAATTAGTTTAATTTCATTGGAAATTTCACTGAATACTTCATCTTTAAAATGTTTTCTAAATATATCTAACACGTACTTGTGATTTTATTTTCTCATATATGAACTCTACTTGATAAAAACTTGAGGCAAGTAAATTTTTTCATGGTCATATTTAATCTTCTTACATGTACACCAATGAGCCATTATATTGTGACCACCCCCAGGCAAGAGAAATGAGCGCGCCTGGAGACCGAACATTGGCGCAGGTGAAGTTCATAGAGCAGTATATATACAACCCGTGGACCGGCTTTCGGTTAGTAGAGTGTTCCGAGTCAGAATATGGAAAACTGTCGATTTATGGGAGTTTGATAAAAGACAAATTGTGAGGACACGGTGTCTCGGAACTACAACCTAGGAAAGGGCGTGGACTGTGGGTTGTTCACGTGCCTCAGTAGTGAGTACGTATCAAAAGTGGTGCACAGATGGCCAAAAAAAAAACGAACCGTCGTCCGCCGCTCATTGATGCCAGAGAGGAGCGGAGACTGTAGCGCATTGTTCACAGCGACCGCAGGGCCACAGTGCGGCAAATCACCCACAGCTACAGTAGTGATGATTAGGCTAATGTGTCACAGCACACATTTCATCGTATGCCTTCTGCGCATGCGCCTGCGTAGCGGAAGACCCAGTCGTGTTCCCATGCTCGCTGCATGTCATCGCCAACAACGCATGAAATGGGCACAAGATCATCGAGATTGGACCCTTGGATGATTGGAAGAAAGTGGCCTAGTCTGACGAATGAAGATTCGTGGTGCATCACGTAGACGGCCGAGCGCGTGTACGCCGATTACGAACGGAGGTTATGGCACCTGGATGCACTGTTGGGCGGAATTAGCCCGGCGGTGGTGTTATGCTGTAGGCAATGTTTTCTTGCGACACTTTAGGCCCCATTATTTCAATAGCACAATCCCTGACAGTTGTCAGGGATTTGAAAATCGTTGCAGACCAAGCTCACGCATTCATGGCAACTGTGTTCCCTGCTGGTGAAGGAGGTTACCACTGGGATAATGCACTTAGCTACACTGCCAGAATTGTCAAGGAGTGGTTAGAGGAACATGCTGGTGACTTTCTGTTAATGCCCTGGCCTCCAAATTTACCAGACATGAACCCAATCTAACATTTGTGGTTCGACTTGGAAAAGCGGGTTCGCGCTGAATCACCACCACATCTCGAAATTTACGGGAACTGGAGGACCTGCTGTTGACATTATGGTACCAGATACCACAGGACACCTATCGCTACTTCATCGAATGGATGCCTTGCCGATTGGTCGCTGTTTTGCAGGCTAAATGGGTCCCACAGCTTATTAGGTAGGTGGTCATAATGTAATGGCTCGTCGGTGTAAATACATATAAACATTCATAAATAAAGCGGGATACAAAGTTTTGTGTAAAAACTGTTGATTAGTGTAATAAATAGACTGCAGACTGCATCAGTCTACACATCTCACCACCCTTTTAACATTCAGCATTCATTATCTATTTTGCTCTGACTTACTATCAGCTTTGCCAAAATGTGCAAGTTGTCCAGGGAAGTAATGCTCAGTTCAGTAACAAAATGTTTAACCGCGAAGTAACAAAATTTACATAAGAAGACAGGAGCACAAAAAAAAATGCTAAATAAAACTATACATCACAACTCTTACAACAGGATTATATTGACTGCCAGCAGAGTGTTAGAAAAACTGAGCGTTTCATTCCTCTGATTAAATACGGTTTCGTCAATTATTTCCAAATCCTACATTCTGGTGTTATGTCTAAAATGTTAGGCATTTAGTTCATGTTGGAAAGGTTTGATATGTAAATATTCAGAGACGCCGTCATGGAGAAAAATCTGTTATAAGTGCAAAATACAAAAGAATTCATTTCTGTTGAAGTCATTCAATCCGAAAGTTTGTCACATACTATTTCATTTTCGACGGTTGTGTACAGAAAAGTAGTTATGAGATCGGGCATATTTTGGAGGGAAAAAAATGAACACAAATGTTTTATAAATACAGTCATTTAAGTTTGCAGTCTAACACAGATGAAATATTTATGAAGATTTCATCTGTGTTAGACTGAAACTTAACTGACAAAATCCATCGGATTTGTCGATTTGATTGCAAAACAAGTTCCCAACGTTTTACGATCCATTATTTGTCTACCGACCTGCTGCGAAAATGCTGTTACAATCTTTTTGAAAATGCAATACTAAAAACTCAGATTAAATATTAATCACAAGTATTACATTAGCTGCGGTTATTGGTAACTATCAGAGATTGCGAGTTTCCCCTCTGTCTTTCTCTCTGCTTCTGTTAGAAAATAGTATTGATTTTTTGAAGGATATCAAAGTGTCTGCTCTGCGTAAGCAGTTTACTAACGGTTTTGTAGACCGGGGTGGAAAGAACAAAATTTAGTTATTCACAGATGAATATCCAATTACAGTTTCATATTTGCTATCATGATATTACCACGTCCGGAAGCCAAGCGATAAATTACCTTAATTTATCCACGACGTTGCTGCAAAAGTAGATTTATTTCTGTGATATTTTGGTACTTGGCCATAATCGTAATGGAGTACATGCTCAACATATAAAATTTTCCTTTCTGGAAAATATCTCAGACCAAAAAACCATAAACTTAAACAACTGATAATTTGCTCTCAAGAGCATATGCCCTGTTTAAAATATTTTGCATTAAGCCTTTAGCAAGTGAAATAAATTTATTTCCCACAAGTTATTTCAAATGATGAAATTTTTAAATCATATGGCAATTCAAAATTCATTATGTATCAAAACAAATGAACATGTATTTATTGGCATTCTTGATTCATTATTTACAAAAACGAACGAATATGTACTTCCTTTTATTGTGTACTATTTACAAAATTATGTTTCCATACACGTATATATTGGACAGACTGTACTTTACTGGAACTAAGGTCTTTAGAGCAGAAAGTGACTTTCGAATGCTCTGATTTTGGCATGAGGTATGAATGTAAAATTTGTATTTGCACCAAAATTCTTTTATTTCGGGGTTTAACGACCGCGGGGGCATCTAAGGCTATAGGGTTATCTATCACCCGACACAAATTTGAGGCCATTTGTTCCAGGGAAGGTGAAGAACCATTTCCATAATACAGACACATCACGTGTACGAAAATAAACTGTATCAATTATCCGTTTATTGGAGTAAGGAATGAAATATTTCAGGAAAGCTTTCACGCATCAACTGATGGTCTTTTCAACGCTGACAGCAGATTGTAAACTGAATACTAAAACGTTACAATTTAAACATGAGAAGTCTCGATAGGGGAGGAATGGTTATGCGCTGGCTTCTGACCATTTCGTCCGAGTGGTCCTAGATTTGAATCCTGAGTGAAACATAGTTGGTGTGTTTGCCTTACCGCCCTGGCTCTCTCCCTTCCCTGGAACCAGTAGCCCCAAATTAGAGACGGGCGACTGCTTATAGCCCTGTCGGAAGAACAGTTCCAATTCCGAGCAGCTACGGAGAACGATTTGATAGAGGGCGCTGTCATTCTAGCGTGTGAAGAAAGAAGAAGAAGTTGTGCAAAGTGAACTCAAGACAGAACATCAACTGTAACCAACGCCGGTGTATTCAATTTTTCAATTATAACTAGTGTATGTGGTCATGTGAGTGTGATAAATATATGTTAGAGGTTCTATTGTGCATCGAGTGAATATTTTGTGCCCTACCCGGTGGCGCAGTGGTCTAAGCAATGGCTTTTGATAATTCGTCCGGTAGGTGTCTGGGTTCGAATCCCGGTGAGGCATGGATATTGTATTTGTCTTGCTGCGCTGGCTCTCTTCCTTCCCTGGAACCAGTGGCCTTAAATTAGGGACGGACGACTGCTTATAGCCCATTGAGTTGCTCACGGTGGTCGTTAAACCTCCAATCAAAGAAAAAAATTGTGTCGACTGCGGATTACTCACTGATTACATTATCCTCGACCCCCGGGATATACAAGGGTCGTGGTTCATAATATTGGATGGCAGGTAAGACGTCTCTTTTCTTCAAACCTATGTAGGCGTGATTCGAATGAACTTATGATGTAACAGCCCATTGAGTTGCTCACGGTGGTCGTTAAACTCTTAAACAAAACAAAACAAGAAAATTGACACCGAATTTTCGGGTGTAATAAGCACGTCTTTTGAATCCGTTCTGACGCAAATTAAATTTATCAAAGCTATTCAAAGTCAATGGAACCGGTATGGAAAACAATAGATCTGACCAAAGAAAGAAGATTTTCAATCAGGTTTTTAATCCCTCAGATATTGCTGTAAACGGAATCGTGAGCTTACGCTCTTAGAAACAGAGATATCGAGAAAAATAAGATGTGACTTTACGTCCCCTGGTGGGAAAACCATGCATTATTTTAGGAAGAAGGTATTCTCAAAAGGTTTAACCGTATAAGCGGCACCGGTCGAAGAAAAAAAATTTAGTCGAGTTTTCAGGAGCACAGATTTTGCAGCAAATACTTCAGAAGCAGAAATTAACATTTATGACCCCTGGTGGCCAAACCATTCTTTACCAAACATTAGAAATTATGTGAAAAATATTTTCCATCAGGTCTTGTATGCGATACAGGAAGAATTTTTCAAATCAGAGGCTTAGGAGCAGAAATAGCGCAGAAAACGCAATTTACCTTTGTGCCCCCTAGCGGAAAGTCTGTGATTTACTTGAAAATTTTGAATTTATAGGAAAAATATTTTGCATCGGAAACACTATCCAACAAAGAACGAATTTTTCAAATTGTACTCTTAGAAGTAGAGATATTGACAAAAATATGATATACATCTATGCCCCCTGGCGTAGAAGCAATGCATTTTTTCGAGAAGAAAATTTTCCTAAAAGTTTTGTCGACATGAGTAGTATCGGTCAACAAACGACGTTTTTTTCAATCGAGAATTTAGAAGCTCATATTTTGCTGCAAATACAACAGAAACGGAAATTAAGATTTACGTCCACTGTTGTGCAAACTATTTTTTTACAAAAATTAGAAATTGTGTACAAACGATTTCCCATCAGGAGCTGTATCCGGTGCAGAAAGAATTTTTCAAATCGGGGATTTAGAATTAGAGATATAGGGGGAAACGCAATTAACCGCTACGTCCCCCAGCGGAAAGTCTATGAATTACTTGAAAATTTTGAAATTGTATGAAAAACATGTCACACGGAAAACATTATCCAACAAAGAAGGAATTTTTCAAATCGGAAGTAGAGATATTGACAAAAATAAGTTGTACATCTACGCCCCCTGGCGTAGAAACCAAGCGCTATTTTAAGAAGAAAATGTTTCTAAAAGGTTTGTCGACATGAGTAGTATCGGTCAACAAACGACGTTTTTTTCAATCGAGAATTTAGAAGCTCATATTTTGCTGCAAATACAACAGAAGCGGAAATTAAGATTCACGCCCCCTGGTGGCCAAACTATTTTTTTACAAAAATTAGAAATTATGTGCAAACAATTTCCTATCAGGAGCTGTATCCGGTGCAGAAAGAATTTTTCAAATCGGAGATTTAGAAGCAGAGATATAGGGGTAAACGCAATTTACCGCTACGCCCCTTAGCGGAAAGTCTATGAATTACTTGAAAATTTTGAAATTATATGAAAAACATGTCACACGGAAAACACTATCCAACAAAGAAGGATTTTTTTCAAATCGGACTCCTAGAAGTAGAGATATTGACAAAAATAAGATGTACATCTACGCCCCCTGGCGGAGAAACTGTGGAGTATTTTAAGAAGAAAATATTCAGAAAAGGTTTATCGATATGAGTGGCATCAGTCCACGACAGATTTTTTTAATCGATATTTTAGAAGCTACGATTTTATGGCAAATACATCGGAAGCAAAAATTAACACTTACGCCCCCTGGTGGCCAAAGTATTCTTAACCAAAAATTTGAAATAATATGCAAAAGATTTTTCATCAGGAGATGTATCCGCTGAAGAAAAAAATTTTCAAATCGGAGTTTTAGAAGAAGAATTATCGGGGAAAATGTAATTTACTTTTACGCCCCCTAGCGGAAAATCTATGCGTAATTTGAAAAAGTAACTATATCGAAAATACTCTTCTACATAAACGAAATCGAAAGGTATAATTTTTTTTTCAATCGGATGTTTAGAAGCAAATATGTGGAATAAAACGTATTTTTGAATTTGACATCATCTGCATTTACGCCCTCTACCGGCGAAATTGTGCATCGTAAAAAAAACGATATAAAGGATCATCATTTGCATATTTCAAGCTTCCCAATGCAGAAAGAATTTTTCAAATCGGACTAATAGTTGCTGAGATATCGTGGGTACAGGCGGACGGACGGACAAACCGATAACAGAAGCACGATCTTTTTACAAAAGACGTGCTAAATATGCGTAGGATTTAACTACACATTTAAAGAATGCTTAAATACAAAGAGTGTTCTGCATTTGATGTCAAGAGGTATTATAGCCGTATCCAGGGAAGGGGTTTTTAGGAACCCCCCCCCCCTCCGAAATTTTTTGGGCAAATTTTTTTTGCTTGTTTATCGTTAGTTATTACATCAACGGAAGTCACCATTTTCTTCTTTTCATATTTTTTTATAACATGTTTCTGTTATTTCCTTTGATAAACCTTACTTAAGAAGGACATTTATTTCTCTATACCCCTTGGTCAACAGTAACAAATTTATAGAAGTACAGGAAACTCTGTGTCTGGCACTTTATTAATCGGAATTGTTCTGTTATCAGGTATATTTGAGATCGCATATTTATTTATCGTGTTAAGAGTGACGAAAAAAAATGGCAGTTAGAATCATAGTTTATTGTTTCTTTATAGCATAAAGACGCCAGACTGGGATCGGTTGTGTTTAGAAATGTGAGAGCGCAGTGAGTGATTGCCTCTCGAATTTGAAATTCCACAGACCACAGGATCCAAAGCAGCGCCAGAAGAGTCGGAGATCGAGTGTTCAGGTAAATGCAGCTCTAGTTTCGCTTTCGGTCTAAATAGCCGGATAGGGCCTAAGGGGTAAAGAGGAGGAAGTGATGACGAAGATTTCAAGCTTTGTTATAATTTTGCTTTTTAAGCCATTTTAATAGATAGTTCCTATCTATCTATCATGTTACTATAAAAAAATGTTTTAAAAAAAATATTTGAAATCTTTGTCGGGATGTGGATTTTAAAAATTCCGATAGCGATAGATGAAGCGACCATACCAAGAGACGTTGACGTTGAATCGACCGTCGAATACTTGCTATCATAGCAATTCAAGAGTTCGTGTAACTGTAAGATCGTAGAAAGAGCAAATCAAATGCAAATCACGCTAAAAAATTAAACAAGTTTGTAAAATCATGCAGTGCACTGGGTTCTACGTCAATTCGTCGCGTGCGTCAATTCGTCGACTGCGTCAATTCGTCGACTGCGACGATTCGTCGCGCGTCAATTCGTCGCCTACGTCAATTCGTCGCGCGTCAATTCGTCGACTGCGTCAATTCGTCGCGCGTTAATTCGTCGCGCGTCAATTCGTCGACTGCGTCAATTCGTCGCGGACAAATTCGTCGACTACGTCAATTCGTCGACTACGTCAATTCGTCGCGTTTACAGATTTTGGTTACATACAAAACGAATGCAGGAAAACGTACGATTTCGAAGTCTTGCTCCCTGATCAACAGTTTTCAATTCAGAACCACCAAATCTGGTATACTATCTCGTGGTATTCTAACTTAGACTGTAGACGGTTTTGGGAAGCGGTTGCAGAGAGGAGGGGGGGGTAACAGCCCCTACAGAATTGCCGTAAGATATAGTTTTAAATTTAGAACTACCAAATTTGGTATATTATCTCAGGGTACTCTAACTTAGACGGTTTTTGGAAAGGGTCAGGGGCCCGGTTGGTCAGAGCCCCCACACTACAGTTTTCAATTCAGAACCACCAAATCAGGTATCCTATCTCATGGTACTCTAACTTAGACGGTTGTAGGTTTTTGGAACGGGTCAAGGCCCGGGAGTCAGAGCTCCCCCCCCCCGCCCCTACATACAAAATTTTCGTAAAATCTAGTTTTCATTTCAGAACCATCAAATTTGGTATCATGAAACTCTAACAGACGCTAGACGGTTTTTGGAAGGGGTTGGAGCCCCCCCTCATAAAAAATTTCGTAAAATCGACAGTTTTCATCTTAGAACCACCAAATTTGGTATACTATCTTATGGTACTCTAACTTAGACAGCAGACCGTTTTTGGAACGGGTCAAGGCCCGGGGCTGAGAGCCCCCCAACATACAAAATTTTCTTAAAAACTACATTTCAAAATTGCCTTTATTCTTCAGTAAAATAACATTTCTATGTACATGACAATGGAATTCTGCCAATAAATACAGCGGTATATACATCAGCTGGAAAGTTCCAGTGAAACGTAAAACAAAATATTGTTAAAATCATAAAAAAATATTTCGCCACGTAGGGCGAAGGAGAGGCAGACAATAAAGCACGAGCGATACAAACGAAAATGTTTACCTACAGTATTGTAGACAGGGCAAGACATGATTCTATACTATGCACAAATTCCAATTAAGCATTACTACCATACTAAAGATTAAACATTAGGTACTAATTCACAGAAATGCAACAGTGATGCTACATTCAAAATTTACAACATATGTACAGAAGTATTCAGTGACAAGGGGAAATAACGCTAAATGTACTCAGAAGGGCATCTTGTTGCATTAAATTATACACACAGTGACTAATATTTTAAAAAAATATTCAACATAATGAAGGGGACATTGCGTGGGCAGTAAACTGTGCAGAAGGAAGAATTATATACAACAACATAAAACCCAACATTATCGAAGAGAACATGGGAAACATATTGAGCTATCTTCAATGGCACATTAAAACAGAAAAATCACAAATAGCGAAGCACCAAAATTAATACGTAAAAACATGATTTGTTACAGTGAACGTGGGCGACAACAAAAATCCCACTTATAGGTTGAGATGTAACTGCAAATTGTGGATATGGAACCACCCAGCCGATTGGGCCCAAGTGGATTGAAAAACGCTATCGGTGTTTGTTGAGGCAGCACGAGAGTGCTCCATTTGGAGGCGAGTGGTTAACCGTGCTAGGAAGCGTCTCCGAATGATAGCACTTGCCTCCTGAGGAGGTGGAATAAGAGCGGGGAAGCGTTGTTGAAGATGGAAAGCATAGACAGTGAACTTCACAAGAAGAAAAATATAACGGCACACAGGAGGCAAGTGAGTAGGTGGATGCTTTGTTTGGAGTAGCCAAGCATATGCAAGAAATGGTAACGATCGAGCACAAATTCGATCAGCAAGACGAAATGCTGTGTTTAGGACTGGCAGGAGAACGGGGCAGAATAGGTATTGATGTTGGACGTCGCTGACTTCAGGGCAAAAGGAGCACTGCGGAGAGGTGAGAAGGGTCATGCGAAACAGTACTGATGGGGCTGGGAGACGAAGGTGAAGAAATTGCCAATGGACATTGAGTTCAAGAGGGGAGGAAAGGGGGAGGTAGATGCTGTCCAGATGGCGGGGAGAAGAGAAGGAGGAGCAGAATGAACAGAAAGTGGAAGTGCGGGAGGGGAAAGAAGAAGCCAATAAAGAGAAGAGGAGGAGAGAGAAGTAACTAGAACCGGGGAGCTACGAATGAGGAGAAAGAACGGTAGGGAAAGAGGAGCAGAGGGGACCGAGAAGAGACCATCAGGTGAAGCGAGGAGTGGAAAGAGGCTCCAAAGCGCTGTGCGAAGAAGAAGATATTCGTTAGCAAGAGTAATGGTTGGAGATAGAAACAGGGAAGAAAGAGGTCTCCAGGTTAGATCAGAAGTTACGAGAGAACGGACAGTTATCACACCAGAGCGGATCCAATGAGGAAAGTAAAAGTAAGGGAGGTTAGGAGGGTGAATAAGAGAAGAGAAGAAGAGAGGTTCATCTAGGAGATCAAGAGTTGAAGAAGGAAATGAACGGAGAAGAGGAAGCGAACGAAAGAGAGAAAGGCCCTCTCGCAGGACAGGAGGGAGGTGGGACGGGAGAAGAGAGTATGCATCCATCTTCAGAAACAGTAGGAAGGTGAAAGATGGGTCACGGAAAGAAGCTAGAACATTCAAGGTAGTGGTAAGGGACGGAACAGTTGAAGTGGCAAGGCGAATGAAATGAATAATGCGATGAGTTTTATAAAGGAAAGCTGGATCAGGAAGCTGGATGCCACCCAAAGAGGCTGGCAGATGAAGCGTGGCAGGTTTAACCCAGTGATGTGAAGACCAGATGACGGAAGTTGAGAGGCGAGTGATGGTCATCATTTGTGACACGGGCACAACCGTCGACATCCAAGAGTATTCGCATAGAGAGATAAGTTGTCGACGAACAACGGCTGCTCGTTGACGGAACGATGTGAAAGGGCGGGCCTTACTCCAGTAGGCAGCAGTCCGTTGTATCCGGGGAAGAAGAGCAGTCCAGGTGGCAGATGCAGAAGCCAAGGGCAATCCGACATACGCACCGAGGATCTTCTGTGTAGTGGCTGTCCACTGCGCACCCCAAGGAGCATCAGTGCGGGCAGCCCATGCCCCGCACCATAAGCCAGTACTTTTAGTGGCATTCAGCGCTGCTCCAGATAATGCAACATACTGTTGATATACAGAATACAGGCGATCAAATTGAGATTCATCCCGGACGCAAAAGGTCACATCATCAGCATAGGCGGTGAAAATTATTCGATGATGACGAGTACTAGCCACTGTCGGCGGTAGGACATCCAGGAGTGATCTTCGGGCTGCTAACAGGAAAGGCTCAAAAGCGAGAGCGAATAGCTGGCCGGAGAGCGGACATCCTTGCCGGATGCCTCGCTTAAACGGAATTGGAGCGGTTAGAAATGTGGCCGCTCGAACATGGAAACTAGCTCCCTGATAAAGGGCCAAGAGTGCGGAAGAAAAGGTAGGAGGAAAGCCAAATTGTGAAAGGACAACAGAGAGATAAAAATGAGAAACGTTATCAAAAGCGGACTTTTGATCCAGATTGAGGAAGGCAAGAGGTTCACAAAAAGAGCGAGCGAGGAAGTGAAGATGAAGGAGAAGAGAAACGTTAGTGGAAATAGTCCGACCAGGCACAGTGTATGTCTGGTCAGGAGAAATAACGAAAGAGAGAACAGAATTAAGGCGACGGGATAAGAGTTTTGTATAGAACTTATAGTCAGTGTTTAGGATGGAGATAGGGCGCCAGTTTCCAAGATCCAAGAGGTCACCCTTCTTAGGAAGGAGGATGGTGTGTGCCAAAGTAAAGTCGGGCGGTAACGCAGGAGAGGAAAAAGCAGACGAGAAACACGCAGACAGAAAAGGCAGAAGGCACGGTAGAAAAGCACGATAAAAGGACAGAGGAAGGCCGTCAGGTCCAGGAGCGGCATGAGGATTGAGAGTAGCGAACGCCTCGCGGAGTTCGCGAAGAGAGAAAGGAGAGAGTAAAGAAGTAGATAAAGTAGAGGGGACCTGAGGAAGAGAGGAGAGAAGAGGAGAAGCTAATGAGGATGAAGACTGCGTTACCGCACTGTACTTGGCGATGAAATACTGTCTGGTGAAAGTGCATAGCTTCGATGGGTTCGAAGTGATGGAACCATCCTGGAGGCGAAGATGACGCAAAGATGTAGCAGAACGATGTTGAGATTCCAAGGCGGTTAAGTAATCGTGAGAATCAGCTGTAGGGGAGAGATGCAAGAAATGCATCCTGCAGGCTGCATCGGATGCGCGAGGAAGAAGCAAAGCATGGAGATCTGCCAGATAGCCGGGGTATTGCGGATCATCAAGAGAGAGCATCGACAATAGAGCACGTAGATTCGCAATTTTCATATCGCTCTCATTCCGAGAGGCATGGGAGTAGCGCCGTACAAAAAGGACCAAGTCATGTTTGACACTGAGCCACAGTTGCATCGCGTCGGACGTAGTATCAAGAAGGGGCTGACGACTTCGGAGGAACCCACGCACAGCAACACAAAATTGTTGATCATCCAGGAGCGAGTCCGGAAAAGTCCATACTCGTTGAGTCCTTGAAGGTGAAGGCGAAACACACACCGACAGACTGACAATACTGTGGTCTGAAGCGGCGGAAGGATGATGGGCAGCAGCTGCGATCGACGGGAGAAGAGCAGTCGAAACATAAAATTTATCCAACCGTGCTGCCGTAGTGCTGCCATGGATGGAAGAGCGCCAGGTAAAAGAGATTTCCGACGGGTGTAGATGCCGGAACGCATCAACCAATTGAAAATCATCAACTAGCTGGGAAATCTGTAATACACGTTGTCTGCGGTATTCTCCAACGGTTGAATTGCGGTCAAGGGCCGGCAACAACGTACAATTGAAATCTCCGCCGATGAGAATGTATTCAGACGGTGGGATGCATGACAGCTCTGTACGGAGTGTGGAGAGAAGATCAGGTAACAGACGTTCATCACAGGGGACATATATGTTAAAAACATGATAGGTCACGTTTTCAATGCAAAAGACAGCGACCTGGAGGTTGTCCACATGTAAGGCACGAATCACTGGCGTCGAAATCAGAGGGAGTAGGCGGTGATGGATCCCAAGTGCAAGGCCACCATTCCGTCCAACTCGATAAGCATGGTGAAAATCGTAGGGCCAAGCCCGCCAACGAGAGAACAAAGTGGTAGCAGAGCAATTGGTCTCTTGGAGCAAGAGAAGATCTGCGTGTAGAGGCGCCAAGTCCTCATACACTAGAGCATTTCTAGGAGAAGCAGAGAACCCTCTGCAGTTAAGTGTGACCACCTTGAATCGGTAGGTCCTTCCCAGGTCGACACGCACGTGCGCTGGAATCTGTTATTTTCTTCGCTTGCTTCTTCATTCTGTCAACACTAAATTTGAGATCGGGATAGGAAAGCACAAGATTTCGATACACAGATATCACACTAGAAACTTGGGTTAGAACAGTAGGAAGATCAAGCAAATGACGTGCAACAAACTGATTAAAGAATCTAGGATGTTTATGAGAGCATAATACTTCATATATTTTATGAAGAGAAAGCGGACCTACCGGTATATCCGCCTTCGCTTCAGCTAGGTATCGGAGAAAAGAATCTAGGGAAAGCACTGGGGGTGGAGTCTTAGAACCTGGAATCACAGCAGGGTGTCGACTTGTTCGTGGCGAAGTACGACGTTGAGAGGAGGAGCGGGAAGATGAGTCAACAGAACGACCTCTTGCAGCACCGATGCGAGGAGGGAGCGGAGTCTGCGGAGCACTCCAGGACTCCCGTCGAGCAGGCTTGCTGGTAGTTGTAGGGTCAGAGTGATTGCCAGAAGTGTCACTAGCAGTAGGGCAGTCCATGTCAGTAACTGTACTTGGAGTGTCTTCATCCGAAGGAAGATGAAGGTCAGCAGTCAGGTTAGCTGGAGCTGCAAGGTACGTGGGCGGCGCTGTCGGTACCAGATGAGGAAAGTCCTCTGTCAACAATTGTGGGGCAGGACCCCGTGGAGGAAGGCCCGATGGCAGAGCAGGTTGAAGTTCTGAAGACACCTCCTTAGAAATGGTAGGGGTGGACGACACAGGGCTGTCACGAGTGACGTTTGGTCCCGAAGACTGAGGTACAGCAGGGCGGCGGAAGCACTCACTACGTTGATGGCCATACGCCTTACAAGTCTGACAATGAAAGGAGGTTAAAACGTCGATGCGTCGGATTTGATCTCCACATTTTACAGTGAAGAGAGTAGGAAAAGACTTGATATGTTCATCCGAAGAGAATACTACTCGCGCAACTCGTCGGGCACTTTCAATCGAACGATCATCCTCGTCCTTTGGAGCAGCGGAGTGTGTGGTAATGTTACCCACAACACGACCGGATTGCATAAGAAAAGCACAAAGCATAGCATCTGTGACTTCAGGATGTACTGGGTACATCGAGACCGTTACTGGTCTCTGGGCGACAGGCTCAGGAAATAATTGGTGATCACCAACAACCAGCCCAGTCTGTAAGACAGAGGTAGCATCTGCCGCATGAAAAAAATAAACAATGACACTCGGCCCTCTGCGCGACATATGACGTATCGCTGACGGAGAGAACTTTTGTTTTAGAGCAATTGAGTACATTTTGAGTGGTGTGTCTGGCAGCGCCTCAAAGCACACACCCAACTCAGTAGCCGTGGTGAAAGAGGCACCTGCTGGAGAATCCACTGGAATTTCGAGCACAACCTCATTACCAGAGCGACGGACATGAGGTTTTAAAGCTGCGGCTTCCGCTCGCATGGAATTAGACTTGGGCTGAAGCCTTTGGGAAGTTACCGCTGAAGAATAGGAACGAGGAGCAGTAGAAGTGGAGGTTGAAGGCAGAGGAGCACCGCCATCCATTGAAGGCAGAGGAGCATCGCCATCCATTGAAGGCAGAGGAGCACCGTCATCCATAGTGTCCATGACGTCAACTTTCACTATATGAGAAGCAGCTGGGGCAAGAGCTGTAATAGTGACGTCAGGGGAGGAAAACGATACGCCGCCAACGGTTGACGTCGACCCGGAGGGCAACGTGACAACGCCACCGCTGGGCAAAGTGCCGTGATCACCGGAAGTGATGTCAGGGTTGACAACACCACCGGATGACGCCATTTTAATGGCGCCGAGATAAGTAGGCTTCTACCAGCTCGGTAGGAATTTTAAACACGACGATAAGAAACGAAAAAAGGCACTCACCACTTCGGGAGATGTCCGAAACGAATCTCCAAACCTTTATAGTGGAGGTAAGCACAAACTTAGTTATCCTAGTAGCCTAAATACTTGAAATACAAACAAAACTCACGGAGCACAATCTACAGTTTTCAATTTAGAACCACCAACTTTGGTATACTATCTCATGGTACTCTAACTTAGACAGTAGACCGTTTTTGGAACTGATCAAAGCCCGGGGGTCAGAGCCCCCACATACAAAATTTTCTTAAAAACTGCAGTTTTCAATTCAGAACCACCAAATCTGGCATACTATCGCATGGTACTCTAACTTAGACGCTCGACGATTTTTTGAAGGGGTTGCAGCCCGTGGGTAAGGGCCCCCACTCATAAAAATTCGCAAAATCTACAGTTTACAATTTAGAACCACCAAGTGTGGTATACTGTCTCATGGTACTCTAACTTAGACGCTAGACGGTTTTTGGAAGGGGTTGGAGCCCGCGGGGTCGGAGCCCCCCCCCTCATAAAAAATTTCGTAAAATCGACAGTTTTCATCTTAGAACCACCAAATTTGGTATACTATCTTATGGTACTCTAACTTAGACTGCAGACCGTTTTTGGAACGGGTCAAGGCCCGGGGGTCAGAGCCCCCCACATACAAAATTTTCTTACTACAGTTTTCAATTCAGAACCACCTAATCTGGTATACTATCTCATGGTACTCTAACTAAGACGCTAGACGGTTTTTGGAAGGGGTTGGAGCCGGGGGGTCAGACTTCCCCCGAATAAATTTTTTTCGTAAAATCTACAGTTTTCAATTCAGAACCACCAACTTTGGTATACTATCTCATGGTACTCTAACTTAGACAGTAAACCGTTTTTGGAAAGGATCAAGGCCCGGGGGGTCAGAGCCCCCACATACAAAATTTTCTTAAAAACTGCAGTTTTCAATTCAGAACCACCAAATCTGGCATACTATCGCATGGTACTCTAACTTAGACGCTCGACGATTTTTTGAAGGGGTTGCAGCCCGGGGGTGAGGGCCCCCCTCATAAAAATTCGCAAAATCTACAGTTTACAATTTAGAACCACCAAGTGTGGTATACTGTCTCATGGTACTCTAACTTAGACGCTAGACGGTTTTTGGAAGGGGTTGGAGCCCGCGGGGTCGGAGCCCCCTCATAAAAAATTTCGTAAAATCGACAGTTTTCATCTTAGAACCACCAAATTTGGTATACTATCTTATGGTACTCTAACTTAGACTGCATACCGTTTTTGGAACGGGTCAAAGCCCGGGGGTCAGAGCCCCCCCCATACAAAATTTTCTTAAAAACTACAGTTTTCAATTCAGAACCACCTAATCTGGTATACTATCTCATATTACTCTAACTAAGACGCTAGACGGTTTTTGGAAGGGGTTGGAGCCGGGGGTCAGACTCCCCCGAATAAATTTTTTTTCGTAAAATCTAGTTTTCAATTTAGAACCACCAACTTTGGTATACTATCTCATGGTACTCTAACTTAGACAGTAGACCGTTTTTGGAAAGGATCAAGGCCCGGGGGTCAGAGCCCCCACATACAAAATTTTCTTAAAAACTGCAGTTTTCTTTTCAGAACCACCAAATCTGGCATACTATCGCATGGTACTCTAACTTAGACGCTCGACGACTTTTTGAAGGGGTTGCAGCCCGGGGGTAAGGGCTGCAACCCCTTCAAAAAGTCGTCGAGCGTCAAAAGTCCCCCCTCATAAAAATTCGCAAAATCTACAGTTTTCAATTTAGAACCACCAAGTTTGGTATACTATCTTATGGTACTCTAACTTAGACGCTAGACTGTTTTGGGAAGGGGTTGGAGCCCGCGGGGTCGGAGCCCCCCCTTATAAAAAATTTCTTAAAATCGACAGTTTTCATCTTAGAACCACCAAATTTGGTATACTATCTTATGGTACTCTAACTTAGACAGCAGACCGTTTTTGGAACGGGTCAAGGCCCGGTAGGTGAGAGCCCCCAACATACAAAATTTTCTTAAAAACTACAGTTTTCAATTCAGAACCACCTAATCTGGTATACTATCTCATGGTACTCTAACTTAGACGCTAGACGGTTTTTGGAAGGGGTTGGAGCCTCCCCCCCCCCCGAATAAACAGTTTTTCGTAAAATCTACAGTTTTCAATTTAGAACCACCAAATTTGGCATACTATCTCATGGTACTCTAACTTAGACGCTAGACGGTTTTTGGAAGGGGCTGGAACCCCGGGGTGAGAGCCCCTCCCCTCCTCATAAAAATTTCGTAAAATCTACAGTTTTCAATTTAGGACAACCAGATTTGGTGTACTACGTATGGTTATCTAACTTAGACGGTAGACGGTTTTGGAAGGGGTCGGGGCCCTGGTCAAGGTAGCCCCATGCAAAATTTTCGTAAAAAGTTCCGTTTTTTACTCTTAAGAATACCCTATTTACGTTCTAAGGCGCTCTTTGGCCCTTTGAGGGCCTTGCACCATAAACCATCAACCAACCAACCAACTAACCAACCTACGGTCTAAGTTAGGGACTGTAGATAACAATAAAGTGCAAAAATATGCGTTTAATGGTGTATTAAAAACACAAATCTATATAGTTTAGCTTTCACTACCAACGAACGGCTTATCAGAAAGAAATATAATGTAATGTAAACAGAGAGTTCCAGGTATTCAAAATTCAAAACGGTAAGAAAAAGATGATCAATGCCAATGTGAAGTCGTATGCATGCGACATCACATAGGTACATTGCATTTCTGTGTCACGGGATTCACAGAAGCACACGCCAGATGTACGGCAGTTCTATAGATGTCTCCTAGAAGGTAAGTATTCCCATTCCTTTGATGATCAATGCCAATGTGAAGTCGTATGCATGCGACATCACATAGGTACATTGCATTTCTGTGTCGCGGGATTCACAGAAGCACACGCCAGATGTACGGCAGTTCTATAGATGTCTCCTAGAAGGTAAGTATTCCCATTCCTTTTTCTTTCTTTTTTGTTTCGCAAAATTAAATTACCTAAATCAAAAAATTTAAAATAAGTTTACTGGAAAATTGCAGGAATATCTTTTTCATTCATTAACTTTCACCCGCTGAACTTGGTGATTCCACAAATAGTAATATTTACCTGGCAAATAACTGGTATCCCTGCTAGTACAAATTATATTAATGATTTATTTGCGTCCAGTTCAATCTAGTATGTCCATAAGAGCGTTTGGGGCCGTATCAAAAATACATTTCAACGTGTGCCGCTACGGCGGCGGAGTGATCTAGGCGCTGGCTTCTGACCACTTGTCGAGAAGGATCCTGGTTGAAATCCCGGTGAATCATGGACGTTGTGCTTGACTTCTGCCACTGGCTGTCCCCCTTCCCAGGAACCAGTGGCCCAAAATTGGGAATGTCCGACTGCTTATAGCCCACTGAATTGATCACGGTGGTCGTTAACCCCCCCCCCCAAGATTGCGACGTGTCCATTGCTATTTGTTGTGGACCGTACAAAAAGTATGTTTTTGATATCAAAGTGTCCACTTCCATGTAGGCTGGCCATAAAATGTTAGGGGACCGTACAAAATTGCACTTTTGTTTTCACCTTGTCAGCGCTTCGGTATATGGTTGAAGTATACGTATATATAGTTGGGTCATTTCAGCACGTAGTTTGGTTTATATAGAAAATCAAGATAATGTTACATTTTTACTCAGCTACAACACATTAATCCCGAAGGCTATTTGTTGAAATCTTTAATCCGCCGTGCTCATATTCACAACGTTAACATAACATGTCAAGTTATTAATGTTGCAGTTTTACCCTGTCACAAAACTTTAGTTACAAGACCTTAGGAGTAAACGTTTTTTAGGAATTTTTAGTCCGACGTATTCATAAGGTTTCGATAACATGCCAAGGTTATGGTACTGCGTTTTGACTGAGGCACAAAAATTAATAAACAGGCCTTAAGCCTTTTTATCAGTTTTCAATCAACCGTGCTCATATACATAAAATTTTCAGAGAAAGTCAAGTTTACTGTGTTGCGCATTTACTCGAGTACAAAACTATAAACAGCCATTAATTTTCACCCGCTGAACTTGGTGATTCCTCAATTCATCCATTAACAAGTCTTTTAAGTGATTGTATGCTATGGTCATATTGATAATGTTTGATGACAAGTCAGGTTAATGATGTTGCACTTATTAAAGACTTAAAAAGGTGTAGAGGCTAGTAATTATCATTTGAAGTCTAAATAAAAGCTCATTTTTAACATGACTCGTCATGAAATCCTTGTGAATATGGCATTTATTTTATTTTGTACATTTTACAAAGCGTATGCATTTTTTTTTTTTTTTGGCATTTGTTTTAATTTTGTGTTGTACTTGTTACATAGCGTTTCGCATTTTTGTAATGCTTGCGACTTGCGATTGCATTTTGAATTTTTATTTGTTTCACATTTTGGATTGCATTTTGAATTTTTATATGTTTCACATTTTGGATTACTTTTTGACATTTTATGTTTTTGATATGCAATTTTGAAAATTTTGTCTTTTTTAATTTTGCGTTGGTTTTACATTCTTGCATCTTCGGCGGAATTACATTCTTGAAAAATTCAAATACAAGTTAGTAAAAGGTATAATTCAATTAGTGAGAAATACCAGCACATTTTAGTAAAGGGTAGAATTATATGAAATTCCTCTTAAAATGTTCAGCATGTTAACATTGTCTCTGTGCACCAAAGAAGTTCGAATTCCTTTTTATCTTGCCAGCGTTTCTCTTCTGGGTGGATTTGTTGGAATCTGTGCTATCACTCTTTCGATTTTAGCCATAGTTGTTCTCTGCTCTTTCGCTATTTCACTGATTATTTCGTACAGTCACAGTTTTTTCTCTCCCAGAATTGTATTCCAGCGTCTGTCTAATCTTTCAAGTTCGTTTTGTGTTCTGGGAAAGCCAAATAAATTGTTTTCACTAACTGACCAAATTGTTGGCGGGAACAGCGGAGGGCTTCTGCTTGGATTGTTTCTTCTGCTTCCACAAAATTTTCCAAGAACATAATTTTCCTCAAACCATTGAACTACAGAATCTGCATATTCTAGTAAAATTGATTTCACAAAATGAAATGCCCAAAACATTAAAAAAACTGCAACCACACGAAACAAAATACCCAAAACATGGTAAGAAATTCTGTTGAAAGCACAATGAAGGTATACGATAGGAGAAATATATGTTTTTAAAACTTAATACAAGTGTCAAAACTGAAATAAAAAGAAAGAAAAAAGAAATATTCCAAATTTCATTGTTACTTTAGATATTTTGACCTGTTGACATTTCGTAAATTGTACTTGCACTCGGTCAAAAAATATTACTTACAAGGACTCTTTAGTAACTTTTAATCGCTGTGGTCGTATTTATAAGGTTTGCATAACAAATCAAGTTAATAATGTTGCGCTTTCACTTAGGCACCAAATGCTAATTATTGGCAGCTAGGCCTAGGCCATTTAAATAATTTTTGATAAGCGTAACACTCTTAAATTGATTTGTCATGCAAACCTCATATAATCACAGCATTATAAAAATTACTGTAAATGCATATGCCTAGGTCTCGGGCGTATCTATTAATGCTTTGTGCTCGAGTAACATTTAAACAGAATTCATTTTATTTTCTATGAAAACTACATAAATATCAGCTCGGATTACTGAAAACTATCAAAAATCTCTAGGCCTAGGGTCTGCTTAATAGTTCCAACCTCAGAAAAGCGCATTGCAAAAATCTTGGACTTCTATGAAAACATTATGAAAATTAGCACGGCACACTGAAAATTGCTAAACAGACCCAGTCCTAGGGTTTTCTAATTATTGTTTTGTACCTGACTAAAAGTGTAACATTATCTTTAGTTCTTACTAGCAGGGGTACCCGGTATTTCCCAGGTAAATATTACTATTTCTAAATTCACCAAGTTCAGCGGGTGAAAGTTAATGAATGAAAAAGCTATTTCCGTAAATTTCCAGAAAACGTATTTTAAATATTTTGATTTAGTTAATTTAATTATACGAAGCAAAAAGAATTTACATTATTTACAGTACATTGTATTTCTGCCTGATAAGGCAACCGTTGGTGATGAAAGCAAACGTTTATTAATTTGTGTTTTTAATACATCATGAACCGGATATTTTTTCACTTTATTGTTATCTACGGCCTCTAACCTAGACCGTAGGTGGGGTAATGGAGTGCTGTATTGGGATGCAGTTCTTAAGAGTAAAAATTGTAATTTTTACGAAAATTTTGAATGGGCCCCCTTCACACCGGGCACCGACCCTTTCCGTCTGCGGTCTAAGTTACAATACAATGAGGTAGTGTACTAAATTTGGTCATTCTAAATTCGAAACTGTAGGTTTTGCAAAAATTAGCATGGGGGGGGGGGGCTCTGAACCCCTGGCTCCAACCGTTTCCCCAAACCGCCTGCATTCTCAGTTAGAGTACCATGACATAGTATACCAAATTTGGTGGTTTTAAATTGAAAACTGTAGATTTTACGAAATATTTTTATGGGGAGGGCTCTGACCTCGTGCCTGACCCGTTCCCAAAACCGTCTACCATCTAAGTTAGAGTACCATGAGATAGTATACCAAATTTGGTGGTTCTAACTTGAAAACTGTAGATTTTACGAAAATTTTGTCGGGGAGGGCATTCTAACCCCCGGGCCCCGACCCGTTCCAAAAACCGTCTACCGTCTAAGTTAGAGTGCCATTATATAGTATACCGAGTTTGGTGGTTCTAAATTGAAAACTAGATTTTACGAAATTTCGTATGAGGGGGAGGGAGCCTCTGAACCCCGGGCTCCGACCCTTTCCAAAAACCGTCTACAGTCTAAGTTAGAATACCATGAGATAGTATTCCAAATTTGGTGGTTCTAAATTGAAAACTGTAGATTTTACGAAAATTTAAAATTTTGTACGGGGGGGGGGGAAGTAGGGTTGCTCCGACCCCGAGCCCCGACCCGTTCCAAAAACCGTCTCCCGCTAAGTTAGAGTTTCATGACACAAAATTTGGTGGTTCTGAATTGAAAAATAAAAATTTTAAGAAAATTTTGTATGTGGGAGGGGTCTTACCCCGGGCCTTGATCCGTTCCAAAAACCTTCTACCGTCTAAGTTAGAGTACCATGAGATAGTATACAAAATTTGGTGGTTCTAAATTGAAAACTATAGATTTTACGAAAGTTTGTGTGTAGGGGGAGGGGGGGGTAACCACCCTTGCCCCAACCCGTTCTGAAAACCGTCTACCGTTTAATTTAGAACACCATTATATAGTATACCCAATTTGGTAGCTCTAAATTGAAAACTTTAGTTTTTACAAAAAAAATTTATGGGCGGGGGACTCTGACCCCGTGGTCGACCCGTTCCAAAAACCGTCTACGGTCTAAGTTAGAGTACCATGAGAGAGTATGCCAAATTTGGTGGTTCTAAATTGAAAACTGTAGATTTTACGCGGCATTTTATGGGGGGGGCTCTTACTCCCGGGCTCCAACCCCTTCCAAAAACCGTCTAGCGTCTAATTTAGAGTTTCATGATACCAAATTTGATGGTTCTGAAATGAAAACTAGATTTTACGAAAATTTTGTATGTGGGGGGCTCTGACCCCCGGGCCTTGACCCGTTCCAAAAACGGTCTGCAGTCTAAGTTAGAGTACCATAAGATAGTATACCAAATTTGGTGGTTCTAAGATGAAAACTGTAGATTTTACGAAATTTTTATGAGGGGGGCCCGACCCTGCGGGCTCCAACCCCTTTCAAACACCGTCTAGCGTCTAAGTTAGAGTACCACGAGATAGTATACCAGATTTGGTGGTTCTGTATTGAAAACTGTAGATTTTACGAAAATTTTGTATATGGGTGGCTGTGACCAACCGGGCCCTGCCCCGTTCCAAAAACCGTTTACCGTCTAATATTTTTAGTGCCAAAGAAAAACGTAATATTCCTATCCTGTCTGCGTGTCCAAACTTTATAAATTTGATCAGGGAGCAAGACGTTCGAAATCGTACGTTTTCCTGCATTCGTTTTGTATGTAACCAAAATCTGTAAACGCGACGAATTGACGCGCGACGAATTGACGCAGGCGACGAATTGACGTAGTCGACGAATTGACGCACGCGACGAATTGTCGTGACACCCAGTGCACTGATTACAATACGCTTTCCAACATACCAGAAATCATTACTCAAGTTATGAGGATAATGGCTGTGGAATAAATCTCGGTCCTGTGCCCTGACCTTTGACCTCATTTCGATAATATTAAACAGAATTGGTTCAGTATACCTCCAGAACAACATACTAAAGTTTTGTCGCAATAGACGCATTTCTAGTCAAGTTATAAGGATAATGGCTGTGGAATAAATCTCGCTCCTGTACCCTGACCTTTCACCCCATTCCGATGATATTTAACAGAACCGATTCAGTACATCTCCGAAACAACATGGTGAGGTTTTGTCGCAATCGAAGCATTTTTACATACGTTATGACGCATAAGGGCGATGGTATGGATCACCTCCTATATCTTGACCTTTGATCCCATTTCGCCCATTTTCAAAAGGGTTCCTTCCGAGGTGGTCTCCTACCACGTACTAAAATTTCATCGAAATCGAACCATTTTTACCCGAATTATTGAGCAGACAGACAGACAAAGCTGGAGCATATACGCTTCTTCAATCTACGGTTTGAAAGTGTAAGAAATTATAACAAGTTAGTAAAATCATGCAATGCATTGATTATTATACGCTTTCCAACATACTAGAATTCATTACTCAAGTTATTACTCAAATTATGAGGAAAATGGCTGTGGAATAAATCTCACTCCTGTGCCCTGACCTTTGATCCCATTTCGAAGATATTCAACAGAACTGGTTCAGTATACCTCCGAAATAACATGATAAAGTTTTGTCGCAATCGAAGCAATTTTACGTAAGCTATGATGCATAATGGCTATGGAACAGATCCCACTTCTGTGTCCTAACCTTTGAGCCATTTCGCCCAATTTTCAATAGGATTCGTCCCCAGGCAGGTCCTTACAACATACTAGCATTTCATCCAAATCGAAACATTTTTACGTAAGTTATGACGCATAATGGCGATGGAAGTGATTCCGCTCTTATGTCCTGACCTTTGACCCCCATTTCGCCAATTTTCAATAGGGTTTGTCCCCAGGTGATCCCCTACCACATACTAAAATTTAATCGAAATCGAACCTTTTTTACGTTAGTTATGACGCATAAGCGCAGTGGAATGGATCCCGCTCCTATGTCCTGAACTTTGACCCCACTTCGTTCACTTTCAATAGGGTATCTTCCCAGGTGTTCCCCTACCACATACTAAAATTTTATCGAAATCGAACGATTTTTACACAAGTTATCGTGCGGACGAACATACGCACACACGCGTGACGTAATGAGGCAGATGGGAATCGCGACCATCTGTTTGTAAGACTGTGCGTCATAAAACTTTAATAGGATCCGCACACAACGCGTGACATAATGAGACAGATGGCGTGACCGCGCGCCTATTAACCCACTAAACGAATTTTCCTAAAGTCGAGATCAAGCTAAATCGATTTCTAGTACCAGAAAACGGTAGGTTAACGACTTTCATCAAAATCCTTAGAGCCGTTTTCAAAATAAAATTTACATACATACAAGAATTGCTCCTTTAAGGTGAACGTCAAGTAATTTTGCTTCCTGTAGTTCGAATGGAAAAACTTCTGCATACATTTTCTTCCCAATTAATGCGTTCCCAAGGATGAAAATTTGAACATCGATTAAAATTTCTTCATTATATAACTTGCAATACTTAATATTTTCAAAACCATAACCGTAATTATGCAATCCAACATTTTTTTGTCCACTGACGTCATCAAAGTACAGGTCGCGCCATCTTTTCTCTGATTTCAACACCACCAAAGGAAAAGTTATGGTTTTTTAATATAATTATGGTTATGTTTTAGAAAATATTAAGTTTTCCAAGTTATAATATGAAGTTATTTTAATCGATGTTCAAATTTTCATCCTTGGAAACACATTAATTGTAAAAGAAATGTGTACAAAAGTTTTTCCATTGGAAGTATAGGAAGCAAAATTACTTGACGTCCACCTTAATTATATGGGATAAGGGTGATAGAATGGATCGCAATCCTATGTCCTGACTTTTGACCACATTTCGTGCATTTTCAATAGGGTTCGTCCCCAGGCGGTCTCCTACCACATAGTAAAATTTCATTGAAATCGAACAATTTTTACGCACGTTATGACGCATAAGGGCAATGGAAAGCATCCCGATCTTTTGTCCTGACCTTTGACCCCACTTTACCCATTTTGAATAGGCTTCGTCCCCAATCGGTCTCCTACCACATAGTAAACTTTCATTGAAATCGAACCATATTTACGCAAGTTATGACGTATAAGGGAAATGGAATGATCCTGCTCCTACGTCGTGAGCTTTGACCCCATTTGTCCCATTTTCGATAGGGTTTGTCCCTAGGTGGTCCCATAATACATAGTAAACTTTTATTGAAATCGAACCATATTTACGCAAGTTATGACGCATAAGGGCAATGGAATGATTCCGCTCCTACGTCGTGACCTTTGACCCCATTTGTCCCATTTTCAAAAGGGTTCGTCCCCAGGTGGTCCCCTACCACATACTAAAATTTCATCGAAATCGAATCATTTTTACGCCAGTTATCGTGCGGACAGACAGACGGACAGACTGACAAAGCTGGAGCATATACGCTTCTTCAACCTACGGTTGGAAAGCGTAAAAAAGCAAATGAACATACATAAAGCAACCCTAAAATTTACCTTAGGTGAACCTCAAGGCATTGGCAATATACAACGAATTTTGATTTTCTACTTTTTATCCCAGATTTAAATCATTTGAATTTGCCGTCTAATAATTGCTATCATAGCAACTACCAGACAGCAAATTCAACGTCAAAGTCTCCTGGCTTCATCTATCGTCTTCGGAATATTTAAATCCACTTCCTAAAAAAAAATTAATTTTTTTTATAATTTTCATTTTTCAGACTATATTGCTTTCATCCTATCTCCTGCGTAATCTTGTTCTTTTAATGTTATCTCTCTCATATTGTTCAGTTTGCTTTTCTGTTAATACTGAGTAGATTCATGTGTTGTTACTCGCTTGCTAATACTAATACATTGGGTTGATGCATAAGTTCATGCCATTTTAATACACATCAAACGGAAGTCATCGCTCTTTCCACGTTTATAAGTGAGTCACGGAAAAATTCTCATCAGCCGCCACCGGGAATCAAACCCATATAAACGTGGAAAGAGGGATGACTTCCGTTTGATGTCCCTAGTCCACGTCAATAGTGTGTATTAATTATTCATTCGCCTCCTAGTTATTTGTTCAGTTGCTGCTTACCATCTTTGGTGAATCCTCAGCATTGTGCGGGGCTCCAAGAAGTAACCTGCCATGTGGTTTGGCAGTTAGTCGTATGTGAGTCTGGAGACCTCGAGGCCGCCATGGTGCAGTGGTAGCATGTCCAGCGCGTAACTGGAAGACTTGGGTTCGATTCCCGGTGGCGGCTGCTGAGAATTTTCCCGTGACTCGCTTATAAACGTGGAAAGAGCGCTGACTTCTCTTCGATGTTCCTAGTCCGTGTCAATAGTGTGTATTAATTATATACATGCTATTTTATTTCACGAGTGTTTCCCAGTTAAATAGTGAAGGTGCAAATAGGCGGGTTTTTTTAATTTAAATCTGGAAGAGCGGGGAAAAGTTGCCTCTTACCTTCAAATAAATGCCCATAATTTTTTTAGATTTTTTATTCAAAGTTTTGTGCTCTCTACCGGGCTTTGTATTTTAGTGTTTTCAGCCTAAAACCTAGCCTTTCGTAGAAAAAGTTAAATGTTTAAAAATTTACAAAACTATTTCAATAACAATTAAAAATTATATTCAAAGAACTTAACTGATATAAGAAAACACATTTTCAGTATACAATATTTTTTTCAACACACGAAGGAAAAATTCAAATATCATGAAATTTTCTTTCAATTCAAGAATGAATGAAACATGTTGATAAAACAAACATTAGAAAATAAATATCAATTGAATTGCATTTTTAAATAATAAAAAATGAGTACATAAAAAGGTTAATGATAATTATTCAGTCAATGTATGCTGATTTTTATGATCAAACTTTGGCATAATTTGTCGGGATTGGATTTTAGCACGGATTAAGTCATCACGTGCTTCTGGTCCAATGGCAGATATTGATGCCTCTGACACCAATTTTACGCACCTTTCCACAGCCTGTATGTGACAAGGGTATCGAAGAAACTCTAAAGAAGGAGTAACTGGAGATTTATAAGAGATTCAATGTCTTCATTTGTAGCGTTTGTCAAAATAGGGAGAGATACAAAATGACACTCTTTCCAGTTAATCAGATTGATGTAGTCACTAGCTTCAAATTAATGTTTGGAATTTTGAATGTTCTTTCTGTGTTAGTCATTCTCTGTCTAACCCTCAGAATCCTTCTTAGTCCCAGCTCACGAATGGGGCGGCGGCCATCGCTGATCAACGCAAGGGGCATATTCTCAGGGTAAATAAAATATGCATTCCTTTGAAAAACTGGGTTAATTACAGCTTTCAATTCGTCACTTAAATAACGAGTTGTCTGTTGTTGAAAACATGCAAAGTTTCATCTTTGCAGGAAGGATGACACTTTATCATGAATCACATTGGAGCATAAACACTAAAAATAAATTCTGAAATAATTTTTAAGTTTGATGACGGATTATCACACGACATGCAGTATCGTAGAACACGTTTTGCAGTCGTCAGCCTACGAGCATGAGATAGCGTTCCAGGTTGACAATCAGCTAAATTCGTAGAGCATTGTCCTAAAGAAATAGCCTTGCCGATGTCATTAAAACATCTTTGATCTGAACTTAATCCTGTAGGTCGACTTTTGGTAAATCACAAGAAATAGCCAAAAGTTTGCAACTGGAAGCTTTTCGCATTTATCAAATGATTTCCCGATTGTTTCCGAATATTCTTTTGGACCTGTTGTAAGTACATCTAAATATTGAAATAAGTGTCTCGGAAGCAATTCGTTGGCAGGCAATTGGCATATGAACTACTGGAGTGAACGATTTAATTTAATTTCAAGAAAAACTATAACTCCGTTTTCGCTACCGGTATTGAAAGCCGTGCCATCATAACCTATTGCCACCAGGTTGTGATGGCTTAACTTTCATTCTCTGAAAAGATTCAGAATACTTTCAGCAGTATCTTTAGCTGTACCTGAAGGTGGGGTGATGTGCCCTATATACGATGAACCTGGCTTTTCTATAAGGCAAATGGCCGCGGATGGCCTGGTGGATAGCGTTCGTGACTACCACGGAGAAGCCTCAGGTCCGATCCTAGGCAGGTACATACGCCCGAACCACTAAATATCCGCCGTGCGTCGGATGTGCACGTTAAGCCGTCGGACCCCACACTCTAAAAAATTGTAGATTTTACGGTTTTAAACCGTTTTACAGGGTGCCAACACAAAACCGTAAAATCTGCAGTTTTATGCCGTGTTGGAGCAAAGCTTTGCTCCAACACCGCATTTAATGAACAAAACAGCACAGAATTTGGCTGGAGCGAGGAAACATACACAAAGTTGCAATTCATACTGTAGAAACCTTTTCCCTTGGAAAAAAACACAAAAAAGATGACACCATATTTTCGGGTGTAATAAGCACGTCTTTTGAATCCGTTCCGAAGCAAATTAAATTTATCAAAGCTGTTTAAAGTCAATGGAATCGGTATGGAAAACAATAGTATCTGACAGAAGACAAGTTTTTCAATCGAGTTTTTAATCCCTCAGATATTGCTATAAACGGAATCGTGAGCTTGCAGACTTGTGTGTTAAAAACATGAATTTATATGAGAAACATAGTAGAGTTTTCAGCTCAGATTTGCTACAAATACATCAGAAGCAGAAATGAACACTAATGTCCCCCTGGTGGCCAAACCATTCTTTACCAAACATTAGAAATTATGTGAAAAATGTTTTCCATCAGGTCTTGTATGCGATACAGGAAGAATGTTTCAAATCTGAGTTTTAGAAGCAGAAAAAATGCAGAAAATGCAATTTACCTTTGTGTCCCCTAGCAGAAAGTCTGGTTTACTTGAAAAATTTGAACTTATAGGAAAAACATTTCACATCGGAAACACTATCCAACAAAGAAGGAATTTTTCAAATCGGACTACTAGAAGTAGAGATATTGACAAAAATAAGATATACATCTACGCTTCCTGGCAGAGAAACTGGAATATTTTAAGAAGAAAAGGTTTATCAATTGTGAAAAGGTTTATCAATTGTGAGTGGCATCAGTCCACGAAATAATTTTTCAATCGATATTTTAGAAGTTCCGATTTTATGGGAAATACATCAGAAGCAAAAATTGACATTTACGCCCCCGGTGGCCAAAGTATTCTTTACCAAAATTTTGAAATTATATGCAAAAGATTTTCCATCAGGAGTTGTATCCGCTGAAGATTTTTTTTTTTTAAATCTGAGTTTTAGAAGAGTTATCGGGAAAAATATTAATTTACTTTTATGCCCACTTGCGGAAAATCTTGCGTAATTTGAAAAAGTAACTGTATCTAAAATAGTCTTCGACATAAATGGAATTGAAAGATAAAATAATTTTTTCAATCTGATGTTTAGAAGCAAATATGTGGAATAAAACGTATTTTTAAATACGACATCTTGCATTTACGCCCTCTAGCGGTGAAATTGTACATTGTAAAAAAAACAATGAAATGAAGGATGATTCACATACACAGTGCGTCAACGAATTTTTAAGACTGGCGCTAGATTTCAGCCTGCGGTGGCGCCACCAGTGTAATCGCGAATGCGTTATAAACCGTGACCATCTGCTTGCTTTCTGCCAAAAGTACTGCACAGTTGTTAAAGTAACTCAAACGAAACGGCCGTTCATTAGAGAAGTAAAATTTTTTTCATGTTGAATTATTAAGATGGAACAAACGGCTGTTATTAAATTTAAAGCAAAACTTGGTAACAGTGCCTCGGAAACGTACCAAATGATGAAACAAGTTTACGGTGAGTTTTGCTTAAGGAGATCAAATATTTTCCTGTGGCACAAACGTTTCTTGGATAGAAGAGATACGCTAGAAGATGATAAGCATACCGGAAGACCAAGTTCATCTAGGTCACCTGACATTATTGAAAAAGGGCGTGATTTCGTGGCAAACAATCGATGTGCTATATAATTCAAGATTACACACTTGTGATGTTCATTTAGAATAAATTATCAACGTTTTTTCACAATTAAATGTTTTATTAACATCGACCGTACGTAAGTCTTGTGTGAAGGAACACAAGACTTACGTACGGAACTATGAACTGAAGAAGTCATCAATAGCCCAACATTGTCACGAAAATAACCATAAATTTTTGTTTGGAAACGCTATTCTTATTGATATACCTGATTCGACTAACAAGCTTAATGTATTAGAAGCCTTCCACATATACCGGAATTCTTCACGACTTGTCAACGACATGACGTCTACGCCATTTCTTTCAAGCGCGTGGAAACAACTCACCAAAAACCGTGACCGTGATGTCACAATGATTTGAATGTTTACGCTCCATTCGTCCTGATGATGCCGAGGCAGCCGCTCTGCGAAACTATAGTCGATGTTAATAAAACATTTAATTGTGAAAAAACGTTGATAATTTATTCTAAATCGATGTGCGTCGCTAAGAATGATGGAAGAGTCTTTAAACATCAACAAAGAAACGATTCGAACCATCCTGCATGAAGATTTGGGCAAAACAAAAGTCTGTGCTAAATTTGTTCTACACACGTTAACCCAATGAACAAAAATCAAGAAGCATTGCAGAGACATCATTTCAGCCAATGAAAGTGATCCAAACTTCTTAAAATCGATTGTTACTGTTGATAAAACATGGTGTTTTCAATATGATCCTAAAACAAAGCGACAAAGTGCGGAATGGAAGTCAAAAAACTCGCCACAAGCCAAAAAAAAACAAGAAAAGTTCCATCGAAAATCAAAACAATGATCATTACATTCTTCGATAGTAAGGGTACTATCCACAAAGAATTTGTTCCAAGTGGTGAGTTTTATTTAAATGTTTTGAGGCGTTTGATGGGCAGAATTCGTCGCATTCGTCCAGAATATAGGGATGAAAACAGTTGGTGTTTGTTGCACGATAATGCACCCAGTCCCACCTCACTTCTTGTTCGTAGATTTTTGGCGACAAATAACGTCTGTGTGTTGAATCATCCACCGTATTTGCCTGATTTAGCACCCTGCGACATTTCCTTGTTCCCAAAACTTAAAATGGCGTTAAAAGGATGTTTGTTTATGATATTTCGACCATACAAACAGCTTCGACGCGTGCTTTGGAGGCAATTCCGCAAAGTGAACTGGAACAGACATTCGAATCATTATTAAATCGCTGTAACAAGTGTATTGAAGCCGGAGGGACTTATTTTGAATAACAAACCAAAACAAGTTATAATTTCTTGTTTCTATTTCATTTTACAGACCCAGTCTTAAAAATTCTTTGACGCACTGTGTATAATAAAAATGCGAAAATGGCAATACGATTCTGCTTTATTTTTAATAACATTCGTCATTAATTAACGCTTGGTAGAGGGATAAAGACCTGGAATAAAAAATATAGGCATACATTTGAAGGTAAGAGGCAATTTTTCTACCCTCTTCCAACCTAATGGCCAGTTGTATATTAAAGTTATAACGAAGTGAGTTTCTCCGTCATTTTTATCCGCGCCAGGATTCGAACCCGGGTCCACTCATTCCGGAATAAGTTGCTCTACCAATTAAGCTACGCGGACGATTATTCTGATTCTTATCTGCCTTTATGTCGTGTGCGTCCTTCTGGCAGGTACGTCACATCTCCTGGTACGTTACAAAGTGTAGCCAGTAATATCGTGTATCTTGCGTTGTGAAATTGTGACGAATGGCTTTTTGGTTTTCAGGTCCGGAAGTATGGAGTGTCAAGTAGAGAGGAATGAACATTTCCGACATCTGCTCCTCTACGAGTTTAACAAGGCATCCTCAGCCGCCGAGGCTGAGGATGCCTTGTTAAACTCGTAGACAAATTTGTGCTGTGTATCGATTTGTGCTGCGTATGGACTTGTGCTGTGTATGACCTATACTCGACAAATTTGTACTGCGTATGGACTTGTGCTGTGTATGACCTATACTCGACAAATTTGTGCTGTGTGTGGGGAGGATGCTATTGATCCGAGGACAGCTCGAAAACGGTTTGAGCGGTTCCGAGGTGGCAATTCTGACCTCAACGTCTCTCCACGCTCAGGTCGTCCACCTCACTTTGATGAGGATCGTTTGAATCATCTCATCCACTTGGATCCGCGTCAGACCACACGAGAATTGGCCATTGACATGGACTGTAATCAGGCCACGGTGGTGCTACACTTGGAACGTATGGGAAAGGTCCAGAAATTAGAATTTGGGGTGCGTTAGACTCTCACTGAGCGTGTTGCCATATGTGGTTCCTTGCTTACCCGTTATCGCGACTGTTCTCAGCAACACAAACCCTTTCTGTCGCGTATTGTTACTGGAGATGAAAAGTGGTGTCTGTACGTGAATTTCAGACACCGTAAGGGGATATTTAAGCCCAAACAAGACGCCCACACCACGTCCAAACATGACCTTCGTACTGCAGAAGATCATGTTGTGTGTCTGGTGGGACATGGATGGCATTATTCACTGGGAAATGCTGCCGACGAATCGGAACATCAACGCTGCCCTCTATTGTGAGCAGCTGGAGCAATTCAGTAGAAACGGCCACATTGGCGCCATGGTGTCCTTCTCCAACATGATAACGCACGCCCTCACAGTGCAAACCTGATAGAAATTGCCATTCAGGACATGAAATCGGAAATCCTTCCACATCCGGCCTATTCCCCAAATGTATCCCCTTCAGTCTATCACCTTCTCCGATCTCTGTCGAATGCACTCCGTAGCAGAACGTTCAACAGTGATGTTGATCTCCAGAATTTCCTTGATGATTTCTTCGGAGCAAAACCCGCACGATTTTTTCAAGAATGGCATTGCAGACCTATCCAGACGTTGGGACACAATCGTAAGCAATGGGGGTGGGGGGTAATACATAATTGATTCACTCCGTTTTCCCTCTGATGTAATACATTCCTGTAGTGTGGTGAAAAAAACGGCAGGAATATGCATCAACCCAATACTGAAAACTAAAGAGTTTTTTTTTTTGTTAAGTGTTAGACAGATAGATACTCATAGAATACATTTTTGCCGTGGAATATTTTTATCCCCAACCCCTCCGAAACTAAAATCCAGTAACGGCCCTGCGAGGTGTGCTGGTTAGCAACATTTCATTCTGGAAGAGGAAAGCATTGCAAAGACATTGGATTTGTTCCAACCTGAAATCAACAACCTTACGAGGAATGTTGAAAATCATCCCCACCCGTCAGGCATACAACGACAGCGCCTCTCTACAGTTCCCAAAAACTTGGATCTAATGCCTAAATAATGTTTTTTTACGTTTTTCAACCTTAGGTTGAAGAAGCGTATATGCTCCAGCTTCGTCAGCCTGTCCGACCGTCCGTCTATCTGTCCGTCCGTCTGTCCGCACGATAACTTGCGTAAATATGGTTCGATTTCGATGAAATTTTAGTATGTGGTAGTGGACCACCTGGGGACGAACCCCACTGAAAATGGACGAAATGGGGTTAAAGGTCACAACATAGGAGCGGGATTCATTCCGTTGACGTTATGCGTCATAACTTGCGTAAATATGTTTCGATATCAATGAAATTTTAGTGTGTGGTAGGGGACCACCTGGGGACGAAGCCTATTGAAAATGGGTGAAGTGGGATCAAAGGTCAGGACATAGGAGCGGGAGGCATTCCATTTCTTTTATGCGTCATAACTTGCGGGAAAGTGGTTCGATTTCGATGAAATTTTAGTATGTAGTAGGAAACCACCTGGGCACGAACCCTATTGAAAGTAGACGAAATGGAGTCAAAGGTCACGAAATAGGAGTGGGATTCATTCCGTTGCCGTTATACGTCATACCTTGCGTAAATATAGTTCGATTTCGATGAAATTTTCGTATGTCGTAAGGGACTACTTGGGGACGAACCCTATTGAAAATGGACGAAATAGAGTCAAAGGTCAGGACATAGGATCGGGATCCATGCCACCGCCCTTATGTGTTATAACTTACGTAAAAATGCTTCGATTGAGACAAAACTTTATCATGTTGTTCCGGAAGTATACTTTACGGGTTTTGTTGAATATCATCGAAATGGGGTCAAAGGTCAGGACACAGGAGCGGGATTTATTCCACAGCCATTATCCTCATAACTTGAGTAATGATTTCTGGTATGTTGGAAAGCGTATCATAATCAATGCATTGCATGATTTTACTAACTTGTTTTCTTTTCTTAACAAATCCCCGTGCCCAACCAGCATACCTGGTAACTTCAAATGCAGAACGCAGCCCCCGGTGGCGCAGTGACCTGAGCCCTAGCTTATGATCATGGGTCCGGGTTCGAATCCTGGCCCTTCCCTGGAACCAGTGGTCCTTAATTAGAGACAGGCTACTTGCTTCTGTCCCACTGAGTTGCCCATGGTGGTCGTTAGACCCTCAATTAAAAAAAAAATTCCAGAACGCACGTTGTATTTAAGGCTGTCTTTGAATGAATGTAAAAGAGATTCTATCCCACATTGCAATGTAAATTCTTTTGTACCCATTTTCTCGAAGACAATTACTTTTTAGTGTTTGAAATTTTGAGCAGAAATAAAAACGACCCATTGCTAATATATGCCTCAGTTATTATTGTTAGAATTTTTTTCTAATTCAATTTATCTGACTCGAAAGTATTTCAATTTGGACGCTAGATGGCGCGATAAGTTAGCTGAGCAGTGTTTCTGTCTGAAAGAAACGAAATATCTCATTTCTGTCTGTTTTTTTTTTAATTTTCTAGGCCAAATAGAAATTGAATGGGGCCAAAAGTCAGACTGGAATCTTGTCTTCCATAAATCATCTTAAATCCCACTGTACGTTCATTTTTTTAAGAAAAAGTGTGTACATTAGCCGAGATCCCCTGAATTTAAGCTATAGAAACTCCGCCTACTTACTAAGCTCCACCTACTTACTGAGCCCACCACCAAATAATGTCATTGGTTAAAACGTAACAGCGCTTACTTTGTCGTTTCATTCTGGAGCCAATGAGAGACCGCTTCCAATCTGAATATAGTGAGGTCTGCAGTGATTCGCTGATGTCAACTTCTGGGACAGTCCCTCAAGACGTAAAAGCCAAGCCCAAGGAGTGATTTTTGCGTCATCTATCGCAGAAGATGAACCATAAAACTCATTCAAAGACAGTATTCGTTATTTTCCTAGTCTAGGCTTGCTGATACTTAAATTGTAACGTGTTAGTTTGCACTCAGCTGCGAGCCTTAAAAAGCTATTCATCGATGTGTGAAAGCTTGGTGAAAAAAGTCTGTTTAATTTTTTTGCGCCAATTAACGGATAGTTGCTATAGCTTATTTTTCCACCACCCATGCTTCACGTGAGACTCCAGCCCAGAGGATCTACCAAACGCCGTCGCCTCTGACCACTCAGCCAGCGAGACTGCCAAAAAAGTTTTCGCATTTGCTTATAAGATTTTTTGCATTCGGGGTCGGAGCACGTCTTTTCACACTGATGATGCACGCCTGGACTAATTTAATTGCCGGATTGTTTACAAATTTAGAAATATAACAAGTCATTCAAATACTCTACATTCCTCCTAAACCACAAACTTTTGAATAGAAACCTGTATTGAAGTGTGGAAAAAAAGAAGTTTAAGTTTCTACTCACAACAACATACGCAGCACGGATACTTCGAATTGGTGATCTTTCCATTGTAGGCGTCGTACCCTAGGAGGAAAAATTAAAGGTGATACTTAAACAAACATAGGAAGACTTAATCGTATAACAAATATTGAATACGCAAAACGTACTGTTTGAAGAAAATTACATTTAGTTTACAAGAGGCGTTTCTTTCATCGCCTATACACAAGTTTAGTCAAAATAAAATTACGCATGCGCTTTCGAGAAAATAATGCCGAACGAAACGCCAGATCTTTACCTTAAGTTAGAGGTCTGCAAGAACCTAACCCAGGCCGTAGAGTCCTAGTTTGATCCTGCTCGGACTTAATATTTTATGAATTAAATGAAGAATTCCGGGCTCCGGTCGGGCCTTTACTAGAAGTTCAAACATCTGATCCTGGATTAAATTTGCTCTCTGGATTGAAGAAAAACGTCCCGACTCAAAACGAAGACTGTCTTGTTAAGTAATCAGACGGCGAAGATTACTGAGCGAAACGAAACACATGGAAACATAAGGACCGTTCTATAAAAACTGAATGTAAAATCACACAAAATGAAGAAATATAGGTACAGCAAAATATATGTTATTTCTTCTTCCCTCGGATGATATGCAACGGTCCAATCGTTCAGTCCACTTTTCAAAGCATGTGGCGAAGGCATTTCGTGGAAGCTAATTTAGCGACCCCTGTACAGCTTGAATAACGTCAGCATCTGTGTTGAATCTTGCACCACGGAACTTCTCCTTCATTGTTGGAAACAGCCAGAAATCGCACGGGGCGAGATCAGGACTGTAGGCAGGCTGTGGCAGGATTTCAATACTGCATTTCGTAAGAAAATGTTCAACACAAGCAGCCACATATGGGTGGGCGTTATCATGGTGTAGGGCCCACTTGCCAACCAGTTCCGCTCGCTTAATCGATATGTGTCGTCGCAGACGCTTCAAGACTGAAACGTAATACTCAGCATTGACAGTAATTTGTGGAGGAACGGCATCCTGGTAGACTACTATCATGGTGTATCAAAGATAATTATCATCATCACCTTCCCAGCTGATTTCGTTTTGGGAACTTTTTTCGGAGGAGGCGAGCATGTGTGTTTCCAGTCACTCGTTGCGCGCTTCGTGAGGGGGTCAAAATAGTGGAACCATGTTTCATCAGCAGTTATTACTGTGTTTGGAAAGTTTGGATCCTTTGCAATCATTTGTTTCTACTCATGACACACCTGAACTCCGGCTAACAATTGTTCTCTCGTCAGGTGATGAGGTAGCCATCCGGAACACACACGATTCAGCAGTAATTTCTGGCTTAGAATGCGGAATGCTGACGTTTTTGAAATATTAGTTGACGTCGCTATGTCTTCATACCTCGTTCGTCGATCTTCTTGCAGGATTGCTCAAACAGTGTTAACAACACTTTCAGGTCGACCCAGCCTAGCAGCGATCTTCTTGCAGGATTGCTCAAACTCCGTAACAACACTTTCAGGTCGACCCAGCCTAGCAGCGAGTTCTGCAGACAAACGCCCTTTTTCGAAATCATGGTGTCATCTAAAAATCTTTGACTCACCCAAATATTTATTTTGTAACCTTTTTTCGTTAAATCAACTGGTTTTTGGAGCCATTTTATCCAACGATAGCAAAAATTTATCGTATAACGTATTTCATTTCTTACAATGTACAGCGCATTACACTTCATAGCTGTATGGCGAAATGCATACGTACCTTAAAAAACTGCGCAATAACAAAACCAGAATCGTCTGCCACGGCTATTAACTGTTGCCATAGAGAATTCCTTAATTCAGCTGTGTAGTTATTTTTCCCATTCGCACTGTTGCGAACTCAAAAAATATTACTCTCAGTTTTTATGGAACGGCCTTTGTACAACCATGTCTTTCATTTCGCTCAGACAAAGACAATTTTCTAAACAAACTTCCGATCTAGCGATGGAAAATTTGCAAAAATATTCGTTCACAACGAATGAATCTTCACCGTGAATGGTTCGCTATCATCTCTGTGAATGATAATTCAATCCACCATTAGTGTGTTACACACTTAAGTCGCAGCACATTTAATTGTCTTCCGCCCGCATGAGTTCGAAAGCGAAGTGTCCATAAGTAAAGTAATGACAGAATCAATAAGGGTCAACCATTAGAAGAGTTTCCAATCAGCAGTCAGCTAGGAAACACAGCGGAACCTTGGTTATAAGCTAGTGTGAAAAAATTAAAGACGAGCCAGGTTTTAACTTGTAGCATCGCACAGGAGCAACCTGGATATTAGTGACAACCTAGAATTAGATCATTCTTTTGAATAATCATTAATGAATGACTGTTTTGCGTGAATGATGAATGAGCTCCCAACAAGGAATGATTTATTCCATCACTGTTAAGGACTTATAAGTAAACCAATTTGTCAGATATTCGGAAACTCCATCTCCAAAATTCAATTTGTAACATGTATACTGTGAAACATGTATGCTCTGTCAGCGTTATTTTTATAAACAACGAATAGCAACTGAAAAATTGTATATCCGACACCGCTGGGATCGAATCCCAGATCTCTCGATAACTAGCCGAGTGCGTACGCTAGGTGCCAACAATTCAGAGGGCTATTCGTGGTTTATCAGTCAGCATCTGACTACATAAATCCATATTGATGGGCTCACCAACTGAGGTGTCGCCATCTAGTGGCATTCAACAAAGCATACTGTTTAATTACAGCTGGCGACAGATCGCCCTTTGAATTTATCTGCAGTAATTAAACAGCTGGTGATAGATCGCCCCTTGGATTTATCAGCTGTAATTAAACAGTCTACTTTGTTGAATGCCACTAGATGGCGACACATCAGCAGTGAGAACGGCTATGTTCTAGGCCCCTTTACTTAACATTGTGCACCTCACGGGGGCTGCAACAGGGATGGGGGGATGGGACTCCTCTCGAGTGAGCCTACCGGAAATATCTTATCTCTAGAGATAAGACCTTTGACAAACATTTTTGGGAAATCTTTTCGTGTTTTAATATCTTTTTTTAACAAACTTAGGAAATTTTTTCGTTCTTTGAATTCTGATTTATTAGGATTTTTATAGATTTTTTTAGAACTTGAGTGAGGTGTTAGGAAATTTTTTATAGGCGTTGCATTATTGCTCAAGTATTATTTATTGTTTACAACAAATATTTACTCCATGTCCCTTACTCAAGAAATGTTTTATGTAAAACAAATAAATTATTCCTTCTTGAAAAAACCCTCATAAAGCGTTTGCATGGTGATCATGATTAATATTTTGTAATTTCATTTCCGAAGAAAGAAAGAATTCTCTTAAAACATTGTCAGTGACACATGCCATTTGTTTCTTGATGGGAAAGATAAAACCTTGAGACGTTATCTTTGTTTCCTGTTAGCGATAGTGCAATCTCCCCACCAAGCGGATTTCAATGTCCTGTGTGACTAATTAAGTTCCTGTGTCCAATTTCTTATCTTTTCACCCCGATTTGTTAGAGAAGGTTATCTGATTTCAGTACCGCAGGAAATTGATAACACAACTCTTGGAAGGAAATGCTTTGTTTCGTAAACAAACAAACCCTTTCTCCAGAACAAAGTTCTCTGAACCGCTTAACAGATAAGATGCCTAGGTTTTCATCAAATGCGTTTGAGAACACAGGAATATTTTTTGTGTGTTTTGAAGGAGTTTTTCGCGTAGATGTAATTAATTTTCTGGGGAACTTTTGCTTTTCCTCCATTTAATTTTATTTCAGACCATGAGACGAGGAAATGCTTCTTTAGAAACGATTACGTTCCTGTTCGCGGTAACTATGGACATAGACTTCATGTTAATTCTGAGTCTTTCGCCCCAGCAATAATATTTTCTCGCAATTTTTTCATACGTTTAAGAACTCTACAGACTTTCCCAGTTAAAATTCTGCTGAAACAATATTTTCTTACTTTATTTCGCATATCATTATAGCTTCCCAATTTTCGCTATTTTTCTTCTATCTTTGAAATTTCGTTAAACTTCTCAGTAGGTCAGGATTCTTTTTTTTTTTTTACTTGACCAAACTTATGAGTCCTTTTATTCAGACTTCTTTTTTTTTCATTTCATTTCAGCAAACGATTATTTTTGATGTAACAAATCATCAAATTTTTGTTTCCTTATATAGCATATTTTCTAACTTGTTTAAATATATTCCTCAAAGCTTGCATGTATGTCAAATATGCATTTTTTTCTATTCTTTCCTAGTTTGCTATACTTTTCGTGGACTGTCCCGACAGGAAAGCATTCATTGTCAAGACATACAATCTAAAACCTTTTTTCTTACAATAACATTTGTATTCTTTGGGCTGCGCATTTTCTGTCTCGTCCGAAAAAACATTCATTCTAGAGGCAAAGCGAGTAATTCCGTTCTTCCCCTAAACATTATTTTTTGAACGTTTTACTAACTCACCAGAAAATCAGTTATTCGCCACCCACATAGCGAAAATAAAGAAATGCTTACTGCTTTTCCCTACATATCGACTCAATCTATTTCTTTTCGAAATGCTCGTCATGACATTTCAACTAAAATTTCGTACTTTCACCAAAATTCATATTCTTGAAGGAGCTATTTTCTTTTTTACTTTATTTCATGTGTAACTAAATTTCCTATTGTTTCCTCGCCTCAACAAATTCAGTAAGAACTCCCCTAATCTCATTCCATTTCCTCATTTAGTTCGCTATAAATTGAGATGTTTCAAAACTTTGCGTATATTTCATTCACTAAATGTACAGTTCTTCCGTGTCTGTCCCTTCATTTTTAACTTCTGTGCCAGCTGCATTTTTTCTTTAGACGTTTAGTTTCATTGACCTTTTCTTTCGTTTTAATTAGGTTTTCATTATCGTATTTTTTTATTCATTGTCTCAGCAGAAAAAGCTTTCATTCTGGAGACATAGCGACTAAGTCCATACTTCCTCTAAACTTTGTTTTTTGTACGTTTTACTAATTATTCAGAAAAACAGTTGTTTCCAAACTCCATAAGAGAAAATATCGTATTCCACTATTTTACTTATTATATTTTTTTTCTGCTCAGTGTTGTATGATTCTTCAAACTTTGGTTTATTTTTATCAAACTTCTTTTTTTTCTATTTTTTTTTTTTTTTTGATTCAACCTATCAATTTTTTCCTATCGATTTAATTCCTCTTATTTTTCCATTCGACTTTACTTTTGAACAGAAATGTCGCTCCATAAACTTTCTTCAAATCCCTATATATCCAAGAATTTTGTTAAATGTCCAAGTTCGACTCTCCCAGAAATTTTTCTGAAAATGATAGTTTTTCTTTTTAAAAAAAAATAATATTCCAGAATATGAATCCCTTCACTGAAACAAGAAATTCCTATTCAAAGCATTCCATTCTTCTTTCTACTTCAAATACTCTATTTGTAAATCTAAGGAACTGTTGTTCTTTAATATTCATATACTTTTCCCTCTAACTTTAGAAGATTTTTTTTTAAATGTATGTAGATATTACGATAGGAAAACCTCTTACAACTGCTTGATGTTCAATTCGCTTCAGACTATCTTAAGGAAATTCGTACATTTTCTCATAACACATCGACATGTTGTTTTTCTTCCCATTCACTTCAAAGACTGGAGATCAACTTAATGGAGTCCTTTGAGCAAGGGGAAATATATGTATATATTAGTTCATGTTCAGTTAAGGGAAATGTATGTATATATTTCAATATGAAAAAGAAGCCCTATCCGTAAAAGCTCAACCTAAAGACGGATAGATTGTTCCCGCTCTCTCTATTCTATGACATTTCTTTAGTGAATGAACCATGGCCTTTTTTTTTTCATGAACCTTTATAAAATCTTCGTTCTCCCTTTACTATTGTCAGATTCCATGTCCCTCCAGTTCTTTACTGAGAAACAGAAGCATTTATTCAATTTTAATTTATTAAGAGAGTAGAACTCTTTTAGGCTATCGAAGTACTTTCAGGTCTTTCATTACGAAAATTTTCATTGTCATGAAAGCAGGCATAATCGAGATGATTTACTATCGTTTCAATGAAAGTGTTTACGTATTCATTGCTCTGATGTCAGATTTCATTTTCTTATACTTCGAACAGAAATTAGTTTGAATCATTCGTCGAGAAAACATTTCTTTCATATTTTTTTTGCCTCCGAATCAAACGAACTCAAAAAAGGAGAGACGCACTTTAATGTTTTTTCCTCTTATGAGTGGAATACGGGAATATGATAAAAAAATTAAAGAATATCGACTTTCCTCTCAACTCCACACAACTGCGGTTTTTTTTTTAATTTTCAATAAGCTGTTTCTATATTTTTACAACTGAATAGAATTATTTATTGAAAAATTCTAAGTAAGACGAAAGGGGTTTGATTGAAAACGTGCCAGGGCAAGTTTCGGAAAAGTACATTCTCTTATAGGGTTAAAAATGGAAATTTTCGTTTTCTTATAATTGCAAAATTCCCATAGGATAACATGGGAAAACTAGCATGAATAAAAGACGGTTTTGGATCGAGTAAAAATTTGTAAACTGTCGTTTTTGAAAGCGTTTAAATTATAACAGGACGAAATTGGTTTGATTGAAAACGTGCCAGGACAAGTTTTGAAAAAATATATTCTCTTATAGGGTTAAAAAATGGAAAGAAAGAAGATGCACTTCATGAAAAAAAAATCATTAGAATTCGCTACGGCTGAAGGTCCCCCGAGCGGGTTCATAAACCAATACTCGTATTAACCATTAAAAGAATGGGGGTGTCAGGAAAGCCACTAACCCTCATTGTCGCCCTCATGTAGCGTATGGAGGTGGTGAACTTCACCAAACATGGATCCATAATATTGTAAAAATCATTCAGGTTTACGGGGCTTTTACACCCACGCCAGTGACCTTCATACATACGAAACATAAGTTCACTTCACATTCACACACTCATTCATACAAAAATAAAAAATACATAAATAAATAATTAAATAAATAAATAAAAAATTAAAGGGTACCAACTGAGCTGCACGGTGGAGTCAAGATGGGGGAATAACCTCTATCTATCGTCCAGTCGTGCAATAATTGTCGAAGGTCGAGAGCTTGAATAACTAGCCCCTCCATGTTCGATATCACTCTCCGAATCCAAAGTGAGATCGATTAGCTCGGGCTCCGAATTTATGACATTTATCTCCTCAAGCTCATATCCATGGTGAGATCAATCAGCTCTGGCTCCGAATTGATTATATTTATTTCATCAAGCTCAGGCTCTGAATCATTTTCTATGACGAGATCACTCAGCTCTGTCTCCGAATTTATATTTATTTCCTCAAGCTCTGGTTCTGAATCATTATCCATGACGAGATCAACCAGGTCCGGCTTGTTATTATTAATTTCCCACTGTGATGACGAGGGAGGCCCATCAACCACCGTATAATATATGAATTGTCTATAGTTTCCCGGGGAAAAAAGTGCTAGTCTGAAGAAAAGATTCTAATCACTAAAAAGGAACTTAGAATTACGATTCCTTTAAAAGGGATACAAACACCTATAAAAAAAAAATAATAATAATAATAAAATAAAGAAATAAAACCTTACACCGTACATAATCAAAAAAGAAAATTAAAAATTTATTCTTACCAAATCATAACCCATGGGAGATGATGGAGGTCCAGAAGATTGCATATTCAAAGGGAGAGTAATAGTTGATTTTAAGAAAGATCTTCAATAATCTATGACTTTCTACGATTTTTCTCACCCCTTTTATTCTTACAGAAGGAAAGATAATGGGCTGTGGTAGCTCTTTAACAAAGGATTTTCCTTTATCTTGAAACTAAAATAAACACATCTGGTCTAGAGGTGACCTTTCCAACAATCCTGATATGATATGTTTGTATATAGATAAGTGGAAAGGCATGGGAATCATTATGTTTTCTTAAACTCAAGACCGAAATACGTATCACCCACTGACCAGTTCAGTGAAAATCTTTGATAAGATAAGTTTACTCAGATAACATTTGACCCTGTTAATCAAGACGCTTACTCAGATAACATTTGACCCTGTTAATCAAGGAGCCGAAGTACAAGGGGTGTGACAGGGAGGGAGCTCTTTCGGGCTACGTCTCATTTAGTCATGTGATCCAGTTGTTATGATAGAAAATTCAATCTTAATAGACATGGGCTGTCGTTAAGAATAAATAAAACTTGAACTAAATAACATGAAGAATTAGCGTAAATGATATAGAAATAATAAAATAGAGAAGAAATAACACACGAACAAATTACGAGCAAAAAAGCCGTATTACATAAGGGAAAAATATATATTCTAAATTGGGGAGTCGGAAAAAAGTTATAATGAATAAATCAGGATTAAAAGCAAGAATGCATTAAACAGAATGTTTCAAACTTCAAATGTTATAAACAAAACGTCTCTTTCCCCATATGACAACAAGCGAGTCGTATGCTCAGACAATATTGATTCTTTGCCCTACGATCATTTTTCATTAATATATATACAAACACGTCATATCATGGTTGTTGGAAAGGTTACCTCTCAACCAGATGTGTATACTTCAGTTTCAAGATAAAGGAAATCCTTCGTTTTACAGTCTTAAGTGTAAAAGCAGCGTCTTGATTAACAGGGTCAAATGTTATCTGAGTAAACACATCTTATCAAAGATTTTCACTGAACTGGTCAGTGAGTGATACGTATTTCGGTCTTGAGTTTAAGAAAACATAATGATTCCCATGCCTTTCCACTTATCTATCCAAACATATCATATCAGGATTGTTGGAAAGGTCACCTCTAGACCAGATGTGTTTATTTCAGTTTCAAGATAAAGGAAAATCCTTTGTTAAAGAGCTATAGCCCATTATCTTTCCTTCTGTAAGAATAAAAGGGGTGAGAAAAATCGTAGAAAGTCATAGGTTATTGAAGATCTTTCTTAAAATCAACTATTACTCTCCCTTTGAATATGCAATCTTCTGGACCTCCATCATCTCCCATGGGTTATGATTTGGTAAGAATAAATTTTTAATTTTCTTTTTTGATTACGTATGGTGTAAGGTTTTATTTATTTATTTTATTATTATTATTATTATATTTTATAGGTGTATGTATCCCTTTTAAATGAATCGCAATTCTAAGTTCCTTTTTAGTGATTATAATCTTTTCTTCAGACTAGCACTTTTTTCCCCCGGGAAACTATAGACAATTCTTATAATATACGGTGGTTGATGGGACTCCCTTCGTCATCACAGTGGGAAATTATTAATAACAAGCCGGACCTGGTTGATCTCGTCATGGATAATGATTCAAAACCAGAGCTTGAAGAAATAAATATCAATTCGGAGACAGAGCTGAGTGACCTCGTCATAGAAAATGATTCAGAGCCTGAGCTTGAGGAAATAAATATAATCAATTCGGAGCCAGAGCTAATTGATCTCACCATGGTATATGAGTTTGAGGAGATAAATGTCATCGATTCGGAGCCTGAGCTAATCGATCTCACTTTGGATTCTGAGAGTGATATCGAACATGGAGGGGCTAGTTATTCAAGCTCTCAACCTTCGACAATTATTGCACGACTGGACGATAGATAGAGGTTATTCCCCTCCATCTTTGCTCCACCGTGCAGCTCAGTAAGTACCCTTTAATTATTTATTTATTTATTTATTTACTTATTTATTTATGTATTTTTTATTTTTGTATGAATGAGTGTGTGAATGGGAAGTGAACTTATGTTTCGTATGTATGAAGGTCAGTGGAGTGGGTTTAAAAGCCCCGTAAACCTGAATGATTTTTACAATATTATGGATCCATGTTTGTTGAAGTTCACCACCTCCATACGCTACATGAAGGCGACAATGAGGGTTAGTGGCTTTCTTGACACCCCCATTCTTTTAATGGTTAATACGAGTATTGGTTTATGAACCCGCTGGGGGGACCTACAGCCGTAGCGAATTCTAAAGATTTTTTTCATGAAGTGCATCTTCTTTCTTTCCATTTTTAACCCTATAAGAGAATATACTTTTTCAAAACTTGCCCTGGCACGTTTTCAATCAAACCATTTTTGTCCTGTTATAATTTAAACGATTTCAAAAACGACCGTTTACAAATTTTTACTCGATCCAAAACCGTCTTTTATTCATGCTAGTTTTCCCATGTTATCCTATGGGAATTTTGCAATTATAAGAAAACGAAAATTTCCATTTTTAACCCTATAAGAGAATGTACTTTTCCGAAACTTGCTCTGGCACGTTTTCAATCAAACCATTTTCGTCTTACTTAGAATTTTTCAATAAATAATTCTATTCAGTTGTAAAAATATAGAAACAGCTTATTGAAAATTAAAAAAAAACCGTAGTTGTGTTCAGTTGAGAGGAAAGTCGATATTCTTTAATTTTTTTTATCATATTCCCGTATTCCACTCATAAGAGGAAAAAACATTAAAATGCGTCTCTCCTATTTTGAGTTCGTTTGATTCGGAGGCAAAAAAAATATTAAAGAAATGTTTTCTCGACGAATGATTCAAACTAATTTCTGTTCGAAGTATAAGAAAATGAAATCTGACATCAGAGCAATGAATACGTAAACACTTTCATTGAAACGATAGTAAATCATCTCGATTATGCCTGCTTTCATGACAATGAAAATTTTCGTAATGAAAGACCTGAAAGTACTTCGATAGCCTAAAAGAGTTCTACTCTCTTAATAAATTAAAATTGAATAAATGCTTCTGTTTCTCAGTAAAGAACTGGAGGGACATGGAATCTGACAATAGTAAAGGGAGAACGAAGATTTTAAAGAGGTTCATGTAAAAAAAAGGGGGGGCGGCATGGTTCATTCAGTAAAGAAATGTCATAGAGTAGAGAGAACGTGAACAATCTATCCGTCTTTTGGTTGAGCTTTCACTGATAGGGCTTCTTTTTTTGATATTGAAATATATACATACATTTCCCTTAACTGAACATGAACTAATATATACATATATTTCCCCTTGCTCAAAGGACTCCATTAAGTTGATCTCCAGTCTTTGAAGTGAATGGGAAGAAAAACAACATGTCGATGTGTTATGAGAAAATGTACGAATTTCCTTAAGATAGTCTGAAGCGAATTGAACATCAAGCAGTTGTAAGAGGTTTTCCTATCGTAATATCCACATACATTTTGAAAAAAAAAAAATCTTCTAAAGTTAGAGGGAAAAATATATGAATATTAAAAAAAACAGTTCCTTAGATTTACAAATAGAGTATTTGAAGTAGAAAGAGGAATGGAATGCTTTGAATAGGAATTTCTTGTTTCAGTGAAGGGATTCATATTCTGGAATATTATTTTTTTTTTAAAAGAGAAACTATCATTTTCAGAAAAATTTCTGGGAGAGTCGAACTTGGACATTTAACAAAATTCTTGGATATATAGGGATTTGAAGAAAGTTTATGGAGCGACATTTCTGTTCAAAAGTAAAGTCGAATGGAAAAATAAGAGGAATTAAATCGATAGGAAAAAATTGATAGGTTGAATCAAAAAAAAAAATAGAAAAAAAAAGAAAAAGAAGTTTCATAAAAATAAACCAAAGTTTGAAGAATCATACAACACTGAGCAGAAGGAAAAATATAATAAGTAAAATAGTGGAATACGATATTTTCTCTATGGGAGTTTGGAAACAAATGCTTTTCTGACGAATTAGTAAAACGTACAAAAAAAATTTAGAGGAAGTATGGACTTAGTCGCTATGTCTCCAGAATGAAAGCTTTTTCTGCTGAGACAATGAATAAAAAATACGATAATGAAAACCTAATTAAAACGAAAGAAAAGGTCAATGAAACTAAACGTCTAAAGAAAAAATGCAGCAGGCACAGAAGTTAAAAATGAAGGGACAGACACGGAAGAACTGTACATTTAGTGAATGAAATATACGCAAAGTTTTGAAACATCTCAATTTAAAGCGAACTAAATGAGGAAATGGAATGAGATTAGGGGAGTTCTTACTGAGTTTGTTGAGGCGATGAAACAATAGAAAATTTAGTTACACATGAAATAAAGTAAAAAAGAAAATAGCTCCTTCAAGAATATGAATTTTGGTGAAAGTATGAAATTTTAGTTGAAATGTCATGACCAGCATTTCGAAAAGAAATAGATTGAGTCGATATGTAGGGAAAAGCAGTAAGCATTTCTTTATTTTCGCTATGTGGGTGGTGAATAACTGATTTTCTGGTGAGTTAGTAAAACGTTCAAAAAATAATGTTTAGGGGAAGAACGGAATTACTCGCTTTGCCTCTAGAATGAATGTTTTTTCGGACGAGACAGAAAAATCCACAGCCCAAAGAATACAAATTTCATTGTAAGAAAGAAGGTTTTAGATTGTATGTCTTGACAATGAATGCTTTCCTGTCGGAACAGTCCACGGAAAGTATAGCAAACTGGGAAAGAATAGAAAAAAAAATGCATATTTGACATACATGCAAGCTTTGAGGAATATATTTAAACAAGTTGGAAAATATGCTATATAAGGAAACAAAAATCAGATGATTTGTTACATCTAAAATAATCGTTTGCTGAAATGAAATGACAAAAAAAAAAAAAAAGAAGTCTGAATAAAAGGACTCATAAGTTTGGTCAAGTAAAAAAAAAAAAAAGAATCCTGACCTACTGAGAAGTTTAACGAAATTTCAAAGATAGAAGAAAAATAGCGAAAATTGGGAAGCTATAATGATATGCGAAATAAAGTAAGAAAATATTGTTTCAGCAGAATTTTAACTGGGAAAGTCTGTAGAGTTCTTAAACGTATGAAAAAATTGCGAGAAAATATTATTGCTGGGGCGAAAGACTCAGAATTGACATGAAGTCTATGTCCATAGTTACCGCGAACAGGAACGTAATCGTTTCTAAAGAAGCATTTCCTCGTCTCATGGTCTGAAATAAAATTAAATGGAGGAAAAGCAAAAGTTCCCCAGAAAATTAATTACATCTACGCGAAAAACTCCTTCAAAACACACAAAAAATATTCCTGTGTTCTCAAACGCATTTGATGAAAACCTAGGCATCTTATCTGTTAAGCGGTTCAGAGAACTTTGTTCTGGAGAAAGGGTTTGTTTGTTTACGAAACAAAGCATTTCCTTCCAAGAGTTGTGTTATCAATTTCCTGCGGTACTGAAATCAGATAACCTTCTCTAACAAATCGGGGTGAAAAGATAAGAAATTGGACACAGGAACTTAATTAGTCACACAGGACATTGAAGTCCGCTTGGTGGGGAGATTGCACTATCGCTAACAGGAAACAAAGATAACGTCTCAAGGTTTTATCTTTCCCATCAAGAAACAAATGGCATGTGTCACTGACAATATTTTAAGAGAATTCTTTCTTTCTTCGGAAATGAAATTACAAAATATTAATGCTTTTTGGAGTGTAGTTTATACTCGAGTTTGGTCTTTTCTTGGACTGCTTATTTCTAAAAAGTTTTTCCTAGTTGGTTTGCTCAGAATTTGTATGTTTTGGCCCAAGTGGAGTTCTAAGGACGATGAAAGGATTGGAGGTCAGCTCAGATATTTTAAGTCCTCCCGCTCGGTTAGGCTAGCACCCTTTCCCATAGTGTATGAACTCGCTGGCAAAGGTAATCTAAAGTTATGAAATGACAAACGTTGTTTGACATGTAAATCTGCAGATCCTAACCTGTATTCTTCTGTTGAGGATAATTGCTCCAACAAGTTTTGCAAAGCCTACAATACCATCTATAAGCTCACCTGTACTGTCTGCAACCTTAGCTATATTGGCCAAAGTAAAAATCCTCTTCATCTTAGGATTAATGGTCACAGGTCTCTAGTAAACAAGTTCTCTAATTCAGGAGTGAACCCCTCCACAAACGCCAACCAGTACTCTACCTTTGAATTAGAGCATTTCCATACTCATGGTTTTGACAAAGTGAAAATAGAGGTACTACATATTATCCCTGACCTCTATGCTCGGCTAGAAACTGAATCCCTTGAAATTTTGCAGCATCAGTCTCTTTATCCCTATGGCCTTAATTCCACTCTATCTGACAATAAGCATAATCAGCATAAATTTTCAATTCGTGAACTCTTCTTTCTTGTTAATAATAAGAGCTGCTCTAGAGGTAATAGAGGACAGAGGTTATTTCGCACATCAAGCAAAGTTGATTTTGCTAACTTGCTAAAAACTCTGGAAAGCTTTAAAACTGGCACTAATTTTGTTAAAAATACTTACAAAATTCTCAAGTCCTTCAAGCACTCTGTCCTTAAATGTTTTTTCAAATTCTGGAATGAAACTGCTGACCATGTTGATAAGCATGTTTTTGCTTTGGTTCTGGACATTCTTAAACATATTCTTAAAGATAAAATTTCTCTTAAAGAATTTTCCAGTAATTTTGTTACCATCAGGTTCCTAAATAAAGCCTACGATAATCTCAATGTAAGGAAGCTGTTCTACAATAATGCAATTTTTTTTCCCATCCACAGGCACCAGTCTATTGTAAGTTTTAAATATGTTAAGACCTTAGGGTCAATAGTTAAAAACTACAAACTTAACTCTTCGAGCTACATTCCTGTAATTACTACTTGTTCTTGTGATGAACATAAAGAAACAGTTCACTATGATAAGAATTACAACCATATTATCACCGGAAACTTGAGTTTTGTTGAAAATGAAAAGCTTAGGAATTTATTAGAGTATGGCTCTAAATTCAGACCTTCCTTCACAATTTCCAAAGAAAGGATTCTTGAGAGCTTCACTCAAGATGTAAATAAGTACATCGTAAAAACCAGTTTAACGTACAATCAGCCTATTGAGGCCTTCGCAGAATGGAAATATAATATAATCAATAGCTTCACCGGTGAGTTGGCAGGTCTGGACTTTTGCTTCGACAGAAATCTCTTTTTCTCTGGAGAAGCTAAAAGGTCACTCTCCAAACTACAAGACCAATTTATTTTTACCACTACGGATAAAGCTAGCAATAATTTTGCAATTATCTGTAAGAAGTTCTATTTTGAATTGTTAACTATGGAACTCAATAATATAGTAACATACGAGCCCGTAAGTTATTCTTCCAAGCAGTTAGAAAATCGGTTTAAGGCATTCTTCAAGAAACTTAAAATTCCGCAAACTAGAAGATATGGGCCTGAATTTCCATTTCTTTTTGCAACGGTTAAGTTTCATAAGGATCCTGTGAAGTTCAGGTTCATAGCTAGTGGAGTAAGGAGTCATAAAAAGAAAATAGATCTTGCTTTTGAAGATGTCTTAAAGAAGGTTTTGAAACACATTAGAAACTGTTCTAACTTGATGTACAGAGATTTTTGGATAATTAATAATAATGCAGAAGTAATTTCTACTATACTCAAAGTTTGTCCCCTAGATATTAATAGTTATGATTTTGAAAACCTATATACTAATCTGCCTCTATCAGATATAATCACTACCTTTAAAGAGCTGTATGCAGAATTTAAACTTAACCAATTTGTTGATGTAGGAACTTGGAACTCTTATCTCAATTGCTGCATAAAAAATAACCATATCTTATATAATAATACTCTCTATAAGCAAGTGAACGGTATTCCAATGGGAACATCAACGTCCACGAATATCGCTAATCTATTCCTGTTCTTTAAGGAATATAAATTCATTAAAAATCACCCCACCTGCTCAGATAACTACCTTTACACTTTTAGATATATTGATGATCTGCTGTGTATCAATAATTCCGAAGTTATAGAGAGTGATTTTGATAATATCTATCCTAGCTCTCTTAACTTATGTAAAACCAACCACAGTAATCAGGAACTTGAGTTCCTAGACTTAAGCATTAAGCTCAACAGAGGTAACCCATCTATTAGCCTCTTTGATAAAAGAGCTAATTTTCCTTTCAAAGTAATTAAATATCTACACTGGAATAATAACATTTCAACCAAAGTAATTGAGAATGTACTAATTTCTCAGGTCCTAAGAATTTCAAGAATTTGCAGCAACAATTTGGACTTCAATTACCACATTAATATACTATTAGAAAGTTTTCTAGAGAACGAAATTCCTTCTTCTTTCATCAAAAGAACTTTAAGAAAAATTATTCTGAATAATAGAGTAAGGTTGGCAGATCTGCTTTAATTTTCTACACAGTTAATAATATGATTCTGACCAATCAAAGCCGTAAGGAAGTTGGCTAGAGGATGCCTATTAACTACCTAAAGGAACCTTAGTGCTATGGATATGACGGTCCTATTAAAACAAAAAAATTAAATAATATAAACAAAATCACAAAAAAAGCTTAAAAATCTGTTTATAAAAGAAAATAAAAACAAATAAAAAAGAAAACTAGTTATTCATCACTAGGATAGCTATACTAAAAATAGTAAAACCAACATTAAAATTAATAAGATTCTGATTAATCTATAGAAGCTCACTAAGGTGATTTAATACATGCAAAGATTATTAAATAAACTGCTCGTGTATTTTATAATATTTCTCATGTATTCTGGAGAGTTAATTCTGCTCATTCTGATCATACAGATCCACAGTCTTAAGTTTATATTTTTTTCTCTGGTTAAAATCTCCGCGCGTTGGTTTCTTGCTGTATGAGGAGGCCATCAGCCCCACCCTCACTGCCCCCCAGCGTCTAGGGAGTGGCGGAAGAGGTCAGCCATGTTCTCCTCTTGTGAGGAGAAAAGTTTTTGTAACACAAGAGGTAAGCTCTCTTCCTTGTTTTTGGGCTCTAGGTTTTATAAGTTCAATGTTAGTACTTCATGTACCTTTTCTCTGTAGTTTTTTAGCTTTTCAGCTTTTAAGCATTGGTTTGTCTGTTAACATTTATGCGGGTTTTAACTCTTACTTTTCTTTGTAACTTTGAGCGTCTTTTGTGGTACCTAGGAACAGAAGATGGCTAAGCTTGTTCCTTTTCTATGCGCTGTCTATGCGCTGTTTTTTCAAAGTAGTTAAGTTCTTAATAACTAATTAATTATGCACTTAAAGCACTGCTGAAATACTTTGTACATATTGCAACTAACTGTTTAAGGTATATAACTTTCACAAAGTTTTCTTTAGTTAATTATTATCTTTAACTTATTCTCGTTTTCGTGCTGTCATAAGTTGTAGAGTAGGGGGTTTTAGACTCAAGTTTTCTTTCAAAAATCTGTTCGTTATAAATTAACATTTCCTTTTTTAATTTCAATGTAAAATTTGTTTTTCAGGTTTAAATTCTCTCTCAAACGAACTTGGAATTTCGTTATAGCTGAAAATCATTTCTATTTATTATGTCACTCTCACAGCTTGAGTTCTCTTTAATCTTCTTCTCTCTGTTTAATAGTAACAGATGAAGAGCATGGGTCTGGCCATGAAGGTTAATGGATGCAAGCGAAATTGTTAACTAGTGCTAGGTCATGCTACTCTACGGAGGACATGACTTATATATATATATTTTAAACTATTTTAGGTGGGAATGTTACTTGCATCTATGGCCTTGCAGAAACCCATTTCCAACTAGGTCTTTGTGGAAGTGAGAAAATGCAGAGCTTTTGCTGGTCCTTGATAAAGCCAAGGCTCAGTATTCTCGACACCTTCTACATTCAGTTGTTTGTTTTTTTTTTTTTTTTTTTTTTTTTTTCCTTTTACTCACACAGGTAGATACATAACCTTTTCTATGTTGTACTAGGTGTGAGTCAAAATTATATTTGTATATTTTTTTTGCTTAGGTATCTTTATAGAATGTGAATTCTGAATTTTCAAAACTGCTGCGTTGCGCGTTTTGATTTTCAGGTTATTTTGCACCCTTCGTTCTAAATTCTAAAATTTTTTCCTTAGTCTTCAGTTTTGCTCTTAAGTAACTAATTTCAATTTATTATTTAGCAGCTCATGCGCAAATTCTAGTTGAAATGTTTTATTATTTTTTATTATTATTATTTTTTTTTATTACTATTTTTTTTACTTGAGGTTTTTTTTCATTTTCTAATTTTTCTTTTTAGTATGTTTTGGATGCAGCTTTTTGGAGTGTAGTTTATACTCGAGTTTGGTCTTTTCTTGGACTGCTTATTTCTAAAAGTTTTTCCTAGTTGGTTTGCTCAGAATTTGTATGTTTTGGCCCAAGTGGAGTTCTAAGGACGATGAAAGGATTGGAGGTCAGCTCAGATATTTTAAGTCCTCCTGCTCGGTTAGGCTAGCACCCTTTCCCATAGTGTATGAACTCGCTGGCAAAGGTAATCTAAAGTTATGAAATGACAAACGTTGTTTGACATGTAAATCTGCAGATCCTAACCTGTATTCTTCTGTTGAGGATAATTGCTCCAACAAGTTTTGCAAAGCCTACAATACCATCTATAAGCTCACCTGTACTGTCTGCAACCTTAGCTATATTGGCCAAAGTAAAAATCCTCTTCATCTTAGGATTAATGGTCACAGGTCTCTAGTAAACAAGTTCTCTAATTCAGGAGTGAACCCCTCCACAAACGCCAACCAGTACTCTACCTTTGAATTAGAGCATTTCCATACTCATGGTTTTGACAAAGTGAAAATAGAGGTACTACATATTATCCCTGACCTCTATGCTCGGCTAGAAACTGAATCCCTTGAAATTTTGCAGCATCAGTCTCTTTATCCCTATGGCCTTAATTCCACTCTATCTGACAATAAGCATAATCAGCATAAATTTTCAATTCGTGAACTCTTCTTTCTTGTTAATAATAAGAGCTGCTCTAGAGGTAATAGAGGACAGAGGTTATTTCGCACATCAAGCAAAGTTGATTTTGCTAACTTGCTAAAAACTCTGGAAAGCTTTAAAACTGGCACTAATTTTGTTAAAAATACTTACAAAATTCTCAAGTCCTTCAAGCACTCTGTCCTTAAATGTTTTTTCAAATTCTGGAATGAAACTGCTGACCATGTTGATAAGCATGTTTTTGCTTTGGTTCTGGACATTCTTAAACATATTCTTAAAGATAAAATTTCTCTTAAAGAATTTTCCAGTAATTTTGTTACCATCAGGTTCCTAAATAAAGCCTACGATAATCTCAATGTAAGGAAGCTGTTCTACAATAATGCAATTTTTTTTCCCATCCACAGGCACCAGTCTATTGTAAGTTTTAAATATGTTAAGACCTTAGGGTCAATAGTTAAAAACTACAAACTTAACTCTTCGAGCTACATTCCTGTAATTACTACTTGTTCTTGTGATGAACATAAAGAAACAGTTCACTATGATAAGAATTACAACCATATTATCACCGGAAACTTGAGTTTTGTTGAAAATGAAAAGCTTAGGAATTTATTAGAGTATGGCTCTAAATTCAGACCTTCCTTCACAATTTCCAAAGAAAGGATTCTTGAGAGCTTCACTCAAGATGTAAATAAGTACATCGTAAAAACCAGTTTAACGTACAATCAGCCTATTGAGGCCTTCGCAGAATGGAAATATAATATAATCAATAGCTTCACCGGTGAGTTGGCAGGTCTGGACTTTTGCTTCGACAGAAATCTCTTTTTCTCTGGAGAAGCTAAAAGGTCACTCTCCAAACTACAAGACCAATTTATTTTTACCACTACGGATAAAGCTAGCAATAATTTTGCAATTATCTGTAAGAAGTTCTATTTTGAATTGTTAACTATGGAACTCAATAATATAGTAACATACGAGCCCGTAAGTTATTCTTCCAAGCAGTTAGAAAATCGGTTTAAGGCATTCTTCAAGAAACTTAAAATTCCGCAAACTAGAAGATATGGGCCTGAATTTCCATTTCTTTTTGCAACGGTTAAGTTTCATAAGGATCCTGTGAAGTTCAGGTTCATAGCTAGTGGAGTAAGGAGTCATAAAAAGAAAATAGATCTTGCTTTTGAAGATGTCTTAAAGAAGGTTTTGAAACACATTAGAAACTGTTCTAACTTGATGTACAGAGATTTTTGGATAATTAATAATAATGCAGAAGTAATTTCTACTATACTCAAAGTTTGTCCCCTAGATATTAATAGTTATGATTTTGAAAACCTATATACTAATCTGCCTCTATCAGATATAATCACTACCTTTAAAGAGCTGTATGCAGAATTTAAACTTAACCAATTTGTTGATGTAGGAACTTGGAACTCTTATCTCAATTGCTGCATAAAAAATAACCATATCTTATATAATAATACTCTCTATAAGCAAGTGAACGGTATTCCAATGGGAACATCAACGTCCACGAATATCGCTAATCTATTCCTGTTCTTTAAGGAATATAAATTCATTAAAAATCACCCCACCTGCTCAGATAACTACCTTTACACTTTTAGATATATTGATGATCTGCTGTGTATCAATAATTCCGAAGTTATAGAGAGTGATTTTGATAATATCTATCCTAGCTCTCTTAACTTATGTAAAACCAACCACAGTAATCAGGAACTTGAGTTCCTAGACTTAAGCATTAAGCTCAACAGAGGTAACCCATCTATTAGCCTCTTTGATAAAAGAGCTAATTTTCCTTTCAAAGTAATTAAATATCTACACTGGAATAATAACATTTCAACCAAAGTAATTGAGAATGTACTAATTTCTCAGGTCCTAAGAATTTCAAGAATTTGCAGCAACAATTTGGACTTCAATTACCACATTAATATACTATTAGAAAGTTTTCTAGAGAACGAAATTCCTTCTTCTTTCATCAAAAGAACTTTAAGAAAAATTATTCTGAATAATAGAGTAAGGTTGGCAGATCTGCTTTAATTTTCTACACAGTTAATAATATGATTCTGACCAATCAAAGCCGTAAGGAAGTTGGCTAGAGGATGCCTATTAACTACCTAAAGGAACCTTAGTGCTATGGATATGACGGTCCTATTAAAACAAAAAAATTAAATAATATAAACAAAATCACAAAAAAAGCTTAAAAATCTGTTTATAAAAGAAAATAAAAACAAATAAAAAAGAAAACTAGTTATTCATCACTAGGATAGCTATACTAAAAATAGTAAAACCAACATTAAAATTAATAAGATTCTGATTAATCTATAGAAGCTCACTAAGGTGATTTAATACATGCAAAGATTATTAAATAAACTGCTCGTGTATTTTATAATATTTCTCATGTATTCTGGAGAGTTAATTCTGCTCATTCTGATCATACAGATCCACAGTCTTAAGTTTATATTTTTTTCTCTGGTTAAAATCTCCGCGCGTTGGTTTCTTGCTGTATGAGGAGGCCATCAGCCCCACCCTCACTGCCCCCCAGCGTCTAGGGAGTGGCGAAAGAGGTCAGCCATGTTCTCCTCTTGTGAGGAGAAAAGTTTTTGTAACACAAGAGGTAAGCTCTCTTCCTTGTTTTTGGGCTCTAGGTTTTATAAGTTCAATGTTAGTACTTCATGTACCTTTTCTCTGTAGTTTTTTAGCTTTTCAGCTTTTAAGCATTGGTTTGTCTGTTAACATTTATGCGGGTTTTAACTCTTACTTTTCTTTGTAACTTTGAGCGTCTTTTGTGGTACCTAGGAACAGAAGATGGCTAAGCTTGTTCCTTTTCTATGCGCTGTCTATGCGCTGTTTTTTCAAAGTAGTGAAGTTCTTAATAACTAATTAATTATGCACTTAAAGCACTGCTGAAATACTTTGTACATATTGCAACTAACTGTTTAAGGTATATAACTTTCACAAAGTTTTCTTTAGTTAATTATTATCTTTAACTTATTCTCGTTTTCGTGCTGTCATAAGTTGTAGAGTAGGGGTTTTAGACTCAAGTTTTCTTTCAAAAATCTGTTCGTTATAAATTAACATTTCCTTTTTTAATTTCAATGTAAAATTTGTTTTTCAGGTTTAAATTCTCTCTCAAACGAACTTGGAATTTCGTTATAGCTGAAAATCATTTCTATTTATTATGTCACTCTCACAGCTTGAGTTCTCTTTAATCTTCTTCTCTCTGTTTAATAGTAACAGATGAAGAGCATGGGTCGGGCCATGAAGGTTAATGGATGCAAGCGAAATTGTTAACTAGTGCTAGGTCATGCTACTCTACGGAGGACATGACTTATATATATATATTTTAAACTATTTTAGGTGGGAATGTTACTTGCATCTATGGCCTTGCAGAAACCCATTTCCAACTAGGTCTTTGTGGAAGTGAGAAAATGCAGAGCTTTTGCTGGTCCTTGATAAAGCCAAGGCTCAGTATTCTCGACACCTTCTACATTCAGTTGTTTTTTTTTTTTTTTTTTTTTTTTTCCTTTTACTCACACAGGTAGATACATAACCTTTTCTATGTTGTACTAGGTGTGAGTCAAAATTATATTTGTATATTTTTTTTGCTTAGGTATCTTTATAGAATGTGAATTCTGAATTTTCAAAACTGCTGCGTTGCGCGTTTTGATTTTCAGGTTATTTTGCACCCTTCGTTCTAAATTCTAAAATTTTTTCCTTAGTCTTCAGTTTTGCTCTTAAGTAACTAATTTCAATTTATTATTTAGCAGCTCATGCGCAAATTCTAGTTGAAATGTTTTATTATTTTTTATTATTATTATTTTTTTTTTATTACTATTTTTTTTACTTGAGGTTTTTTTCATTTTCTAATTTTTCTTTTTAGTATGTTTTGGATGCAGCTTTTTGGAGTGTAGTTTATACTCGAGTTTGGTCTTTTCTTGGACTGCTTATTTCTAAAAAGTTTTTCCTAGTTGGTTTGCTCAGAATTTGTATGTTTTGGCCCAAGTGGAGTTCTAAGGACGATGAAAGGATTGGAGGTCAGCTCAGATATTTTAAGTCCTCCCGCTCAGTTAGGCTAGCACCCTTTCCCATAGTGTATGAACTCGCTGGCAAAGGTAATCTAAAGTTATGAAATGACAAACGTTGTTTGACATGTAAATCTGCAGATCCTAACCTGTATTCTTCTGTTGAGGATAATTGCTCCAACAAGTTTTGCAAAGCCTACAATACCATCTATAAGCTCACCTGTACTGTCTGCAACCTTAGCTATATTGGCCAAAGTAAAAATCCTCTTCATCTTAGGATTAATGGTCACAGGTCTCTAGTAAACAAGTTCTCTAATTCAGGAGTGAACCCCTCCACAAACGCCAACCAGTACTCTACCTTTGAATTAGAGCATTTCCATACTCATGGTTTTGACAAAGTGAAAATAGAGGTACTACATATTATCCCTGACCTCTATGCTCGGCTAGAAACTGAATCCCTTGAAATTTTGCAGCATCAGTCTCTTTATCCCTATGGCCTTAATTCCACTCTATCTGACAATAAGCATAATCAGCATAAATTTTCAATTCGTGAACTCTTCTTTCTTGTTAATAATAAGAGCTGCTCTAGAGGTAATAGAGGACAGAGGTTATTTCGCACATCAAGCAAAGTTGATTTTGCTAACTTGCTAAAAACTCTGGAAAGCTTTAAAACTGGCACTAATTTTGTTAAAAATACTTACAAAATTCTCAAGTCCTTCAAGCACTCTGTCCTTAAATGTTTTTTCAAATTCTGGAATGAAACTGCTGACCATGTTGATAAGCATGTTTTTGCTTTGGTTCTGGACATTCTTAAACATATTCTTAAAGATAAAATTTCTCTTAAAGAATTTTCCAGTAATTTTGTTACCATCAGGTTCCTAAATAAAGCCTACGATAATCTCAATGTAAGGAAGCTGTTCTACAATAATGCAATTTTTTTCCCATCCACAGGCACCAGTCTATTGTAAGTTTTAAATATGTTAAGACCTTAGGGTCAATAGTTAAAAACTACAAACTTAACTCTTCGAGCTACATTCCTGTAATTACTACTTGTTCTTGTGATGAACATAAAGAAACAGTTCACTATGATAAGAATTACAACCATATTATCACCGGAAACTTGAGTTTTGTTGAAAATGAAAAGCTTAGGAATTTATTAGAGTATGGCTCTAAATTCAGACCTTCCTTCACAATTTCCAAAGAAAGGATTCTTGAGAGCTTCACTCAAGATGTAAATAAGTACATCGTAAAAACCAGTTTAACGTACAATCAGCCTATTGAGGCCTTCGCAGAATGGAAATATAATATAATCAATAGCTTCACCGGTGAGTTGGCAGGTCTGGACTTTTGCTTCGACAGAAATCTCTTTTCTCTGGAGAAGCTAAAAGGTCACTCTCCAAACTACAAGACCAATTTATTTTTACCACTACGGATAAAGCTAGCAATAATTTTGCAATTATCTGTAAGAAGTTCTATTTTGAATTGTTAACTATGGAACTCAATAATATAGTAACATACGAGCCCGTAAGTTATTCTTCCAAGCAGTTAGAAAATCGGTTTAAGGCATTCTTCAAGAAACTTAAAATTCCGCAAACTAGAAGATATGGGCCTGAATTTCCATTTCTTTTTGCAACGGTTAAGTTTCATAAGGATCTGTGAAGTTCAGGTTCATAGCTAGTGGAGTAAGGAGTCATAAAAAGAAAATAGATCTTGCTTTTGAAGATGTCTTAAAGAAGGTTTTGAAACACATTAGAAACTGTTCTAACTTGATGTACAGAGATTTTTGGATAATTAATAATAATGCAGAAGTAATTTCTACTATACTCAAAGTTTGTCCCCTAGATATTAATAGTTATGATTTTGAAAACCTATATACTAATCTGCCTCTATCAGATATAATCACTACCTTTAAAGAGCTGTATGCAGAATTTAAACTTAACCAATTTGTTGATGTAGGAACTTGGAACTCTTATCTCAATTGCTGCATAAAAAATAACCATATCTTATATAATAATACTCTCTATAAGCAAGTGAACGGTATTCCAATGGGAACATCAACGTCCACGAATATCGCTAATCTATTCCTGTTCTTTAAGGAATATAAATTCATTAAAAATCACCCCACCTGCTCAGATAACTACCTTTACACTTTTAGATATATTGATGATCTGCTGTGTATCAATAATTCCGAAGTTATAGAGAGTGATTTTGATAATATCTATCCTAGCTCTCTTAACTTATGTAAAACCAACCACAGTAATCAGGAACTTGAGTTCCTAGACTTAAGCATTAAGCTCAACAGAGGTAACCCATCTATTAGCCTCTTTGATAAAAGAGCTAATTTTCCTTTCAAAGTAATTAAATATCTACACTGGAATAATAACATTTCAACCAAAGTAATTGAGAATGTACTAATTTCTCAGGTCCTAAGAATTTCAAGAATTTGCAGCAACAATTTGGACTTCAATTACCACATTAATATACTATTAGAAAGTTTTCTAGAGAACGAAATTCCTTCTTCTTTCATCAAAGAACTTTAAGAAAAATTATTCTGAATAATAGAGTAAGGTTGGCAGATCTGCTTTAATTTTCTACACAGTTAATAATATGATTCTGACCAATCAAAGCCGTAAGGAAGTTGGCTAGAGGATGCCTATTAACTACCTAAAGGAACCTTAGTGCTATGGATATGACGGTCCTATTAAAACAAAAAATTAAATAATATAAACAAAATCACAAAAAAAGCTTAAAAATCTGTTTATAAAAGAAAATAAAAACAAATAAAAAAGAAAACTAGTTATTCATCACTAGGATAGCTATACTAAAAATAGTAAAACCAACATTAAAATTAATAAGATTCTGATTAATCTATAGAAGCTCACTAAGGTGATTTAATACATGCAAAGATTATTAAATAAACTGCTCGTGTATTTTATAATATTTCTCATGTATTCTGGAGAGTTAATTCTGCTCATTCTGATCATACAGATCCACAGTCTTAAGTTTATATTTTTTCTCTGGTTAAAATCTCCGCGCGTTGGTTTCTTGCTGTATGAGGAGGCCATCAGCCCCACCCTCACTGCCCCAGCGTCTAGGGAGTGGCGGAAGAGGTCAGCCATGTTCTCCTCTTGTGAGGAGAAAAGTTTTTGTAACACAAGAGGTAAGCTCTCTTCCTTGTTTTTGGGCTCTAGGTTTTATAAGTTCAATGTTAGTACTTCATGTACCTTTTCTCTGTAGTTTTTTAGCTTTTCAGCTTTTAAGCATTGGTTTGTCTGTTAACATTTATGCGGGTTTTAACTCTTACTTTTCTTTGTAACTTTGAGCGTCTTTTGTGGTACCTAGGAACAGAAGATGGCTAAGCTTGTTCCTTTTCTATGCGCTGTCTATGCGCTGTTTTTTCAAAGTAGTTAAGTTCTTAATAACTAATTAATTATGCACTTAAAGCACTGCTGAAATACTTTGTACATATTGCAACTAACTGTTTAAGGTATATAACTTTCACAAAGTTTTCTTTAGTTAATTATTATCTTTAACTTATTCTCGTTTTCGTGCTGTCATAAGTTGTAGAGTAGGGGTTTTAGACTCAAGTTTTCTTTCAAAAATCTGTTCGTTATAAATTAACATTTCCTTTTTTAATTTCAATGTAAAATTTGTTTTTCAGGTTTAAATTCTCTCTCAAACGAACTTGGAATTTCGTTATAGCTGAAAATCATTTCTATTTATTATGTCACTCTCACAGCTTGAGTTCTCTTTAATCTTCTTCTCTCTGTTTAATAGTAACAGATGAAGAGCATGGGTCGGGCCATGAAGGTTAATGGATGCAAGCGAAATTGTTAACTAGTGCTAGGTCATGCTACTCTACGGAGGACATGACTTATATATATATATTTTAAACTATTTTAGGTGGGAATGTTACTTGCATCTATGGCCTTGCAGAAACCCATTTCCAACTAGGTCTTTGTGGAAGTGAGAAAATGCAGAGCTTTTGCTGGTCCTTGATAAAGCCAAGGCTCAGTATTCTCGACACCTTCTACATTCAGTTGTTTTTTTTTTTTTTTTTTTTTTCCTTTTACTCACACAGGTAGATACATAACCTTTTCTATGTTGTACTAGGTGTGAGTCAAAATTATATTTGTATATTTTTTTTGCTTAGGTATCTTTATAGAATGTGAATTCTGAATTTTCAAAACTGCTGCGTTGCGCGTTTTGATTTTCAGGTTATTTTGCACCCCTTCGTTCTAAATTCTAAAATTTTTTCCTTAGTCTTCAGTTTTGCTCTTAAGTATATATATATATATATATATATATATAGTCATCATAGTGCCAAGACTTGTTCGCAAATGTGAGTTGGTGGGACACCCAACATCCCTCCTTGTGAATCCGTCCAAGCTTGTACAGGCGCTTTGCAATGGCTTGCCATGTTACTCTGAGTTTCTAGGCGAGCTCTGACTGTGTGCGACAGGGATCTGCGTTGAACAGTTGTTCTAGTTCCTCATCGTCAACTTTCTGTGGCTGTCCCAGACGTTCTGCATCACGGAGATCAAAATTTCCCTGCTTAAACAGCTGGAACCACTTCTTACACGTACTGTAGGACACAGCAGCCTCACCAAAAGCAGCACATATCATTTGCTGGGCTTCCGCGGCACTTGTTTTTCAGCTGAAACGCGAACAGGATACAGTTCCTCAAATGATGCTTCTCGAACGACATTGCTTTCACCGTCAACTTTCGTCCCTTCTGTCACTACAGCTGTGAGCGGTTTCAGTTGCCTAGAAAGCTGTTGGATGGCGCTGCAATCAGCCATTATCGCACACCGCTATTTGCATTTGCCGATGTTCTATGATCGTTTGCGGTTAGGGGCCGAGAATTAAGTTTCACACCTAATACTTACGTAGCTGGCGGATGCTGGGTAATTCGTGAAATATGTTTCGTGCACTCTGGCCTTACAAGTTAGGCCCTAACGAGTTGAAAGCCGACTCACTTTCACCACACCGTGGTTTGTAGCAATCATGAGACACACACACACACGCGCGCGCACCGTTTGAAGCAGCAGTCCACAGAGCCCTTAATAGGCTGTGGGGGGTACTTCCGGGGCCAACGTCCCTCCCTCGTACCAAGGGACGAGGGAGGTACGTTGACCCCGCTACTTCACCGAGGGTCAGCACGAAATCTCTGATTTCCTCCTCTCTTTCCTTCGGGTGACGCATATGGCTTCTCGCCGCTAGACGTGACGTGCGTATTTGAGGTAAAGGAACACCAGGGCTGGCTCCTTTTACCTAGTAGAGCGATGGTCCCTTTGAGAAGTTCCAAAGAACATCTTGAAAGAGGATGGTCATAGTCCTCTCGGGCAATGACCCCGCGAAGTTGGAAGTCTTGCTTTGTTGAGGCCGTTCTCTTGCGGATTTTGGTAATGCATCCTTCGTAGTTATGAAAGCATCCAGAACCAAGCTGACCGCTACTTCGATATTTGGCGCCACGGCGATGAAACAAGAACTGGGCTAGACGGTTCTTTTTCCCTGCTTCGAAATTCACCTGCTAGAATGTTAAACTTGAATGGACTGACTCTATGTCATTCCGATTAATTCTCAATCGTTATTTCTTTTAATCCCTATTCAGTAGGCCGAGCGACTGGCAGTTGCGCTCGGGGGCTACTACTTCTTTTTCCTTGAATAGACTTAAAACGGCTATTCCATTTCCTCGTGGGAAACTCCGTTCTCTTTTGGACTTACATCTGCCAAGACGAAGAACATTTTTCTTTTCGCCCTTCCTCCACTAGGTTTGCCAGCAGACTGCCGCTTTTCTCGTTCTGTGCTTCGCTCTGCTCTGTTGCAAACCCTCTGCTTTTCCTTTTTGTCAACCTCTGATATTTTTGTCAATCTCTGATTATGCTTTTTTAACCTCTGATCGAGATTTCTCTCTTCTGTACACGCGCTTGTCACTGGCCCTTGACCTTCGATGACCATAACTTTCGGCGTTCCCTAAGGATTTTTTGGCACTAATGGCCCACTTGAAATCATATTTACGAAGGCCCGGACGCCGCTCCGTTGGGGTCCTCCTCGCTTCTAGGTGGTTTCTTCAGAGGCAATTCTACAATTCCCTTGTTTTCAATTAGCCGAAACCGATTAAAAGACCTCCCCAATTAATTTCGTAATTGGCCGAATGCTTAATTAAATCATTAACATTGTTTAGTCCCGCTTATCGAGTCCGTCGTCCTTTATAATTAATTAATTTAGACCCCGAATTTTGCATCAACATTGATCACCGAATAGCTAGTACATAAAAAACCTTAATCACACAGTGAGGTAAATTAGACAACCTAACGGTCAAAAGAGAAAAAAAGTTGTTGAAACCATCTACAAGAAAACGGTCTTCATTTCTGAATGTGAATAACTAGCATCCCCTGAACATTGTTAGGAAGAAAGTCGAATTTTAAGTTTACCAGAAACTGGTGTAAAAGTTTTAATTTCAGTTTTAATCAGATTCCAAGCAGTGATATTTCCTCCCTGTCTTCAGCTGTGCTCTAGTTACGCCGTCCATATAGTTATGCTTCTGCTGATGCCCTGTGCTTGGTTTTCTATAAAGTCAAAAATTTGGGAGAAATGGGAAATGCGAGGTGGCATCTAAACAGCTTCCTATGGTGGCAAAGAAAAAAGTCGAATTCGTCCCTTCTAAAAGAAAGGAAGCTTTCCGCTAAACGGGTTAAAAGCAAAGGATGAAGTAAAACAACTCACCTTATTTGGACATCACTAGTATATCGGTGGTCGGAATTTTTCCTGGAGAAGAATGTACGTGTTTCTCACGATGCATGCAGTGCTGCAGTACCGTAATTATTTTAAAATAGTAAAAATATTTAAATTAAATTATTTGTAAATTATTTTACATACGGTTCATTAATAATTACTATCGTTGTGTGTGTGAAACTTATCCTCGTCACTTTTTTTTTCTTTTTTTGGAAGGGGAAATTCATGGCTGCAGAGAAAGCTATGAAAAGGGAGGAAAAAAGAAACCTTTAAACACCAAACGGGAAGACGATTAATGTAGCTTTTGAAAAGGTTTTATGAACTTATACCTGAGATTCTCCGCTCAGTATTCATGTATTCTAGAGATATTATTACTCCACTTCTAACAAGATTTATATTATACGTACAATGCATAAAAAGGTGAAAATGTTTTATGTTTAGAGGGTTTCTAGATGTGGTACTCACACCACAATCATTCACTGCAGTAAAAATCAGAATATAAAGATTGCTTCTTAAAGGTTATACCCGGACAAGGCAGAGTACAGTTCAGCTACTAAATGACAACAATAAAATACGCGTAGTGTAGATTATTCATGGTAAGTGAAATTCGATGGGGTTTTTTTATTTCTCTTCCAACGCACTTCACATTCGATTTTTTATCCTTCCCTCCGAATGCGTTGCATTATTATCTGTATAAATTTTACAAAACGTCCTTTGAGGAAGTTTTACCAAACTACATTCCATAAAAGACTCGTCGCAACTTCTGTGGCTAAACCGTAAGCAGAATCAACTGACAGAAATAAAAAGAAAATGTATAATTTCTTAAAGGAAAATTTCAATTCAGTAAAGTGCGTGAAAAGAGAACTCACCTCTTTTACTTAATAGGTGATCATATTTATTTCCTGAATTTCTCTTGTCGCATTAAAAGAGATCAGGAGTTCTGACTGTAGTCTTCTTCGCAAATTACTACGTTCCTAAAGCTCACGAAAGCATATCCCCACCTTCGCAGAAATACGATTCGTCACTCATAAAGCATCAACGGTGAATGTTGCTTCCAGATCATGCGATCGATGGAAATTAGCGTGTCAGTAGAGAGTAAGCGGCACTGCGTTCTCTCTAATGGTAGGAAACATTTCCACTAATGACTGAACGAACGACAAGTCCGTTAAATAATTATTCCGAGGTAAAAAGTATTATTCCTCTGTTGCCTTTGATTTCTTTATCCGTTGCTCTTTAATGGAATACTACTATTAACGATCGCTATTAACCCGTCGTTAGTCGCGCTATGAGCAAGTGCCATTTATTTGGAAGTAACCCTGGAGGCACCACCTCCGCTCTAGCTGACTTTAAGAAACTTATCAACAATCTGTACTATCGTTCCGATAAGGATTAGCGCGTCTTTAACCTTCAAGCACTCTGCACTTCGCTCCCGTGTGCTTCGTGTGAACATTTCTCTTATCAAGCGATCCCTGGCGTTTGCGTCACATGAGAGCTTTTTTCATCAAGCTATCACTGGCGTTTGCGTCACATGAGGGCTTTTTTCATCAAGCGATCACTGGCGTTTGCGTCACGTGAGAGTTTTTCTCACCAAGCGACCGCTGGCGTTTGCGTCACGTAAAATCTTTTCCCATCAAGTGACCACTGCCGCTTGCGTCACGTGAGAGCTTTTCTCATCAAGCGACCACTGGCGTTTGCGTCAAGTGAGAGTTTTCCCCATCAAGCGACAAATTGTGTTTGCGTCACGTGAGAGCTTTTCTCATCAAGCGGCCAATGGCGTTTGCCTCACGTGAGAGCTGTTCTCATCAAGCTACCACTAGCGTTTGTGTTTTGTATTTTCATAGGTAATGCGATGACACGAGTGCGTTTTTCGCCTAGTTTGATTTATAACTTTTGGTTTGTAAGCAGTGCATTTTGAACACCTGTGCTTTTGTTCACTTTTGAGCAAACATAATTTTCTTTATTATACAAAATGGTGGAATATTGAATTTCGGGCGACGAATGGTGCAGTTAGCACAAGCGAAAAGTGGTGAAGGGTCGAAGTCGAAAATGAATATTCCATTGTGACTTCAGCAAGAATGTGTTACATCAGAAACGCAAATTGAGACTGAAGTCCAAGGAAAAGTTTCCGAAAATAGCGCAAGTGTTACTGAAATCGGCAGAAGTGACCCTAATACAGAACACAGAACTGTCTTGCATTGATGAATCAAATAATGAGGAGGATATAAACACTGAATGGTCTAACGATGATGCCGCCCCGGTAGAGCAGTGGTCTAAGCGATGGCTTCTGATCATTCGTCCGAGATGGGTCCGGGTTCGAATCCTGGTGTAGCATGGATGTTGTGTTTATCTTACGGGGATGGCTCTCTCTCTCTCTCTCTTCCCTGGAACCATTGGCCCTAAATTAGGGACGGGCGACTGCTTATAGCCCATTGAGTTGCTCACGGTGGTCGTTAAACCTCCAATCCAAAAAAAAAAAAAAAATGATGATGAGAAAGTTACGGATAGTTCTGTTGTTGCAGTACCTGTTTACATGGGAAAAGATATGAGTAAACAACGTGGTCGATTTACCCAGTTCTCCCTAACCTGCTCTCCAAAAAACGCAATATGGTGACTCATCTTTCCGGAGTGATATGGTGACTCATCTTTCCGGAGTGAAGCAAGTTGTTAAAAGTGCAGCATTACTATTAGATTGGTGGAAATGACTTTTTGGTCGCCCCCTTGGTGCTGTGTTCTAAGCGCTGGCTTACGACTATTCATCCGAGAAGGGTCCGGGCTCGAATCCCGGTGAAGCATGGATGTTGTGTTTGTCTTACAACACTGGCTCTCTCCCTTCCCTGGAACCAGTGACCCTAAATTAGGAACGGACGACTGCTTATAGCCCATTGAGTTGCTCACGGTGGTCGTTAAACCTTCAATCGAAAAAAAATGACTTTTGTCAGACGATGTGGTCAAGGAAGTTGTCAGTTGCACCAATATCTGTCTTACAAAAATGCGAAAAATTTACAACCGTGAAAGAGATTGCAGTGATGCCAACTTTGAAAAACTTACTATATTTGTTTTATCTCTCCGGGGTAAAGGAAGAGCAACACGCCAATATAGAGGGTATGTTCACGGATGACGTTACTGCTCCAGAGTGTTTAAGGGCAGCAATGTCTATCAGGAGATTTTGTGTACTATTGCGTGCCCTAAGATTCAATAATGATAAAGATCGAGGCTTTCGAAAGATGACCGATAATTTAGCTCCGCCACCTGGTGGAGCAGAGGTCTAAGGGCTGGTTTCTGACCATTCGCGCTAGGTAGGCCCGGATTCAAATCTCGGTGAGGCATGGATGTTGTGTTTGTCTTACGTCACTGTTTCTCACCCTTCCCTGGAACCATAGCCACTGGTTCCAAGGAAGCCAAATCCTGCTGAGTTGCTCACGGTGCTCGTTAATCCCCCAATCAAAATAATAATAATTTAGCTTCAACAAGGAAGATCTTCGACGAATTTGTGATCCTAGGTAAAGCAATTTATCAAATTGGGGAAGTGCTAGAAGCTTTTAGAGGTCGTTGCAAATTCCGACGGCCGCCCCGGTGGCGCAGTGGTCTAAGGCGTTGGCCTCTGATCATTCGTCCGTAAGGGGTCCGGGTTCGAATCCCGGTCAGGCATGGATGTTGTGTTTGTCTTACGGCACTGGCTCTCTCCCTTCCCTGGAACCAGTGACCCTAAATTAGGGACGGGCGACTGCTTATAGCCCATTGAGTTGCTCACGGTGGTCGTTAAACCTCCAATCAACAACAACAACAACAACAAATTCCGACAGTGCATAGCAAACAAACCTGTCAAATACGGAATAAAAATATACGCTCTTTTTGATCCTCGAACATTCTACAGCAGTAATTTAGAAATATATGCAGGCAAGCAGCCTGAAGGCTCACATAAGTCGATAACAGTGCAAGCAGCCTGAAGGCTCATACAAAGTCGATAACAGTGAAAGCAGCATGAAGGTCCACACAAAATCGATAACAGTGCATGCAGCTTGAAGGCCCATACAAACACGATAACAGTGCAAGCAGCATGGAGGTCCATACAAAATAGATAACAGTGCAAGCAGCTTGAACGCCCCACACAAAGTCGATAACAGTGCAAGCAGCTTGAACGCCCCACACAAAGTCGATAACAGTGCAAGCAGCTTGAACGCCCCACACAAAGTCGATAACAGTGCAAGCAGCTTGAACGCCCCATACAAAGTCGATAACAGTGCAAGGAGCATGAAGGCGCACACAAAATCGATAACAGTGCAAGCAGCCCGAAGGCCTACACAAAATCGATAACAGTGCAAGCAACATGAAGGCCCATGCACAGTCGTTAACTGTGTAAGCAGCGTGAAGGCCCATACAAAGTCGGGAAGAGTGCAAGTAGCGTGGTAAAGTGTGTTGTTTCTCATATCGTGAACACTGGAAGAAATGTTACGATGGTCAATTACTTTACCTTTCTCCCATTAGCTGAGGAGCTCCTTCGCAAGAAAAAAAAACATTGTTTGTACACTTTGAAAAAATAAAGAAAACATTCGGCCTGTTTGTTTGTGAATACCAAATATAGGAACGAAAGAAGCAGTGTGTTTACATTTTCGTCAACTAGCACTTAAGTGTCATATACTTCAAAGAAGGCAAGAATGTGCTACCTTTTTTTCCTCTTTGCACAACGATAGCAAAACACATTAAAAAATTCTGGATACCTTCTCCAAACCAGAGATTATTTACCTTTTATAATCTCATTAAGGGTGGGATCGATGTAGTCGAGAAACTGAAATGTGAGCACTCTGTTTCCGGAATAAGTCGCAAATGGCCTTTGACATCATTTTTTTTTTTTCAATGATGAATATGCATAGATGGTATCGAAAGTCAAATTACATATACTGCAAATACAACCAATAGCATAGCGAGGCGTGTGGTTTCATGTGTTTCGGTGTTGAAACTCGTGAAACCTCACCTCGTATACCGTTATCCGGTTACGAACCTTCCATCGCACTGCAAAGCACAATCGCTCAAATGGCAGGTATTGAAGGTTCTTCAAGTACCAAACGAAATGTTGAAATTGCCAGATTTTGTGCATTCTATCCTCCATGAAAAAATAAGAAGACAAGATAGTGTTGAGGAACCTATGGGCGACCTATTTGTTCCGAGCATTCATCATACGTGTGTCCCGAGTGCTGCCCGGGTTCGAATCCCGGTGAGGCATGGATGCTGTGTTTCTCTTATGGCACTGGCACTCTCCCTTCCCTGGAACGAGTGACCCTAAATTGCTCACGGTGGTCGTTAAACCTCCAACCAAAAAAAATAAAAAAATAAAGTTCACCTTGCCCCCAAAAAATTAAAAAATCAGTCTGTACCAAATCTAAATAATGCCCATCGATTAAAAATAAAATAAAAAAGGAATGAATAATTTAACATCTATAGATATTAGAATTACTACACAATTAAATGTGGAAATAACAATACTAAACTATTAAACAGTGTTTTACTTACCCGTCTATATTTTTAAGTGCGAATTTTCTCGCTAATATTAAGATTTAATAAAAGTAGATATTATTTCCTATTTTTTCTCACGCAGTGTCCCATTTATTAAGTCAACTCTTAAATTAATTAATAATATTTAGTGGCGACAAATATACTTACTCTTTCAAGAATGTAAACGGGTGGGGGGCCCTCCTTGTGCAGTGCCTCGGGCCCGATTCTATGGAAATCGGGCCCTCGCTTCAAAATCAAAACAAGATTTGGACCTCTGAATCACAAACATTTTCTACAGACTTGATGACACTGGAACTTTTAATCATGTTCGTGAACTGCATGTTGTTTGGGATAAATACTTCGGGGAACTACTAATAATTATCCTAAAATATTGTGATCATCGCCTTGCTATTACAGAAATTATGGTAAGTTGAAAGCGTTCACTGACTTTCCCAAATCACCTAATATTTCATTTCAGTATATCAAATCTATGCCCATAGGTCAATTTCGGGGTGTATTTAGAGGGAGGCCAACGAGCTCAGGCGTAATTAGGTATTTCTGCGCCCGTGGCAAACCACCAATTATTGCGCCCCATCTGTCTTTCTTTTCTTTTTTTAAATTATGGAAGATTGAAAGCGTTCACTAACTTTCCCAAATCACCTAATATTTCATTTAAGTACATCAAATCTATGCCGATAGGTCAGTTCTGCGGCGTATTTAGAGAGAGACCAAGGAGCACAGGCGTAACTAGGTATTTCTGAGTCCGGGGCAAACCACCAATTATCGCGCCCCACCTCCTTTTTTTTTTTTTTTTTTTTTTTTAAATTATGGAAGGTTGAAAGCGTTCACTAAGTTTCCCAAATGACCTAATATTTCATTTAAGAACATTAAATATATGCCCATAAGTTAATTCCGGGGTGTATTTAGAGGGAGAACAAGGAGCACAGGCGTAATTAGGTATTTCTGCGCCCGGGCAAACCACCAATTACTGTGCCCCATCTTCTTTTTTTTTTTTTTTAATTATGCAATGTTGAAAGCGTTCACTAACTTTCTCAAATCACCTAATATTTCATTTAAGTATATTAAATCTATGTTCAGTTCCGGGTCATATTTAGGGGGACGCCAAAGAGCAGAGGCGTAACTAGGTATTTCTGCGCCCGGGGAAATCCACCAATCACTGCGCCCCATCTGTCTTTCTTTTCTTTTCTTTTTTTTAACTGTGGTAAGTTGAAAGCATTCACTAACTTTCCCAAATCACCTAATATTTCATTTAAGTATATCAAATCTATGCTCATAGGTCAGTTCTGTGGCGTATTTAAAGGGAGGCCAAGGAGCGCAGGCGTAACTATACTCCAATTCACCCTAAAAGTGTACTGTTGGTAAGGGCGGGCGCGCATTGTCACGACTCGTCGTGGAACGCAAGAACGATATCCATCCGCGTTAATGTGCTCTTCTACTGTTTCCTTTCTGATTCCCCCACATCCACCCACAAATCTCACAAGCAGTGGGGATTGTGAGTGGGAGTCTGGTGGAGGACGAACCGCTTCCCCTACCGCGTGTTTAAAAGTAACGTACCCTTCGAGTTTCCCCGATTGACAATTTATTGTCTCTGTGTTGTTAATGTTGGAAGAGGTCTTCCACTCCTTCCGAGTTGTATCCCAAGGGGACAGAAATAGCCGAAAGTGCGAAGCTCTTGATTCAGCAACTTCTCATAACAAATTTATTTCCAAAAGCGCATTAACTTCTAGAAATTTTTTATGATGGCACTTTTGTCTGATGAACTGCAGAGCAAACAGAAACGGATTCTGAGCAACAATTCTACTGGTTTTCGCTCAGAACTATAGGGTCTACTTATCGTAGCGGACGTCGCTGTTTCGCACCCTACACGATGGTACACTCTTAGGTTGACTCGGAGCATAGGTATTTCTGCGCCCGGGGCAAACCACCAATTATTGCGCCCCATCTGCCTTTGTTTTCTTTGACGATGAGTGGAAGTTTTTGTCGTGCTAATTAAGATTTACCAGTAGACCATATTGCTGTCTTAAGCACGAAGAACTTGAAAGCATTCACTCTTCGTGCTTAAGACAGCAATATGGTCTACTAGTAAATTTCTTTTCTTTCTTTTTTTTTTTTTTTTTTTTTATAATTATGGAAGGTTGAAAGCGTTCACTAACTTTCCCAAATCACCTAATATTTCATTTAAGTATATTAAATCTATGCCCATATCTCAATTCCGTGGTGTATTTAGAGGAAGAACAAGGAACACAGGCGTAATTAGGTATTTCTGCGCCCGGGGCAAACCACCAATTATTGTGCCCCAACTGCTTTTTCGTTATCCCAGCCCCACTAGACCACTGCTTTACATTTGTTCGCCCACCTCTCCCCCAAATGAAAACGTTACTTTACACTTATTCGTGCCCACCAATTTTTTTTTTTTTTTTTTGTTAAGCTACACCTATGCAAAGGGTTATTCATTTTGAAGCATACAATACAGATAGGAAAATGTTGTTGTTACAAAGATCTATGTGCTTTGACCTTTTGGGATTCTGAGTGTGACTGATTTTGGCGGCGTTGTAAATCCGAGGCGTAGCCAACGGGGGATCCTCGGGTCTGGACCCCGTCCTTAAACAAAGGTTGAGTACGAATTTAAAACTATATATATGTACATGAGGCTTTCACCAATGAACCAAATCCATGGACTACCCCCTCCCTCGCCCTTCTCTCCCTAGGAATTTCTGGCTACGGCACTGTTGTTAATTTCTTCAAAAAGAGCGTATTTCTAGTAGTGCTGTTCACGGATTTTGGATTTTGGGATATCCGGATATTTTAGTATCCGAAAACCGGATTTTTAGCATTCGAATAGTTCGAACTCCGGTTAATCGGATTTCGAACTTCGGAAGTGCTGTACACTGCTTCGGATTTCCGGATATCGAACTTCGGAAGTGCTGTACACGGATTTCGGATTTCCGGATATTTTTACTATCCGAAAACCGGATTTTAGCATTCGAATATAGTTCGGACTCCGGATATCCGGATTATGAACTGCGGTTAACCAAATTTTGAATTTCGGAAGTGCTGTTCACGGATTTCGGATTTCCAGATATTTTACTATCCGAAAACCGGATTTTAGCATTCGAATAGTTCGAACTCCGGATATCCGGATTATGAACTGCGGTTAACCAGATTTTGAATTACGGATATCCGGACTTAGAATACTGAATATTCAGACATCTCAATAACATGGATATATCTGGCCATGATAGACCACATGCCTCAGGTTGTTGAAACTTTAACGCAGCAGTTTGTGAAAGTGCGGTTATTTTTTTTTTTTTTTTTTTTGCTGCAAAATGTCCGTTTGATTAGACAAAGTGATTTTTCGTGACATTAATATTGCACTAAGTGAAGGGATAATAAATGAAATTGCAGTGTTTTTTTATCCTGTAACAAATTCGCGCGGCTCTCCGGATTTCGGATATATGATATTTCTTATATTTTGACAGCACTAGCCGGATATCTGAATATCCGGATTTCAAAATTCTGATTTCAAATCCGGATTTCGGGTTTATGATATTTCGAATATTTTGAAATCCGAAATCCGGATTTCAAAATATCCAGTTTTAGAGAGCACTAATTTCTAGCTGATATGCTATCGGCAGGACCGCAACAGGCTTTTCTTATCTGGAAGTCCGGGACTTGAAATTACGTCCTATTGAATTCAGAATTACGGCCCTTCAAGTTGTACTCGAATAATATGTGTGTGTGTGTGTTTTTTTTTTTTTTTTTTTTTTTTTTTTACTTTCTCACGCACCGCCTGTAACGTACCAGGAGATGTGACGTGTGACGTACCTGCCAGAAGGACGCACACGACATAAAGGCAGATAGGAATCAGAATAAAATGTCCGCGTAGCTCAACTGGTAGAGCAACTTATTCCGGAATGAGGGGACCCGGGTTCGAATCCTGGCGCGGATAAAAATGACGGAGAAATTTACTTCGTTATACGCCGTAATAGGAAAGTATTTACGATCGTTCGAAAATTGAACGTTAGGTTTTTGAAATAATCTTATTATAAATGTAAGCCGCCCCCGGTGGCACAGTGGTCTAAGCGATGGCTTCTGATCATCCGTCTGAAAGGGGTTTGGGTCCGAATCCCGGTGAGGCATGGATATTGTGTTTGTCTACGGCAATGGCTCTCTCCCTTTCCTCGAACCAGTGACCCTAAATTAGGGATGGGCGACTGCTTATAGCCCATTGAGTTATTCACGGTGGTCGTTAAACCTCCAATCAAAAAAAAAAAAATGTAAAAACTCGGCAAATACCCAAGAACCACAGGTCGTAAATACCAAGTAAAGCATGAACGTTACCTGAACGCCGGCAACACTCCACAGAAATTCAGAGCGAAAAACAAACCAGCGCAGAACGAGTGATTATAATGAACTTAAAAAATAGGAAGAAGCTTTCGGGGTATGGCTTGGAAGAATTCTTTTCAAGGTTAAAAGCTCAGCTAACTTTCTGTGACACAGCACAAATGACTAATTAGCACTTCATCCCAACGACATGTTCGGAAAGGTCATGGAGGTTAGACATATCTGCATATTGTTTTCTTTGCCCCACCCACTGTTTTGGAAAAATTCCCTTCATGGATGTGAGATGTTCACACCTCAAAGTGTAAATTACTCTGCACCCTACTTAACTGCATGGAATATTGTATGAGACTAACTAAAGTCTTTAAAAAGAAAATACTGAAGGGTGTAACTTTCTTTTTTAATTACAATTTCTATTTTTTTCATCCCCCAGAGCATGAATTTACACCCCTCGAACGCAGTGCTTCTTTCAGGCATACATCCAGGGGAGCGAAGCCCTCCCGGAAACGACCATCCCCCCCCTTCCCCCTAAAGATATTTTAGGTTACCGAGCCAAATTTCAATAAATTCAGGCTATGATGAAAAAGAAAGTTTCGTTTCTTTCATGATACAAATATTTCTTAAATTTTATTTCTTTAAATATTTATTCAAATGGTACTAGTTATAGTTTATTTTATTAAAAAGTGTATTACGACACATGATATTCTTCAAAATATAATAAGTATACTAATCATACCTAATTGTCTGGGAATCGTGATTCAGGATCTCTTGACGTTGAATGCATTTTAATAGATAAAAATTTCAAGCCTGCGGACACCCTCCCCCTCCTCCTGTAGCTGGAAAAAGGTTGTTATTCCTGAAATGTTTGAAGCAGTAGTTACTATATCAGGTATGTTTTTAGAATTTTTCTTCGGGGAGGGGGCGGGGGAGACAAAACAAGGAAGTTTTTGAAATCCACCATCTAGAACAAAATTAAAGTTAATGAAAAATTGAAGAAAAAATTAAAGCATTTTTTTTTCTAATGTATTTTGATACATTTTTATTAAATTAAGGCATTTTTTCTAATGTAAGTCGCATTTTAACCAAAAACCAAAAATGAAACATTTACCTGGGGGGAAAGGCCCCCTCTAAATGCGCCCCTGTGCTAGATATATAGAAATTACTTCTATATATATAAATGTAGTAGGTAAAAATATATCATCATCATCATTATCAACCATTATATTATCAATCCACTGCTGGATGAGGGTCTCCCCAAGTTTCTTCCACAACGATCTGTCTTGTGCCATGATCTCAGGAACTACAAACCTATCAGCCTCCTATCAGTGGTTTATAAAATCTTCACTAAAGTTCTTTCACACCGCTTAAAGGTGACACTGGACATGGATCAAACGAGAGAACAAGCTGGATTCAGGAGTGGCTACACCACTATAGATCATATCCACGTACTGAGAGAACTAATTGAAAGAGCGAAGGAATATGAACTTCCATTGTGCATGGCTTTTGTCGATTATAAAAAGGCCTTTGATTCATTGAAAGCATCAGCAGTTATAATGGCTTTGAAATCCTGCGGTATTGAAGATGCATACATTAATATTATTAATACCATCTATGAAAATGCAAGTGCAAAGATTCGGCTTTTTGAAAATACAACACACATAAAAATTGGAAAGGGTGTGAGACAAGGTGATATCTCCGAAGCTCTTTAATGTCACATTGGAAAATGTCTTTCAATCACTGAACTGGGAAAACAGAGGGATAAAGATTAATGGAGATTATCTAACCCACCTTCGTTTTGCTGATGACGTAGTCATTTTTGCAACTACCCCATCAGAGCTGCAGAGTATGATCCAGGAACTTGCTGACAAGAGTAAAGAAGTAGGATTAAAAATGAACTTTCAGAAGACAAAAGTGATGTTCAATGCTTTTACAAGAAATGAAGATTTATCGATTGTTGGAGAAAAGCTGGAGATAACAGCCACGTACGTTTATCTTGGACAGCAGATATCAAATGAAGGTCACATTGATGAAGAAATTAATCGGCGTACAAAACTTGCCTGGAGAGCTTTTGGAAGAAACAGCATAATTTTCAAGAGCAATATGCCATTATGTCTTAAAAGAAAAGTGTTTGATCAATGCATCCTTCCAGTGCTTGCGTATGGTGCAGAGACGTGGACCTTAACTAAAAGAGACATACAAAGGCTACAGACAACTCAAAGAAGCATGCGGAGAGGTGCATTCTTGGTGTAGCGAGGAGAGATAAGAAGAGGAACTCGTGGATCCGAAAAATTACAAGAGTGGAAGGCATGATGATCAGAGTTAAATCCCTGAAATGGCAATGGGCTGGACATACCGCCAGAAGGACAGACCATCGATGGACAGCCGAAATTTTAGATTGGATTCCAAGGGACAGGAAAAGACCCAGAAGAAGACCACATGGGAGATGGATGGATGAAATTCGAAAGTATGCGGGAGTAACGTGGAGGAGACCTTCGTCCAGCAGTGGATTGATAATGGTTGACAACGATGATGATGATGTATATATAGCAAATGGAAAACTTGCCCCCTCTAAGGTTTAATTTTTGCCCTCCCGGCCAAAAAGTCCTGAAAGAAACACTGCTCGAATGTCCATTCTGGGAGCGCAACCGCCCTCCCTGCCCTTCCGGTAAGTACGGCCCTGGCTATCGGACTTTGTCAAATTTATTAGTATGATTTTTAACGGTAAACACCCGTTTCCCCTAATCCGTTTCCCCTAATTCCCGTTTCCCCTAATCACGTTTACCCCAATGGCGTTTCCCCGAAATCTCTTTTACCCGAATTTCCAATTCCCCTAATTTCGTTTCCCCTAAATCTCGTTTCCCCCAATGGCGTTTCCCCGAAATCGCTTTTACCCGCATTCCCATTTCCCCTAATTTCGTTTCCCCTAATCTCGGTTCCCCTAAATCTCATTTCCCCTAATTCGCAGTTGCCCTAAACACGTTTACCTCAATGGCGTTTCCCCGAAATCGCTTTTACCCGAATTCTCATTTCCCCTAACTTCGTTTCCCCTAATCTCGGTTCCCCTAAATCTCGTTTCCCCGAAATCACGTTTGCCCTAAACACGTTTGTCCGTATCAAAGTTTCCCCTGAAAACGTTTACTGTATCAAGTTTGTTCTAATTATCATTTGCCTTGATTCGCGTTTTCCCCAATTCATGTTTGTCCTGATTTTCGTTGAGTGAAATAAAACGTTTCTTTTATCGCCAAAATTCAGGGAAAAAATCGGATTTATCGTCAAATTCAGGAAAAAAATCGTTGTATGTTATTTTTTATCGTCAAATTTAGGAAAATATACGTATATTTAATCATCATCATCAACCATTTTCAATCTACTGATAGATGAATAAAGATCTCACCAAGTTTCTTCCACTACGGTCTGTTTTGCCCCAGTCTCCATCATCTCACTCCCGCATGCTTTCGAATTTCTTCCACCCATCTCCAATGTGGTCTTCTTCTGGGTCTTTTCCTGTCCCTTGGAGTCCAATCTAAAATTTCGGCTGTCCATCGATGGTCCGTTCTTCTGGCAACATGTCCAGCCGATTGCCATTTCAGGAATTTTACTCTGATCATGATGTCTTCCACTTTTTTAATTTTTCTGATCCACGAGTTCCTCTTCTTATCTCTCCTGGTTACACCAAGCATGCACCTGTCCATGCTGCTTTGAGTTGTCTGTAGTCTTTGTATGTCTCTTTTAGTTAAGGTCCGCGTCTCTGCACCATACGTAAGCACTGGAAGGATGCATTGATCAAACACTTTTCTTTTAAGACATAATGGTATATTGCTCTTGAAAATTATGCTGTTTCTTCCAAAAGCTCTCCAGGCAAGTTTTGTACGCCGATTAATTTCTTCATCAATGTGACCCTCACTTGATATCTGCTGTCCAAGGTAAACGTACGTGTCTGTTATCTTCAGCTTTTTTCCATCAATCGATAAATCTTCATTTCTTGTAAAAGCATTGAACATCACTTTTGTCTTCTGAAAGTTCATTTTTAATCCCACTTCTTTACTCTTGTCAGCAAGTTCCTGGATCATACTCTGCAGCCCTGATGGGGTAGTTGCAAAAATGACTACGTCATCAGCAAAACGAAGGTGGGTTAGATAATCTCCATTAATCTTTATCCCCTTGTTTTCCCAGCTCAGCAACTGAAAGACACCCTCCAATGTAGCATTAAAGAGCTTCGGAGATATGGTGTCACCTTGTCTCACTCCCTTTCCTATTTTTATGTGCGCTTTTTTTTTTGTAATTTTTATTTTTAATTACAAAAAATTTTCTTTATCCTTTTTGGATTTCAATTCAACAGAAAGAAAAGGAAATATGTTTATTTTTAGGCAGTGTAAAAATCCATAAAACCCAAAACAAATTTCGTTTAACTTAACATTACACCCCACCCCCCACCACCACCCCGACAGTTTTCTTGAAGCAGCAGATGCCCTCAGATAATTTGTTGACTTGTAGGTTGTAAATGCTTAAAATATCTATCCCGATCAGACCAGAAATCTTTATATTTTATACTTTTGGTGTTACCCCCCCCCCCCGGAAAGGTTTCGTGAGGCAGCACATGCCCTCAGATAATTAATTGCAGACTTGTAGTTTGTAAATCCTGAAGTCTTTTGTTCAGTTGTGGATCATAAACATTTTTTTTTAAAGAATTACATTAATAATCGCAATTAAGAAAAGACGAAATTACGGAAGCTTTATGTGATTCAGATAACCAACTTCTAAGAACGCGGCCACGAAGCGGTCGAAAACGCAATTTTTATACAGCCTGTTAAAATTTTTGTGGCCAGTTCTCCTACACCCAACCAGTGATGCTAACTGAGAAAACATACAAACTGGATAAACTGACGTCTACTGTTAAGGGGGAACTCAATTAGCAAAAGGCAATTCCACGGCTCATGCTTAGAGTCTCGTACGGTGGGGAGAAGGGAGGGGTCTAGTACGCTAAGAACTCTTATAAAGTGGGCCTTCTGCGTTCACAATTCTAGCGAATGCTTTTCAATAGTATCTCTTGCTTTAATAAAAGTTTAATGCGATGTAGTACTTTATCTGTGAGGAAGGGCAGCGGAGGGGGGGGGGGCGTGACGGATACAATGGCTGCGTTAAGGACTAACCGTATAATGGTCCTCACCATGTGCACTTCTTTACACTTTTGTTGGCATGGTTATCGACATCAGCAACAAGAAAGGAAAGAATAACTCTTGAGATATCAAGACCCACCGTTTTATTTCGGTTAATAAAAATTAGGACAAACATGAATTAGGGCAAACGCGAAATAAGGAAAACGCGAATTAGGAAAAACTTGATACGGGCAAACGTGAAATAGGGGAAACGAGATTAGGGCAAACGAAATTAGGGGAAATGGGAATTCGGGTAAAAGCGATTTCGGGGAAACGCCATTGGGGTAAACGTGTTTAGGGCAAACGGGAATTAGGGAAAACGAAATTAGGGGAAACGAGGTTAGGGCAAACGAGATTAGGGGAAACGGAATTAGGGGAAATGAGAATTCGGGTAAAAGCGATTTCGGGGAAACGCCATTGGGGTAAACGCGTTTAGGGCAAACGGGAATTAGGGGAAACGAAATTAGGGAAATGAGAATTCGGGTAAAAGCGATTTCGGGGAAACGCAATTGGGGTAAACGCGTTTAGGGGAAACGGGAATTAGGGGAAATGAGAATTCGGGTAAAAGCGATTTCGGGGAAACGCCATTGGGGTAAACGCGTTTAGGGCAAGCGGGAATTAGGGGAAACGAAATTAGGGGAAATGAGAATTCGGGTAAAAGCGATTTCGGGGAAACCCCATTGGGGTAAACGCGTTTAGGGCAAACTGGAATTAGGGGAAACGAAATTAGGGGAAATGAGAATTCGGATAAAAGCGATTTCGGGGAAACGCCATTGGAGTAAACGCGTTTAGGGCAAACGGGAATTAGGGGAAACGAAATGAGGGGAAATGAGAATTCGGGTAAAAGCGATTTCGGGGAAACGCCATTGGGGTAAACGCGTTTAGGGCAAACGGGAATTAGGGGAAACGAAATTAGGGGAAATGAGAATTCGGGTAAAAGCGATTTCGGGGAAACGCCATTGGGGTAAACGCGTTTAGGGCAAACGGGAATTAGGGGAAACGAAATTAAGGGAAATGAGAATTCGGGTAAAAGCGATTTCGGGGAAACGCCATTGGGGTAAACGCGTTTAGGGCAAACGGGAATTAGGGTAAACGAAATTAGGGGAAATGAGAATTCGGGTAAAAACGATTTCGGGGAAACGCCATTGGGGTAAACGCGTTTAGGGCAAACGGGAATTAGGGGAAACGAGGTTTAGGGGAAACGACTTTAGGGAAAACGAAATTAGGGGAAATGGGAATTCAGGTAAAAGCGATTTCGGGGAAACGCCATTGGGGTAAACGTGATTAGGGTAAACGGGGATTAGGGGAAATGGATTAGGGGAAGTGAGGCTACGCGTTTTTAACTACTCAAGGGTACGCCAGTAAGAAAAAGAGACAGTTTACAAGCCTTCGTCGTGTAAATTGGTGGCACAAACCCTCTTTAATGACATAGCCATTCTGCACATACATCGGGAGCTTGCCTCAAGTATTGCAGACGGATTCATTCAGCAAAATAATGAACAAAGAAGAGCATTTGCCTTCATTTAAAAAAAAAATGCGATGAACACTTATGTTTCTACCGTGTTAATATGCTGTAGAAAAAATTGAGTCGAATTTAGAAGTAAACTTTTAACATGTTGCTGTGCTTACAAACCCAAAATAAACGGAGTACTTAAATATCTGGGAAATAAAGCAGGGACTTCCCCGAGGGGATGCATTGAAAGGTGACGCACTGGTCTAAGCCCTGGCTTATGACCATTCATCCGAGAAGTGTCCGGGTTCGAATCCCGGTGAGGCATGGATGCAGCGTTTGTCTTACGGCACTGGTTCTCTCCCTTCCCTGGAACCAGTCAGCCTAAATTAGGGACGGGCGACTGCTTATAGCCCATTGAGTTGCTCACGGTGGCCGTTTAACTTTCAATTGAAAGAAAAAACAAGAAAGATAACACCGAATTTTCGGGTGTAATAAGCACGTCTTTTGAATCCGTTCTGACGCAAATTAAATTTATCAAAGCTATTCAAAGTCAATGGAACCGGTATGGAAAACAATAGTATCTGACGGAAGAAAGAAGTTTTTCAATCGGATCTTTAATCCCTCAGATATTGCTGTCAACGGAATCGTGAGCTTAGAAACTCTTAGAAACAGAGTTATCGACAAAAATAAGATGTGATTTTACGTCCCTTGGTGGGAAAGCCATGCATTATTTTAGGAAGAAAGTATTCATAAAAGGCTTATCCATATGAGCGGTATCGGTCCAAGAAAAAAAATTTTAGTCGAGTTTTCAGGAGCCCAGATTTTGCCACAAATACATCAGAAGTAAACTTATGACCCCTGGTGGCCAAACCATTCTTTACGAAAAACAAACATTAGAAATTACGTAAAAAATATTTTCCGTCAACTCTTGTATGCGATACAGGAATAATTTTTCAAATCGGAGTTTTAAGAGCAGAAAACGCAATTTACCATTGTGCGCCCTAGCGGAAAGTCTATGATTTACTTCAAAATTTTGAATTTATAAGAAAAACATTTCGCATTGGAAACACTATCCAACAAAGAAGAAATTTTTCAAATCGGACTTTTAGAAGTAGAGATATTGACAAAAATAAGATATAAATCTAGGCCCCTGGCGTACAAACCATGCATTATTTCAAAAAGAAAATGTCCCTAAAATGTTTGTCGACATGAGTAGTATCGGTCCACAAAAGACTTTTTTTGCAATCGAGATTTTAGAAGCTCATATTTTGCTGCAAATACATCAGAAGCGGAAATTAAGACTTACGCCACCTGGTGGCCAAACAATTTTTTACAAAAATTTGAAATTACGTGCAAACGATTTCCCATCAGGAGCTGTATCCGGTGCAGAAAGATTTTTTCAGATCGGAGATTTAGAAGCAGAGATATAGGGAGAAACGTAATTTACCTTTACGCCCCCTAGCGGAAAGTCTATGAATTACTTGAAAATTTTGAATTTATAGGAAAAACATGTCACACTAGAAACACTATCCAACAAAGAAGGAATTTTTTAAATCGGACTCTTAGAAGTAGAGATATTAACAAAAATAAGATACACATCTACGCCCCCTGGCGTAGAAACCGTGGAAGAAAATGTTTCTAAAAGGTTTATCGACATGAGTAGTATCGGTCTACAAACAATGTTATTTTCAATCGAGAATTTAGAAGCACATATTTTGCTGCAAATACATCAGAAGCAGAAATTAAGGTTTACGCCCCCTGGTGGCCAAACCATTTTTTTACAAAAATTAGAAATTATGTGCAAACAATTTCCCATCAGGAGCTGTATCTGGTGCAGAAAGAATTTTTCAGATCGGTGATTTAGAAGCAGAGATGTTGGGGAAAGCGCAATTTACCTTTACGCCCCCTAGCAGAAAGTCTATGAATTAGTTGAAAAATTTGAAATTATATGAGAATCTTGTCACACGGAAAACGCTATCCAACAAAGAAGGAATTTTTCAAATCGGACTCCTAGAAGTAGAGATATTGACAAAAACAAGATATACATCTACGCCCCCTGGCGGAGAAACTGTGGAATATTTTAGGATGAAAATATTCCGAAAATGTCTATCGATGTGAGTGGCATCAATCCACGAAATAATTTTTTCAATCGATATTTTAGCTCAGATTTTGGGGTAAATACATCAGAAGCGAAAATTAACACTTACGCCCCCTGGTGGCCAAAGCATTCTTTACCAAAAAATTCGTAATTATATGCAAAAGATTGTGCATCAGGAGATGTATCCGCTGAAAAAAAAAATTTCAAATCGGAGTTTTAGAAGAAGAGTTATAGAAAAAATGAAATTTACTTTTACGCCCCCTAGCGGAAAATTTGTGCGTAATTTGAAAAAGAAACTATATCCAAAATACTCTTCGACATAAATGGAATCGAAAGATAAAAGATTTTTTCAATCGGATGTTTAGAAGCAAATATGTGGAATAAAACGTATTTTTGAATTCGACATGATCTACATTTACGCCCTCTAGCGGCGAAATTGTACATCGTAAAAAAAAACGAAATGAAGGATCATCATTCGCATATTTCAAGCTTTCGAATGCAAAAAGAATTTTTCAAATCGGACTAATAGTTGCAGAGATACCGTGGGTACAGACGGACGGACAAACCGATAACATAAGCACGATCTTTTTTTACAAAAGACGTGCTAAAAAGCATTAAAAATCTGGTCTTTCAGTGTGTCGTTTAAAAAAAATAATAATGTTCGCCCATCCTGATTTCGAACTCTAGAGACGTCCCTAAAATAAAGTACTGTACTCTTCAGGAATTACCTATATTTTTTTTTCATCTAACATTTTTTTAAAGTATTTTAGGCAGCCTTTGAGTGAGAAAGTGCCAGGTAACCTGAGTAAATACAATTAAAATTAAACTTAAATGCTTGAAAAATGCGGGTTCAATCTGAGAGATAGAGGAATTAGCGCTAAAGTGCTGCCATCTATCCGTCGACGTCAAAAATGGAAGCATATCAGCATTGTATCGATGATGTTGTGTTACTACGTAGAAAGAAATGTAAACCCTTGAAAGGAATACTTTGGCGGTACTGCTTCGCAAGGTTAATAGACTAAAAAGGTGTTAAAGAACCTTGCTGCTGTCGTAGGCATCGTAGTTTCCCTTCACCTCCAGGAATGTTAATTTCGCCCCTACTACTAAATAGCAGTTTCCTCATGAATCGGAACCTGTATGTATAGCAGCAAGGTCTTTCCCATGAATTTCATGGGGGGGGGGGGGGGGTCTTGAGAAAAACAATTGAGAGGGGTGGGTAAAATAAATTTTTCGGAGACTCAACATTTTTTTATTGAAATACTTAAGTTTTGAACTGAGAATTAATAATAGCGAAAACTTTAAAAAACGGAGAATTGCTGAATTTTTTATGGTTACAAATGGTAATAACCGGAAATCTTTTTTCCAAAAGTATCACGCTGTCATTTTGTTTTTGTGCATACTCTAATATGCAAATGCTTCATAAACAAGGCTAGAGCAAATAATTACTTTCACGGCTTGCTGAAACAACAGATATTGATATACAGCGAATCTTACACATGCTGAAAGAATTCAGAAGTATATCTGTCTTAACGCAGTAAAATGAAAAGGTACGTACGTGAGTGTGTTTTGTGGTTGCAATGGCCAACTTTAATCATATGATTTAAATAAGAAACTATAAAAACGACACATTGGACTGCAACATACATAGACTTCAAATTAAAAAAAAATTACGTTATGGTAAAAGATCAAATTAAAGCTGAGGAATTCATGTACATGCTAATTGCAGTCGAGAACTGTGCTGTATGACAAAAAACAGAACTAATATTAAAAAATTAAGAAGCATGTAATATACATAACTGTGTGTGTGTGTGTGTGTGTGTTACACACCTCCAAATGGAGGGGTGCTGGAAATTTGAGAGTGGGCGGAGGTTGGAGTGGTGTTAAGAGGCTGTGTATAAATACCTGTTTAGCCGAATAAGTCGCACGTGATCTCTATATCGATCGCGTTTCACTACTACAGCTTTGGCTGGTCCTTAAAAGGACCTTATAAGGAATGTTAATTGTGTCTGTACTCCAAAATATTTATATAGGGAAAAACTATGAGATTATGAAGATCAACACCTCAAAGCAGTGTTCTCAGGAAAGGCCACAGTTCCGTAAGAATAAAAGTTCCAGAATGTGGTCTGCCAAATGAATTTTTTTATTCCCCTCTGTTAGCTTACATGTTTGAGTGGCGCCAATTGTTGTCCACATCAGTGCGATGCGAAAACCATTTCGAAGAGGAATATGGAGATTATGGAACCGCGTTTCAACTGTACAGGAAAACAGATCATCCTTCCACGCAACACGCTTCCTTCGACACCTGAATTGCTCAGTTCGATGCGAAAAATCCACTCATAGAATCACTGGGTGACCTTCGGAACATCTTGACGTCGCAAGCAATACCTGACGTTCACAGGAGAAAATGGAAGTATCCTGCCGATTTCATCAAATAACCGATTCCACTTCCTCATCTTACAGCTTACAGCAAAAGAACACATATGAACTGAGTAAAACGACGTCGAAACAACTTAAGAGATCCGCTAGAAATCACATGAACTACAAAATGGACTGCAAAGCGTTATCGTTCCGCAAGGATCACAATAACCTTTATTCTAGAGCGGCATTACAACACGAGGACAAAACACAACATAAAAATAATATCCTCAAGCAGGGACGGATTGGGACAACCAAACTGGGCAAGAAAATTTTGCCTTGCAGCCCACTATAAAAATACACATATCTACAGGGCTACTGTAAAAACACACACATCAGTCTGTAAAAGTACAGTACACTATATATCTATCTACAAAAACACACGTATTAATCTGTAAAACACACGCGTCAATCTATAAAAATACGCGCATTAATCTATAAAATCACACGTATCAATCTGTGAATTTATCTATAAAAGCACACGCAACTATATCTATAAAAACATATGCATTAATCTATATAAACACACGTATCTATCTACAAAAACACACGCATTAATATATAAAAATCCAGGTATCAATCTGTAAAAACGCACCTATCAATCTATAAAAACGCACGTATCAACCTATAAAAACTATAAAAATACGCGTATTAATCTATAAAAACATACGTATGTGTCTATAAAAACACCCTTATGTTTAAAAAAATGCATCTCATAAATTCCCTCATGAAAAAGTACTATTAGATCCTGGATGAAAGAGAAATGTGTCAAAATTTGGGTTACAAAGCGAATTCAGTTGTTAAAAAAAAATTAACAATTGAACAGTGAAATAATCTTACAAATCGGCTTATGATTATCAACAAACGACGCTCATGACGATTTGTTGTACCAGATAATTCATTTCTTCAAAAATTTGGTTTTGAAAAAGAAAAAAATAAAGAAAGAAAAGAAAAGAATTTCCTCAGTCTCTTGAAGACTCCATTTCCAATTACTTCACCATGTAATTCATTCTGAAAGTTGTTATGTTCCCATGCCAGAGCAATTTTCTTAGGCAATTAATTTTTATAATTATTGGGTCTCTCATCGCATGCTTACGTCTACCTATTAGTTTGACCCATGAATTAGTACTGAAAAGACAAATATTGTGGGGGACATGGATGTCGGAATATCTCAACCGCCTTATCCACAATGCGAGTCTGTGGATAATAGGGGTGAGGATGAAGAGTCATCACAATCTCTACAAGAGTATTCTTCAAAATTGCAAAAGAGGTATAGGGCATACTAATGACCCTGGGCAACGACCTGGGCTGTAGCTAGGTCTCAAAACCAGTGAGAGTGTAAAGTTATCTGATGGAGGAAAGGGGTTTTGTGTTTAGCTACAAACTGCATTTTTCCGTCAATACAAATGCAAATTTTACTTTGTTTTTAATCTCCTATTGTTAATTTACTTAATTAGGGAAACTTTATGCCAAAAAGTGTGGAAGCAATTAGGAAAAATACAAAATATTAAATAAAAAGGGGTAAAAAGAACGCAGAACTCTTTGGAAATATAAAAAATAAACCACATTCTTCGAATTTTCTTGATGGTAGTTGACCTGCGCGTTCCTTATCGCTGGGGTAAAAATAACTCTCAACTAGAGTGATTCTTTTTTAGTTTACTGTTGTGGCCTCTTTTCCGTAGAGATACGCAATGGCATCGGAGGTTTACTGCTGTCATACTTCAACTTTTTCTACTCCTCTTCTTCGGTTAAACTTTTTTCTGCATCTTCAATCCAGTATTTTCCTTAGCTGGTGCACGGTGGTAGCCACTTCTTACTGTAGTCAATAGCCATACCCACTTTCAAAAACAAAGTACGCCAAAATCCTGCAGAAAAAAAAACGTTTCTCTAGCACAAGCATCGTGAAATCACACCTACTGGACGAAAAACAATGAACGAGAAGATGTTGAAAGCTCTTTCTCTCTCGCGCACCCGCAGGTATTTCTCTTTAGCACTAGTTTCCAACTCGTAGAGGTATACATTTAGTTAAAATGTCCCCACGACAGCGCTGTTTTGTAGGCAATGAATTACATAGAAGTTTTTAAGCATCACCTTAGAATTTCATTGTCACTTACTAAATGATGAACAGGGGTTTAGCCTTCTGAACAACTACGCCTTCATAAAACACTTACAAGTCCTATCACCATGCGGCAGAGAATCATTGGTGCAAATGCTCCAACCGATTCACCTTTAAAAGTAATTATTCTGTAGTTATTTAAAATTTGTGCTGTATCACTTCAATTTTTCTCGTTTTTAAAAAAACGTAATGTACGACAGAATAAGGAAAAGTATTTACACTTAAAATGAAATACAAAAGTCATTTTCACAAACCAAAAAATTTACAACAACGTGTATTTTCCGGGGGGGGGGGGGCTTGTTTTCCTTTCGGAGGGGACGAGCCCCTGCTACATTCGGCCCTACCCAGGGGCGTAACTAGATCAGTAAAATGCTCTTTGGGAGCTTCTTAGAAAGGAGAGACAGAAGAGGAGGGGGGTAGACATTTCTGGCCCGGGCCAAACGACAAAATATTGTGCCTCTCATCTATTTTTCTGATTTACAGACATACACACATTTGCTATTCGTTGTTTATAAAATAACGTGGACAGAGCGATGACATCGTATATTTACATTATCTCCACTTATTTGAAATATATTCACCATTTCTATCGCCGTTTGAATTTATCAGCTGTAATTAAACAGCTTGCTTTGTTGAATGCCACTAGATGGCGACACATCAGTTGCTGAGCCCATCAATATGAATTTATGTAGACAGATACTGAGTGATAAACCACGAATAGCGCTGTGAATTGTTGGCTCAGTAGCGTAAAGCGAACGCACTAGGCTAGTTATCGAGAGATCTGGGATTCGATCCCAGCGGTGTCGGTCGAACAATATTTCAGTTGCTATTCGTTGTTTATAAAATAACGTGAACAGAGCGATGGCATCGTATATTCACACGCACACCATGTACATTAATTCAAGTTCAATTAAAATATGCATATTAAAAAAACAAAATATATTAAAATATAGATTAAATTCAAATATATTAAAATATACATATTAACCAAAGTGCCAGTCATCTTGATGTTAGATTATCAGTTTAATTTATATATATTTTTGCTGTCAGCACTATCAAATTTTGTTTCTTAAGATTGATTTAACTTTCTTCAACATCAAGGAAAGAGCAAAGAAAAAAAAAGCGTTTATTTGCTGTTGAAACTAGGAGCTAACAGATAACTTTTAATAGTTTCCAAATACTTGGGTAGAATTTTTTGGAGTCTGTTTCCGTTTCCACTTCTCACACCACATATGCTATTTTATTGTTGTATAAATCACAGATTTTAAAACAAGGATGTAAGTAATGCAGTAAATTAACTTTTGAGGAGATGCTTTCCAGTCCCTATTGCACAGAGACCGTTATGTCCTCACCTTTCTGCGTCTCTCTCTCACCCTCTCTCTTCTTACAAGGAGTCAACACACACAAAATGTGTACCGATCAAAGAACAAACGTTGAAGGTGCAATGTCTACATTCAAATAAAGTTGTAATAACTCCAGCTAACCTGATTAACTATACAAACGTAACGAAAATATCAATGCACAAACTGCATGTAATTATGCCGTAAAAAGTACTACTTTGAACTGACTGTACGAAAATAATAAAAAAAAAAGAATAGTGCAGCTGAAAAAATTCGGTAGGGTACCGACCTCGTTAGGAGGGTCCTAGAGATCGTCATTGAGCGTTCTGCAAATAGGCAAATGACAAAATATGTGGCGTGGGAAAAACTGTATCAGAAACTGGTGCCAAAGTTTCAGTTCCAATTTAACCAGTTGTACGTAGTCATTTTTTTTTTCATAATCGATAAAATTTATCGATTATGAAGTGGGATTAAAAATGAACTTTCAGAAGACAAAAGTGATGTTCAATGCTTTTACACGAAATGAAGATTTATCGATTGATGGAGAAAAGCTGGAGATAACAGACACGTACGTTTATCTTGGACAGCAGATATCAAGTGAGGGTCACATTGATGAAGAAATTAATCGGCGTACAAAACTTGCCTGGAGAGCCTTTGGAAGAAAGAGCATAAATCTTAAGAGCAATATGCCATTATGTCTTAAAAGAAAAGTGTTTGATCAATGCATCCTTCCAGTGCTTACGTATGGTGCAGAGACGCGGACCTTAACTAAAAGAGACATACAAAGGCTGCAGGCAACTGAAAGCAGCATGGAGAGGTGCATGCTTGGTGTAACCAGGAGAAATAAGAAGAGGAACTCGTGGATCTGAAAAATGACAAGAGTGGAAGACATCATGATCAGAGTTAAATCCCTGAAATGGCAATGGGCTGGACATGCTGCCAGAAGGACAGACCATCGATGGACAGCCAAAATTTTAGATTGGATTCCAAGGGACAGGAAAAGACCCAGAAGAAGACCGCATGGGAGATGGGTGGATGAAATTCGAAAGTATGCGGGAGTGACATGGAGGAGACTGGCACAAGACAGACCGTTGTGGAGGAAACTTAGGGAGACCTTTGTCCAGCAGTGGATTGATAATGGTTGACAATGATGATGATGATGATGACGTAGTCATTTTTGCGCCTTGGGCAGCCGCCTCTCTTGCCCCGCCCAATGACCTACGTCTCACTGTAGTTTTTTTTAGTTCAATTAATATATGTATAAAAGTTCAATTAATATATGTATAAAAGCCTGTTTGGTCAAGCGGCGCTTTCCTCGCAATCGTGCAAATATTTCATTTCGAAGTCAACACATTACATAAGTGGAAGGGTTTTTTTAATGAGAAAATAGTTTTTTAGACAGAAATAAAGCTCAAACGAAATTATCGGTTATTATTCATAAGAACCGAAAGAATTATTTGCTCGTTTCAAAAAATCCAAATAAGAAGACGCGAGTGAGTAGGCTATTTCTCGAGTGGGAAATGTTCCACTGTCTCAGTAAGTGGGCCATTTCTCACTGGGAAATGTTACACTGTCCCTGTGGGTCAATCCGTCCCTGTTCTCAAGGTTCTTTTAAGAAGGGCTGTAGAAGGGCTTTAGCGCTGCCTATTCTCAAGGTTCTTTTAAGAAGGGATGTAGTAGGGCCATTGCGCTAAGGCACTATTTTTTAGGCTTAGCTGCGCTAAGGCACTATTTTTTAGGCTTAGCGGCGTTAAGGAACTATTTTTTCAGGCTTAGAGGCGGTAAGGCACTATTTTTTTAGACTTAGCGGCGCAAAGGCACTATTTTTTTAGGCTTAGAGGCGGTAAGGCACTATTTTTTAGGCTTAGCGGCTCAAAGGCACTATTTTTTTAGGCTTAGCGGCGCTAATGCACTATTTTTTAGGCTTAGCGGCGCCAGGCCCGTAGCCAGGCAAGCAAGTTGGGAGGGACGGCTGGTGATTGAGATCGAGCGAAGGATATAAAGTGGTCGGACAAAAGATGTGAAAGAGGGGCCGCGGGTGGCCTAGTGGGCAACGTTCATGACTGCCACGGAAAGGACCTCAGGTTCGATCCCAGGCAGGTACGAACGCTCGATCCACTAAATATCCGCCGTGCGTCGGATGGGCACGTTAAGCCGTCGGTCCTCGGGTACTGGCCCCCCGGTAATAAATAAGTGCGTCTTCCTCCCCTTTCTACTTCGCTTCCGTGTCACTTTCCTATCGGGCACTCTAGCCCAAATCTCCTAGCTTCCTATTTCTAAGGGTTGTTTAAGACCTGGGGTCAGACACTCCTTCCTAAAATCCTCTACATATGATCATGATCATGATGTGAAAGAGGTCGGGCACTATACTGTTGTGTGGGTCGCTAGGACGGGCAAAAGAAAACACAGGTCGGGCTCAGCCCGGTCAGGCCCTGAGCGGCGCTAAGATACTTTTCGTAGGTACTGTTGCAGGCGATGGGAAAAGGTATCTTTTAGATGACCATATATTCGAAAATAGCGAATACTGTGTTTATATGCAATCATAACCAAAATATTGATATTGCAAGGGTGAGATTTAACAGTCGGATCGCATAATATGACACCTCACGAATCACAAAGGGTAAAGCGAATGTTTGTTTGTTTCTGGGTTTAACTTTCACCGTGAGCTGTTATAAGGGCTATACTCTGCTAACCGTCCCTGATTTGGGGCGGGGGAGGTGCACCACCTATACTTCATGCGGAGCTCAGACCACTTACCAGAAATCTACACCTCTGACCACTCGTCCACCGGGACGGCGTAAAGAGAATATAAAGTCCATTATCTAGACGGTAGTCCTCAAAATTATTTCATTGCTCGGAGAAAACACTGCAGAGAGAAATTACACAGCCAAATTTAGGCTTAGTGACAGGAGTTTTCTGAACAGGAGTTAGAATATTTTTACTAAAATATTCTTTCTCTTATTCCTTACGAATAACACAGCAGATATCTCCTAGAATCTTAGGAAAAAGGCGTTTAGTCACACTGTAGAATAGATGTGATTATATTAGTTACATTCATAGGCACGGACTATAGGGGGCAAGGTGAATCTTGCCTTCCTAATAATTTTATTAGGGGGCAGTGCCCACCCAATATTTTTCGCCCTGTTTAATTAAATAATGGCCTTGGCCTCATAAAGTGGACTAAGCTCCGCCTTATGAAGCCAAAGCTATTTACTTCCGAAAAATTTATAAATAGCAAAGTAAGGAACTTTTTTTCCCATATAAATCATTGCTTATTTGATAAGAAACTTGATTGCCAGTCCCGTATTTTGTTCGACATGTTCTCGTGATGTTTAAAACGATTATGAAAAATAAAATAAATAAAAATGCAGAAACGTATGATCTCTAGCACCTTTATGGGTTTTTTTTTGTTTTTTTTTGTTTTTTTTTGCGCTTTTCGTTCTTTGTTTGAGTAACAGCGCTAATTTTTCATATTTTTGGTAATTTTTTGGAAACAAAATGTCTCAGGATATTTTCATAAAATCGCAGGCTGAATTTCATTTTTTAAAATATTAATATTCAGCAAAATAATATTTCTATTTCCTTGTTTATTTGCTGATGAGCAGTTATAATACAATTGTATTTCAAAAAATACGTTGAATCTCGTAGTTTATCCTTTTGCCCCCCCCTCCCAATAATTTGGTGAAGTCGGCGACCCTGGTTACATTTATCCAATGTGACTATATTAGTTACATCTAATGTGAAATGACAGTTACTTAAAGAAACCTCCATATTTTTCGCATCTGACTAACAAAATTTTTTTCCTTTATTAAAAAATGTGATTTAAGTAAAAATAATTAGTAATAAAAATGTTGTGAAATATACTGATCAGTGAAAGTGGCAAATCAAAATTCACACTGTTTTTAAAAACTTTGAGTCTTCTTTCCAAAGCTTTTTTACCTAATCAGTTCACCGCTAAGGCACTTTTTTAATTAGAACTACATCACTGCTTTTAATGGGCAACCAAAAACAGTCGATGCTGAGTTCATGTGTTAACACTTTTCAGATTAGTCGAAAGATGGCAGCACGTCAGCCCAAACTCCTGTATCGCCCAGAATGTGCCTCTCTTTTTTCTTTTATTCAATATCTGGAGTTGAAATGTTGAATATATTTTCGGGGTGGGCAGGCCGAAAATGGAAGTTTTCGAAATCCATTAGGACAAATAAAAGTTAATGAAGAAATAGAAGAAAGAATTAAAGCATTACTTTCTATTGTAAGTTGATGCATTTTTTAATAAATTAAAGCAGTTTTTCTAATGTTATTCGCATTTTAACAAAGAAATGAAATACTTTCTGGGGAAGGGGCAAAGCCTCCTTTCAGAGACGTAACTAGGGTGAGGGGCGCCAGGGGCGTCGCCCTGGGTGCAGTTTAAGAGAGGGCGCAAAACTCATTGCTTACAATCAGGGCGGGAATTGGTGGCACTTGCGTACAGTGACGCTTGCGTACATGTCAAATTTAGTGGCACTTGCGTACAGTGACGCTTGCGTACATGTCAAATTTGGTGGCACTTGCGTACATGTCAAGTTGTTCCCGAATCTAACAGGCGTAGCATAGGAAAAGAGGTGGCACTCAGAGGCGACTTTACCTCTTTTGGGGCCCTAGGCGCTAATAGGTTCAGGGGCCCCCTTCCCCTTCTTATCGCCTCAGAAATTTTCATCCGTCAGATTAGCAAAAAACAAATAAAGTGAAGAGAAAGCTTTTTACGTTTTTCAAAGTGTCATTCTATCTTCCTTTTATTAGAACCTTTTGTAAGAAACGGTAAACGGTAAAAATTCCCCCGGGAAAAAAATACTCCCGGAAGAAATACCCCCAGAACAAACGGTTCACTGTAAACTGTCACACAGGAACACTTATGTGTGTCAGTGTTCCGGTGCGGCAATTTACCGGCAACCCTGCCACACATCTTTCAGCAACTTGGCCACAAAAGTTCAAGGGAGGGGGGGGTGGGGGGGCTATAAAGATTGTCGTTTCTGGGCCTATATTGAGAACTGAATTGGGAACTCCAAACGAATTTCGAGAAAACGTCCCATGTAAGCCAAGATAGAGAATTGTACTTTACTTTGAAGAAATAAATTGCCGAGGATCCGAGGTACACTGGGAGAAGGGGGACTCAACCCCCCCCTGATCAACTTCCGTAATATTAGATTCTGGGCCGCTGGAGTCTGTCAGTGTATCGAAGCTGTTCCTCTTGAAGCGCCCGCGAGGTCCGTGAGCTCTGGAAGGGGGGGGATTCTTCCAAAATGTTAAAATGGACGTAGAGCTGTAAACATTAGAACCATGCCTTACATACATAATGATTCTGTACACGACCACGAATTTTCAGGAGGGTGGGGTGCAACTTTCTAAGAGCGCAGACAAGTGTTCAAGGTAAGGGATTTGCTCGCAATTTCTATGCTTCATGTTGTCTTTAATGGTAAACTATGTATGCTCTTCCCCCTCCCCCAGAAATTTGGTGAAGCCTGTGAAAGAGTTACGAGTCTAGAGTCGGTCAGTGTTTCCTCGATGTTACCCTGAATAGCTCTTAGAAACGGGGGGGTTACCCCACCCTCCTGAAAATACGTGGACGTGTACAGAATCATTATATAAAGCATGGTAGTAGTGTTTACAGCTCTACGTCCATTTTAACATTTTGGGGAATTACCCCCATCCCTCAAAGCTCATTGACCTCGCGGACACTTCAAGGGGAACTTCCTGGATACACTGACAGACTCCAGCGGCCCAGAATATAATATTACGGAAGTTGGGGGTTGAGCCCCCCACACACACACAACCACCACCCACCACCCACCCACCACCACTACCACCAAGTGTACCTTGGACCCTCGGCAATTTATTTCTTCAAATTAAAGTACAATTCTCGCTTGGCTTACATGGAATGTCTGTCCTTGCACATCGAACTTTTTGTTTTTAGAGAAATACACTCATCGTCAAAAAAATAGTTGCACCCAGAACGACGTATCGAATTGCAATGCTATTCGGAAGGAAGGCAGAGGTTACCAGAAACAATGAAAGAAAAAACATTGACTCATATGGGCAATATTTACTGACCTACAATCCAATAAGTAGTGTCTCCCAGTATGGCGTCAGGCCACCATGTTTGATCACACAGCGTGCCGACATCTCGGCATGGAGTTCCAAATGGTGTCATGCGATAGCCATCCCATGCAGCTTGAACCTTCTCACGCAGTTCCTGCTGATTATGCGATAAGGGTGGAGTGTAGATAGCGCGTCCAATTACAACCCACACATCTTCAATCGGCGATAGGTCTGGCATTGCGGCTGGCCATGGCAGAGTGTCAGTGCCTTGAAGGCACGCTCTCGAGACCGCAGCAGTATGCGAACGAGCGTTGTCCTGTTGGAAAATCGCACCGGAGTGAGCGTTCAGAAAAGGTAGGGCTACTGTTTGCAGGACCTCATTAACGTCCCGTTGGGTTGTCAAAGTACCTGTAATGAACACCAAAAGTGATCTGACATCGTAGGCAATTGCACCCCACACCATGACATCAGGCCTTCTTGACATGTGACGCTCGACAAAAAAAACGTTCATCTTGACGCTGACCACGGTGCCTCCACACAAGGATTCGGTTGTCGTCTCCTCCAAGACAAAAGCGGGACTCGTCACTTAAGATCACCCGTGGCCATTCTGAGTGGCTCCTTGACAGTCTGGCACGACACCATTCCAGTCTTTGGTGAAGATGCAAAGGTGTTGGTGATCTCGTCGTATTGGTCTACGTGTATGTAATCCTACGTCGTGCAGCCGCCAGCCAATGATACTGGCACTAATCGGACGATGCATGGAGGGCACCACTGTTCGTTGAATATCCGCAGTCGTGGCTGTTGTGTCACTCCGCGCATGACGGACAACCCGTTGGTCCTCTCTCTTCGTGGTTCGTCTAGGTCTCCCAGATCCTTCCTGTCGCTGCTGCGTGCCTTATTGTATCCACTGCCGCCAACAGCATGCTATGGTGATATCCGCACAAGCGGTATGGCGCGCCATACGGCGACAAGACTGCCCTACTTCCCAGGAGCCCGTCGATGCGGCATCTCTCAAACTCCTACAACTGCTCGAATTGCTTCCGAACTTTTCTCCGAGGCATACATCACTTGTAAAAGATGCAACCAACACAACAGCACGTGTCAGAATGGCAAGCAACAGGACGACCTTATATAGACGGTTAGGCACAGCGCTACGATCCCTCTTTGCTTGCGTCACATGGGCGGCCGAGCGTGATAATTGAATTTCCGCATGTCTCACGATGTCAAACCTACCCACCAAGTTTCATTCCTGTCGGTTGCTTCTTACTGAGTGCAACTATTTTTTTGACGATGAGTGTATTTCAAAAGTTGTTTTTGCGGCTAATAGGAAAGTGAAGGATATTAAGTTTGGCACTTCGAATATCTCATATACTTCATGAGTTTACCGCTAAGAGCTGTCAAAGTCGAAAGTTAAAAAACAACCCGTTCTATTGTGAAGAAACTATTCAACTTAGAGGGAAAAATTATTTTTGTGCCTCTCAGATTGGGCTTAACTGCTTTTTCTCAAATATTTAAATTTTGCAGTTAGCTCGTTAACTTCCTAGAGGCGCTAGTCCATGAATTTATTTTGCACAGATTTTTCAAAAATTAATTTTGCTAATGATAGGGCATAAACAATAATTTAATTTTGCCAATTTTAAATTTCTCTACTAGTTCATAAATTCCCCGCTAGAAGTTCTGAAAGTGGAAATTTAGTAAATTTTAGCTATACGCTGCGAAGAGACTATATTTAAGTTACAGCAAAAGTTCTTTTTGAGTTTGATACATCAGCAAAACTGATTGTTTTAGCACCTTTTCAGTTGCAAATTACTTGGCAAATTGAACGCTAAGGGCGCTGAAAATGGAATTTCTCTAAATTTATCAGTACAGTACGCATAAGTTGTCATAAAATTGGGATGCGATTCAATTTCAAAACGTGCTCCTTCCACTGCTGCAGCTTTGGAAAATCATCTTGCTTTTACGTTATGAGCAAATTAGTAGGCAACGAGCATGGAATCAAGAAAAAGTAAAATACTTGAAGACACTGACAACCGGAAAAGTCCTCTACTTTAAAAAAAATTCGGGTAAAATGCAATTTGTGCAACCACAGCTTTTAGAGTAAGAGTGCCATTGAAACTTTTTTATTACTTTTTCAAGTTAGTTTTATGTAGATTTAAGGAATAAAAAAGGTGAGAATATTTTATAACTACAGTGTTAAACCAGGGAAGGATAAAAGTGATAAGAAAATGTTGCAATACAATAGAAATTTCTTTTAACACTATTAAATAACAAAAATATATATATAGTGCGATATTCTCGAATTTCTTTATTTTTTCAACCTAAATATTAACCCTTTTCGTTTAGGCTGGTTTAGGGGGTTTAGAGCTGAGAAAGAACTTGATTATCCTACCCCAAAAGGAAAAAAACAATTAACAGCAAACACCCCGTTCATCAGGACAGTATCTATGAGCACTTCACGCCGCAACTCAGGGGAGAAAGGTTCCAACACAGATGTTTCCTTTGCCTGGAAGAAGCGCGAAAGTAATTTATATAACAGTAAAGAAGATGGTTCTGTAACAAGAAATAGAGGCGAAATCTTGACAAGAGTGAAAGATTTCTACTCCAAATTATATAAAAGGGATGATACATGTACTCCAGACATCATGAAAGGTACCAGTACCAGAGTTCTTCCAGTCCTCCCAGCAGAAGTTGCACATGCAATCAAGAACATGAAGCAGGGAAAAGCTCCAGGAAAAGATTGAATTACTGTAGACATCATACAAGAAGCAAGTGGAGAAATCGAAGCAGTACTCGCCCAAATTTTCACTCGATGCCTTAATGAAGGGAAGATTCCCGAGGATTGGAACAATGCTACAATGATCCTGCTACATAAAAAAGGTGACATTGAGGATCTCAGGAACTACAGACCTATCAGCCTCCTATCAGTGGTTTATAAAATCTTCACTTAAGTCCTTTCACACCGCTTGAAGGTAACACTGGATATGGCTCAACCAAGAGAACAAGCTGGATTCAGGAGTGGCTACAGCACTATAGATCATATCCACGTACTGAGAGAACTAATTGAAAGAGCGAAGGAATATGAACTTCCATTGTGCATGGCTTTTATCGATTATGAAAATGCCTTTGATTCGGTGAAACCATCAGCAGTTGCAATGGCTCTGAAATCCTGCGGTATTGAAGATGCATACATTAATATTATTAATAACATCTATGAAAATGCAAGTGCAAAGATTCGGCTGTTTGAAAATACAACACACATAAAAATTGGAAAGGGAGTGAGACAAGGTGACACCATATCTCCGAAGCTCTGTTATGCCACATTGGAAAATGTCTTTCAATCACTGAACTGGGAAAACAAAGGGATAAAGATTAATGGAGATTATCTAACCCACCTTCGTTTTGCTGATGACGTAGTCATTTTTGCAACTACCCCATCAGGGCTGCAGAGTATGATCCAGGAACTTGCTGACAAGAGTAAAGAAGTGGGATTAAAAATGAACTTTCAGAAGACAAAAGGGATGTTCAATGCTTTTACAAGAAATGAAGATTTATCGATTGATGGAAAAAAGCTGGAGATAACAGACACGTACGTTTACCTTGGAGAACAGATATCAAGTGAGGGTCACATTGATGAAGAAATTAATCGGCGTACAAAACTTGCCTGGAGAGCTTTTGGAAGAAACAGCATAATTTTCAAGAGCAATATGCCCTTATGTCTTAAAAGAAAAGTGTTTGAACAATGCATCCTTCCAGTGCTTACGTATGGTGCAGAGACGTGGACCTTAACTAAAAGAGACATACAAAGGCTGCAGACAACTCAAAGCTACATGGAGAGGTGCATGCTTGGTGTAAGCAGGAGAGATAAGAAGAGGAACTCGTGGATCCGAAAAATGACAAGAGTGGAAGACATCATGATCAGAGTAAAATCCTGAAATGACAGTGGGCTGGGCATACTGCCAGAAGGACAGACCATCGATGGACAGCCAAAATTTTAGATTGGATTCCAAGGGACAGGAAAAGACCCAGAAGAAGACCACATGGGAGATGGGTGGATGAAATTCGAAAGTATGCAGGAGTGACCTGGAGGCGACTGGCACAAGACAGAACGTTGTGGAGGAAACTTGGGGAGACCTTCCTCCAGCAGTGGATTGATAATGGTTGACAATGATGATGATGACATGTACATCAGTTAAGTGTTAGCCTCTTTTTTTTTTTTTTTTTTTTTGATTGGAGGTTTAACGACCACCGTGAGCAACTCAATGGGCTATAAGCAGTCGCCCGTCCCTAATTTAGGGTCACTGGTTCCAGGGAAGGGAGGGACCCAGTGCCGTAAGACAAACACAACATCCATGCCTGACGGGATTCGAACCCGGACCCCTTACGGACGAATGCTCAGAGGCCAACGCCTTAGGCCACTGGGGCGGCTGAGTGTTAGCCTTAAACAATGAAAAGTGTGGGAAGCGTGAATCCTTCCTTCACCTACCGCTGAAAGGAAGACTATATAATTTAACTGTTCTTTTCAAAACAAGTACATCAATAAGAACTCGAAAATTTGAAGTATCAACAAAGCAAGAAAAAATATATCTTACTAATATCAGAAAGTGAAATATCAATTGATAACACAAACAAAGTCGTCGTTTTAAGGATTTTTTTTTCTTTTTTTTTGTTCCGTGAAAACCAAAACAAAACTGGCAATCCAATTATATGTTTTCGGGGCCCCTCAAACCTGGAGCCCTAGGCACGCACTTAATGCGCCTAGTCTGAAATCCACCCCTGGTGGCACTTGCCTATACAACCAAAGCGAGTACATGCGTAAAACTCTCTTTCTCTCTCTCTCTCGAGACTTGTGGGGAAACGCGCCTGTCCTCGCCATGACGTCACAACGGCCATAAATCGCTCCCTCGTCGGAGAATAGTCGTCATCAAACAAAGGAATAACCCAGCCCTTCTCTTCTACGGCTCTGTCCTAAAGGGGAAATGTTGGCCGACAACCAATAGCGTTCCAGAACGCCTATTGCCAGACTATTGCATGCCAAAAATCTTAGACTGTTTTATCATTCTTTTGCTTCTTAATGAGAAGGTCATTTGAGTATTTCTGTAAGCCCTTTGCAAATTTCTATCACAGTGAGCAGTTGGATGGATGTGATAGAAATCATAGAGACCACAAAGAAGAAACCTTCTTCCATATATGATGGACACCAATATCGTCAACACTAAACTAACAAAGAAAATGTGATTAGTTGGTTACGCAATAATGAGAAAGCTGCAAAGTGTCGTGGCTCCTTAAAATCAAAATATGGGAAAGTACTTCAAGTTTCTAACCACATTTGCAAACCTGACATAGCAGCAACTGACGTTGCAAAGCAATTATGTAGCACAAGAAAACGGACTCCAGAAGACCTTCCTGAATCAAAAATTTGCCACCAAGAACTGAGTCCTCTCTCTGTTTAATCGCGGATACGATATTGTGACAAAAATTCCTATTTTGTCCTCAGTAAAATCACAACTATTTAGTATTAAATGCAAAGAACAAGGATTGACGAAAGAACCAAAGACGTCGCAAGAAATCCAGATTCCTGATGATGTCTTGGCAATGGAAGATGGAACAAGTTTCTTGCTGGCTGATGATGGCCACGAAGTTAGAACTTTAGTATTTGCTAGTGAAAAAGACGGAGCACTCTTAAAAACTGCAAAACATTCTTTGCTGATGGAACTTTTCAAAGTTGCAGCAAGCAGTTCTACCAGCTATATACATTTCACGCTGATTTAAGTAGTAATGAGGATGAAGTCACTATTGTTCCAATAATTTTCGCCCTACTTTCAAAGAAAAATGAAGACACATATGTGAAACTTTTCACAATTTTAAAAGAAGCAGGATGGAATCCAAATTCAGTGACTTTAGACTTTGAAGTTGTAGCTGTTAAAGCCTTGGAAAGTATATTTCCGTTAGTGAAGATTTCAGGATGCAGCTTTCATTTTAACCAATGTCTGTGGCGGCATGTTGAGTCACTTGGATTAGCCAGTGATTATAAAGAAATTAGACTTCATGTGCGCATGTGTGCAACATCAGCACATATTCCAGATGTAGACGTAGATAACGGATGGTTATCAATTCAAGAAAATTCACCGCAGGACATTACCAGTGGCCTACCACTTGGTTGCGTTATGCAGACGACTTATTTTTTGTATGGCCCCACGGAAAAGGGACTCTTACAATTTTCCTTGATAAAATAAATTATATACATCCTACGATCAATTTCACGATGGAGCTTGAAAGCAATAACGCTTTACCTTATCTGGATGTTTTATTGAGGAAATCGTCTGACAACCGCTTCTGTACACAAGTCTACTATAAACCCACGTCCGACCCCAACCTGATGCTCCGCAGCTCTTTCTGTCCCGTAGAATACAAAGCAGCTATCTTTCGTTCTCGAATTCAAAGAGCCTTCGCCGTTTTTTTATACCCATTCTAGACAACACGAAATTGAAAGCGTCATCAAGTTAGCCACTGATGCAGGATATTCATTGAATCAGATAAGTAGCTTTATCCAGAAAGCCAGAGCCAAACATTCCAGTCTTCCTGTGCCGCAGCTACGTTATTTAGGCTCAATTCCCTACATGCCAAATGTGTTTTACAAAGTCAAAAACGCCCTCAAGAAGATGAACTACGGCGTTGGCATAAGGTCCTCTGCATCTTTACATACTATCCTAAAGATAAATAGTGAAAAACCACCTCTCTCCTGCGAAGCAGGTGTTTATGCGATCCACCTACAGTATCCGAACGGCTATAAACGATACTACATTGGAATTACCAAGCGTTCGTTTGGAATCAGAGTCAACGAACATAAAAGCGACACAAAATACGGTAAAGTAGTCACGGCATTATCCAGAGAAGTCCAATTCAAGTCAGCTACTCCTATGTGGGATGATATAAAGAAATTAGCTAGCTACTCTACCCCTAAATGAACAGCCATTCGGGAAACCTTGAAGATCATTACCAACAGCAATACTTGCAATGATTGTGTCCCGCTCGAGTTGCCACGAATTTGGAACCAATTCTTCAAGTAACGCCTTTTCTTTACCAGGATCCCGCGTGCAACCAACGTGATGCTTCCTATCTTTAAATGAATATAACGTCGCATCTATTTATTGTCAAGTTCCCGCGTTCAAATTTGTTAAGCTTTCTATTTTTCAGTTTGCAGTTTCTGTCTAACTTCCTTGAAAAAGCCATCTGGTTGATGTGCGAAAGCTTGGAAACGCTTATGTGTTTATTTCCTACGCCAATAAATCGGATCACTAGTACAGTGTTACTATTTACTACTTAATTGGTGTACTGTTCCTCGTTATAAAAAAATATATACATTGTTGCTTTTCGCTTAACACTATTTGATATGATTTGACGGGAAAGCAGTTTTGGTCGGTCATGGACTCATGGTTGGTTGCCACACAAATGGTATAGCAAAATAACCGAGGCATTAGTATCCAGGTACCCTTTTGCCAAGCATTTATGTTCTGTACAACGCCACTTCCACCTTATCTCTTTTTCTACATCTTTAAAGAAGTTGTATGTTAAATGTATCAATAGTTCTTTTTCCCTTTTTTGCTGTACACAAACACCATGTTACCTCTGTAATCGATGTCTGAAGAATGATGCAATGCAACCACACCACTGTTTTGCAAAGAGTCGGTGGCGCATTCTCCAGCAGGGAGCATCTTATACCAGACGCTCCCTCTTTCCCTTTCCCTTAGAGGGGGAGGGCGAAAACGTGTGGGTCTTCTGTTTCCAACTCTCCCTTCTTCAATGCAGCTGACCTATCAGATAAGGATCACAGATTAGGGTCAGTGCAGAAGACCCATGCCCGCTGCAATATTAAATATAATTATATAGTTCTTATCTGCCAACATGCATACGTCAGACTATCTGACGTCATAATTGTTGCCAACCTTATTCCGCGAGAGAGAGAAGATATAACGTTAAGGTTGAAAAACGCTAAAATAGAATGAACTCAAATTTACATAGAAAAAGCAACTAAAAATGAAAGTTAATTTAGACTATACGTCACACACTCAAGACAGAAAGCTCATAGTAGGTTTATTTTAAAGCTATTTTAAAGGAGCTTTAAAGCGAAATGATAAAAGTTGTAACGTACCAGGAGATGTAGCGTACCTGCCAGAAGGACGCACACGACATAAAGGCAGATAGGAATCAGAATAAAACGTCCGCGTAGCTTAATTGGTAGAGCAACTTATTCCGGAATGAGTGGACCCGGGTTCGAATCCTGGGCGGATAAAAATGACGGAGAAATTCACTTCGTTATAAAGTCTTTAAAATAAAATCATATGCCACAATATAAAATTAAAAAAAAGTTTTCATAATAGTCAATGATAAAAATATTTGACCTTGAATTTTTCAAAATAGGCCTAAAAATTAAGAAAAAGGAACATGGATTTTTTCATTTAATCACAGATTCCTACTTTCATTTAGAAACACAAAGATTCGTACTTTCATTTAAAAGCAAGAATGCTATTTTAGTTTCAGACAGAGGAATGAAAGCCTGATGTTCTTGTTTGCCTGCAATTGTATGAGCTTTGTCGAATGTCTTTCAAAGTGCTGCTCCTTTTATAGAATCTCTTTCCGTACAGTAAGAAAATGAAAACAGCATCTATAAGATGTTTGATTCTGCCCACTCACGCAACTGTCTTGAATTCATATTTTTTTCAGAATGAGGCTTCTAAAGACTAGCTCTCGAAGCAAGCCTCTTTATTGTGCCAGCGGTGCCATCACATGCACTTTTACCATGGGAAATAGCATAAAAAGTTAGTAAACTCATGCAGTGTATTGATTATGATACGCTTTCCAGCATATCGGAAAACATTACTCAAGTTATGAGGATAATGGCTGTGAAATAAATCTCGCTCCTGTACCCTGACCTTTGACCCCATTTCGATGATATTAAACAAATGGTTCAGAATACCTCCGGAACAACATACTAAAGTTTTGTCGCAATAGATGCATTTTTAGTCAAGTTGTGAGGATAATGGCTGCAGAATAAATCTGACTCCTGTGCCCTGACCTTTGATCCCATTTCGATTATATTCAACGGAACCAGTTCAGTATATTTCCGGAACAACATGATAAAGTTTTGTCGCAATCGAAGCACTTTACGTAAGATATGACGCATAAGAGCAGTGGAATGGATCCCGCTCCTATGTGATGACCTTCGAACCCATTTCTCCCATTTTTAATATAGTTCATCCCCAGTGATTTCCTACCACACACTAAAATTTCATCGAAATCGAACCATTTTTACGCACGTTATGACGCATAAGGGCAATGCAATGAATCCCGCTCCTATGTCCTGACCTTTGATCCCATTTCATCCTTTTTGAATAGGGTTCGTCCCCAGTTTGTCCCCTACTACATACTAAAATTTTGTCGAAGTCGAAACATTTTTACGCGAGTTATCGTGCGGACAGACAGAAAGACGGACAAAGCTGGAGCATATACGCTTTTCAACCTTCGGTTGAAAAGCGTAAAAAATGACATTCTAAACCCAAATAAAGTCCTGTGTGCAGGCAGGGGTTAATGAACTTTATTCAATTTTTATATTGAGATGCTGCTCTATCAGAAAAGCAGTAATATTTTCAATGTTGTTGAATTTGTTTGCCGTAAAGCATCGATTGAACAAATTAGTAAAATCATGCAATGCATTGATTATGATACACTTTCCAATCTACCAGAAATCATTACTGAAGTTTTTACCCAACTTATGAGGATAATGACTGTGGAATAAATCTCGCTCCTCTGCCCAAACCTTTGACCCATTTCAATCATATTAAATAGAATTGGTTCAGTATCCCTCCGGGACAACATACTAAAGTTTTGTCGCAATACAAGAATGTTTAGTCAAGTTATGAAGATAATGGCTGTGGAATAAATCTCGGTCCTGTGCCCTGACCTTTGACCGCATTTCGATTATTTTCAACAGAACCGGTTCAATATAACTCCGGAACAACATGGTAAAGTTTTGCCGTAATCGAAGCATTTTTACATAAGTTATGACGCACAAAAGCAATGGAATGAATCCCGCTCCTATGCCCTGACCTTTGACCCCATTTAGCACATTTTCAATAAGGTTCGTTCCCAGGTTGTCCCATACCACATACCGAAATTTCATCGTAGTCGAACAATTTTTACGCGAGTTATCGTGCGGACAGGCAGACAGACGGACGGACAAAGCTGGAGCATATACGCTTCTTCAACATACGGTTGGAAAGCATAACAAGTTAGTAAAACCATGCAATGCATTGATTATGATACGCTTTCCAACATACCAGAAATCATTACTCAAGTTATGAGGATAATGGCTGTGGAACAAATCTCGCTCCTGTGCCCTGACCTTTGATCCCATTTCGATGATATTAAACAGAACCGGTTCAGTATACCTCCGAAATAACATGATAAAGTTTTGTCGCAATATAAGCATTTTTACGTAAGTTATGATGCATAAGGGCTATGGAATAGATCCCGCTCCTGTGTCCTAACTTTTGACCCCATTTCGCCCATTTTCAATTGGATCTGTCCCCTGGCAGGCCCCTACAACATACTAACATTTCATCGAAATCGAAGTATTTTTACGTAAGTTATGACTCATAATGGCGATGGAAGTGATTCCGCTCCTTGTCCTGACCGTTGACCCCATTTCGCCCATTTTCAATGGAGTTTGTCTCCAGGTGGTCCCCTACCACATACTAAAATTTCATCGAAATCGAAACTTTTTACGTTGGTTATGACGCATAAGAGAATCGAATGGATCCCGCTGCTATGTCCTGACCTTTGACCCCATTTCGTTCACTTTCAATAGGGTTCCTTCCCAGGTGGTCCCAAACCACATACTAAAATTTCATCGAAATCGAACGATTGTTACGCGAGTTATCGTGCGGACGGGCATACGCACACAACGCGTGACGTAATGAGGCAGATGGGAATCTCGACCGTCTGCTCGAAAGAGTGACGTCATAAAACTTTAATAGGATCGACACACAACGCGTGACGTAATCAGACAGATGGCGTGACCGGGTGCCAACATCTCAATCGCTAGCTTGTGACGTCATAAGATTTCTAAGCATGGGTAACATTAATGGAACGACGCCATGACACTGAAAACGTGGTAATTCGGGGTGGTTATTTAACCCACTAAACGAATTTTCCTAAAGTCGAGATCAAGCTAAATCAATTTCTAGTACCAGAAAATGGTAGGTTAACGGCTATCATCAAAATCTTTAGAGCCGTTTTCAAAATTTCTTCACAATTAATGCGTTCCCAAGGATGAAAATTTGAACATCGATTAAAATATCTTCACTTTATAACTTGGAATACTTAATATTTTCTAAAACATAACCATAACTATGCAATCCAACATTTATTTGTCTACTGATGTCATCAAAGTACAGGTCGCACCATTTTTTTTTCTGGTTTCAACACTACCAAAGGAAACGTTATTGTTTTTTAATATAATTACGGTTGTGTTTTAGAAAATGTTAAGTATTCCAAGTTGTAATATGAAGTTATTTTAATCCATGTTCAAATTTCCATCTTTGGGAACACACTAATTGTGAAGGAAATGTGTAGAAAAGTTTTTCCATTGGAAATATAGGAAGCAAAATTACTTGACGTCCACCTTAAGAGTACGGGATAAGGGCGATGGAATGGATCCTGATTCTATGTCCTGACCTTTGACCCCATTTGTCCCATTTCAATAGGGTTCCTCTCCAGGTGGCCCCCTACCACATACTAAAATTTCATCGAAATCCAGCCATTTTTACGCACGTTATGACGCATAAGAGCAATGGAATGCATCCCGCTCCTATGTCCTGATCTTTGATCCCACTTCACCCATTTTCAATAGGGTTCGTCCCCAGGTGGTCCCCTACCACATACTAAAATTTGATCGAAATCGAACCATTTTTACGGGAGTTATCGTGCCGACAAACGGACAAACGGACGGAAAAAGCTGTAGCATATACGCTTCTTCAAATTACGGTTGGAAAGCGTAAAAAAAAGTTCAGGAGACATTGCTTACATGCGATATTTTTCCTGTTTAAGTTTATCAATTAAAATATAGCGATTTTAAATGTTAAAGTAAAACGAGGAACTGAACTTTGAACAGATTTTTAACCCTTTTGTGTGGTACGATGTCAATTACTATGACATAAATCAAACTTTTACAAAAATCTTTTAATGTTTTGAAGCACATCTTGAATATTTTTTCATATAGTTCTAAGCCTTTCAGTATATTTATTTTTTAAGCTTTCCAACCGTAGGTTGAAGAAGCATATATGCTCCAGCTTTGTCCGTCTGTCTGTCTGTCCGCCCGCACGATAACTCGCGTAAAAATTCTTCGATTTCGATGAAATTTTAGTATGTGGTAGGGGACTACATGGAGATGGAGCCTACTGAAAATGGACGAAATGAGGTCAAAGTTCGGGACATAGGAGCGGGTTCCATCCATGCCATCGCCCTCATGCGTCATAACGTACGTAAAAATGCTTCGATTGCGACCAAACTTTATAATGTTGTTCCGGAGGTATACTGAATCAGTTCTTTTGAATATCATCGAAATGGGGTCAAAGGTCATGGCACAGGAGCTAGATTTATTCCACAGCCATTATCCTCATAACTTGACTAAAAACACTTCGATTGCGACAAAACTTCGTCATGTTGTTCCAGAGATGTACTGAACCGGTTCTGTTGAATATTATTGAAATGGGATTAACGGTCAGAGCACAGGTGCGATATTTATTCCACAGCCATTATTCTCATTACTTAACTAAAAATGATTCTATTACGAGAAAATTTTAGTATGCTCTTCCGGAGGTACACTGAACCAATTCTGTTTACTATCATTGAAATCAACTCTGTTTAATATCATTGAAATCAACTCTGTTTAATATCATTGAAATCAACTCTGTTTAATATCATTGAAATCAACTCTGTTTAATATCATTGAAATCAACTCTGTTTAATATAATTGAAATCAACTCTGTTTACTATCATTGAAATCAACTCTGTTTAATATCATTGAAATCAACTCTGTTTAATATAATTGAAATCAACTCTGTTTACTATCATTGAAATCAACTCTGTTTAATATCATTGAAATCAACTCTGTTTAATATCATTGAAATCAACTCTGTTTAATATCATTGAAATCAACTCTGTTTAATATCATTGAAATCAACTCTGTTTACTATCATTGAAATCAACTCTGTTTAATATAATTGAAATCAACTCTGTTTAATATCATTGAAATCAACTCTGTTTAATATCATTGAAATCAACTCTGTTTAATATAATTGAAATCAACTCTGTTTAATATCATTGAAATCAACTCTGTGTACTATCATTGAAATCAACTCTGTTGACTATCATTGAAATCAACTCTGTTTAATATCATTGAAATCAACTCTGTTTAATATCATTGAAATCAACTCTGTTTAATATCATTGAAATCAACTCTGTTTAATATCATTGAAATCAACTCTGTTTAATATCATTGAAATCAACTCTGTTTAATATCATTGAAATCAACTCTGTTTAATATCATTGAAATCAACTCTGTGTACTATCATTGAAATCAACTCTGTTGACTATCATTGAAATCAACTCTGTTTAATATCATTGAAATCAACTCTGTTTAATATCATTGAAATCAACTCTGTTTAATATCATTGAAATCAACTCTGTTTAATATCATTGAAATCAACTCTGTTTAATATCATTGAAATCAACTCTGTTTAATATCATTGAAATCAACTCTGTTTAATATCATTGAAATCAACTCTGTTTAATATCATTGAAATCAACTCTGTTTAATATCATTGAAATCAACTCTGTTTAATATCATTGAAATCAACTCTGTTTAATATAATTGAAATCAACTCTGTTTACTATCATTGAAATCAACTCTGTTTAATATCATTGAAATCAACTCTGTTTAATATCATTGAAATCAACTCTGTTTAATATCATTGAAATCAACTCTGTTTAATATCATTGAAATCAACTCTGTTTAATATCATTGAAATCAACTCTGTTTAATATCATTGAAATCAACTCTGTTTAATATCATTGAAATCAACTCTGTTTAATATCATTGAAATCAACTCTGTTTAATATCAGGGCACAGGAGCGAGATTTATTCCACAGCCATTATCATCATAACTTCAATAATAACTTGGGTAATGATTTCTAGTATGCTGGAAGGGTATCAGAATCAATGCATTGCATGATTTTACTAACTCGTTCCCGAATGGCAACGGTGTTTTCCAAGATGATAATGCCCCGAGCCAAGAAGTCCTATGTTCTGCAGGAATGGTTTGAGGAACACAGTTCAGACTTCTAGCATATCGATTGGCCTCCCGACTCCCCGGATAACAATCCCATAGAACACTTGTGGGACACTGTGGAACGACATATGAGGCGTCTGGATACACCAATCCTTTCCATACCTGCATTGAAGGCCGCATTACACGCAGCTTGGTTGCGCATAACTCCCAACTGCTTCTGGCTTCTAATTGAATCGACGCCAAGTCGGATAGCTGCTATACTGAGTGAGAAAGAATGACCTACGTAGTGTTAGGTAGAAAGTCATAATTCAGTGATCAGTCATTGTATTCAATCCATGGAAACGTACCTTTTCATACCTTTGCATGTCGTTTGCCAGCCATTATCACAGTCCGACTTGTTATGCGCAAGCTTTGAAGGTGGTGGCACTCTTTCGTTTTCACTTACTCCTTCGCTTTCGCCAGTGCATTGAGTAGAAAGAATAACCAGGGCCGTAGCTAGGTCCCAGAACTATAGAGGGGGCTGAAGAGTCATGGGGTCGGCTGAAGAATCATCTGTGAGGGCTCTGTGTTCAAGTACAAACTGCATTTTCCCACGAATACAGACGCAACTTTTGCTTCGACTTTAATCTCCTTTTGCAATTTTTCGTCATTAGCGAATAATTATGACAAAAAGTATGAAAAATGAGATAAAACACAAAATGAAACCTGTCCTTAACGCTCTGACGTCATTCAGTATTTGCAGCGCCATCTACTTTTATCCGGTGGCTGAAATCGGAACTAAGCTCACCGCTATCGCACGATACGAAAAATCAAGAAGAAATATCGGAAAATAAAATAAAGTTAGTAAGACAAACGACCTCATCCGTGGCAACACGCACGTGCTCGAACAACTGTCTGCGACGTTTGTTCTGTTACGTAGGTGTTATGTCGTGTTTTATTTCATTTTCTTCGCATTGCAGAGTAATTTCATTGAAAATTTCAGTCACAGCTTTTTAATCCGTGCATGGCACGGGCTATAAGCTAGTATGAAATAAGCACGAGGAGAAAGGAAACAGAACTCTCTTGAAATATAAAAATGCCGCCCCGGTGGCGCAGTGGTTTAAGGCGCTGGCCTCTGATCATTCGTCCGTAAGGGGTCCGGGTTCGAATCCCGGTCAGGCATGGATGTTGTGTTTGTCTTACGGCACTGGCTCTCTCTCTTCCCTGGAGCCAGTGACCCCAAATTAAAGACGCGCGACTGCTTATAGCCCATTGAGTTGCTCACGGTGGTCGTTAGACCTCCAATCAAAAAAAAAAAATTAAAAAAAATCACATTCTTTGAATTTGCTTGATGTTGGTTTAGTTGTAGGTACCTTTCCGCTGGATGCAAAATAACTTCCAACTAACATGATTTTTTTTTTAGTTCATCATTACGGTATCTTTTTCGTGTATGTTAGCAGTAGCGTCGAGAATTTACTATTGCCATGTTTCAATTTTTTCTAATCCTCTTACTCGGTTTCACTTTTTCTTTCTCCATCTTTAATCACGTCTTCTCCTTCGCTGGTTCTCGGTGGTAACCACTGGAAAATGGCTACCAAATCCCATTTCCCTGTGAAAAAACAAGAACACTGGAATCCCGCCAAACCAAACCATTTCTTCAACATAGGCACGTAAGATCGCTCCTATTGGAGGAAAAACAATGAACGAGAAGACATCGAAAGCTCTTTCTCTCGCGCGCACGCTCATGGGTTTCCCTTTAGCACTATTTTCCAACGCGTAAAGGGATATATTTATTTAGAGAGGTTGTCCCAAAACAAATGAAAATGTTTTTATAAAAATATATGAGTATTTTAATTATCAAGGAAATGGTCATCTTTTTCGAAATACTGTCCATTGCATGGAATACAGGTGTCCCAAAGTTCCTCCCACTTTTTTAATGTCTTCTGGAGCTTATAAAGCACCTCTGCACAGCTGTAATAAGTTGTTGATCAGTCTCGAATTGTCGTCTAGTTGCATCCAGAAGGAAGCAACCGACACGAATGAAACTTGGTTGGTAGGTATGATATCGTGAGACATGCAGATGATTCAAGTATCACGCTTGGCCGCGTATGTGACGCAAGCAAGGAAGTCTCGCAGTGTTGTGCCTGACCGGCTATAATACAGTATAAAGTCGTCCCGTTGCGAGCGCTTCCTTCCCATTCTATCTCTTTCTGTTGCGTTGGTTGCACCCTTTGCAAGTGAAGTATGCTTCGGAGAAAAGTTCGGAAGCAATTCGAGCAGGAGGAGTTCGAGAGGTGCCACGTCGTTGGGCTCCGGGAAATGAGATGGTCTGATATCGGTCATGGATGTCGCCATACCGATCGTGCGGATATCATCATAGGGCACTGGATAGAACAAGGCACGCAGCAGCGACAGGAAGGATCTGGGAGACCTAGACGAACCACGGAAAGAGATGACCGACGGGTTGTCCGACATGCGCGGAGTGACCCAACAGCTACGATTGCGGATATTCAGCGAGTAGTGGTGCCCTCCATACATCATGCGATTAGTGTCAGCACCATTGGCAGACGGCTGCACGACGTAAGACTACACGCACGCAGACCATTACGACGACTGCTTTTAACACCATTGCATCGTCACCGAAGACTGCAATAATGTCGTGCCGGACTGTCATGGAGCCACTCAGAGTGACAGTGGGTGATTGAAATTCAGTGTGGAGTCCCGCTTTTGTCTTGGAGGAGACGACCAATGAATCCGTGTGTTGAGGCACCGTGGTCAGTGCCAAGATGAACGGTTTGTTGTCGAGTGTCACACGTCTAGAAGGCCTGGTGTCATGGTGGGGGGTGCAATTGCCTAGGATGCCAGATCACCTTTGGAGTCCATTACAGGCACTTTGACAGCTCAACGTTACGTTAATGAGGTCCTGCAACCAGTGGTCCTACCTTTTCTGAATGCTCACTCCGGTACGATTTTCCAACAGGACAACGCTCGTCCGCATACGCTGCTGTCTCGAGAGCATTTACCTTCAAGGCACTGATATTCTTCCATGGCGAACCGCACCGCCAGACCTATCGCCGATTGAAAATATGTGAGGTGCTATAGGACGCGCTATCCACACACCACTCCTACCGCACAATCTGCAGGAACTGCGTAAGAAGATTCAAGCTGCATGGGATGGCTTATCGCATGACACCATTAGGAATCTGTACAACTCCATGCCGAGACGTCTGGCATGCTGTGTGAGAAAACATGGCGGCCCGACACCATACTGAGAGACGAGACACTACTTATTGGCGTGCAGCTCAATAAATATTGCTCATATCAGTTTTACTGTTTAATAATTTATTGTTTCTGGTAACCTTTATCTTCCAGCCGAATAGCGTTGCAATCCGACACGTCCTTCTGGGTGCAATTATTTTTTTGACGATGAGTGTAAAAGTTCTGAGAATTTACAACAATGTCCACCTTCCAAGAGGGGGCCGCCCCCTCCATTCCCCTGCTATAGTACATTACTTTTAAATCCGCGGCTTAAGGTCATCCGCTGCCTCCCTACCTTGTAGCCATGATTTGAAGGAAAGAAGTGTGGAAGTCTGCCAACTGAGCTACACTGACGGAAAGGGAGTACATTACCCAGTTTTAAAAGGGGGTAAAAAGCTTATCCTATAATGCTACCATGATTACGGGCAAGGGTAATGTGGGAGCGGGTGAGCTTGAGCCACCGATTTAAAAGTAATGGACTATAGCTACTGGTCTGTTTCTGGCCTCCGTCAGGCTGGCAACTCCAAGCACCCACTCCCCGTAGTTCTTTACTTTCTCTTCCCATTTACTTTTTTCCTGAGCGCTTCATGGGAAAGGGATCTGTTCCAGACGATGATCGAAAGAAACACCTCTGCCAAGAACCCTCGTGGGCAACCTCACTGGCCTAGAGTTCTGAAGAGATCGCTTCTGATCATCCGTCCGAGCTGGTCCGGTGTTTGAGTTCCGGATGTAGCATAGACGGTGCCTATCTGATGCTCTGTCCCTTTCCTGGAATCATTAGCCTTGAATTAAGGGTGGGCAACTGCTTGTGTTCGCGATGGCCACTGAATCCCCATAAAAAAAAAATCCTCGTGGAACTTCTAACCCAACTTTGAATTTTTGTTGTTGTCCAGAAGTGCATCATAGCAAAGAAGTAGAGTGATAACACGGTGCCAGACGCCGCTATCAAGGATTTGGTTGTGCTGCACAGAGACGTTTTAAGTACCACTAAATGCACTGCTGGCCACCCAAAATGCAACACCAAGAAAGAAGCATCCGATTGGCCTGACATTCACAGCATGCATCGCCCGCGAGAGGACATGCAAACGATTAGCTTTGCAAGGCATATGCAAATCATGTGCGCCCGGCACGCCACCGAGAAGCACTATAATAAGGGTGCACAGAAGGCGGGGTGTATGTAGTGGAAGTGTGTTGTGCTGCCGGTCCGGTGCTGGGGAAGCTTCTTGATGCCTCGTCGCAGAATACGGCAGTCATTCCAGCATGTTTCCGGAGTTCGACAGAGGACGAATAGTGGCTTATCGCGACAGCGGTTTATCGTACCGAGACATCGGCGCCCGTGTGGGACGACATCCAGCCACAGTGAGGCGAGTATGGATTCGATGAGTGCAGGAGAGACGGACGGGCCCACGTGAGCGATTGCCGCAGCCGTGGCACACCACCGAACGAGAGTACCGGCATGTTGTGCGGCGGGCATTGGCAGGCCGCACAGCCACATCATAAACGTTAGCGCAGGAATTGGGGTGTGTTGCGCAACAACCTGTGTCAGCACGTACCGTTCGACGTCGTCTGAAGGAGCGGGGACTTGTCGCACGGCGCCCATTGCTCCGATTACCATTAATGTTACACCACCGGTGAGTGCGGCGGTAGTGGGCCGTTGAACGCCACACCTGGACTACGGAATGGCACGACATTGTTTTCTCCAATGAATCCCGCTTCTGCCTGCAACACCACGTTGGACGGATCCGCGTGTGGCGGTACCGCGGCGAGAGACTGTATGACGATTGCATTATGCATCGCAATACCGGTCCGTTGCCTGGCGTTATGGTTTAGGGCGCAATTGGATATGACACCCGCACCACTCTGGTAGGCATCGCCGGTACACTCAGCAGCCACAGCTACATCTCCGACGTTTTGGAGCCTGTAGTCCTCCCATGCCTGCAGGACCTGCCAGCGGCCACGTTTCAACAGGACAATGTGCGCCCGCACGTGGCACGCAACGTACAACAATTCCTCACGGCCCACCAGGTGTAACTGCTGCCGTGGCCCGCATGTTCTCCCGATATGTCTCCCATCGAACACGTCTGGTCGCTGATCGGCAACCGAGTGGCCCGGCAAGCATCACCCGCGGCTACGCCTGATGAAATGTGGAAACGTGTGGAAGCAGCCTGGACCGACATACCCCAAGCCCACGTCCAAAGCCTCTTTCGTTCGATGCCGCGGCGTGTAGCGGCCGTTGTTGCCAGCCATGGGGGCCACACGAACTATTGATGCACGCGTGTTCCGCAAGTCGCACGGGCCTGTAAGCTCAATCGTTTCATCTTTGTATCTGTTGTTATGTGTCCAGTAAATCTGGCTTTTCTATCTCGTGTCCTTCTTGGAGTTGCATTTTGGGTGGCCAGCAGTGTATCTGCTGTAGCCGAGACGTCTCGTTTTCTTTACCGTAGGGTTTGAGAACATTACCCACTTTTAAAAGGGTGTGCAAGTTTTCCCGCTATGGGGACTACACCCATAAACTGCTCTTGTGTCATCTCTGCTTGTAAAATCTACTTGAAAACCTCTTTTTGCGTCAAATAGCCTCCCTCATGAAAAATATGTTGCGTATACTTTCTACTTTTTCATAAAGCACAGATCTGTTGTAGAGGTGTGAAAAAAAGGCGCCCTCTCACTCCGGTGTAAGTTACTCTCCCAACTAAGCTACACGGACGGAATGTACCGCAGCAGATTTGACGTCTTGACACGGGGTTCACCTCAGTGGTATATCTCAGAAGCGCCAGTGTATATTTCTGTTTCCAAGGGTATTTCCGATTTTAAAAATCCGTTTAGAAAAAAAAAAACTACTGTTCTGATATCATTTACTATGAAAAATGTTTTGCGCCCATTTCCGTCTTCAAAGAATTCGCAGCTTTCTCGCTAGGGAACGGAAAGTTGTACTACACTTTTCTCTATATATCCGATTCTATTTGATTGTTCGATTTGAAAAATTCCTCTTGTTTACGCTTTCCAACCGTAGGTTGACGAAGCGTATATACTCCAGCTTTGTCCGTCCGTCTGTCCGTCCGTCGGCGCGATAACTCGCGTAAACATGGTTCGATTTCGATGAAATTTTAGTATGTGGTAGGCGACTAACTGGGGACGAACCCTATTGAAAATGGACGAAATGGGGTCAAAGGTCACGGCATAGGAGCCGGATCCATTCCATTGCCATTATGCGTCATAACTTGCGTAAATATGGTTCGATGTCGATGAAATTTTAGCATATTGTAGGGGATCGCCTGGGAATTAACCCTATTGAAAAATGGGTGGAGTGGGGTCAAAGGTCAGGACATAGGAGCAGGATGCATTTCATTTCTTTTATGCGTCATTACTTGCGTAAAAATGGTTCGATTTCGATGAAATTTTAGTATGTGGTAGAGGACCACCTGAGGACAACCCCTATTGAAAATGGGCGAAATGGGGTCAAAGGTCAGGACATAGGAGAGAAATCACTTCCATCACCATTATGCGTCATAACTTACGTAAAAATGCTTCTGTTTCGACAAAACTTTATCATGCTATTTCGAAGGTATACCGGTTCTGTAGGATATCATCAAAATGGGATCAAAGGTCAGGGCACAGGAGCGAGATTTGTTCCACAGCCATTATCCTCATAACTTAAGGAATGATTTCTGGCATGTTGGAAAGCGTATTATAATCAATGCATTGCATGATTTTACTAACTTGTTTAGGATATCTTCAGGTATGAGGAAGATTTTTCTTACAATTTGTGGTTGTCACTTCGGTGGTGCAGTAGTCTGAGCCCTGGCTTATGACCCGAAATGGGTCTAGGTTCGAATCCCAGTGAGGCACGAATGTTATGTTTGTCTTACGGCGCTGGCTCTCTCCCATCCGTAGAACCAATAACCCTTAATTAGGGACGGGTAACTGCTTACAGCCCACTGGGTTGCTCACGGTGGTCGTTAAACCTCCAACCAAAAAAAAAAAAAATGTGATTTTTCGTAACGTACATTTTTGCCGTTAGTGGGCATATTTCTATTTTGAAATGCTTTACCTAATCTAAGAATCCTTTTAATTGATTGATTGTGCGTGTGTGTGTGTGTGTGTGCGTGCGTGTGGCCACTTTATCCATTAAGCCGAGTGCACAGTTCCTACGACGAACAATATTGCTCTGGAAAAAATAGACTCATAAACAAAAAACAAGCATCCAAAATTCGAAAAAATTAAAAATTTTAATTTAAAATACGGGGGTTGCATCGAAAGTAATGCAAAAGTAGACATAACTTTTTTTAATTAACTGACAGAGGTCGTACAAATTGCGCAAGTTGGTAAAGTAACCCTTTCTCCATCACAAGCGATGCATTTGCGCCATCGCTGAACACAACTTCCGAATCCTCTTTGAAAAAATTCAGATGTGGACTGTTGTACCCACTTCTTCACAGCCACTTTCACCTCGTCTGGGTCATCTAATACACTGACGGAAAAAATCCCAACACCACGAAAAAATAGTTGTAGAGGAATGAAATGGCGGCAATACATTTGTATAGGTAACATATTTAATCGATTAAGGTTTCAAGATCACAGCTTATTGTAAGCGCGAGAAGAGCCATTTTAAATGTGAAATGCTGGTACATTAATAACCGGTGTAACCGCCAGAATGTTGAATGCAAGCACGCAAACGTTCATGCATTGTGTCGTACAGGTGCTGGATGTCAGTTTGTGGGATGGAGTTCCATGCCTGTTGCACTTGGTCTGTCAATACAGGGACGGTTAATGCTGGTTGGGCGTGACGCTAGAGTTGTCGTCCAATGATGTCCCATACGTGCTCGATTGGAGAAAGACCTGGTGATCTAGCAGGCCACGGCAACATGTCGACACTCTGTAGAGCATGTTGGGTTACAACAGCGGTATGCGGGCGGGCGTTATCCTGTTGGAAAACACCCCCTGGAATGCTGTTCATGAATGGCAGCACAACAGGTTGAATCACCAGACCGACGTACAACTGTGCCGTCAGGGTGCGTGGGATAACCACGAGAGTGCTCCTGCTGTCATAGGAAATTGCTCCCCAGACCATAACTCCAGGTGTAGGTCTAGTGTGTCTCGGCCGCAGACAGGTTGGTTGCAGGCGCTCACCTGGCCTCCTTCTAATTAACACGCGGCCATCACTGGCACCCAGGCAGAACCGGCTTTCATCAGAAAACACAACAGATCTCCACTCCATCCTCCAATGAGCTCTAGCTTGACACCACTGACGTCGCAAACGGCAGTGGTTTGGAGTAAGTGGAATGCACGCTACAGGGCGTCTGGCTCGGAGCTGTCGTTCAAGTAACCGATTTGTAACAGTTCGTTGTGTCACTGTGGTGGCAACTGCAGCTTGAATTGCTGCCGCAGACGCGGTACGATGCGCCACGGCCATACGCCGTACACGGCGATCTTCCCTCTCAGTAGTGCCACGTGGCCGGCCGGAACCCGGTCTTCTTGAGGCAGTACCTTCCCTTGACCACCGCTGCCAACAATCATGCACAGTGGCTATATTCCTACCAAGTCGTTCTGCAATATTGCGGAAAGAAAATCCACCTTCTCGTAGCCCTATTACACGACCCGTTCAAACTCCGTGAGCTGTTGATAATGGCGTCTTCGTCTTCTTAAAGGCATTCTTGACTAACATCAACACCCTACGTCGAATCTCAACGATAACTAACGCTCACGAACGTTACAGCGCGTATTTACAGCAAACCTGCTTTGCATGTTTCGAGGGCGCTACCAGCGCCCCACGTATGCGCCGAGCGCGAAATTTGCATAGACGTCATCTTACAGATGTACTCTCAGTGCCTACCAACTGTCGTTTATCTAACACAACCCCTTCTTGGTGTTGGGATTTTTTTTTTCGTCAGTGTATTTGTTCCCAAAGACTGTCTGTCTTTGGAGCTAACAGGTGGAAGTTGGAGGGTGTCAGATCTGGGTTGTACAGTGGATGGGGTACCACCGACAAGCCTAATTTGCTGAACACCTGATTTGTTGTCAAAGATGCGTGTGGTCTTGCGTTGTCATGGTAAATGTGGATCCTATTCAGATTTTTGTTCGGTCTCCACCTCCTTACGGCTTCTCGAAGCTTCTTGAGTGTCTCAATGTACCGCTCTCTGGTAACGGTACGGCCACGTTCAAGAAAATCAAGGAGAATGAAACCCATGTTACCCCAAAGAACAGTCACATAACTTTCTGTGCTGATCGCTGGCTCTTGAACTTCTTAGGCCTTGATGAAGAAGTGTGACGCCATTCCATGGATTGCGACTTCGTTTCCGGATCATAAAGATACGCCCACGTTTCATTCCCTATAACCAGATCGAAAACAAAAAGCGTCTTCATTGGCTTCAAACACTTCCGGCAGACCAGAGCAGACTTCCACCCTTCTCTCCTTCAAATTAGGTGTCAACTGTCGAGGTACCCACTTTGCAAACATTTTCCGATATCCTAAATCCTCCACCATCTTCTGTATGGGATTGTGACCACAGTCCAGTTGTGCAACATGCTCACGGATTGTGGCTCGTCTCTCCACGCGAATCAATTCATCCACTCGCTGACCATTCGTGTCAGTGGTCGCAGATGATGGCCTCCCACTGCGTGGTTTGTCTTCAGTGCTGGTTTGCTCTTCTTTAAACTTCTTCAACCATATGTGCACATTGCTCTTGTCAATGGTGTCATTTGCGTAAACATTCTGTAGCCTTCTGTGGATGTCGGACAGCCTGCACCTTTCCTACATCAAGAACTCAATGACAGCACGTTGCTTCTGCTTGGAATTCGTTATTTACCTGCAAAATGAAGAAGCAGGGTTACTATAGAGGAAGAGTTACTCTGCCAACATGTGAAATTTGAACAACTGCTGTCAGTTAATTAAAAAAGCATGCCCACTTTTGCATTACTTTCGGTAATGCAAAAGTGGTCGTAACTTTTGCATTACTTTCGGTAATGCAAAAGTGGTCATAACTTTTGCATTACCGAAAGTAATGCAAAAGTGAATGACGAAAACAATAAAAAATAATTTAGAACGTCGCTTTTCTCAACAGCCTTGCTGATGCAGTCACAGACATAGAAGGGTAGTAGGTATTTTCAGTTTAATACTTAAAAGTCCACTTTGCAACATTAATTATGTGCAAATTCAATAATTATGTCGTCGAATGTCTTTTGTCGCATAATACCATTTTCAATTGAAAGTGGTGAGAGTGACGACATTCGTTGCTGCCCCGTTGTTGATTGGAGATAATTTTTTAATTAATTTCATCTTTGAGAAGCTGCTTTCTCTTTCGCACTTATTAGTATATGTGGTTATTTGTGAAAATATTTGGTAGATTTTTGACAACCATTTTTTTTACTGATATGGCATGTTATTAACATGGAAAAAATGGTTGTCATTTTTTTAGTCCGCCATTTTGTCATAGGCGGCTATTTTCTTTGTTATATGGGATAAAGCAGCATTGCTATGGGTTTTTTTTTTTGTGTCAACATTTTATTATAATTTTGCCAACAGTTTTTTTTTTTGCATATAATGGCATGTAATTAGCATGAAAAATATGGTTATTATTTGTTTGAAATCAAAATTTACAGGAAATTTAAAATGGCTGCGAATGCCCATAATATGTATCTGCCAGTATATGTGATTCTTATTAATCAATTTTTTAATTATTCTAAACGAGTGTTAATAGTGTATAGTATTTTGGATATAATCATTAATTTACATACATTTTATAGTATGGGTTTAATGTATAGCAATTACATTTTAAACAGCTTTGGATTTTTCTCTCAGAGTAACACAAGATACACATTTTTTAAGAGTAATTCATTTTCATCCCAATCTTGTGAGCAAATAAACAGTCTCTGCATTTTCACATTTTTCCAGATCATTTTTCCATTTTTCCAGATCGCATCCACATAGTAATTCTGAGCATGGGGCATCCATTTCTTAACATGAACAAGGTTTCTGAGAGCAATAACTCTTGACGCAATTACAACTCACAATTTTCATTAAAGAGCGCGGAACAGGCGGATTTCTAGACAACAATGGCTTCAATTTCCAGCCGTCTTCAAGTTTCCATCCGAAAGTAATAGGGTCTAAAATTATTCTATTCTTTTCCTTGACGTTTCCCCATACATGGCTCTGAAGATGCGGCCTACTGGTATGTTCATCGATGGCGCTCTTTGTTGGAGGCAGCTTTTCTAAAAACATCTTGACGTTCATTGATTCCTCGAAATTTGTCCCAACGCAGCTCATCTGCACACGTGTACTGTTTTTCTATTCGTGTCGAACAAAACAGTTTCTCACAACCCAATAGTGTATCTTCACTCGCCTCATCACCAACGCCATGTTGTGCAAGAGAATTAAGAATTCTACCATCTGCTTTTAGAAAAGCAGACCACCATGACATCTTACTTTTTCCGTTAACATGACCAGTAGTGTCACAACCACTTAAAGAGTGAAGTCCTGCCAGTGCTTTAACACGATGTGGACCTAGAACATTGTATATTGGTATTAGTTTGACAGTGTGACGAATTTCTCCAGCACTTCTGATTATGTAAGTTTCTGATCCTACATTAGTTAATTCCGACAGCGCCAATACTAACACATTCGTATCAGATGAGCATACAGTAATACCATAGCCTTCTTCATGCGTTAAGATTTAATACAAGATAAGAAGTGTGTCAGCTTCCTCGTGGGTAGCTGCCATGTCAACAAGATATCCAGGTGACTGATTTGAGCGACTACAAACTGATGTTACGACAATTATGGACGACTTGCACAAACTCATCAATTTCTGGGATAGATACTGTATTAACAGATGCTTTGTATTTTTACTTGATAAAAAGTTAGCGAAGTCTTGAATTGGTGTACTGTCATCTATTTTGTAGACTTTGGTATATGACGCTTTGTTTCCAGTACGATATTGCCTGATATTGTCCTTGATAGAGACCTCAATATGATAGTTATCGAAAATTATGAAAGTATAACTGTAATCCCGTGCTTTAGCTTCAAGAGTTGCTGCAACACAGTTTTCCAAATGAAGACAACTCTTGATTAGTTTTTTTAGGTGCTTGTTTATTTACAATTACCATACCATCAATGAGGAGACATCTATTGCTAGTAGCATTATCATACATATCAGCGTTCTTGAATGAGATGAATCTTCTGGATCAGCTATTATCAAATCCTCTAAACTCAAAGATAATTTTATTTATCAAGGCATTGATGAAGCCCTTCATCTTTGGATATCAACATAGGATTTGTTACACAGAATTCGTGATCCGTAACAGTATATTTCAAATCAATATTTCGGGAAGACATAGCAACAATTAAACGTCTAGCCATCGTTGAGTTTGATGCTCGTAAGGCAACGCTCTTTGATTTTGAATCACTTACCGATGACTTGTAGCCGTCATTCCAAAGGTTAACTTAGTCATTGTATCCCAAAGTAATTGAGTGCCACAAATTCTCTCCTAACAAACTTTTGATATTATTTTTTCCCCCACGACCTTTGGTATCAAGAACATCTTTCTCCACATTATCTGGTAAAATGATCTTACTTGTCATATTGTATAATTTGTATCCTGTATTATCTCCACTATCTGTAATCTTAAAGGGATTGGAATTGACAAGGTAGCTTTTTAATTGCTGTGCATACGGCTCTTGACGTGCAGTCTTGGAATTGTACATTGAATAATGTGCTTTCTTCCATGTCCTATGCAAGCCAAACATTTTTTCTGTCTGATTGGAAAGTTTGGTCAATTCTGCTGTGGTCAGGCAAAATACCTAAGCAAGGATTTTGGATTTGTTGTGATACCTGGAGCCAGTGTTTCTTTCAGGACTTTTTGGCCGGGCGGGGGGGGGGGAGGGGGGCAAATGGAACCTTAGAAGGGGCAAGATTTCCATTTGCTATATATATATATATATGGAAGTAATTACTATATATCTAGGACAGGGTGCGTTTAGAAGGGGCCTTCCCCACTTATTTTTTTTTGTGGTTAAAATGCGACTTACATTAGAAAAAAATGCCTGAATTTTATAAAAATGTATCAACTTTCATTAGAAAAAAATGCTTTAATTTTTCTTCAATTTTTCATTAACTTTAATTTTTTTCCAGATGGTGGATTTCAAAAACTTCCCCTTCCCCCTAAGAAAAATTGTATATACATCCCTGATATAGTAATTATAAGTTTTTATCTATTAAAATGCATTCAACGCACTCTTGACCCTGAATCAGGATTCCCAGACAATTAGGTATGATTAGTCTACTTATTATACTTTGAAGAATATCATGCGTCGTAATTCACTTTTTAATAAAATAAACTATAACTAGTACCATTTGAACAAATATTGAAAAAAATATAATTGGGGAAATATTTGTAGCATAAAAAGAAATGAAACTTTATTTTTCATCATAGCCTGAATTTATTAAAATTTGGTTCGATAACCTAAAATGTCTCCGGGGGTGGGGGGCGAATGGTCGTTTCCGGGAGGTCCCCCCCCCCGGATGTATGCCTGAAAGAAACACTGCCTGAAACTACTCCCATTTTCTTGTGTTGTTTTTTGAAACCTTCCTGAGCTCAACCCCTACAGCTGTGAATGAAGTGGGATTTGTTTAAACTGTGAATCCTCCTTCTTCAAAATGCTTCCACTCTGCAGGGTTGGTAATCTTTGTGTCATGCACACGAGCAACATATTCAGGAACATGTGTGTGGCATAATCTAATCGATTATATGCAAAAAACTAATCGATTATATGCAAAAAACTAATCGATTATATGCAAAAAACTAATCGATTATATGCACAAAATAATCGATTATATGCAAATACATAACTTCTCAAGTGCTGTTCAATAAAGATTCCATTCGCTAGTACGTACAGAATATAAAACATTTTGTAGATCATTTACTTGCTCCATGTACATTGTTGTCCAATTAAACATTGGAAAATTTTCATTTTCTTTGCAAAACTTCTGAAGCAATTCTTGTAATTTGCAGTCAGCAACAGACGATGAAATCTGTTTATGATATGTAGATAAATCAACATTTTCAGAGCATGCTTTAACCATTTCCTGGAGATTGCTTTCCAATTATTCGTATACAGCTGGATACTTCTAAAAAAAGGCCCCAAACAGGAGAACTTGAAACACTTGAAACGTGAGCGTGAGACACCCTATCACCCTGTTGTACTGTTTTCCATTTAATATCTGAGTTACAGTTAAATTGCTATACGCACTATACTGACAAAAGTCACCGTACACCTAGAAGAGAAACACAACATAGCATTTATTCACATACATTAATACGGTGTCGGTCCAACTTTGGCCTTAATGCATGCACTGACCCTTCGAGACATGCTTTCGACAAGGTTTTGGAACACAGCGATAGGTATGCGCTTCCATTCAGTAGATAATGCTGCGGCTAACTGTTGCTAAGTAGTAGGCCTTGGTTCCAAACTTATTATGCGGCGCTCTAATTCACTCCATAGGTGCTCTATGGGATTAAGATAATGGCTCTGTGCTGCCCAGTCCACACACGATACGGAATTATAGTCAAACCACGCCGTAACAGTCCTTGCTTTATGGCTCGGTGCATTATCCTGCTGGTACCAACAAGGCTCGGTTCCATAGTATTGGCACAGCGTTTGCAGGGCATAATTGTCCAGAATATCGAGGTAGACGTGCTGTGTCCACGATAACCAATGGGCCGGGACCATACCTCGAAAAACACCCCCACTCGAGTACACTGCCACCTCCAAACTTGAGTAGGAACAATAGAGTACACTGTGATAAATATCGTTCCCCCGGCTGCCACCTTACTCACACACGGCCATCAGACTGATGGATCATGTATCTAGATTCATCAGTCCATAGGATCCGTTTCCATTGATCTACGGTCCACGATAATTGTCCTTTACACCATGCTAAACGATGAGGAGCATTCCGAGTGGAGATAAAAGGCTTATGAGCACCCGCATGACCACGGTAACCCATGGAAGGAAGTTATCTGCGAATGGTACGCGTACATATCGAGGTTCCAGCATTTTTACTCACCTGTATAGTGAGGTATTGCGCAGTATTCCGTCGATTAGCTGTAACGACTCTCCTGAGGCTTCGACGTCCTCTATCACTGATTTTTTTTTTTTTTTTTTTTTTTTTGGTCTGCCGGTACGTTTTCCTGCTTCAGGCATGCCATGTGTCTTCCACTTATTCAGTACATCCAAAACAGTTGACTTGGGTATGTTTAAACGCCTCTCGGTTTCTCTTATGGACAACCCACTAATATAACACCCAACAATCTTTCCCTTCTCAAAGTCAGTTCTCTGCCGCCGAGACATTTTCACTCAACTTTACAGTGCGATATGATCGCGATCAGCTGCAGGCTTGTTTTTATGCCATTTTAAGCTGTACCGCGGGTCTTAACAACGTAGAAGATCCGTACATTTGCTTTTGAAGGGGTGTCCGGTGACTTTTGTCAATATAGTGCATGTCGGACTGTTCCCATGCCTCATGCACAGCACTGCCCAGAAGTGTCCTACGCAAACATCTAAGAGCGCACAAAGCAATGTGAAATTGCCCAGGCGATTCAGCCAACTTTCCTTTGTACAATGAAGATAATAAAAATGATAATTTGACAGGTCGTACATGTAAGTCGATATCTAGAACAAGTTAGTAAAATAATGCAATGCATTGATTATGATACGCTTTCCAACATACCAGAAATCATTACTCAAGTTATTACTCAAATTATCAGGATAATGGTTGTACAATAAACCTCGCTCCTATGTCCTGACTTTTGACCCCATTTCGCCCATTTTCAACAGGGTTCGTCCCTAGGTGGTTCCCTACCACATACTAAAATTTCATCGAAATCAAACCATTTTTATGCAAGTTATAACTCATAAGAGCAATGAAATGGATCCCGCTCCTATGTCGCGATCTTTGACCCCATTTCGTCCATTTTCAATAGGTTTCGTCCCCAGGTGGTCCCCTACCAGATACTAAATTTGCATCGAAATCGAACCATTTGTACGCAAGTTATGACGCATGAGGGCAATGAATGGAACCCGCTCCTATGTCCTGACCTTTGACGCCCATCGTCCATTTTCAATAGGGTTCGTTCCCAGGTCGGCCTCTACCACATACTAAAATTTCATCGAAATCGAATCAATTTTACGCAAGTTATGACGCATGAGGGCAATGGAATGGATCCCGCTCCTATGTCTTGATCTTTGACTTCGTCCATTTTCAACAGAGTTTGTCCCTAGGTGGTCCCCTACCAGATGCTAAAATTTTATCGAAATCGAACCATTTTCACGCGAGTTATCGTGCTAACAGGCAGACAAAGCTGGAGCATATACGCTTCTTCAACCTACGGTTGGAAAGTGTAAAAAACGCATTCGTCACTACTAGTACCATTATTACATTTAATATTCAGATCATGCAACTGCAAAAGGGACGTAACTAATGTTTGCCATTCGTTTGCAGGTGCATTTCTAAATGGAAGAGGGTGTACAGCATCTACGCTTTGGTTAATTTCTCGTGTTGTACGGATTTCACAATTGTATGCTTCCCACAAGGGAACCATCTGCTTGTTGACATGATCATGCGGGATATCTCGTTCACTCACTAAAACCCTGTTGAAAAACCTGCTCAAACTCCAGACAAGTGTTTGAAGATCGACTTCAGGTAGTTTAGCTGAATTGCAGAACGCCTTGAAATTAGGGTAGTGTGGGCTAACCTTCGGTTTTGGTGATCCAGGAATTCTGCAAGGAAGGAGCTCCACAACCGTTGAAGGAACATAAGCTAACTTTCTAATAGTTGGATCATGTGATAAATCAAGAGATCTAACAATTTGTTTAGTGTGGTCTGTTGAATTGCTAGTTCGCTGATAAACAGCAGACGCCAGGGCATGAAAAGAATGCTTACCATCGGGAGTGTCTACTTTTGTATCAATAGATGCAGAGATGGGAATTCTTTTCTTTGGACCACGTGGTATCGACACACCACTGTTCTCTTCCATATTCTAATAAACAGCAAATGCTATCTTTTCAACATTCTTCATTACATTATACACAGTCGAGTCACATTATTATGACCACCTCTTACGTTTTATTATGACCACCCGAGTCGTGAGCTCGCTTGTAGGCTATGTAAGGTGTACTGAAGGCATTCTGAAAACATATCACTCGTTGCTGTCATGGATAAAGGGAGCGATTTATCAGATTTGCAAAAAGGGATGATTATCGGCTTTCGGGCCAAGGGTGGCAGTATTTCTGAAACAGCGCAGTTTGTGAACTGTTCGCGTGCTGCTGTGGTTAAAGTGTATCGTGATTGGAGAAATGGCACCATTGCGAATAAGCGACATGGAAACTGCGGAGCACCACGTGCCATTGATGTGAGAGGTGGACGTCAGCTGCGAAGGTGCTTGAGGATCGATCGACGCTACAGTTGAGCAACTCACTGGCCGGATGAACCAGGGAGCTACCGGAAAGGTGTCTAAGACGACAGTTCAGCAAACCCTGCTGCGTATGGGGTTCCGATGCAGACGGATGGTCACTGCACCTATGCTAACGAAGGTGCATCGGCAGAAAAGGCTTACATTTGCACGGCAGTATCGGAATCGGACCTCCGCTGATTGGCAAAGGATTGTCTTCTCTGATGAGTCACCTTTTTTGCTTCATCGAACGGTTGGACGTTGGCGTATAAGGCGAGAAACATTGGAGAACAGACACTCTTCAACCATTACTGAAAGAACACAAGCTGGTGGAGGCAGCGTAATGGTCCGGGGAATGTTTTCGTGGCATTCTATGGGTTCACTCATACCTGTGGAAGACACTATGGACCGAATTCGTTTTGAATCCATCCTTGCAGCCCACGTACACCCATACATGATGATTGTCTTCCCTGGGGCGGATGGGATCTTCCAGAACGACAACGCGACATGTCACACAGCTAGAAATATCCGAAAGTGGTTGGAAGAGCACGATGAAGTCTTCAAAGTACTTTATTGGCGCCATAATTCCTCAGACTTAAACCCAATTGAGCATCTGCCGGGCCACCTCGATCGTGTTGTTCGCTCTATGGATCATCCACCACGCACCCTCCAGCATCTGTCAGATGCAGTGCAATCAGTATGGCTCCACATATCTGTGAACACTTTCCAGCATCTTATTGAGTCACTCCCAGCCAGTCTAGCTGCTGTCCCTGCTGCACACGCCGGTTACTCTGGATATTAGCTGGTGGTCACAATAATGTGATTCGACCGTGTTGTATGTTACATCCACTCCAGCTTTACAAAACATATCTATAAAGGTTTTGGAACATGTGTTGTGATAAACGTGTAAAGATATTCCTAATGCTAGAGGAGTTTCAGTGGTGCTTCTGAAAGTTACAACATCTGTTTTTGGTTTATAGTTTATTTGTCTATTAGATTTATGTCCTTGTAAGAACTGTTGATCAATATTGTTGCTGAGGCCGTTAATGTCTTCAGCACGTTGATCACTTTTAGCAACACGCTGGCCGTGAATAATCCGCTTCATCAAAATGAACGGTTGTTCAGCACGACGTTTTTGGAATTAAGTGTTCCATCATACTTCCATGAAACTGTTTTTCAATGATATTTTTTATAACCTTTGCTCACTTCAAAATGTCTCGTAATTCTTTACCAACGTCTTTCAACATCGCTTCTGTAATTGCAGCTTCTCTTGCTTTTGTTGAGTGGTTGACTGTTGACTTCTTACGGGTTTTAGAACGAAAAAATTCAACGCCCTCTGTGTCCTGCATTATTAAATCCTTCAAACTGGCACGATTCATGGCCTCATAAACTATTCCATAATCTTTCACGATGATTTCGTAATCTGTAGTTGCCTCATCCATTGTGACATATTCGCCACAGGACATTTTATCATTCAGTTGGCTAATGAACTGCATTTTCGCTGCAATGAATCACATGGTCTGCTGGCGCTGTTTTGTTAGTGTCGGATGGTTTCTTGAAAACATTTTCTGTCTGACAGTATCTCTTCCATTGGATGGTCATACAACTTTTATTATATACGAAATATCTTGATAGTACATCCCCTTCTGCAATAACAGCACTATAATTAATTTTCCACTGATCATTATCGGCCTTTGATACAATATCTTTAAGCTGTACTTCTATGTTGCTACTTCTACAGGTGAATGTTACTTCTTTGGTTTCTAACTAGCAAAAGTTAGAAACCAAAGAAATAGCATTCTGTTTGCTTTTCAACTGTTCGCGTTTCTAACACATTCTGTTCGCGTTTCTAACACGCGAATAGTTCACAATCTAAAAGAGTCTGGACAAATTCCAGTAGTTAAAATAGAATTATAGATATGATGTAAGGGATCAACAATGTAAGGAACCACATACTTTAAAATTTTTGATAAAATATCATCATATCCTGGACCAGAGAGCAGATTAATATTGTTCAAAGAATGAAGTATTTCAGTTTTTGTTATTTTAAGAATGTAAATTGAGTTTTCCTTAATTGGGCTAGAAGGAAGTGTTAAGGATGCGTTATTAGTATGAGGCAGATGTTTTAGTACAGTTTAAGGTGCTGAAATGAAATGATCGTTCATAAGATTTACAATGCCATGTTTGTTATCAATAGAGGTTTGATTTACGTTAAGTGAGAAGGATTTTTTAGAGATTTGTTTCTACCTAATAGTGTATTTAGGTGTTTCCAAGTAAGTGTGGAATTATTCGGTGAGAAAGTATTGTAAACAAAAATCCCTTTTAAGCTTTCGAATTTTAAAATTTAAATTATTTCCGAACTGTTTGAATGTTAGAAAATCAGCCAGGAATTTAAATTTTTAAAATTTTGTAAAAAGTTTATTTTTTTATTAATTTGATTCAAGCTTGTTAAACAAGATTTTTTTTCAATTTATTTTGAATTATTTTAATAGGAAAAGCTTGATTATATATGTCCAAAAAAGTAGTAATAAATTTATTATGTGCAAGATCTGGGTTTTCAGTTTCTAAAACATTTTCCCAGCCTGTATTTTGTATAAACGTACTAAATTTATTAATATTCTCCTTATAGGTTAGTCGGATCTTACTGCAAAATGATCCAAATGTTGTACTTGTAGAATATTTGTAGATTATGAAAATAGGTAGGTGATCACTAAAATCATAATTAAAAATGCTTGATGAAATTAATTCAAAAGAAACATTAGTAATAGCTAGGTCTAAGATAGATGCTGTAGTGGGAGTAATTCCTGTACTAAAATTTATTATATTATAAAATCCTGCTGCGGCAATAGTATTCTGTAAATAATGTACCTGTGAATTAACAGATGATAGATCAACATTAAAATCACCCAACAGAAAACCGTTTTTACCAGTTAAGTTTATATAGTTAAGAATGTCAGAAAGTTTCTCAATAAACAAGGTAGCACTCATTTAACGATTACGAAACGTAGCACAAAAAACGTAAAACTGCTTAAATATTATATACTCTGGAATATAAAAAACACACTTAACATAATGTCACAATGTTTTGTCCACAGTAAAAAAAAATCTTTCGACTCTGTTATATTAAAAAAATGACTCAGGTCTTTGATTTTTCGTTCCCGCGAAGAACATATTTTGGTTTATTATATTAGTTATGTGTAAACATAATACATAACACCTTATCCTCATTGGAATAGAATTCCATTCACTGAACTGATATTTCCTTCACATTCTCTTGTTAACATACATGCATAGAAACTATCAGTGGTGTAGTGCTAATCGAAAACGTACAGTAACGGGCAGTGCCTTCACGTTTTCATTACCTTTCCCTTCTTACTCCCCTCCCCCTCCCCCCTCATTCCACCTCTCCTCTTTTTACTTTCGAATATTTATACTACATATAAAAAAGTACAGTGATCGATCGAAATCATAATTCCGGATTCACACGTTTTGGCATTCAAGAAACAAGATTTCACCATTTAGGTAAGAATACACTGAATTGTTGGGACCCAAACTGGGGCCGTTTTCAGGTGCAAAATCTAAATTCAGCCCCATATTATCAAGTAAGGTGTCGTTGGAAGCGAAAACTCTTTAAGAGTGCAATGGCGAAAGCCATTTACAACTGGGTATTTTAGTTCTGGATATATTTGGATAGGGTCAGATTGGGTGCAGCTCAGACAATTTTATAGTCCGTCTAAAAATGAGCGGCAAAACTGCCTGGAGATTTATTGCTTTGACGGATTGTTTTCGCCTGTCTGAAACGGGCCTAAAGCTCCAGAGAAAAATCTAATCTCCTGTGCTTGTAGGATAATTAAGGGACACTCGAAACTGGACTGAATCCACTGAGACTCACAACTAGACTCCTTAATAATGACTAGATTAATTACATTCCCAATTACAATGAGACTCATAACTAGACTCTTTAATAATGACTAGATTAATGACATTCCCAATTACAATGAGACTCACAACTAGACTCCTTAATAATGACTAGATTAATTACATTCCCAATTACAATGAGACTCACAACTAGACTCCTTAATAATGACTAGATTAATTACATTCCCAATTACAATGAGACTCACAACTAGACTCCTTAATAATGACTAGATTAATTACATTCCCAATTACAATGAGACTCACAACTAGACTTCCTAATAATGACTAGATTAATTACATTCCCAATTACAACGAGACTCACAACTAGACTCCTTAATAATGACTAGATTAATTACATTCCCAATTACAAGGAGACTCACAACTAGACTCCCTAATAATGACTAGATTAATTACATTCCCAATTACAACGAGACTCACAACTAGACTCCTTAATAATGACTAGATTAATTACATTCCCAATTACAATGAGACTCACAACTAGACTCCTTAATAATGACTAGAATAACTGAATTCCCATTTAAAATAATTTTTCCGACAGCAATCCCCCACCTCAATGTTCTTCACAACAGTAGGAAAAGGAGTTTTAATGGACTACCAAGTGAGAATGGATTTAGAAACTAACTCTACCTTCAAACAAGTTAGTAAAATCATGCAATGCATTGATTATGATACGCTTTCCAACATACCAGAAATCATTACCCAAGTTATTACTCAAGTTATGAGGATAATGGCTGTGGAATAAATCCCATTCCTGTGCCCTGACCTTTGACCCCATTTTCATGATATTCGACAGAACCGGTTCAGTATACCTCCGGAACAACATACTAAAGTTTTGTCGCAATAGAAGCATTTTTAGTCAAGCTATGAGGATAATGGTTGTGGAATAAATATCGCTCCTGTGCCCTGACCTTTGACCCCATTTCGATGCTGTTCAACAGCACTGTTTCAGTATACCTCCGCAACACCATGATAAAGTTTTGTCGTAATCGAAGCATTTTTACATAAGTTATGACGCATAAGAACAATGGAATGGATCACGCTCCAATGTCCTGACCTTTGCCCCCATTTCGCCCATTTTCAATATGGTTCGTCCGCAGGTGGTTCCCTACGATATACTAAAAGTTAATTGAAATCGAACCATTTTTACATACGTTATGACGCATAATGGCAATGGAATGAATCCCTCTCCTATGTGCTGATCTTTGACGCCCATTTCGTCCATTTTCAATATGGTACGTTCTTCCCAGGTGGTCCCTACCACATTCTAAAATTTCATCGAAATCGAACCATTTTTACGCGAGTTATCGTGCGGAAGGGCAGACAGACTGACAAAGCTGGAGCATATACGCTTCTTCAACCTGCGGTTGGAAAGCGTAAACAAATAAATAAATAAATAAAATGAACAAAAAGACAACATGGGACCTTAATTTCACGAACTGCGCAGTTTTTTTTTTGTTGCATTTTACTTATTGAAAAAAAATTACAGTTTAAGACCTTCGCATTTTAAAAAGAAAACAAATTATGCCGTGTAGAGTTCATCGGAAAGTGTGCCGGTTAAACAAGTTAGTAAAATCATGCAATGCATTGATTATGATACGCTTTCCGACACACCAGAAATCATTACTCAAGTTATGAGGATAATGGCTGTGGAATAAATCTCGCTCCTGTGCCCTGACCTTTGATCCCATTTCGATGATATACAACAGAACCGGTTCAGTATACCTCCGAAATAACATGATAAAATTTTGTCGCAATCAAAGCATTTTTACGTAAGTTATGATGCATAAGGGCTACGGAATAGATCCCGCTCCTGTGTCCTAACCTCTGACCCCATTTCGCCCATTTTCAATAGCATTCGTCACCAGGTAGGCCCCAGAACATACTAACATTTCATCCAAATCGAAGCATTTTTACGTACGTTTTGACGCAAAATGGCGATGGAAGTTATTCCGCTCCTATGTCCTGACTTTTGACCCCATTTCGCCCATTTTCAATAGGGTTTGTCCTCAGGTGGTCCCTACCACTTACTAAAATTTCATCGAAATCGAATCCCGCTCCTATGTCCTGACCTTTGACCCGATTTCGTTCACTTTCAATAGGGTTCCTTCTCAGTACCACGTACTAAAATTTCATCGAAATTGAATGATTTTTACGCAAATTATCGTGCGAACGGACATACGCACACAACGCGTGACGTAATGAGGCAGATGGGAATCGCGACCTACTGCTCGCAAGAGTGTGACGTCATAAAACTTTAATAGGATCAACACACAACGCATGACGTAATGAGACAGATGGCGTGACCGAGCGGCAACATCTCAATCGCGAGAGTGTGACGTCATAAGATTTCTAAGCATGGGTAACATTAATGGGGCGACGCCATGAACCTAAAAACGTAATAATTTGGGGTGGTTATTTAACTTACTAAACGAATTTTCCTAAAGTCGAGATCAAGCTAAATCGATTTCTAGTACCAGAAAACGGTAGGTTAACGACTTTATCAAAATCCTTACAGCCGTTTTCAAAATAAAATTTACATACATACAAGAATTGTTCCTTTAATAGTATGAGATAAGGGCGATGGAATGTATCCCGATCCTATGTCCTGACCTTTGACCCCATTTCGTCCATTTTCAATTTCATCGAAATCGAACCATTTTTACGCACTTTCTGACGCATAAGAGCAATGGAATGCATCCCGCTCCTATGTCCTGACCTTTGACCCCACTTCACCCATTTCAATAGGGTTCATCCCCAGGTGGTCCCCAACGACAAACTAAAATTGCATCGAAATCGAACCGTATTTACGCAAGTTATGACGCATAAGAGCAATGGAATGCATCCCGCTCCTATGTCCTGCCAATTGTCCCCACTTTACCCATTTTCAATAGGGTTCGTCCCCAGGTGGTCCTCTGCCACATACTAAAATTTCATCGAAATCGAACCACTTTCACGCGAGTTATCGTGCGGACGGACAGACAGACAGACGGACAAACGGACATAGCTGGAGCATATACGCTTCTTGAACCTACGGTTGGAAAGCATAAAAATCTAAGTACCGGAACGCTGTTCAGGCCCCACCACACCACTGAGAAGTATTGCAAGGGCTGTGAAAAGGGGCTTCGAGTTCTCTTCAATAGTTGTTTTCCTGCCATTCAGTTTTTATGAAAGAAATACTTCTAAGGATTTGACTTATTTACTGAAAAAAAAAAGCAAAAATTGCTTTTTTACGCTTTCCAATCCTAGGCTGAAGAAGTGTATATGCTCTAGCTTTTTCCGTCTGTCCGTCCGCACGATAATTGGCGTAAAAATGGTTCGATTTTGATGAAATTTTAGTATATGGTAGGGGACCACCTGGGAACGAACCCTATTGAAAATGGGCGAAATGGGGTCAAAGGTCAGGACATAGGAGTGGGATCCATTCCATCGCCCTTATGCGCCATAACTTACGTAAACATATTTCTATTGCGGCAAAACTTTAATATCTTGTTTCGGAGGTATATTGAACCGGTTCTGTTAAATATCATCGAAATGGGGTCAAAGGTCAGGAAAAAGGAGCCATATTTATTACACAGCCATTATCCTCATAACTTGACTAAAAATGTTTCTATTGCGACAAAACTTTAGTATGTTGTTCCGGAGATATGCTGAACCAATTCTGTTTAATATAATCGAAATAGGGTCAAAGGTCAGGACACAGGAGCGAGATTTATTCCACAGCCATTATTCTCATAACGTGAGTAATAACTTGTGTAATGATTTCTGGTATGTTGGAAAGCGTATCATAATCAATGCATGCATGATTTTACTAACTTGTTTTTATTTACGCTTTCCAACCGTAGGTTGAAGAAGCGTATGTGCTCCAGCTTTGTCCGTCTGTCTGTCCGTCCGCAGGATAACTCGCGTAAAAATTGTTCAATCTCGATGAAATTTTAATATGTGGTAGGGCACCACTTGGGGACGAAACCTATTCAAAATGGGCAAAATGGGGTCAAAGGTCAGGACATAGGAGCGGTATCCATTCCATTGTTCTTATGCGTCATAACTTACCTAAAAATGCTTCGCTTGCGACGAAACTTTATCATGTTGTTCCAGTGGGTTTATTGAACCAATTCTGTTGAATATCATCGAAATGGGGGATCAAAGGTCAGGGCACAGGAGTGAGATTTATTCCGCGGCCATTATCCACTTAACTTGACTAAAAATGCTCCTATTGCAACAAAACTTTATAATTTTGTTTCTTAAGTATACTGAACCAATTCTGTTGAATATCATCGAAATGGGGTCAAAGGTCAGGACACAGGAGCGAGATTTATTCCACAGCCATTATCCTCATAACTTGAGCAATGACTTGAGTAATGATTTCTGGTATGTTGGAAAGCGTATCATAATCAATGCATTGCATGATTTTATTAGTTTGTTTTTAACACTTCATTCAAACATGCCTTAATTCTTGAAAATTTCTTTAACCAGTTTTATACGAAGTTTCGGCAAAGAATTTGTAAAATCTTTCTGCTGAGGCCCTTTTAACAACGAGGCCTCCTCCGCAAAACCCCACGACGCTCCGTACAACACTTTCAGGTCGACCAGACCTAGGAGCGAGTTCTTCCGACAAATGCCCTTTTTTGAAATCATGTTGCCATCTGAAAATCGTGGACTCACCCCAACATTTATGTTTGTAAGCTTGTTTTCATTAAAGCAACTGTTTCTGGGGCCATTTTACCCAAACGATAGCAAAATTTTATCGCACAAAGCATTTCACTTATTGACTCTGAATCATTCACCTCCTTAGCTGTATGGTGAAATGCAGCCCTACCTTAAACAACTGCGCAATAACAAAAATTGAATCGTCTGCCAGAACTAATAATTGTTGCCACAGATACTTGCTTAATTCAGTTAGTCGTCTGCGTGGTTATTTTTCCCCTTCGCACTGTTGCCAACTCAAACAGAAATTACTCTGAGTTTTTATGGAACGGCTTTTGTATATACAGTGAAAGTCCGATCTAACGATTACGGTTTATAGCAAGAATCCCGCTGATCAGAGAAATTCAAAATGCACCGTCAATGTGTTAATGTTAAAGATAGGAAAAATCTTCGTGTATTACCAGTGGTATATCTAAGGGGCTTCTGCTATATTGAGAGGCATTCATGGCCAATCATCTTCTATCAAAGATTTCCAATAAATTATTTCCCTGAAATTGCAGGAAGTTGTATGGAGATAAACACGGGTGTTCGTGTGTGTGTGTGTGTGTGTGTGTGTGTGTGTGTGTGTGTGTGTTTGTATGATAAAATGTAATCTTCTTTAACACCGACAATGATATGAAATACAAATATTAACATTTACAAAGATATTTTGTTTCTGATTTTTTTTTTGACAAGAGCTGTTAAGAGTTTTAATTAAACTACAAGAATTAAAATCCCTTAACACACGTAGGCAATATTACATGTGGCATTTTATTTGCTCTTACCAGGATATTCCGAAAGCAAACAGGGAAAAAAGGCTCAAAATATTTTTGAAAATACAGCGTTTCGCATAATGGCTTATCAGATAAAGGTTTTTCTTGTTTTTTACACACACACACACACACACACACACACATAGAAACAGCATCCTGAAAGTAATGCCTCCTCCTACATAAGATTTTTGGTTGTAGCAGCAAAAATGTGAAACTTGGTGGCAAAATACTTGGATATATTGCTAATAATGCTAGCCTATTCAAAGTATTGTCCATTACTTTCTATACATTTCCGCCATCTTTGAACCCATTGGTAAAATCCATTTTGGAAAAATTCCTGAGGCTGTCGTTTCACCCATGAGTTCACAGCCACTTTAACGTCTGTCACATCGTCGAAACGTTCCCCACGAAGAGTGTTTTTTAAATGGGAAAACAGGAAAACGTCTGAGGGAGCCAAATCAGGACAGTAGGGGGATTGGGAAATCACCGTACACCCCATTTTGGTGATAGCCTGTGAAGTCAACATTGAGGTGTGGGGACGTGCGTTATCATGGTGTAAAACAACACTATGAAGTGGAATGTGACGTCTTTTCCTTCTGACAGCTTCCTTTAGCTTCTTCAATGTCTGCACATAGTGAGTCTCCATTGAGGTGTGGGGACGTGCATTATCATGGTGTAAAACAGCACTATGAAGTGGAATGTCACGTCTTTTCCTTCTGACAGCTTCCTTTAGCTTCTTCAATGTCTGCACATACTGAACACTGTTTATTGTTGCACCCCGTTGAAGGAAATCATTCAAAATGACACCACGTTTTTTCCAAACAATTGTCACCATCACTTTTCCTGAGGAACGAGCTGTTTTCACCTTTTTCTGTCGAGATGAAAATGTGTGGTGCCATTCCATTGACGCACGTTTCGTTTCTGGGTCATGAAAGAACACCCAGGTTTCATCCCCCGTCTCAATATTAGAGAAAAACACCTCACTCTCATGACACTCCAAGAGGTTCCGGCACATGTCCAGCTTTGCTCACATTGTTCACAGTTAGGTTTCTGGGGATCAACTTTGAAAAAAAAAATTCTGTAGCCCAGATCTCTAATTAATGTTTCCATAGCTCTATGACCAAAATGAGTTGCATCAGATAAGTCCTAAAAAAGTGACACGACTATCAGCCGTGATGAGGTCTTTCACTCGTTGCCTGTTGGTATCTGTCACGGCAGTTACGGGTCTTCCACCCCGTTGTTTTTCTGACACTAAACTTTCTCCCTCTCGAAACCTCTTCATCCATCTTCGGACATTACTGATATCGATTGTTGCAGCTACATACACCGCACAGGAGTCTGCTGTGGATTTCTGGAGACACACATCCCTCTTTCTTCCAGGAATTCAATTACAACTCGCTGCTCTTCTCAGTCATTCATGATCTTTACATCCGATTCTGAAAAGAATTTGTTTTCACATTGGTAACATATCATAGTACATGCCAGCGCAGTTGTATTAAAATCACTTCAAAATTTCAAAAGTTATTAAGGAGGTGATGCGTAACATCACAGCCTCTCCTTGACAAATGTCAACCCCGCCTTCTCGTGGTGCATCCTGTTCCCACTAAAGGGGCTCTGACGACCGCCCATAGCGGTATAACTATACCATCGGGATCAGAGGAAATGCTATCCCACACTCACCAACCCGCTTGGCCAGCGTGGTGAGTTATGGCCAAACCCCTCCAAAATGATTCCACAACTTAAATCTTGGCCCTCAGTCTCCGGCAGCTGGAATGTACCTGGCCAAGGCAGCGGCCAGTGCAACATGAAGGCAGAGGGTGCTAAGAATCCCCGGAGGACCGGACTAGGCTGCCATCTGATGCTGACCTTGGCTACTTACAATGGACGCTCCCTATCTTTTGATTCAAGGCTTCTTGAATTGGAAGAGGAACTACAAAGGATCAAGTGGGACATCGTGGGGCTAAGTGAGGTAAGGAGAAAAGGAGAAGATCTCATCGAACTAAAAAGTGGACATCTCTTCTACTATCGTGGGACAGATACTGGCAGAACTAGTGGTGTTGGATTTATAATAAACAAGAAACTGAAGGATAAAGTTGTAGAAGTTGAAAGTTCCTCTGACAGAGCTGCACGACTTGTTATCCAACTCTCGAAAAGATACCAGGCTCAGATTATTCAAACTTATGCACCCACCACAAGTCATCCTGAAGAAGAAATTGAAGAATTTTATGAGGAAATTTGTCATCTAAATAATAAAGGTAAGCAGCACTTGAAAATAATTATGGGAGATTTCAATGCAAAAATAGGGCAACGGCAACAGAATGAAACTTCAGTGGGTAAATTCGGTCATGGCAACAGAAACCAGCGTGGAAATACTCTCGTTGAGTTTGCAGAGGCAGAAGGGTTTTTCATCTTGAACTCCTTCTTCAAGAAAAAGCCACACAGGAAATGGACATGGAGACATCCAAATGGGACGACAAGTGAAATTGATTTTATTATGTGTAACAAAAAATTCGTCATAGAAGACTGCAGTGTGCTAAACAAGTTCAACACAGGTAGTGACCATAGATTGGTGAGATGTAAGATGCACCTCAACACTAAACTTGAACGTGGCAAGCTCATAGGACAAACAAAATCTATTGACATAACCAACCTTAAAAAACACCATAATACCTTCAAGTTAGAACTGAAGAACAGGTTCTCTGCTTTAGAAGGCTTAACATTGGAAGAAGTGGACATCTCTGAAGTTAACAGAAAAGTAACCAAAGCTCTTATGGAAACAGCAACAAAATTAGCCGGGTCTAAGAACAAGTTGCATGTGAACAAATTATCAGGAAAAACCAAAATGTTGATGCAAAAAAGAAGAGAGATGAGGACAACTAAAGAAGATGTGACTTCCAAAGTGGAATATATAGAGCTATGCAAGACAGTAAGAAAAAGTATCACTGAAGACGTAAGGAAATTCAACTGTGAACTAGTGAGGAAAGCAATTGAAAACAACCAAAGCCTAAAGATAGCAAAGGGACATCTCAGTAAGGGAAGAAAACAGATTATGGCACTGAGAAAAGAAGATGGTTCTGTAACAAGAAATAGAGGCGAAATTTTGACAAGAGTGAAAGATTTCTACTCCAAATTATATGAAAGGGATGATATATGCACTCCAGACATCATGAAAGATACCAGTACCAGAGTTCCTCCAGTCCTTCCAGCAGAAGTTGCACATGCAATCAAGAACATGAAGCGAGGAAAAGCTCCAGGAGAAGATGGAATTACTGTAGACATCATACAAGAAGCAAGTGGAGAAATCGAAACAGTACTCGCCCGAATTTTCAGTCGATGCCTTAATGAAGGAAAGATTCCTGAGGATTGGAACACCGCTACAATGATCCTGCTACATAAGAAAGATGACATTGAGGATCTCGGAAACTACAGACCTATCAGCCTCCTATCAGTAGTTTATAAAATCTTCACTAAAGTTCTTTCACACCGCTTGAAGGTAACACTGGACATGGCTCAACCGAGAGAACAAGCTGGATTCAGGAGTGGCTACAGCACAATAGATCATATCCACGTGCTGAGAGAACTAATTGAAAGAGCGAGGGAATATGAACTTTTATTGTGCATGGCTTTTATCGATTATGAAAAAGCCTTTGATTCGGTGAAACTATCAGCAGTTACAATGGCTCTGAAAACCTGCGGTATTGAAGATGCATACATTAATATTATTAATAACATCTATGAAAATGCAAGTGCAAAGATTAGGCTGTTTGAAAATACAACACACGTAAAAATTGGAAAGGGAGTGAGACAAGGTGACACCATATCTCCGAAGCTCTTTAATGCCACATTGGAGGGTGTTTTTCAGTCACTGAACTGGGAAAACAAGGGGATAAAGATTAATGGAGATTATCTAACCCACCTTCGTTTTGCTGATGACGTAGTCATTTTTGCAACTACCCCATCAGAGCTGCAGAGTATGATCCAGGAACTTGCTGACAAGAGTAAAGAAGTGGGATTAAAAATGAACTTTCAGAAGACACAAGTGATGTTCAATGCTTTTACAAGAAATGAAGATTTATCGATTGATGGAGAAAAGCTGGAGATAACAGACACGTACGTTTATCTTGGACAGCAGATATCAAGTGAGGGTCACATTGATGAAGAAATTAATCGGCGTACAAAACTTGCCTGGAGAGCTTTTGGAAGAAACAGCATAATTTTCAAGAGCAATATGCCATTATGTCTTAAAAGAAAAGTGTTTGATCAATGCATCCTTCCAGTGCTTACGTATGGTGCGGAGACGTGGACCTTAACTAAAAGAGACATACAAAGGCTGCAGACAACTCAAAAAAAGCATGGAGAGGTGCATGCTTGGTGTAACCAGGAGAGATAAGAAGAGGAACTCGTGGATCCGAAAAATGACAAGAGTGGAAGACATCATGATCAGAGTTAAATCCCTGAAATGGCAATGGGCTGGACATACTGCCAGAAGGACAGACCATCGATGGACAGCTGAAATTTTAGATTGGATTCCAAGGGACAGGAAAAGACCCAAAAGAAGACCACATGGGAGATGGGTGGATGAAATTCGAAAGTATGCAGGGGTGACGTGGAGGAGACTGGCACAAGACAGACCGTTGTGGAGGAAACTTGGGGAGACCTTCGTCCAGCAGTGGATTGATAATGGTTGACAATGATGATGATGATGATGATACACAGAGGGATGCAAGGTCAGGTGATGCATAACATATCCCAGATTCTCCTTGATAAATGTCAAATCCACTTTCACGTGGTGCATCCTGTTCCCACTACGACCGATGAATAGCGGTATAACTATAACATTGGGATTAGAGGAAATGCTATCCTACACTCACCAACCCGCTTGGGCCAGCGCGGTGAGATATGACCACCCCCCCTCCCCCAACATGCGTTATCGATTGATGGAGAAATGCTTGAGACAACCAACATTTATCTTGGACAGCAGATATCAAGTGAGGGTCACATTGATGAAGAAATTAATCGGCGTATAAAACTTGGATGGAGAGCTTTTAGAAGAAACAGTACAATTTTTAAGAGCAGTATGCCATTATGTTTTAAAAGAAAAGTGTTTAATCAATGCATCCTGCCAGGGCTTACGTATGGAGCAGAGACGTAGACCTTAATTAAAAGAGACATACAAAGACTGCAAACAACTCAAAGAGCCATGGAGAGATGCATGCTTGGTGTAACCAGGAAAGATAAGAAGAGGAACTTGTGGATAAGGGAAATGGCAGGAGTATATGACATCATGACCAGGGTGAAATCACTGAAATGGCAATGGGCTGGGCATGTTGCCGGAAGAACGGATCACCGATGGGCAACCGAAATTTTAGACTGGATTCCGAGCGACAGGAAAAGACCCAGGAGAAGACCCCCATGGGAGATGGATGGATGAAATTCGAAAGTTTGCTAGAGTAACATGGAGGAGACAGGCTCAAGACAGACAATTCTGGAAGAAACTTGGGGGAGACCTTCATCCAGCAGTGAATTGATAATGGTTGATCATGGTGATCACACACACACACACACACACACACACACACACACACACACACACACACACAGACACACACACACTTTAACTAAAAATGACATACAAAAGCTGCAAACAACGGAAAGAAGTATGGAGGGATGCATGCTTGGCTTGGTGTAGCCACGAAAGTGGAAGACGTCGTCATCAAAGAAATCCCTGAAATGTCAATGGACTGGACATGTTGCCAGAAAAATAAGATAGCGTGACATTTTAGACTGGATACCAAGGGACATAAAAACATCAAGAAGGAGACCAAGTGGAAGAAGGATGGATGAAATTCAAAAGCATGGTGGAGTAACATGGAAGAAATTGGCTCAAGACAGACAGCTACGGAAGAAACTTGGGGAGACACTCATCTAACAGTGAATTGACAATGATGATGATATATATACATATATATATATTCGTTTTGCTGATGACGTAGTCATTTTTGCAACTACCCCATCAGAGCTGCAGAGTATGATCCAGGAACTTGCTGACAAGAGTAAAGAAGTGGGATTAAAAATGAACTTTCAGAAGACAAAAGTGATGTTCAATGCTTTTACAAGAAATGAAGATTTATCGATTGATGGAGAAAAACTGGAGATAACAGATACGTATGTTTATCTTGGACAGCAGATATCAAGTGAGGGTCACATTGATGAAGAAATTAATCGGCGTACAAAACTTGCCTTTAGAGCTTTTGGAAGAAACAGCATAATTTTCAAGAGCAATATGCCATTATGTCTTAAAAGAAAAGTGTTTGATCAATGCATCCTTCCAGTGCTTACGTATGGTGCAGAGACGTGGACCTTAACTAAAAGAGACATACAAAGGCTGCAGACAACTCAAAGAAGCATGGAGAGGTGCATGCTTGGTATAACCAGGAGAGATAAGAAGAGGAACTCGTGGATCCGAAAAATGACAAGAGTGGAAGACATCATGATCAGAGTTAAATCCCTGAAATGGCAATGGGCTGGACATACTGCCAGAAGGACAGACCATAGATGGACAGCCGAAATTTTAGATTGGATTCCAAGGGACAGGAAAAGACCCAGAAAAAGACCACATGGGAGATGGGTGGATGAAATTCGTAAATATGCGGGAGTGACATGGAGGAGACTGGCACAAGACAGACCGTTGTGGAGGAAACTTGGGGAGACCTTCGTCCAGCAGTGGATTGATAATGGTTGACAATGATGATGATGATGATATATATGGGGATGCAAGGTCAGGTGATGCGTATTATATCCCAGCCTCTCCTTGACAAATGTCAACACCGCCTTCTCGTGATGCATCCTTTTCCCACTAAATGGGCTCTGACGAGCGATGAATAGCGGTATAACTATAACATCAGGATTAGAGGAAATGCCATTCCACACTCATCAACCTGCTTGACCAGCGTGGTGAGTTATGGCCATGTGCCTCCCCCCCCTATGCTTACAATATACTTGCCCAAGTTTTCACCAGATGACTGAATGAAGGAAAGATTCCTGAGGACTGGAATAATGCTACAATGATTTTGCTCCATAAAAAAGGTGACGTTGAGCATCTCAGGAACTACAGGCCCATCAGCCTCCTATCAGTGGTTTATAAAATCTTCACTAAAGGTTCTTTCACATCGCTTGAATTAACACCAGACATGGCTCAACCAAGGGAACAAGCTGGTTTCAGGAGTGGCTACAGCACTGTAGATCATATCCATGTACCGAGAGAACTAATTGCAAGAACAAGAGAAGATGAACTCCCATTATGCATGGCTTTTATTGACTATGAGAAGGCCTTCGATTCCGTGAAACCAACAGCAGTCACAATGGCTTTGAAATCCTGCGGTATTGAAGATGCATACATTAGCATTATTAACAGCATCTATGAAAATGCAAGTGCAAAGGTTCGGATATTTGAGGATACAGCACAAATAAAAATTGGAAAGGGAGTGACACAAGGTGACACTATATCTCCCAAGCTCTTTAATGCCCCATTGGAAAATGTCTTTCAATCATTGAACTGGGAAAACAAAGAAATAAAGATCAATGGATATCACTTAACACACCTTCGTTTTGCTGATAGCGTAGTCATCTTTGCAACTACCGCTTCAGAGCCACAGAGTATGATCCAAGAACTTGTTGACAAGAGAAAAGAAGTGGGATTAAAAATGAACTTTCAGACGACAAGTGATGTACAATGCTTTTACAAGAAACGAAGATTTATCGATTGATGGAGAAAAGCTTGAGACAACCGATACCCACACTTATCTTGGACAGCAGATATTAAGTGAGGGTCACATTGATGAAGAAATTAATCTGCGTATAAAACTTGGATGGAGAGCTTTTGAAAGAAACAGTAAAATTTTTTAAGAGCAGTATGCAATTATGTCTTAAAAGAAAAGTGTTTAATCAATGCATTCTGCCAGTGCTTACGTATGGAGCAAAGACATGGACCTTCACTGAAAAAGATAAACAAAGACTGCAGACAACTCAAAGAAGCATGGAGGGATGCATGTGTGGTGTAAACAGGAAAGATAAGAAGAGGAACTTGTCGATTAAGGAAATGACAGGAGTGGACGACATCACGACCAGAGTCAAGTCACTGAAATGGCAATGAGCTGGACATATTGCCAAAACAACGGACCACCGATGGACAACTGAAATTTTACACTGGATTCCGAGCGACAGGAAAAGACCCAGAAGAAGACCCCGTGGGAGATGAATGGATGAAATTCGAAAGTTTGCTGGAGTGACATGGAGGCGAAAGGCTCAAGACAGACAATTGTCGAAGAAACTTGGGAGACCTTCATGCAGCAGTGGATAGATAATGGTTGATGATGATGATGATCATCATCATCATTGTCAACCATTATCAATCCCCTGCTGGAGGAAGGTCTCCCCAAGTTTCCTCCACAATGGTTTGTCTTGTGCCAGTCTTCTCCATGTCACTCCCGCATACTTTCGAATTTCATCCACCCATATCCCATGTGGTCTTCTTCTGGGTCTTTTCCTGTCCCTTGGAATCCAATCTAAAATTTCGGCTGTCCATCGATGGTCTGTCCTTCTGGCAGTATGCCCAGCCCTTTGCCATTTCAGGGATTTAACTCTGATCGTGATGTCCTCCACTCTTGTCATTTTTCTGATCCACGAGTTCCTCTTCTTATTTCTCCTGGTTACACCAAGCATGCACCTCTCCATGCTACTTTGAGCTGTCTGCAGCCTTTGTATGTCTCTTTTAGTTAAGGTCCACGTCTCTGCACCATGCGTAAGCACTGGAAGGATGCATTGATCAAAAACTTTTCTTTTAAGACATAATGGCATATTGCTCTTGAAAATTATGCTGTTCCTTCCAAAAGCTCTCCAGGCAAGTTTTGTACGCCGATTAATTTCTTCATCAATGTGACCCTCACTTGATATCTGCTGTCCAAGATAAACGTACGTGTCTGTTATCTCCAGCTTTTCTCCATCAATCGATAAATCTTCATTTCGTGTAAAAGCATTGAACATAACTTTTGTCTTCTGAAAGTTCATTTTTAATCCAACTTCTTTACTCTTGTCAGCAAATTCCTGGATCATACCCTGCAGCTCTGATTGGGTAGTTGCAAAAATGACTATGTCATCAGCTAAACAAAGGTGGGTTAGATAATCTCCATTAATCTTTATCCCTTTGTTTTCCCAGTTCAGTGATTGAAAGACATTTTCCAATGTGGCGTTAACGAGCTTCGGAGATATGGTGTTGGTGTCACCTTGTCTCACTCCCTTTCTAATTTTTATGTGTGTTGTATTTTCAAACAGCCGAATCTTTGCACTTGCATTTTCATAGATGTTATTAATAATATTAATGTATGCATCTTCAATACCGCAGGATTTCAAAGCCATTGTAACTGCTGATGGTTTCACTGAATCAAAGGCCTTTTTATAATCGATAAAAGCCATGCACAATAGAAGTTCATATTCCCTCGCTCTTTCAATTAGTTCTCTCAGTACGTGGATATGATCTATTGTGCTGTAGCCACTCCTGAATCCAGCTTGTTCTCTCGGTTGAGCCATGTCCAGTGTTACCTTCAAACGGTGTGAAAGAACTTTAGTGAAGATTTTATTAACCACTGATAGGAGGCTGATAGGTCTGTAGTTTCCGAGATCCTCAATGTCACCTTTCTTATGTAGCAGGATCATTGTAGCGGTGTTCCAATCCTCAGGAATCTTTCCTTCATTAAGGCATCGAGTGAAAATTTGGGCGAGTACTGTTTCGATTTCTCCACTTGCTTCTTGTATGATGTCTACAGTAATTCCATCTTCTCCTGGAGCTTTTCCCCGCTTCATGTTCTTGATTGCATGTGCAACTTCTGCTGAGAGGACTGGAAGAACTCTGGTACTGGTACCTTCCATGATGTCTGGAGTACATGCATCATCCCTTTCATATAACTTGGAGTAGAAATCTTTCACTCTTGTCAAAATTTCGCCTCTATTTCTTGTTACAGAACCATCTTCTTTTCTCAGTGCCATAATCTGTTTTCTTCCCTTACTGAGATGTCCCTTTGCTATCTTTAGGCTATGGTTGTTTTCAATTGCTTTCCTCACTAGTTCACAGTTGAATTTCCTGATGATGATATATATATATGGTAATTTTGTTTCTTTGCTTCAGCTAATGCTTGGTGGACTTTTTTTCGGTGGTGTCGTCTTGTGTATATGTTCAAATGGTTAGTTTGGTGATTGAGGTGCGTGGTTTTCTTTTTGGTGTTTTGGTTTCATGTGCGTGTTTTTGCTTTGGTTTATTGTTCCTCATTTATGTTCATGGTTTGGCTTAGGTGATCTTCTTTTTGATGGTGTCGTCTTGTGTATATGTTGAAGTGGTTATTGGTGATTGAGGTGCGTGGTTCTTCTTTTTGGTGTTTTGGTTTCATGTGTGTGCTTTTGCGTTGGTTTATTTTTCCTCATTTAAGTCATGGTTTGGCTTAGGTGATCTTCTTTTTGGTGGTGTCGTCTTGTGTATATGTTGAAGTGGTTATTGGTGATTGAGGTGCGTATTTCTTCTTTTTGGTGTTTTGGTTTCATGTGTGTGCTTTTGCGTTGGTTTATTTTTCCTCATTTAAGTCATGGTTTGGCTTAGGTGATCTTCTTTTTGGTGGTGTCGTCTTGTGTATATGTTAAAGTGGTTAGTCGTGATTAAGGTGCGTGGTTTTTCTTTTTGGTGTTTTGTTTTCATGTGTGTGTTTTTGCGTTGGTTTATTGTTCCTCATTTATGCTAATGGTTTGGCTTTTGTGATCTTTTTGGTGGGGTCGTCTCGTGTATATGTTGAAGTGGTTATTGGTGATTGAGGTGCGTGGTTTTCTTTTGGTGTTTTGGTTTCATGTGTGTGTTTTTGCGTTGGTTTATTGTTCCTCATTTATGTTCATGGTTTGGCTTAGGTGATTTTCTTTTTGGTGGTGTCGTCTTGTGTATATGTTGAAGTGGTTATTGGTGATTGAGGTGCGTGATTTTCTTTTTGGTGTTTTGGCTTCATGTGTGTGTTTTTGCGTTGGTTTATTGTTCCTCATTTATGTTCATGGTTTGGCTTTGGTGATCTTTTTTTTGGTGGGGTCGTCTTGTGTATATGTTCAAGTGGTTAGTTTGGTGACTGAGGTGCTTGGTTTTCTTTTTGGTGTTTTGGTTTCATGTGTGTGTTTTTGCGTTGGTTTATTGTTCCTCGTTTGTGTTTATGGTTTGACTTCGGTGATCGTCTATTTGGTGGGGTCGTCTTGTGTATATGTTCAAGTGGTTAGTTTGTTGACTGAGGTGCTTGGTTTTCTTTTCGGTGTTTTGGTTTCATGTGTGCGTTTTTGCGTTGGTTTATTGTTCCTTATTTATGTTTATGGTTTGGCTTAGGTGATCTTCTATTTGGTGGGGTCGTGTTGTGTATATGTTTAAGTGGTTAGTTTGGTGACTGAGGTGCATGGTTTTATTTTTGGTGTTTTGGTTTCAGGTGTGTGTTTTTTCGTTGTTTTATTGTTCCTCATTCATGTTCATGGTTTGGCTTAGGTAGTGTATTGTCAGGTTTCGGTTATTACCTCCTGTTTACGATTATGAAAAGCCAACCATTAATCCGACACTCACCTGATGACTACGGCTTTTTTTGCGGTTTTTATCCATCATTTTATTTTACGTTTGTTGTTTGGTTATTTCATCTGATTTTCGGGAGATAGTTTTTTCTGTTAAATTACAAATAGTATAAATATATATATATATATATAACTTAAACCAAAGTTGAGCTAAAAACAAAAAAATAATAATAAAGATAAAAATAAAAAGAAAAAAGAAAAGTTTCTACCTACTTACATTCTGAAGACCTAAATGCGCAAAAGCAGCAGTGAAGAATTATATATCACATATATTTTCTGACCGTATTGTTCAATAAAGAGTTCTGGATATTTCCAAAGTGTTTCATATCTTCGTATTAATATCGTGACCAAGTGGGCTGATCCAGACCTATGGCTGTGTTCGGGGAGTATTGTTTGTGTGATACCCTGTACCCTGCTTTACGCTTTTATCGTGTAGTCTAACGTTAATTGTGAGTTTACGAAAAGGGTTATTAAACTAAATAACATTTCTTTTCGAAAACCCCAAATCTCAGACCTGGATAATCGCTGGAGTGAAGAAAGCCCTCCGAGTGGATAGGTTGGGGATATTTATGAGCATTTAAACGCCCAAACACAAAAGCCTCAAAATTAAAAACCACGTCAGTTTATAGGGGTTGTCCTGAATATTTAACTTCGAACTGTTTTAAGTAGGACCAAATCACTTGACTATAGAACAAAATCGCTTGGCTTTTATTCTTCACCCACTCTCGTGCCTACATTTGAATTCTTCAATTTCATAAGTTACACTTTTAACTCGTTTAAGAAAAATATTTCATTTGGGAATCATATTTGAAAATGAATGTTTCTGCGTGATCGTAGGCTAGTTTATAACTTCGTAGATGATTTTTCTCATTATTAACTCACTTATGATTTCTACCGCTGCTTAATCCGTGATCTTTAATTGCTTTGTTTTGCAGCCCGGCAGCACTGCTTCCAGGGTATCATAAAATGTCACAATATGCAACAGTGAAGGCGAAAGAGAGAGTTATTACAGTAATTGCTCACCATTTCGCTTAATGCTGACAGGTGTTTATATATTGTAGCGCCGAGGTCGACGTCAGTTTGAAGGAAAGTGGTTCTTTTAATGTTCCATTAAAGCTAGAGATTTGACGTTTTCACTGTATATTCGCAAGATAACCTCTTAATTGGGTAATATGGCACGAAGTAATGGCTCAAAGCGAGCATGTGGTAAAGATAAAATCTCGTGGAAGACCAATATAAGGCAGGATTTCATCTCTCGAATCAGCAAACCGGTAGCATCTCATTCCTAGAGATAGTAAGCCGATCTTGAGTTTCTTCAAAGATGAAAGCTGTTCTGGTATCCCTCGCCCTGTTGGCGTCGATTGTCGACGTCCTAGGTTTTCCTCTCTATGATACAGGCTATGGTGGAGGCTGCTGCGGCGGCTGCGGCGGCTGCGGCGGCTGCGGCGGAGGCTGTGGTGGCTATGATGGATATGGAGACAATGGCGGCTGCGGAGGCTGTGGCGGCTGCGGAGGCTGTGGCGGCTGTGGCGGATGCGGAGGATGTGGCGGTAACGGAGGCTATGGTCCTTACTCTCCTGTTTATGGTGTTTACGGGGGATACGGAGGATCGGGCGGTGGTTGCGGCGGAGGATGCGGTGGATGCGGTGGATGCGGTGGATGTGGCGGATGCGGAAGCTCAGTGATAATTCCTTATGGAGGCTATGGAGGCTACGGAGGAATTGGAGCTGGCCTCGGAGTTGGAGCTGGCGTCGGACTTGGAGCTGGTCTCGGAGTTGGAGCTGGCGTCGGACTTGGAGCTGGCCTCGGAGTTGGAGCTGGCCTCGGAGTTGGAGCTGGCCTCGGAGTTGGAGCTGGCCTCGGAGTTGGAGCTGGCCTCGGAGTTGGAGCTGGCCTCGGAGTTGGAGGTGGCATTGGACTTGGAGGTGGCTTCGGACTTGGAGGTGGCTATGGATTTGGAGGTGGCTATGGATTTGGAGGAGGATGCGGTGGCTGCTGCTGTGGTAGTTGTGTTGACACCGTTCTAGTTCCAGGCTACTACGGAGGAGGCCTTGGTGCTGGAGTAGGCGCTGGAGTAGGCGCTGGAGTAGGCGCTGGAGTAGGCGTTGGAGTAGGCGCTGCAGTAGACGTTGGTGCTGCGGCTGGCGTTCTGGCTGGCACGCCAGCTGGTGGTGTAGCAGGTGCCGTTGGAGCGGCCGCTGAGGTTGAAGTCGGCGTTGAAGCCGGTGTTGGAGTCGGTGCTGGAGTCGGTGTTGGAGTCGGTGCCGGCGTTGGACTCGGAGGATTTGGCCTCGTTCCAGCTCTGAGAATCACCAACAACAACTGCGGGTGCTGCTGTCGCTGTTGCTGCTGTTGAACTGCAGTCATCTCTCAAGTCGGACCGGACCTGTTATGCAAGGAACTCTTTGTAACTTAGTGTCTCCATGTTTCAAAGAATTATGTAAGAAGAAAAACTGTTAATTCAGTTCTCAAGTATCTTGTGATGTTACAAAATTCATGCAGCAATCTCTAATATTAAAAGCTCCTTAGTTTCATGATTTCGAAGTGCTGTTTTCATTTCGTTTATCGTTGATTTTTTCCTTAAAGGTAAGAAACTGAATTTTCCAGCTCTCAATTTTTAATCAGCTTTGCATTGTGTTTAGTTCGTAGGTGAATGAAAATAGTTTATGGTTCCTTACAACTGAATTTCATGTAGTACCAATCACGTACGACAGACGAATTTTCATTCTAGACATTGAAAGGTGATGATTTCATACACTTTATATTAATCCACGTGAAACGAGTAACACTAAGTGGCCAAAGAAATTCAGAACAAGCATTTAGAGCGGCTGACGTTGTTTCAATAGGCCAATTCTGAAAATAAGGATAGATAACGAATGTTTTGGGTGATGGAGGAGGGGGCTAATAATTAGTACTTCTAATGAAGCACGTAATTAAATTCTGCCTAATTATATTAAATTCTGCCTAATTATTCCCTTTGTATGTATCAGCAAATGGATGAAGTTCTTTCTGTTATCAAAATTTGTTCATTGTTTTAAAGAAAAACTACATGTGAATACGGAAATTGTTAAAACTTTTTTTAAACTTTGTTAATCCTGAAATAAAGAAATATCATTTTGTTCAGCATCAGGTAAAAGAGCATGTGCACTGACTGGCCATCTTACAAAATACACCTCATGTTGTTTCCTAAGAAGAGAAACCCTTATATTCAGCATAACAATTAAAACAGCAGTTTTGCGAGAAGAGTTGTACTGACTGACTGACCACAAGACGTACTTCGAATGCCCTCTGAGAAGTATTAAACTGAGATATGGGTTATTCATTGATTGCATATGGGAACTCAAGATTTTGAGATTCATTTTTTAAGGGTTGAGGATTTATACGCAAACTTTAAAAGTAAGCTGTTCATATATTCTTTTGCAAGCATTGAATTCAACAGCCAATCATCTGTTCTGCTTTTATATTTTAATGAAGCTTTTTGAAATTTGATAGGATTAGAGTTCCCCGAAATCCTTCAATTACTGTCATTTTTACGAATTCCTGAAACAATTTTATATTAAGAAGCGACACATATGAATGCTGCACGTAGATTTTGTCTAGTCCAGCATCCTTCAAATTGAATTTCCACCAGCAAATGTTATAATATGAATGCTTCTCTAAGCAGGCAAAATACGTTAGTGTAGCCAATGAAGTGGCAATAAATGCGTATATTTGGTGCATCCTTATTAAATCAGTCTTTAACAAATCTTTTGCAATATGTTACAGTTCTAACAAACCTCAAATGCTGTTGGCAGCACTGAGAAAGCTAAATTTTTTAACGATAAATTTTCGTGCTATTCGTTTTGCAACTGCTGCTTCCAAAAAAAAATTGCACAAAACATTAATCTTTAAAAATGGCACTACTGACGCATCTACTTTTTTTGAACATTTTTTTCTCTCAAGAAACTGGTACTTTTAATGGTCATTCGTTTGTGGCTTTTATTTGACAGCCGAAAGGAAATGAAAGCTACGAGAAAGATTTTTTTATCGAATGCATAGAAACATTAGATTAGAACGCAAGAGAAGTCTGGATAAATGAGATCACATTCATCTTTAGGTATCGTATTTTTTATTTATATGGCGTCAAACACGGACAAAATTCGTCGAGATGTAAGAAAAAACAACGATTAAAAGACACTCATGTGATGAGAAATGTAATAACAACTATTCTTCTGTGATTATCGAACCATATGTGCCATAGTTCTCATATATCTACCGTTTCATAAGCTTGTGTCACCTTGAAGCTACAACGAAACCCGTAACTTTCCAGTTTGCGTTCGAGCATGCAACTACTTGATTCCAACCAGCTCCAAGAAACTAAAGCTAAGCAATTATAGCTTAAGAATCTTAAAATGTTGAGGTCTCGCTGGTCGAAACAATCCGATGCTTCCTCGTAGTGTCAACATTTTTTCATTCAGATATGGATTAAGTCAAAATTTTCTAGTGTTTCAGATAACATTGATACAAAGGCCATCCTGAATGTAATGCTTCGTCCCTCATAAGATTTGTTTTTTGCAGTAAAAAGAAATTTGAAACTTGGTGGCAAAATACTTGGGCATATTGTTTATAATGCTAGCCTATTCAAAGTATTGTCCATCACTTTCTATTCATTTCCGCCGTCTCTGAACCCATTGGTAAAATTCCCGAAGCTGCCGTTCCACCCATGAGTTCACCGCCAGTTTAACTTCTGCCGTATCATCGAAATGTTAACAACAAGAGTGTTTCTCAAAGGGGCAAACAGTAAAAAGTCTGAGGAAGTCAAATCAGGACTGTATGGGGGAGGGGGATTCAAGGCAACACTGTCCACCCCATTTTGGCAATAGCCTGTGAAGTCTGCATTGAGGTGTGGGGATGTGCGTTATCATGGTGTAAAGCAACTCTATGAAATGGAATGTTGTCACGTCTTTTCCTTCTGATAGCTTCCCTTAGCTCCTTCAATGTCTGCACATAGTGAGTAATGTTTATCGTTGCATCCCGTCCAAGGTAATCAGTCAAAACGACACCACGTTTGCCCCAGAAAATGTTCACCATCACGTTCCCTGCGGAATGAGTTGTTTTCACCTTTTTCTGTCGAGGTGAAGATGTGCGGTGCAATTCCGTTGACGCGCGTTTCGTTTCTGGGTCATGAAAGAACACCCAGGTTTCATCTCCCGTCACAACATTAGAGAAAGACACCTCACCGTCCCTCTCATGACATCCTGGGAGGTTCGGCACATGTCCACGCTCTGCTCACATTATTCACAGGTTAGGTTTCGTGGAATCCACTTTGAATTTTTTTTTCTGTGGCCCAGAACCCTTAGGGGCCGTCTATAAAGTACGTCCGAGATTACTGGGGGAGGGGGGTGTCCTGACAACTGGACTAAATGTGACATGGGGAATCGAACGTCCAGCAACTAAAATATAGTGGATGGTATTTCTTTGTTTTGTTTTCTCTTTTTTTTCTCCTTTCAATGGTTAAAAAAAGTTAAAAAATACTTCAGATTTCTGATGATATTTAGCTGAATCAGAATATTAAGTTCTCATATTTCTACTACCAAATCTATCGTGTTTTGTAGATGGTATAATCGGGAGTGTTGCAACCTTGAATGCGTGCGTTCATTTGTAGATCTTTATTTCAAAATTGTAAAGTTCTGGTAGCATTTGGGAATAAATTAGTGCCTAAATAACCAATATTTTCTGAAGCAAACGTGTAAATATTGGGTTGTCAGAAAATTCATGACGTATTTTGGCACCCGATGGCGGTTGAGCGGGTTTAGAAGTACTAGAGGCATGTGCAGCTTTGTTATCGCTATGGCATTCGACAGGTGCCAGTTCTAGCTGCAGTCTAAAAGGAATAGTGAGCGATTTGGTTGATTCGCGAAGATTTGACATCAAGTTGAAGATGGAAGACCAAACTGTGCATTTTCGCCATATTTTACTGTTTTACTTCAGTAAAGGGAAGAACGCGCGTCAAGCTTGCATAAAGTGTACGGTGATAATATTCTACAAGAACGTCAGTGCCAGCGGTAGTTCGCGAAATTCCATGCTGGTGATTTTGACCTCAACGATGCTCCTCGGTCCGGGAGGCCCACCGAGGCTGATGACGATCAAATCAAGGCATTGATCGAGTCAAGCCCAAGTTACACTACTCGAGAGATTACAGACACATAGCACATCCATTATTTAAGCGTTCACGATCACCTGAAGAAGCTGGGATGCGTAAGCAAGCTCGATGTGTGGATTCCTCGTGAACTCAAAGAAGCTCAATCGACAGCGCGTATAAACATCTGCGATATGCTCATTAAACGTGAGGAAAACGATCCTGTTTTGAAGCGACTGATAACTGGTCATAAAAAGTGTACTGTGTACAACAATGTGCTGAGCAAACTGTCTTGGTCCCGATGTGCTGCTTCGCCTCAAACGACATCCAAAGCAGACATTCATCAGCGGAAGGTTCTGGTCTCAGTGTGATGGGATTTTAAAGGTGTCGTGTTCTTCGAGCTCCTACCACGGAACCAAACAATCAATTCGAATGTTTACTGTCGGCAATTGGACAGTTTGAACGAATCCATCATCCAGAAACGTCCAGAGCTCGTTCATCGTAAAGGTGTTGTGTTCCATTACGACAACGCGAGACCACACACAAGTTTGATCACCCGCCAAAAATTATTAGAGCTTGGGTGGGATGTGTTGCCACACCCAGCATACTCGCCTGACCTTGCGCCGTCAGACCTCCACTTGTTTCAATCTGTTCAACAGTCCTTGCGTGGTATAACGTTCAATTCAGATGAGGTTGTAAATCAGCACCTTGTACAGTTTTTCGCCACGAAAGACAGGTCCTTCTATGAACGAGGCATTCTGTAGCTTACTGAAAGATGGTAAAAGGTTATCGAACAAAACGGGCATTATATCATTGATTGATCTTTGTTCTTTCTATCAATAAATGACCTTTGCAAAACATGGCTAAAATACGTCATGACTTTTCCGAATACCCACTATATGGAAGATTCCTTTAAATAATTACATGTTTTCTTTCTGTTTCTCAATGGACTTCTAAAGCAGTCAAAAATAAAGGGGGTTGCGGGAATTAGGACGTACCTTTTAGACGGGTCTCCACAATCGGACAAAATGTGACATGGGGGAACTAGAGTGTCGTAAAATAGTAAAAAACACGGACGTAGTTTATGGACGGCTCCTAATTAATGTTTCCATAGCACTATGACCACAATGAATTGCCTCATACAACTCCTGGAAGGTGACACAATGATCAGCTGTGATGAAGTATTTCACTCGTTCCCTGTTGGTATCTGTCATTGCAGTCGCGGGTCTTCCACTCCGTTGCTTGTTCGATACTGAACTTTCTCCCTCTCGAAACATCTTCATCCATATACGGACATTACAGCTCCATACACCACCATTGTGGCCGCTCCATACACCGCCAGGAGACTTCTGTGGATTTCTAGAGCCTCACATCCCTCGCTTTCCAGGAATTCAATTATGGCTCGCTGCTTTTCACTGTCATTCATGATCTTTATTTCTGATTTAAAAAAAATGTGTTCCCACATTGGTAACACATCATAGTACATGTCAGTGAAGTTTCATTAAAATCACTTCACAATTTCAAAAATTATTAAAGAGGAGGCGTTACTTTCAGGATGCCCCTTGTATTAATGGAAAATTAATTCGCCTCAAGAAATAACTTTTCACCATTACATGAGAGGCACATATAAATTCTTTCTTACTAACACATAAGTGCTTATATTCCATTGCTTTCCATATGCTAGTTGTCTCTTCAGAGACTTGAGAATCCTGTTGAGTGATGCAACGGTTGCATGCTCGAACGGCAGTTGGTATTGCTAGTTCGATTCCTGATCCACGTTTCTGAAGAGATGGATACCGTGGAAAATATGACTCTTGTGTGTCTATAGTACGAGGGTTGTACCGAAAGTAATGCAAAAGTGGGCGAAACTTTTTTATTAACTGACAGAGGTCGTTCAAATCGCACATGGCCGCCCCGGTGGCGCAGTGGTCTAAGGCGCTGGCCTCTGATCATTCGTCCGTAAGGGGTCCGGGTTCGAATCCCGGTCAGGCATGGATGTTGTGTTTGTCTTACGGCACTGGCTCTCTCCCTTCCCTGGGACCAGTGACCCTAAATTAGGGACGGGCGACTGCTTATAGCCCATTGAGTTGCTCACGGTGGTCGTTAAATCTCCAAAAAAAAAAAATAGCACATGTTGGTAGAGTACCTCTTTCTCTATACAAAGGCACTACTCAACAGTCTCGATCACAAGCGATGCATTTGCGCCATCGATGAACCCAATTCTCGAGTCCTCTCCTAAAAAATTCAGTTTTGGACTGTTGTACTTACTTCTTCACAGCCACTTTCACCTCGTCTGTGTCATCAAGTCCTTGTACCCGGAGACTGTCCTTCATTGGACCGAACAAGTGAAAGTCGAAGGGTGCCAGACCTGGGATTTACGGCGGATGGGGGACCACTGACTAACCTAATTTTCTGATCGACTGATTTGTTGCCAAAGATGTTTGTGGTCTCGCATTGTCATGGTGAATGTGATTCCTTTTCAGATTCTTGTTCGGTCTCTTCCTCCTGATGGCTTCTCTAAGCTTCTTGAGTGTCTCAATGCACCGCTCGCTGATCACGGTAAGGCCACGTTCAAGAAAGTCAAGGAGAATGGCATCCCTGTCATCCCCAAAAATAGTCACCATGACTCTCTGTGCTGATCCCTGGCTCTTGAACTTCTTAGGTCTTGATGAACATGTGTGACCCCATTCCATGGATCGATTCTTCGTTTCCAGATCGTAAAATTACGCCCAGGTTTCATCTCCTGTCACCAGATCGAAAACAAAACGTGTCTTCATTGGCTTCAAACGGTTCCAGCATATCAGAGCAGACTTCCACCGTTCTCTCCTTCATATCGGGTGTCAACTGTCGATGTACCCACTTTGTACACACTTTCCGATACCCTAAGTCTTCCATCATTTTCTGTATGGCATTGTGACCACCGTTCAGTTGTGCAACAAACTCACGGATTGTGACTCGTCTCTCTGCGCGAATCAATTCATCTAATCGCTGACGATTCGTGTCAGTGGTGGCAGATGATGGTCTCCCTCTGCGTGGTTTGTCTTCAATGCTGGTGTCCTCTTCTTTTAACTTGTTCATCCATCTGTGCACATAGCTCTTCTCAATGGTATCATCTCCGTAAATATTCTGTAGCCTTCTGTGGATGTCGGACAGCCTGCACCCTTCCTTCGTCAGGTACTCAATGACAGCACGTTGCTTCTGCTTGGAATCCATTATTTACCTGCAATGGAGAAGAAAGGTTACTATAGATGAGGAGTTACTCTACCAACGTGTGCAATTTGAACGATTTCTGTCAGTTAATAGAACGGTTATTTCAACTTCTGCATTACTTTTGGTACAACCCTCGTAGCATTTAGAGGGGTAACTAGAGAGGGGAAGGCGGAACGACTGTCCTGGGCACAGCTCAAGAAGGGGCGCAAAAATCACTACTTACAATCTGATGAGATTTGGAATTAAAACTTTTGCACCAATTTCTGTTACTTTTTTTTTTTTTTTTTTTTTTTTTTTTTGTGCTATACTGATACTTGTCCATTTAGAAAATTTGCTATATGCTTCGCCAGTTTCCGTAAACATGGGAAAGTAAAATACGCATTTCTTTCTCAAATTGTTCAGGGGATATCGGTTGCACACTTTCAAACATGAAGGCGCGGTTGTACGTACGCTGTAAGAGAAGAATGTCATTCACATTGTTGAAGATTCTCTGAAGGCTATTCCATCAAATCCCCTCTGAAGGCTATTCCATCAAATCCCATACAAAAAATTCGCTGTGATGAAAATCGGAAACGGCAGCAGTCAAAACCATTGTTGATTTATGAACGGTATATGACACACCTGAACTCTGAAAGTCGTGAATGTCACCTGAACTCTGAAAGTATGTTCATTAATTTATTAATTTACCTAGAATTCTAAAAATTTCAATTTAGGAATGTTTAGAATTTCAATTTAGAAATTTAAATTTAGAAATCTTCAATGAATTATTATTTTTATTATTATCATTATTATTATTTATTATTTTTATTATCATATTATTTTTAGTATTATTATTTTTATTATTATTATATGTACTATTATTTTATTAATAATGCTCTTGTTATTTTATCAATAATGTTCTTGTTATTTTATTATTAATGCTCTTGTTATATTATTATTATTATTATTATTATTATTATTATTTAATATATTTTATATTTCTATGCTCTTGTTATATTATTGTTCTTTTTATTATTTTTATCTTATTTTTATTATTAATATTAATTATTTTTATTAACAGATTATTATTTTTCTTGCCATTTCAATTTAAAAAAGTTTAGAATTTCAATTTAGAAATTTATGAGTGGTATATGACACACCTGAACTCTGGAAGTCGTGAAAGTCACCTGAACTCTGGAAGTATGTTTATTAATTTACCTATAATTCAAGAAATTTCAATTTAGAAAAGTTTGACTTTGGTCTAAATAATAGTTACCTGAACTCTGGAAGTATGGAAGTCGTGCAACTACGATGCACGACTTCCAGCCCCATTCGTCTTTTTGATGTAGTACCGAAGGTCTCAAGCAGTTGGCAAAAGCCGTACAAATAGTCAGTCTGACTGATGTAGCACCGAAGGTCCGAAACAGTTGATGTAGTACCGAAGGTCCGAAGCAGTTGGAAAAGCCGTACAAATAGTCAGTCTGACTGATATAGTTCCGAAGGTCCAAAGCAGTTGATGTACTACCGAAGGTCCGAAGCAGTTGGCAAAAGTCGTATAAATAGTCAGTCTGATTGTGCTTCCCTTAACAGATAACGTAGGAGTGTGACGTTAATTTTGTTTTGTCGAACAATATATATACACTATATTGACAAAAGTCGCCGGACACCTAGAAGAGAAACACAACATAGCATTTATTGACATACATTAGTACGGTGACGGTCCACCTTTAGCCTTAATGCATGCACTGACCCTTCCAGACATGCTTTCGGCAAAGTTTTGTGACACAGCAATAGGTACGCGCTTCCATTCAGTGCATAATGCTGCCGCTAAATGTTGCTTACTAGTAGGCCTTGGTTCCAAACTTCTTATGCGGCGCTCTAATTCATCCCATAGGTGCTCCATGGGATTAAGATCAGGGCTCTGGGCTGCCCAATCCATACACGATACGGAATTACACGCCGTAACAGTCCTTGCTTTAAGGTTCGGTGCATTACCTTGCTGGTACCAACAAGGCTCGGTTCCATAGTATTGCCACAGAGTTGGTATGTCATAATTGTCCAGAACATCGAGGTAGACGTGCTGGTTAACAGGTTTGTCCACGATAACCGATGGGCTGAGGCCATATCACCAAAACGACCCCCACACCAGTACACTGCCAGCTCTAAACTTGACCGTAGGAACAGTACACTACGGAAAATAGCGTCCCCCGGCTGCCGCCATACCCACACACGGCCATCAGACAGATGGATCGTGTATCTGGATTCATCAGTCCATAGGACCCGTTTTCATTGATCTCCGGTCCACGATAAATTGTGAGCAGGCGCACGACCACGGTAACCCATGGAATGAAGTTCTCTGCGAATGGTACGTGCACATACTGAGGTTCCAGCATTTTTATTCACCTGTACACTGAGGTGCTGTGCAGTACTCCGTCGATTAGCTGTAACGACTATCCTGTAGCTTCGACGTCCTCTATCACTGATTTTCTTTGGTCTGCCGGTACGTTTTGCTGCTTCAGGCACGCCATGTGTTTTCCACTTATTCTTTTATTTTTATTTTTTTTTTTTGATTGGTGGTTTAGCGACAACCGTGAGCAACTCAATGGGCTGTAAGCAGTCGCCAGTCCCTAATTTAGGGTCACTGGTTCCAGGGAAGCGAGAGATCTAGTGCCGTAAGACAAACACAACATCCATGCCTCACCGGTATTCGAACACAGACCCCTTTCGGACGAATGATCAGAAGCCATCGCTTAGACCACTGCGCCACTGGGGTGGCTCCACTTATTCAGTAGATTCAAAACAGTTGACTTGGGTATGTTTAAACGCTTCTCGGTTTCTCTTATGGACAACCCACTAATATAACACCCAACAATCTTTCCTTTCTCAAAGTCAGTTCTCTTCAGCCGCGACATTGTCACTCAACCTCATAGTGCGATATGATCGCGGTCAGCTGCTGGTTTGTTTTCTACCGTTTGCAGCTGTACCGCGCATCTTAGCAACGCAACGGATTCGTTCATTTGCTTTTGAAGGGGTGTTCGGTGACGTTTGTCAATATAATGTATATTTATATTCTTATATGCACTTATACGCCCTATAAAAATAACTGTATACATATAAGATAGGAAGACAGATGGGTGGCGTAATATTTTGTAGTTTGTTCCATGCACAGACTACAAAATATTGCGGGCTTAACGAACTATTCAATGGTAAGCAGCTGTATGGGCTTAACGAACTATTCGATAGTAAGCAGCTGAATCAAGATACTTGTGTCTGTCTCAAATTTAAATTTAAACCTTTTGCCGTTTCTCAAAGAAAAACAAAAGGGGTAGTAGAGGTAGCTGAGGGAACTCGTCGGTTCGAGTGAGCTTCGGTGATTTGGTTCATGAGCTTGACTGCTTTGAGGGCTATTTCGTTAAGCGTTGTCGTTCTAAAATCTTTGAGCTAAGTAACAAAAAAAAATCAGGGTTTTTGACCAACTGCTTCGAAATTATGCCTTCGGCTCTGAACACATTGGAATTTTGATCAGTGACCATCTTGCGTACCGTACCGACTTTCCTCTTTTTGTAGTAAATTCACAGGAGCTCACCTTGTCAGAAAGTACTGCGTTATTGATTACTGTCATGAGGCCATTGATTTTATTGGCTTAAAGTCAATTTTGCATAAACGTTTGGATCTTTTACCTCTCGGAAATGAGGTGAAATTGGTGACCTGTTTCCGCTATGAAAAACCGCTTGGTCGTCGTATTTTTAACTACAGGCAAACCGTTGCTGATTTAAAGTCTTTAAGCGGCAATGAGGATGACAGCTGTTACTGTCATCTTGACAGATTCAGTAAATTTGTCAACCCTTACCACAGTCATATCGCTACTGGTGACCTGGACATAGTGCCTTCTCGAGAACTACGCACACTTATGTCTCTGGGCACTAAATACAGGTTGACACCTCGATTCAAAACTAAGAAATGTGTCTCTATTCTACGCAGTAATTTTTTACATGCGCACTAAAGCTTTCTTATGAGTTTGGTTTTCTCCTCGAAGCCTTTAACGAATGGCTGGGTTCTGTATTATGTGACATTCGTCATGAGCTCGACAAGTTAAAGAGCTCTGGTGTTTGTACCCGGCAGCCACATAATTTTGCTTTGATTAATTCACAAATTCATGAACTTCAAAACTTATTCATTATTTCTCCAGTGGATAAGACTGGTAATAACTTTGCCTTCTTTTGTAAATAGTTCTATCAGGATCTCCTAATACAGGAGATGAGTACCACGGATACTTACACTCCGGTTTCTCAAAACCATAAAAACGTTGTTAAAAAAATAATCGCTCTGCATAAAAGGATAAGACTTAATGTGTCCAACTTAAACTTTCCTTTTATTTATGCCATCCCAAAGTTTCATAAGGAACCTGTTTCCTTCCGTTTCATTACTAGTGGACGCAACTGTTATAATAGTAAAGCGGGTGGGTTGCTTCAGAGATACTTGTACGTGGCTCTTCGCAGGTTGGGTTCGACTTGGATTATTGGGAGCAATAACAGAGTTTTGGAGACACTTGGCTCGGTGACTGTCACATCTGTGAATACTTACGATTTTAAAAACCTCTACACCTCAATTTCATTGAAGGGTCTGTGTCAGGTAGCCCTAAAAATACATACGAAGTTCGAGCCCGGGACTACAGAACAGTATTGGCATTTCCTACTGGATTTCTGTATTAATAACAATTTCGTTACCATGGGCGATGGGCTTTACCTCCAAACTCGTGGTATCCCGATGGGCAGTCGCTTTTCTAGCAGTTTGGCTAATCTCTATCTACATTTTTTTGAGGATAGATATGTTGCCAATCATCCTTTACCTGGGATTGCTCTAAGATATGTTGATGACATCATTGTCATTAACATTCCGAACTTTTTGCGTTGCGCCACTGGCTTGTATCCTGACGACCTTACCCTAGAAAAAACCAACAGATCGTCTACTTATGTTTGTTACCTCGATTTAGAGGTTCAGGTGGACGAGGAGGGAAGAAGTGTGGTAAATTTATTTGATAAAAGAAACTCTTTTGAGTTTGATATCATTCACTACACTCACTGGTCATCCAATATTTCAAAAGTTATACATCGCAATCTACTCATCTCTCAGTTTCATAGAATAGCTAAAATTTGCTCTACACAGCTCTTACTTGTAAAAAATCTGAAAGCTGTTCTTTCTAAATTGCAATCTAACAATTTTCCTAAAAATTTCTTAAGACATCATTTTAACCATTTAATTTTGAACTATAATTCGGTGTCCAAGAGTTTCAAATTACACATTGACATGCTTTATTAACCTAGGACCTAACAATTTTAAATATATAGGTAACATAAATTGCTATTTGGTGGGTCCCTAATAGCTGAAGATCTTATCTACATACACAGTTTTGCATCTTGTCAATTCACACATTATTTGGCTTACCAGGTATTTGCTTAACCAAGACCACCTTTTTTTATCAGTGTATATATTTGGGTTCTTGTGGGTGCTCCGTTCAGTCTTGTTTGACCTTTTGTCATGGCGGGTTTTGTTCTGCCGGTAAGCTTCTAATTATTTTTTTAGTTTTATAAATTTGTTTCTTGGAATTTTTGTGCTTCTAAGAATTTGGTTTTGTGGCCTAGGAAGCATGACCAACCGACAATTTTGGCTTGCCTTGTCGTTTTGTTGGTACTAGAAAGGCCACTCCCACAGGTTGATGCTCTCCTGATGACGGCAAAGTGTTCCAGTTTTCACTTGTTTTGAAATTTTTGTATTTCTGTTCTGTAATATTTTCATTATATATATATATCATCGTCGTCATCATCGTCGTCATCATCGTCATCATCATCATTGTCAACCATTATCAATCCACTGCTGGACGCAGGTCTCCCCACGTTTCCTCCACAACGGTCTGTCTTGTGCCAGTCTCCTCCATGTCACTCCCGCATACTTTCGAATTTCATCCACCCATCTCCCATGTGGTCTTCTTCTGGGTCTTTTCCTGTCCCTTGGAACCCAATCTAAACTTTCGGCTGTCCATCGATGGTCTGTCCTTCTGGCAGTATGCCCAGCCCATTGCCATTTCAAGGATTTAACTCTGATCATAATGTCTTCCACTCTAGTCATTTTTATATGTTCCAGGCACTAGGCGAACCGTACTGTCCGATGACAAGCAGTCAACAGTGAGGCACGAGTAGAACGTTGGCTCCCGTAGCCCAGTGGGCGTTCAGTAGTGTTTCAAACTTGGGCGGTGGAGTGACCAATCTGTGCTGTACCGACAATGCCTCCACGATCGAAGTCGCTCAGATCACCACGTTTACCCTGTTCGTTGACTGCGATAAATTGTTGAGAATCCATGCTGTCCGCCTATTTATCGCCTGCGTTCGGTTTGGGTCTGGTCCACTCTGCGCGGGGATGCCCATGCCAATTACCCATCATCCCTATCTCTAATGTTTTGTCTACTGAGGGTATGTGACTTTTACTTTTTGTTAGTTTGTCTTAAATTCCACTTCTTTACTGTTTTAAACAAGTTCCTGGATCATACACTGCAACACTGAGGGGGGAGGAGAAACTTGCAAAAACTACTATGATTCACGCGTGTAAACGTTATGAATGAGAAAAACGCACATATATATCAACAGTATTACTAATTCAAAAATGTATTCAGAAGAAAAAAGTGGAATATTGGAATTTCTAAGACACTTGTGTACCGAAGCCGGTTGCTACGCCAGAGCAATGTTTCATAATCTTCTACGGCGGATTCTCGCGTGTCATACACGTACCAACATAATAAGTAATAAAAGTAAACATGTACACAAGTTGTAGTAACTGCCACAGTTAGCATGCACTTTTCTCCAGGAGCTAAATAAATGATAAATGGGTGACGTCAATAAATTATAAAAAATATTGAATTGTAATATTCGCACATTATTGAGTTGTTTGTTTTATCATTACTCCGGAGGTCCAATACACGACACATGAACGACAACAATAGGTTATAGAAAATGTTTAATTGTAATAGTCACATAGTTCTGAGTTTGTTTTTTTTATTATGATTACTCCTGAAGCCAAATAAACGATAAATGGACCATGTCAATAAGTTATAGAAAATGTTGAATTGCAATAGTCGTACACTATTGAGTTTTTCTTATTATTTCTCCAGAAGCCAAATAAACGATAAATGGACGACGTCAATAAGTTATCAAAAATGTTGAATTGCAATAGTCGTACATTATTGACTTGTTTGTTTTATTATTACTCCGAAGGTCCAATAGACGATACATGGACATCAATAAGTTATAAAAAAATTTTAATTGTAATAGTCGCACAGTTTTGACTTTTTTAATTATTACTCCGGAAGCCAAATAAACGATAAATGGACGATGTCAATAGGTCATAGAAAATTTTGAATTACAATAGTCGCACATTATTGAGTTGTTGTTGGTTTTTTTTTTTTTCCGGAAGCCATATAAACAATAAATGGACGACGTCAGTAAGGTATAGAAAATGTTGAATTGTAATAATCGCACAGTTTTGACTTTTTTAATTTTTACTCCGGAAGCCAAATAAACGATAAATGGACGATGCCAATAGGTCATAGAAAATTTTGAATTGCAATATTCGCACATTATTTAGTTGTTGTTTTTTTTTCCGGAAGCCAAATAAACGATAAATGGACGACGTCAGTAAGTTATAAAAAATGTTTAATTGTAATAGTCGCACAGTTTTGACTTTTTTATTATTACTCTGGAAGCCAAATAAACGATAAATGGACGATGTCAATAGGTCATAGAAAATTTTGAATTGCAATAGTCGCACATTATTGAGTGTTTTTTTTTGTTGTTGTTTTTCCGGAAGCCAAATAAACGATAAATGGACGACCTCAGTAAGTTATAAAAAATGTTGAAGTGAAATAGTCGCACAGTATTGACTTTTTTATTATTACTCCGGAAGCCAAATAAACGATAAATGGACGATGTCAATAGGTCATAGAAAATTTTGAATTGCAATAGTAGCACATTATTGAGGGGTTTTTTTGTTGTTTTTCCGGAAGCCAAATAAACAATAAATGGACGACGTCAGTAAGTTATAAAAAATGTTGAATTGTAATAATCGCACAGTTTTTTTTATTATTACTCCGGAAGCCAAATAAACGATAAATGGACGATGCCAATAAGTTATAGAAAATTTTGAATTGCGATAGTCGCACATTACTGAGGGTTTTTTTTTTGTTTTTGTTTTTCCGGAAGTCAAATAAACGATAAATGGACGACGTCAGTAAGTTATAAAAAATGTTGAATTGTAATAATCGCACAGTATTGACTTTTTTTATTATTACTCCGGAAGCCAAATAAACGATAAATGGACGATGTCATAGAAAATTCTGAATGGTCATAGAAAATTCTGAATTGCAATAGTCGCACATTATTGAGGTTTTTTTTTTGGTATTTTTTTCCGGAAGCCAAATAAACAATAAATGGACGACGTCAGTAAGTTATTAAAAATGTTTAATTGTAATAGTCGCACAGTTTTGACTTTTTTAATTATTATTCCGGAAGCCAAATAAACGATAAATGGACGATGTCAATAGGTCATAGAAAATTTTGAATTGCAATAGTCGCACATTACTGAGGTTGTTTTTTTTTTTTTTTGTTTTTCCGGAAGCCAAATAAACAATAAATGGACGACGTCAGTAAGTTATAAAAACTGTTGAATTGTAATAATCGCACAGTTTTGACTTTTTTCATTATTACTCCGGAAGCCAAATAAACGATAAAGGACGATGTCAATAAGTTACAGAAAATTTTGAATTGCAATAGTCGCACATTATTGAGTTGGTTTTTTTTTATATAATTTCTCCGGAAGCCAAATCAACGATAAATGGACGATGCTAGTAAGTCATGCAAAATGTTGAATTCTAATAATCGCACAGTTTGGAGTTATTTTCATTGTTTCTCCGGAAGCCAAATAAACGATAATTGGACGATGTCAGTAAGCTATAGAAAACTTTGAATTGCAATAGTCGCACATTATTAAGTTTTTTTAATTATTACTCCGGTAGTCAAGTAAACGATATATGGACGATGTCAATAAGTTATAGAAAATGTTGAATTGCAATAGTCGCATATCTATTGAATTTTTTTATAATTTCTTCGGAAGCAAAATAAACGATAAATGAACGACGTCAATAAGTTATAGAAAATGGCAAATTGCAATAGTCTTACATTATTAAGTTTTTTATTATCACTTTACTCGCATTTAACTGTTTAGCCAACAACCGAAGAAATTTTAAAGAAAATAACATAAAGTTATATAATACAATAAAAATTACTTATGCGTTGAAATTTCCACGTTAGCTGGTTAAATGGTTAACGTTGCTTCTTCCTTAATACGTTTTGGAGTTTGAGAAGTATTAACTTTTCACTTTATCAAGTCAAAGCTAAGAACTCAAAATTGTACATTCGAAAATCATCTATGCAGAACAGAAGTAACTGATCAATAAGCGTGTGTCTAAGACCTGCATCAGTGCTCCTATTTTACGAAGGTCCTACCGTAAAAACTGAGAGTAAATTTTTTTAGTTAGTAACAGAGCAAAAGGGAAAAATAACCACGTAGACGACTAACTGAATTAATGAAGTACCTATGGCAACAGTTATTGGCCGTGGTAGACGATTCTAGTTTTGTTATTGCTCAGTTGTTTAAGGAACGTCTGCATTTCGCCATGCAGCCATAGAGGTGAGTGATTCAGAGTTAAAAAGTGTACGATAAAATTTTGCTATCGTTTGGGCAAAACGACTCCAGAAACAGTTGGTTTAATGAAAAAGCTTACAAAGATTAATGTTTGAGTGAGTCAGCGATTTTTAGATGGCACCATGATTACAAAAAACGGCGTTTGTTGGCAGAGCACGCTCCTAGGCCTGGTTGACTTGAAAGTGTTGTTACGGAGCGTATTGTTAACACTGTTAGGAAAATCCTGCAAAAAATCAGCGAGTGACGTGTGAAGACATAGGGGCGTCAACTAATATTTCAAAAACGTCGGCATACAGCATTCTACGTGACAAATTACTGCTGCATTGTGTGTTTTCCAGACGGGTACCTCATCACCTGACGAGAGAACAATTGTTAGGCAGAGTTCAGGTGTGTCATGAGTGGAAACAAATGATTGCAAAGGATCCAAACTTTCTAAACACAGTAATAACTACCGATAAAACATGGGTCCGCTATGTTGACCCCCTCACAAAGCGCGGAACGAGTATCTGGAAACACACAGGCTCGTCTCCTCCGAAAAATGCCCGCCAAATCAAATCAGCTGGGAAGGTGATGATGATAATTATCTTTGATCCTAAAGGTGTAGTCTTCCAGCATGCCGTTCCTCCACAAATTACTGCCAATGCTGAGTATTACATTTCAGTCTTGAAGCGTCTGCAACGACACATATCGATTAAGCAACCGGAACTGGTGGACAAGTGGACTGTACACCATGATAACGCCCGCTTACATGTGGCTACTTGTGTTCAACATTATCTTATGAAATGCAGTATTGAAATCATGCCACATCCTGCCTACCGTCCTGATCTCTTCCCGTGCGATTTCTGGTTGTTTCCAACAATGAAGAAGAAGTTCCGTGGCGCAAGATTCAACACAGATGCTGACGTTTTTCAAGCTGTACAGGGGTCGCTTAATCTGCTTCCACGAAATGCCTTCGCCATATGCTTTGAGAAGTGGACTGAACGATTGGACCGTTGAATATCATCCGAGGGAAGATTCTTTGAGAAAGAATAATATATTCTGGTGCACCTATATTTTTTTCATTTTGTGTGATTTTACTCTCAGTTTTCATGGAACGGCCGTTGTAGTTTCGTCCAGCTAATCGAGAAACAAACGAACAAAGCAAAAACGAAAAGATTCCTGGGAGGCACATCTCAAATTCGTGTTACTTTAGTAGGAAATTCTCCAGCTCTCAACATTTTCTCGCAGTGTAACGATACCGGGCATACATGATAAAATGCGAAAAATTGAAATAATTGTACCGAGCGTTCGAGTAAACTGGCTTCCGTAAATTATATGGAACAAAAATTAATTTTCAAATTTCTTAAAAACTCTACGGAGTTTTCATACGAAATTTAAAGAGAAAATCAGATATTAATTATAAAACAAATAGCTAAGAAGTATGTAGAAACACAAATTTGCCGGCGGAGGGATTAGAACCCACGCATCAACCCTCTGGAGCGAGATGATCTACCGACTAAACTAAACCGACGGAATTCATATCCGCAGATTTGCCTTCTTGACATGTGCTTCACCTGTGTAGTACGTCACATCATCTCCCACTTTAAAGCGAAGAAGGCCGCCCCAGTGGCGCAGTGGTCTGAGCGATGGCTTACGACCATTCGTCCGAGAAGGGTCCGGGTTCGAATCCCGTTGACGCATGGATGTTGTGTTGGTCTTTCAGCGCTGGCTCTCTCCCTTCCCTGGAACCAAAGGCCCTAAATTAGAGACGGGCGACTGCTTATAGTCCAGTGAGTTGCTCATAGGAGTCATTAAACCTCCAATCGAAAGAAGAAAAACAGATGCAAAGAAGGAATTTTTCGTTATTTTTTTTAATGAAAGATTTCAAGACCAAGGTGAGCAACTCAATGGGCTATAAGCAGTTGCCTTCTCCCTAATGTAGGGCCACTGATTCCACTGAAGGAACAGAGCCAGTGCTGTAAAGCTGGAGCACGGTGTATGATAGTCAGGTGATACAATTCCCCATTGAGTTAACAGACAAGATAAATGGATTGTTAATGACATAGCTCAACAGGCGGCGTGCAGAAGTTGTGGGACGATTTGTTACTCTAATCATCATAGGAATACATAGCGTTTATGATTTCCTCAGTGCTAAATCTGTGGTTATCACAAGTTTTTTTTATTATTAATTACATTGCGTAGTTGTGTACAATAGTATTGAAATTCGAGACACGTTGAAGTTTTCCTGCGGAAGTTAAAGCACGTCAACTCTTTTTTACGCTTCTTCAACCGTAGCGCATATGCTCAAACTTTGTCCGTCCGTCTGTCTGCCTGTCTTCCCGGACGATTACTCGCGTAAAAATGGTTTGATTCCGATGAAATTTTAGAATGGGGTAGGGAACAACCTGAGTGCAAACCGTATTGAAAATGGGCGAAATGGGGTCAAATGTAAGGACATAGGAGCGGGATCCATTCCATCGCCCTTATGCATCATACTTACGCAAAATTGCTTCGATTGCGACAAAACTTTATCATGTTGTTCCGCAGATATATTGACATTGTTCTGTTGAATATCATCAAAATGGGGTCAAAGGTCTGGGCACAGGAGCGAGATTTATTAAACAGTCATTATCCTCATAACTTGACTCAAACTGCTTCGATTGCGACAAAACTTTAGTATGTTGTTCCAGGGGTACACTGAACCGGTTCTGTTTAATGTCATCGAAATGGGGTCAACAATCAGGGCACAGGAACGAGATTTATTCCACAGTCATTATCTTCATAACTTGAGTAACGATTTCAGGTATGTTGGAAAGCGTATCATAATCAACGCATTGCATGATTTTATTAACTTGTAAACTTAGGAAACTAAAATTAATAGTGCAGCTGTGTGTCGGACTGAGATTAGTTTAATTCTTACGTTTTTGATATGGGGCAAAATCATTTTGTATCGAATTATCGGACAGATTATTCGACATGTAAAGAACGTTTATCAACTTTTAGAGCCCGTTGACTTATCCTTTGATATCAACAGAAGTGTAAGTTGTTTACGTTATACATGCGCCGCCGTTTTTATATGTATAAATGTCGGCCCGCATAAACCCGCAGTAATCCCGTATAAACATTTCGTTTGTTTGTTTTTTCTAATTAAAAAAAAAGCTATTTTCCGATGGAAACAACTATTCACACGTCGCTTTTCTACGGACATTGATGAGCCGTTACATTGACCTCCTACCTAATAAGCTGTTGGGCTTCCTTTAGCCCGCAAAACAACTATCACTCGGCGAGGCATCGATTCGATGAGGTGGCGATAGGTATCCTGGGGTATCTGGTACCATAATGTCAACAGCAAGTCCTCCAATTCCAGTACATTTCGAAGTGACGGTGATTTAACGCTATCCCGCTTTTCCAAGTCGAAACACAAATGTTCAATTGGGTTCGTGTCAGGTGAATTTGGAGGCCAGGGCATTAGCAGAAAGTCACCAGCATGTTCCTCGAAACACTCCTTGACGATTCTGGCAGTGTGACATGGCGCATTATCTTGTTGGTAATGACCATCACCAGCAGAGAACATAGTTGCCATGAATGGGTGAACTTGGTCAGCAACGATGTTCAGAGTACTGACAGCTGTCAGGCATTGTGCTATTGGGATAATGAAGCCTAAGGTGTCCCAAGAAAACATCGCCCACACCATAACACCGCAGCCGTTCCCCTATTTCCGACCAACAGTGCATGCAGGTGTCATAGCCTCCGTTGATGATCGGCGTATCCTCGCCCGACCGTTTACGTAATGCACTAGGAATCTTGATTCAACAGACTAGGCCACTTTCTTCCAATCATCCACGGTTCAATCTCGATGATTTTGAGTCATTTCATGCGTTGTTGGCGATGACGTGTAGTGAGCATGTGTACCAGGCTGGGTATTCGGCTACGCAGGCCCATGCGCAGAAGGCTGCGATAAACTGTATGCTGTGACACTACACTGATCACTACCCTCTGGTGTAGCTGCGGGGGATTTATCACACTGTGTCCCTGCAGTTGCTGTGAACAAAGCGCGACAGTCTCCACTGCCTTCTGGTATCAGTGAGCTGTCGGCGACACACGACTGGACGGCGGTTCGTCGTTTGGCCATCTGTGCACCACTTTTGATACTTACTCACTACAGCGGCACGTGGACAACCCACAAGCCGCGCCGTGCCATCGCAATTTGCCCTTTATCAAACTCCGATAAATCGGCAGCTTTTCCCATTCTGACACCGAACACTCTACTAACCGAAAGCCGGGCCTTTGGTTATATACTGCTCTGTGAACTTAACCTGTGCCGCTATTCGGTCATCAGGCGCGAATTTCTCTAAGCTGAGAGTGGCCATAATATATTTGCTCATCGGTGTATGAAAAATGAAATATTTCTACATAAAGTGTGGAAACATGAAATACAATTCATGTCTACTAATCAATATGATTATCAAACCGAAATATGCATATTGTAACATCACAGACTCGCCACGTAAACGAGCAAAATAATTTATTTGCATTTAATTCTTACAAATAGCATTAAATTTTACGATTACTATTACACTTCATTACACAACCTCAGAATACTCGATCTTACCCAGTTACCATATGTCTCACCCGTTTGAAATCCAAAGAAAATAGACAACGAACTCTCCAGTGCCCACAGGTCATCACACCCGAAGTCACGAGACATGGCTGTTTCGCACCTAGTACGGTGTAGGAGCACCCTTGGAATTTAAAACTGCTTGAATCCTCTTTGGAATGGACGCACACAAGTCCTGGATGGTAGTAAGTGGTATGCTGTACCATTCTTCGTGCAGAAACTGCTCCAATTCCTTGAGAGGCGCCAGAGAAAGATAACTTTTTGCACTCTGACCACAGGGGCTCAATAATGTTTACGTCCGGTATTTGTGCAGGCCAGAAAAGGTGTGCAACTTCCTCCTCATGTTCCTCAAACCACGATTGGACAGTTCGACTTCTGTGAATCGGGACACTTTCATCTTAAAAGGTTCAATCCCATGACGGAAACAATGTATGCGCCATCGAATGCACATGGTCGGCCAAAAGAGTAACATAGTCACCACTAGTGATCCATCCATGTAAGGTGATAATGGGACCAGCTGCAAACCACGAGATCATGGCCCAAACCATTACGGAACCGCCCCCATGTTTCATTGTAGGAAGAAGACAGTCTGGGTTGTAGGATTCTGTAGATGTTATCCACACGTGAACCCATCCTGTGGTGGGGAACAGTAAGAAACTTGATTCATCGGAAAACAAGACATGTTTCCATTAATTCGCAGTCCACGTTTACATGTTCCTGGCACCACTGTAGTCTCCGTTTCATATTCACCTGTGACACCAGGGGTTTTGCAATCGCAACAGTGCAGTAAATATTGTGCTTATGCAATTTCCTTCTCACGGTATGGGTCGGCATTGGGTTTTGCCGATGTGTATTTAACTCAGCAGTCACTTTCGTTGCCGTGGTCTTCCTCCTTGAGGTCACAATCCTCTATAATGTCCTCCTGTCTCTCGCAGTGAGTTTTGTTTTCCTTCCACAATTGTGTCTCGCAGATGATGTTGTACCGTGAACATTGTATGCTGTCATGACCTTCGACACGGTACCTCTCGATACCCCCAATACCTGTACCACTGTGGTTACCGACGCACCAACCAGACGGACTCCTACAATCTGCCCTCTTTGGAACTCCAACAGGTCACTCATTGTGCCTTCACCTGGAACGAAATTATGCAAACCCCGATTTACAATACAATCATACAGATCCTGGAGACTATAAGTAACACGTTTTTACAAAAACAATTGTAGCTACATGTTCGTTTCACTCAAAAAGCAGCACATACCAGAGTCACTTTCAGCGAGGTGTTACCATTAATTTCGGCAACCCCTGTACTTCCCTTTCAGAAGATGAATACAAAACAAGAAGTGCTTACTGTTACCATTATGGGCCGTAGACATGTACAAATTTATATTCAGTAAACCTCAACAATGTCAATTTGTTAAAATGTTTTTTTTTAATGCTGGACCAAATTAATCAACTAAGGTCTTTTCCAGAGGAAGCCATTTCATTTTCACATTACCAGAATATAAGCTTCAGCGGTCCCTTTAAATTTCACCTAACGACAGAAATGTCATAAATATACTAACGTGCGAGTGTTTTATGTGCCCAAAAGCACTTTTTATGTGAATGTAAATTTAAAAAAGGAATGTTAAGAAAACTGCTAGGATTGTTCATCAAACAGTCTACACTCATTTTGAATAGCCAGAAGAATACTCTGTTCACAGTTAACGCAATAATAAATAATAACAGCTGTAAACATACGGTATAGATATTTATATAAACTCCAAAAAATCTAACTAAGATTTTATGAGACTAGGATATGGTCTGCATTGTAAAAGTGCACGTGAAGTCACTTCATTTTCACATTATCAGAACATAAGCTTCAGGGTTTCCCTCAATTTGTTAAAATGTTTTTTTTTTAAGTGCTGGACCAAATTAATCAACTAAGGTCTTTTCCAGAGGAAGCCATTTCATTTTCACATTACCAGAATATAAGCTTCAGCGGTCCCTTTAAATTTCACCTAACGACAGAAATGTTATAAATATACTAACGTGCGAGTGTTTTATGTTCCCAAAAGCCCTTTTTATGTGAATGCAAATTTAAAAAAGGAATGTTAAGAAAACTGCTAGGATTGTTCATCAAACAGTCTACACTCGTTTTGAATAGCCAGAAGAATACTCTGTTCACAGTTAACGCAATAATAAACAATAACAGCTGTAAACATACAGTATATATATTTATATAAACTCCAAAAAAACTAACTAAGATTTTATGAAACTAGGGTATGATCTGCATTGTAAAAGTGCACGTGAAGTCACTTCATTTTCACATTACCAGAACATAAGCTTCAGGGTTTCCCTTAAACCTCACCTAATAACAGCAACATTATAAATAAACCAACGTGCGTGTGTTTTATATGTGTGCATATATACTCGTACTTTTTCTCTGAATATAAATTTAAAAAAGAAACCTTAACAAAACTGCTAGGATTGTTTATGAAACAATCTACGCTAATTTTAAACAGCCAGAAGAATACTTAATCTCAAAGACTACAGTCTTGTGACACTTATATATATATATATATATATATATATATATATATATATATATATATATATATATATATATATATATATATATTAAGGTAATACAACGTAGTTTGTCACAATTTTTTTTCAAACCAAACCATGGTTTCGCTGGGTACTGACCTAGCTTCATCAGGCCGAATAGCACGTAAATATTCAAATTCTATCATCATCATCATCATTGTCAACCATTATCAATCCACTGCTGGACGAAGGTCTCCCCAAGTTTCCTCCACAACGGTCTGTCTTGTGCCAGTCTCCTCCATGTCACCCCTGCATACTTTCGAATTTCATCCACCCATCTCCCATGTGGTCTTCTTCTGGGTCTTTTCCTGTCCCTTGGAATCCAATCTAAAATTTCGGCTGTCCATCGATGATCTGTCCTTCTGGCAGTATGTCCAGCCCATTGCCATTTCAGGGATTTAACTCTGATCATGATGTCTTCCACTCTTGTCATTTTTCGGATCCACGAGTTCCTCTTCTTATCTCTCCTGGTTACACCAAGTATGCACCTCTCCATGCTGCTTTGAGTTGTCTGCAGCCTTTGTATGTCTCTTTTAGTTAAGGTCCACGTCTCTGCACCATACGTAAGCACTGGAAGGATGCATTGATCAAACACTTTTCTTTTAAGACATAATGGCATATTGCTCTTGAAAATTATGCTGTTTCTTCCAAAAGCTCTCCAGGCAAGTTTTGTACGCCGATTAATTTCTTCATCAATGTGACCCTCACTTGATATCTGCTGTCCAAGATAAACGTACGTGTTTGTAATCTCCAGCTTTTCTCCATCAATCGATAAATCTTCATTTCTTGTAAAAGCATTGAACATCACTTTTGTCTTCTGAAAGTTCATTTTTAATCCCACTTCTTTACTCTTGTCAGCAAGTTCCTGGATCATACTCTGCAGCTCTGATGGGGTAGTTGCAAAAATGACTACGTCATCAGCAAACCGAAGGTGGGTTAGATAATCTCCATTAATCTTTATCCCCTTGTTTTCCCAGCTCAGTGACTGAAAAACACCCTCCAATGTGGCATTAAAGAGCTTCGGAGATATGGTGTCACCTTGTCTCACTCCCTTTCCAATTTTTATGTGTGTTGTATTTTCAAACAGCCTAATCTTTGCACTTGCATTTTCATAGATGTTATTAATAATATTAATGTATGCATCTTCAATACCGCAGGTTTTCAGAGCCATTGTAACTGCTGATGGTTTCACCGAATCAAAGGCTTTTTCATAATCGATAAAAGCCATGCACAATGGCAGTGCATATTCCCTCGCTCTTTCAATTAGTTCTCTCAGCACATGGATATGATCTATTGTGCTGTAGCCACTCCTGAATCCAGCTTGTTCTCTCGGTTGAGCCATGTCCAGTGTTACCTTCAAGCGGTGTGAAAGAACTTTAGTGAAGATTTTATAAACTACTGATAGGAGGCTGATAGGTCTGTAGTTTCCGAGATCCTCAATGTCACCTTTCTTATGTAGCAGGATCATTGTAGCGGTGTTCCAATCCTCAGGAATCTTTCCTTCATTAAGGCATCGAGTGAAAATTTGGGCGAGTACTGTTTCGATTTCTCCACTTGCTTCTTGTATGATGTCTACAGTTATTCCATCTTCTCCTGGAGCTTTTCCCCGCTTCATGTTCTTTATTGCATGTGCAACTTCTGCTGGAAGGACTGGAGGAACTCTGGTACTGGTATCTTTCATGATGTCTGGAGTGCATGTATCAGCCCTTTCATATAATTTGGAGTAGAAATCTTTCACTCTTGTCAAAATTTCGCCTCTATTTCTTGTTACAGAACCATCTTTTTTCTCAGTGCCATAATCTGTTTTCTTCCCTTACTGAGATGTCCCTTTGCTATCTTTAGGCTTTGGTTGTTTTCAATTGCTTTCCTCACTAGTTCACAGTTGAATTTCCTTACGTCTTCAGTGATACTTTTTCGTACTGTCTTGCATAGCTCTATATATTCCACTTTGGAAGTCACATCTTCTTTAGTTGTCCTCATCTCTCTTCTTTTTTGCATCAACATTTTCGTTTTTCCTGATAATTTATTTACATGCAACTTGTTCTTAGACCCAGCTAATTTTGTTGCTGTTTCCATAAGAGCTTTGGTTACTTTTCTGTTAACTTCAGAGATGTCCACTTCTTCCGATGTTAGGCCTTCTAAAGCAGAGAACCTGTTCTTCAGCTCCAACTTGAAGGTATTATGGTGTTTTTTAAGGTTCGTTATGTCAATAGATTTTGTTTGTCTTATGAGCTTGCCACGTTCAAGTTTAGTGTTGAGGTGCATCTTACATCTCACCAATCTATGGTCACTACCTGTGTTGAACTTGTTTAGCACACTGCAGTCTTCTATGACGAATTTTTTGTTACACATAATAAAATCAATTTCACTTGTCGTCCCATTTGGATGTCTCCATGTCCATTTCCTGTGTGGCTTTTTCTTGAAGAAGGAGTTCAAGATGAAAAACCCTTCTGCCTCTGCAAACTCTACGAGAGTATTTCCACGCTGGTTTCTGTTGCCGTGACCGAATTTACCTACTGAAGTTTCATTCTGTTGCCGTTGCCCTATTTTTGCATTGAAATCTCCCGTAATTATTTTCAAGTGCTGCTTACCTTTATTATTTAGATGACAAATTTCCTCATAAAATTCTTCAATTTCTTCTTCAGGATGACTTGTGGTGGGTGCATAAGTTTGAATAATCTGAGCCTGGTATCTTTTCGAGAGTTGGATAACAAGCCGTGCAGCTCTGTCAGAGGAACTTTCAACTTCTACAACTTTATCCTTCAGTTTCTTGTTTATTATAAATTCAACACCACTAGTTCTGCCAGTATCTGTCCCACGACAGTAGAAGAGATGTCCACTTTTCAGTTCGATGAGATCTTCTCCCTTTCTCCTTACCTCACTTAGCCCCACGATGTCCCACTTGATCCTTTGTAGTTCCTCTTCCAATTCAAGAAGCCTTGAATCAGAAGATAGGGAGCGTCCATTGTACGTTGCCAAGGTCAGCATCAGATGGCAGCCTAGTCCGGTCCTCCGGGGATTCTTAGCACCCTCTGCCTTCATGTCGCACTGGCCGCTGCCTTGGCCAGGTACATTCCAGCTGCCGGAGACTGAGGGCCAAGATTTAAGACATCATAAATGGTGTTTAATTAGCCAGAAGAACACTTTGTTTAGAGTTAAAGCAATGATAAATAACAGAGGCTATTAACATGTGAAGATCCAAAGTACAAACGCAAAAAGTTAACGTAACTTGGAAACGCGCTGCATTCAAAATATGCACGTACATAAACATCAGTACATCCATGTATTTAATAAAGGGCCGCGGGTGGCCTAGTGGACAACGTTAATGACTGCCGCGAAAAGGACCTCAGGTTCGATCCTAGGCAGGAACGAACGCTCGATCCACTAAATATCCGCCGTGCGTTAGATGGGCACGTTAAGCCGCCGGCCCCAGGGTACTGGCCCCCGGTAATAAATAAGGGCGTCTTCCTCCCCCTTTCTACTTCGCTTCCGTGTCACTTTCCTATCGGGCACTCTAGCCCAAATCTCCTAGCTTTCTATTTCTAAGGATTGTTTATGACCTGGGGTCAGACAATCCATTCCTAAAATCCTCTACATAGGATCTGATCTGTATTTAATACACATTTCACCTCCTAATGAGCACATTTGCTTGGGGCAGCAGTTATGAATTTTTTTACATTGCTGTATTTTGTGATCTACAAGTTTTCTCGTCTTATGGCATTCAGTCATTTCCTGCATAAAAGGCGTGTGGCATTTCTTAACTAACTCGTATTAAATAATTAGCTAATCGCCTGTTCCATGCACTGGTGAAAAAGCTGTGACTGAAATTTTTATAACACGAATCGTAAAATACATATACATAACTACAGTTATTTGCAAAAGTTTAAGACCACCTGTCAATTTATTGAAAATTAAGATTTTCAAAGAAACAACTAATTGCTAGTCAGAGATATATAAAAAGAATACACCACAGATGAATACTTACATTATTTAGAACACAAAAAGACCGAAATCAGTACTTTGCGTGGTCACTTTTCTCTTTTTGTAACGGACAGAATACGATGTGGCATACTCTCAATGAGGGATTTGCAGAAGTCATTTGAAGTGTCTTTGCGCCACACGTACTTTATCCCGTCAATCAAAGCATGGGAGTTTGATGACTGTTTTTCTGCTACCTAATCTTTTAAGGGGATTAGTCCTGCAAAAACAAAAATTTTATGTACATTTTTTTATTTCAATTTTTTTGTCCACAGAGTTTGCTGAATCGAATGGTATACGACACTTAAGCAAAGCAGAGGAAAAGGAGTATGACGCGGGAGGCTTCTAGTCACAGGTCTTCTTCGTTGTTTGCCTCCCCTGAAAAGTTGTGGTTTTGTACATTTAGGAACATTTTTCTCATAAACCACTGAAGATAATGGCTTAAAATTTTTTATACCTTACTGTATATATCAACAACCGCCTGAACTAGAACCATGACTAAATAATGCACTCAATTAAAATAATAAATACAATTGCTAATGAAAACGTCAGCAAAATCTACAGCAATTTTGATTAATTAATACAAAATTAATTAATTGACCGATTGCGGTAATTCTAGTTCAGGTGTTGTATAATATCCTTAAGAAAATGCATGCTACGTTTGCAATCGATAGGCCAAGTCTATCGTGAGAAACATATACCTAATGTATACATCGAGACCTCCTATAAGGTTAACATGCGAAGCCTAAAAAGGGAGACCTCCCATAAGGTTAACATGCGAAGCCTAAAAAGAGAGACCTCCCATAAGGTTAACATGCGAAGCCTAAAAAGGGAGACCTCCCATAAGGTTAACATGCGAAGCCTAAAAGGAAGACCTCCCATAAAGTTAACATGGGAAGCCTAAAAAGGGAGACGTCTCATAAGGTTAACATGGGAAGCCTAAAAAGGAAGACCTCCCATACGGTTACCATGGGAAGTCTAAAACGTGACTGGTCCCCTTAAAATGGTCCACAAATTTTTGATGGGGTTAAGGTCGGAACTATTACCGGGCCAGTCAAGCACAATTATGCTTTTCCTCTGCAGGTAATCCTTTATTGTCTTTGATCTGTGTCACGGAGCACCATCATGCATAAAGATTGTGCATCTGTGCACATGCATATGAGTTAACAGCTTCTCACGTAACATTTCCGCATAAAAAGGACCAGTCATGGTAATGCCTGTCGACAAAAAGGATAATGAAACAGTACCGGATGCTGACATAGCACCCCATATCATCGGATTAGGCGGATGTCTCACGGTGCTGATTGTGTATTTTTCGTCAAACCTTTTGCCTTTTGGTCGTCGAACATGTGATTTACGTGATTAAAATTGCCGCACAGTTGATTCACCGGGAAAAAGAACTTGGTTCCGATCTTCAGCATTCCATGATTGATGACACTTCGTAAACTGGAGTCTCTTCTTTTTCATGACAGAGGTTAGTCTAGGTCCATATGCAGGTTTATGAGACTTTAAAAGAAAATCTTTGCTAAGACGTCGGGAAACAATGCTGATACTAATATCAGAACCTTTCGAATGTAGAAATGCCTTTATTTTCTTGCACGAACTCCTCGGAGAAAGCATAACTATTCGCCTTATGGTATTGTCATCTCGTGAGGTTGTTCTCCTTGGACGTCCACTTCTCTTTCGGACGCTAAATTCACCTGTATGTTGATATTTCACGATCATATTATGAATAACAGTCTTGCTCACATTGACCTTTCTGTATATGTCACGTTCGGAGTATCCTTCATGATATAAAGTCACTATTTGTGCCCTCGGAGTAACACTTAATGACTCTTTTCTGCCCATTTTTCGCTATGTAGAAAATATGTAAAAAAATTCTCAGCATGAAACTCAGAAGCAAATTGATGCTCGCACGCTTCCCCCCCCAACTCTATCAACAGCTGCTTCTGTAGGATGATGCAACACCGACAGGATATTGAGTAATACAGATAGTAAGCGACGCAATTGGCAGCAATCTCCTAATACCAACAGGTGGTCTTAAACTTTTGCAAATGGCTGTATAATAAACGGTTGAATTATTAACGGGCAGTCTATAAGATAGGTCACCAACAACAAAATTTTCGTAATATTCCCATGAGAAAAGTCTCTTATATAGGTTAATGGATTTTAACCCGTCATATGTTGGTCACAGTACGTTATCATATAATGTAAAAATTTAGGTAATAAAAATGTTGTTAACTAAAGGTCATGAAAGATTTCTTGATATACAACGTTTTGTGTTATTGCCATTTGAATCTTCAAAAGATTTCTTTGCAGTTCATTGTGTTTGGCAAAAAATTTTATGTGCTGCGGGTTTTTTTTTTTTTTTTTATCTTGATAGCGCAACATCGAGTTGACCATGAGCAAAACAGGATCTCTTAGGATGACATCACCATGATCAAAGGATCAACCTTGTGCCTTATTCATAGTCATTGCATAGGCCGGAATTATGGGGAGCTGGCGTCGCTTTGGAATGACGTAGACAATGATGGCGTGCCTCCTTTTCAGCGGAGCACTCGAGTATATACAAAAAATCCAGCAAATTCACAACGTTACTTAATTGACTTGAGTATTCTTAGTCCGAATCTGGATCCAACTGAATGTTAGATGTCTGCACGAACCTGGCCTGGTCCGAAAAAACGAACCTGTACTACAAGGTACAGGTTCGGTTTTTTTTTTTTTTTTTTTTGTGCTCCTAGATCTAATAATGGAATTACAATTACTATCATCATTCACCACTAACAATGGAATTTCAAATTATTATTATCATTCGCCATTGGAGGCCATAATTATCGGGGTCGAAATGAAGTCGTTTCTCTTACTAACTTTATTTTATTTTCCGGTATTTCTCCTTGATTTTACGTATCGTGCGATAGCGGTGAGCTTAGTTCCGATTTCGGCCACCTGATAAAAGCTGATGGCACTACAAGAATGACGTCAGAGCGTGAAGTTAAGCTCTAAAATTTGTTCGTGTAAATAAAATGAATCAAGGGACTTTTCATTGGATCACCTGTTTATTTATTAAGTAATGAAGAAAAAAACTGTTAAATACCTGGACCCACATCGACAAAATAAGTAAGAGTAGGCGAAGGTAGAATCTCTCCTGGTCTTTGATTTCAACAGTGTACATTCTTCCAACAACAGCATTATGCGGAATGAGCGCCCATTTGGACGAAAAGTTCTTTTTATGAATTCTTTTTCATGAAATAAAATAACGCTGATTCCTTTTTACGAAGTTACTCTACAATGCGAAGAAAATGAAATAAAACACGACATAACACCTACGTAACAGATATATACATCACAGTGAATCAAAACTACTCCTGCGGTTACTTTCTTACAATTCTACTTATTCCTTTTTGTGAAATAAAATAACGCTGATTCATTTTGATGAAATTACTCTGCAATGCGAAGAAAATGAAATAAAACACGACGTAACACCTACGTAGCAGAACAAACGCCGCAGACAGTTGTTGGAGCACGTGCGTATTGCCACAGATGAAGTCGTGTGTCATACTAACTTTATTATATTGATACAAACGTGCCGAGCGATATAATTTATTAACACTCGTCACCAAATGATAAGTCCGTGGTCTCGATCCCGCCGCAGTCAGCCATTTATCCGCTATTTGGATACGAGACTTGTGGGTTCTTGTAATTCGGGAGCTGGCATATTTTAGCGAGAACGTTTAGCGGCTTGCTCAAACACAGGAATTTAATATATAGTTATTTACAACACCAGAGCCTTTAGAATAAATTGAGTAAGATTACCACTTAAACATCTTTATTTGTAGGAGGGAACTCTATCCCGGGGCATTGCCCACGGCGATACAAACACAAGTTATGCTCCTTATTCGGAGCTAATATTATCTGCCCCTGGATTCTGGAATCAGACTTCCGCCCCAATAGGCGTATCAAAGTTTAAATTTAAAGTCTGGGTTCAGTTAATGTTCTCAGTTCAGTTCTTCACTTAATTACGTAGCAGATGTAACAATTAAAACAAAATGTTTCTACTTACATGGATGCTGTCAAGAATAAATCCAAATGGTGATTTAACTTTTCACCTGTATATCAGTTTGGTATCCAAGCCACCGCTCTTACGCTACCAATTTTCCTTGCGGCGGCTTTATCCCGACGCACTTACACGCAGTGGCTGCGCTGCTTACGTAGCCACACACACATACACACACATGGGGCCTCGCTTCGCCCCGCAGGACCAGCTCGCTTCCTTCGCCTCTTCAGGGAGAGGATGGTGATTGCACACTGCCGTACTTGGACTCGAACCCGATCTTCGGCTTGGCTTCGCTTCGGCCAATGTCCACGCGCCAACTTCAGCATTTCTCCATAACGTCACTCCAATGGGCCAACCAGTCGCTGATTTCCATTAGGCTCCCGGCCTAGAAGTTGCTGCTTCATCACGCGGATTTAGGCATTCCGTTGTCTTTATGGCAAACTGGCATCTCCAGCTGCCCCGAGTTGTCGTCTCCGTTTCTTACCAAATGCGGGGAGGTTCGCTGCTTCATTTATCCCAATTCATATAGAAGATCCAAGGCATCCAGCCTTTTACATCGGAGAGCGTACAGACAACTGAACTTTCTTCCTTATTTTCATGCCAAGTGCAAAATCTTATTTTTCTGCGCGGACCACAGAGAGAGAGAGCAATTGTTCTCGAAAATACCCTAAGCAATCGACGAATTTACGATTATTCGCTAAACATTTTGTCTCCCATCTTCATTCATTTACACAAGTGGCCCTCTTCGAAACGTACCTCTTTCCCTGTTTATACTGGCCGTCAGCGGCAACCTTCGATTTACGAACTAACAGAGCACTCTCCAGACCACCCAGCCAGAGGGAGAATTCTTCGCTTCTTTTCCATCCTATCCCCCAGATAAACTTTCTCTGCTGTTTACACTTTTAAACTCCAATCAAGCCTCGAACATAATTAATACTTAATTAATTTCACACATCCACCACGCCCATTAATTCCCTAATTAATGGCGGGGGTGGGTCGTAACAATATTTTCCAGTATTTCTCCTTGATTTTACCTATCGTGCGATAGCGGTGAGCTTAGTTCCGCTTTCAGACACCGGATAAAAGAGATAGCGCTGCAAGTACTCAATCACGTCAGAGTGTTAAGGACAGGCGTAGCCTAATATATAGGTTTTACTAGCACAATTTTATACACTAATTTCAACGTGTAGCATCAACAAAGACTCTTACAAGCGTTAGCAAGCAACGTGTTCGATCGCTGTGGTGGATTATCGTGGCCCCTGTGAATCTCGGTAGATCCATGGGTGTGACGTCAGAGCCTTCGGAGGGTGTCGGCTCCAAGGTCTGTCATCTTCTGCTGCATCTCCATCCTCAGACTCGGATCCCATTTCTTCTGCTGGTCTCCTTAGAAGCTCGAAGTCTTGGTTCGCCGCTAATTCCTTTCTAGTTCGACGTCTTGGTTCGCCGCTATTTCCTTTCCCATTTCTGCAATACCATCCATGGCTTTCGGGACACCTAGGAGAAAGGCAAGGTTCGACGTCTTGGTTCGCCACTAGTTCCTTTCTAGTTCGACATCTTGATTCGCCGCTAGTTCCTCTGACATTTCTGCAGTACCCTCCCTGGCTTTCGGGAATCCTAGGAAAATGACAAGGTTCTTCTTTTTACTTACCTGTGGGATCAGGATTTGGTTTCTTGCTGAAAGAGAAGAACAATAAGTAAGAAAGATGACACCGAATTTTCGGGTGTAATGAGCACATCTTTTGAATCCGTTCTGACACGAATTAAATTTATCAAAGCTAGTCAAAGTCAATAGAACTGGTATAGAAAACAGTAGTATCTGACCGAAGAAAGAAGTTTTTCAATCGTTTTTTTAATCCTGCAGATAAACGGAATATTTAACTTACGCCCTTTGGCTGCAGACTTGTGCGTTAAAAAATTTGAAATTATATGAGAAACATTTCGCAGCGGAAACGATGTCCAACAAAGAAAGATTTTTTAGATTGGTCTTTTAGAAGCAGAGATATTGGCAAATATAAGATATGCATCTGCATTCCCTGGCGGGAAAAACATACCTTGTTTTGAGAAGAAAGGTTTTCCCATGTGAGAGGCATCAGTCCAGGAAATAATTTTTTCAGTCGAGTTTTAAGGAGCTCAGATTTTGTTAAAAATCATCAGAAGCGGAAATTAAGACTTACACCCCCTGGTGGCTAAACCATTTTTTACCAAAAATTAGAAATTATATGCGAATTATTTCCCATCAAGAGCTGTATCCAGTGCAGAAAGAATTTTTCAAATCGGAATTTTAGAAGCAGAGTTACCAGGGGAAACGCAATTTACCTCTATGCCCCCTAGAGGAAAGTCTATGAATTACTTGAAAATTTTTGAAATTGTATGAAAAGCACGTCGCACCTGAAACTCTACCCAATAAAGAAGGAATTTTTCAGATTGGAAATTTAAAAGTAGAGATGTTGATAAAAATAAGAAATACATCGACGCCCCTGGCGAAGAAACTATACAATATTTAAGGAAGAAAATATTCCGAAAAGGTTTATCGACGTGAGTGGCATCAGTCCACGAACGAATTTCTTCAATCGATATTTTAGAAGCTCAGATTTCGTGGCAAATATATCAAAAGCAGAAATTAACACTTACGCCCCCTGGTGGTCAAAGCATTCTTTTCCAAAAATTAGAAATTATATGCGAAATATTTTCCATCAGAAGCTGTATCCGCTGCAGAAAAAACTTTCATATCGGAGTTTTAGAAGTAAAGATATCTGGGAAAACGCAATTTCCTCCCCCCCCCCCCAGCGGAAAATTAAACTACTTATGCTGCAACTTAAAAAAGTGACTATGCCTAAAATGCTCTTCTAAATAAAAGAAATCGACAGGTAAAGTATTTTTTCCCAATCGGTTGTTCAGCAGCAAATATATGGAATAAAATGTATTTTGAATTCGATATTTTCTGCATTTAGCGGCGAAATTGTTCATCGTAAAAAAAAAAAAAAAAGAAAAAGGACGAAATGAAGGATCATCATTCGCATATCTCAAGCTTCCTAATGCAAAAATAATTTTTCAAACAGACGGACAAACCGATAACATAAGCACGATCTGTTTTTTAAAAACGACGTTCTAAAAATCGTGTGATCGATGTCTGCTGTTCGGGCGCCACAGCGAGAATCACAACTCTTCACTTCAAACTTCGCGAAGTACAAGATTTAGACTCCATGTCCTGTTAGGACCTGGTTTACAAATCCATTCGATTCCGTTCTTTTTTACCGAGAATTTTGGGAATATTGTTTTCTTCTTTTCGCGCCTCCATTATCCCATTTATCCTGCCATTCCATCTATAGATAGCACTGCTTAGGATAGTACGCACACTCTGCTGTGGTGTACTTGCCTAAGGAGTGCCGTAAGACAAACACAACATCCATGCCTAACGGGATTTGAATCCGACCATCTCGGACGAATGATCAGAAGCCAACACTTAGACCACTGCGCCCCCGTGACGGCATTTTTATGAATTCCAGGCAATGTGTGGAAGGAAGATCACACATTCTTTTCGAAGAACACAACGGCCAGAAAATCCATTTTCTACAATCGGGTGTCAATGTGAAAACACACATTTGCTGGTGGTGAGATTTGAACGCACACCTCCCCTCTCCGGAGCTAGTTGTTCCACCGACTAAACTACACCGACGGAATTCATCGCAGATTTACCTTCTTGACATGTGCTTCACCTCTGTACTACATCACATCATCTCCCTCTCAATTTTTTTTTAAAGCGAAGGAAGAATTTTTAATTAATTCCAGAAGTTTTTTTTTTTTTTTTTTTTCGAAGAACATAACGGGCAGTTGATCCGTTTTCCATAATCGGGCGCCAATGTGAAAACATAAATTTCCCGGTGGTGGAATTCGAAGCCACACCTCCTCGCTCCCGAGCGAATTAATCTACCGATTAAACGACACCGACAGAAATCCGGGTTCAAATCCAGTGAGGCATGGATGTTGTGTTTGTCTTACGGCCCTGGCTCTCTCCCTTCCCTAGAACCAGTGGCCCTAAATTAGGGACAGGCGACTACTTATAGCCCACTGAGTTGCTTACGGTGGTCGTTAAACCTCCAATCAAAAGCAAAACTAGTCACAAAGCATGCTTCAAATGAAACAACCAAAGTGAGTCACTGTGGAGTGTGGTTTTTACTTGTCACAGCTGTATAGCGACGTTTCAAGCTCACAATGAAAGTGTGCAGAAGTTTTCCTGATAATAACGACCATTTCTCTACCAACGCACTTTAAAGTTGTGTATGGTTTAGGAATGAGGTATCAAAGTGCTGCAGAACATCTGCTTAAAGCACTACAAGCATGCTGAATGAGACTCAAATTAGAGGTACGAACAGGCTAATCCATACTGTTGATGGTGTTCTTCTCAAGATATTCGTCAAAATTTTTGGGTCGGTGAGGGGTGCTGTTTCGTCTTGTAAGGTAAAACTATCGTCAACAATTTACGAATAAGTCCCAACAAAAAGTTCTAAGATCTATGTTGGGACTTAGCCAATTTGAAGCACGTAATGATCTATGCGGCAGTCGAAAAATATGCCTGCCTGAACTGTGGCATTACACCGTTTCCAAGATTTTTAAAGGACGACTGCGTAGCTCTCTCTGACTTGTAAGCAGTGGCGCACCCATAAATTTCCCAATGGGGGGAGGGGGCTGCCGTGGCGCACAGAATTTTCCCAAGGTGGGGGTGACTCCCTTCAATTCCCTGGGGAAAATAGTCAGATGCCGTAACAATTAAGAAAGAGGTAGACTTTTGTGCATTTCTTCTTATCCAGTTACTAGTAATGTTACAGTACAAGAAAGTTAAATGATTAGAAGAAGCAGTAGATGAAATTCTTTTTCTGGTTAGATTTTTCTAAATCTATTAAGCAGAACTACTTCCCTGTAATTACTGTATGTTACAATTATACGGTACATGATTAAGAAGTATATGTGGATCAGGTATCGTAATTTTTTGTTACAAACTTCGACGTAATAATTTTCCGTTCTGTCAGCCAAGAGTGGTCCGGGCCACATCACCCCACCCCCTTTGGGTTAGCCACTGCTTACAGTAGGAGGTTTATTTAACGACCACCGTAAAGAACTTGGCTATAAGAAGTCGCCCGTTCCTACAGTGAGCGAAATAACCCTGACCAACGTGCCATTTACTCAGCAAAAACGAACAAAAAATCATTACAATATAAAAAAACAGATGGAATTGAACAACTTGTATTCTAAATTACGTACAAAAAAATGAGCAAAGCATTTCTTATGCTCAAAAACATGTTTGTACAGGCTTTGTACACGTTCAGGTGATTAAAAAAGTGTGAAATAATTATGGACCTCTGGACTTTTAATTCATATGTAACACTTTTAGAAGCTGGAAACTTTTAATATTCAGTCACCCACCTTTAGCATCATAGCAAGCTTCCGATTCGACGAGGTAAGCTGTCATACAAGTTATGAATATACTGGTACTTCATAGATACTAGTTCTTCCGCATTCTTTACCTCCCGTGAGAATAAAAGAATACATCTGCGCTCTCAAGTTACAACGGCCGTTCCATAAAAACGGATAGTAAAATCACACAAAATGAAGTAATATAGGTACAGAAAATTATATGGTATTCTTTCTCAAAGTATCTTCCATCGGATGATATTTAACGGTCCCATCGTTCAGCCCACTTTTCAAAGCATGTGGCAAAGGCATTTCGTGGAAGCTGCTTTAGAGACCCCTGTACAGCTTGAATAACGTCAGCATCTCTGTTGCGCCAGGGAACTTTTCCTTCATTGTTGGAAACAACCAGAAATCGCCCAGGGCGAGGTCAGGACTGTAGGCAGGCTGTGGCAGGATTTCAATACCGCATTTCGTAAGAAACTGTTGAACACAAGCAGCCACGTGTGGGCGGGCGTTATCATGGTGTAGGGACCACTTGCCCACCAGTTCTGGTCGCTTAATCGATTTGTGTCGTCACATACGCTTCAAGACTGAAATGTAATACTCAGCATTGACAAAAATGTATGGAGAAATGGCATGCTGGTAGACTACATCTTTATGATCAAAGAACTGGTAGACTACACCTTTATGAACAAAGAAAATTGTCATCGTCCCCTTCCCAGCTGATTTACTTTGGCCGGCTTTTTTCGGACGAGGCAAGCCTGTGTGTTTCCAAGCACTCGTTACGCGCTTCGTGAGGGGGTCGAAATAGTAGACCCATATTTCATCGGCCGTTATTACTGTGTTTAGAAAGTTTGGATCATTTGCAATCATTTGTTTCCACTCATGACACACCTGAACTCTGCCTAACAATTGTTCTCACGTCAGGTGATGAGGTACCCATCTGGAACACACACAATGCAGCAGTAATTTACCGCGTAGAATGCGGAATGCCGACGTTTTCGAAATATTAGTTGACGCCCCTGTGTCTTCACACGTCATTCGTCGATCCGTTTGCAGGATTTCCCAAACAGTGTTAACAATACGCTCCGTAACAACACTTTCAAGTCAACCAGGTCTAGGAGCGTGCTATGCCAACAAACGCCGTTTTTTGTAATCATGGTGCCATCTAAAAATCGTTGACTCACTCAAACATTAATCTTTGTAAGCTTTTTCATTAAACCAACTGTTTCTGGAGTCGTTTTGCCCAAACGATAGCAAAATTTTATCGTACACTTTTTAACTCTGAATCACTTACCTCTATGGCTGCATGGCGAAATGCAGACGTTCCTTAAACAACTGCGCAATAACAAAACCAGAATCGTCTGGCCCGGCTAATAACTGTTGCCATATATACTTCCTTAATTCAGTTAGTCGTCTGCGTGGTTATTTTCCCCCTTCGCACTGTTGCCAACTCAAAAAAATTACTCTCAGATTTTATGGAATGGCCTTTGTAATTTTCTCATGACTGTTTCCTAAAATTTTCAGAAAATAAAAGAAAAATTCATTTTCAGTTTAAGGAAATAATCTCAACAACTTTTAAGGTGGATGCCAAGTCAAAATGCGCCGCTATAGTTGCAACGGTTTAAATTGAGTTACATAAGTTCACATACAAGGTATGGCTTCCTGTCTCGTGAAAATTGGCACACGGATGAAGAAGATACTGAACCATAAGTCAGTGGCTTGCAAATTTGATAAAAAAAATTACATGGAATAATTTAAAATGAAATTTCCGCATGTTGTGTTGCATATCGTTAATAGGTGGTGCTCTGCGTACGTCAAGTATTGCACTTTATAACGTTACCCTTTTTACGTTATGTAAGATTTCCGACTGAATAGATGTTAAACTAAGGGTAAATGCGATGCAACTAATTGTGTCGGATAGCACACGTTAGAGTAAGGCTTCTACAAAGGCCAGACGAAACATATACAGAAGTCCAACTTATGTTAACTTTTTATTGCTCCAGCAGCATTAGACGAAATCTAAAACACATCACCACATATCTTAGTCAAAAAGCCCAACTTACGTCAACATTTTATTGGTCCAGCAACATTAGACGAAATTCGAAACACAACACTTCACATATCTTAGTCAAAAAGTCCAACTTACGTCAACACATTATTGGTCCAGCAGCACTAGACGAAATCCAAAACACACCACTTCACATATCTTGGTCAAAAAGTTCATTTTACGTCAACATTTTATTGGTCCAGCAACATTAGACGAAATCCAAAACACACCAGTTCGCATGTCTTAGTGAAGAAGTTTACAATTAAAACTCAGTAACGATCTAACATCTCCACACAGAAAGCAGATCAGATCAGATCACATGCAGAGGATTTTAGGAAGGGAGTGTCCGACTCCAGGTCCTAAACATCCCTTAGAAATAGGAAGCTAGGAGATTTGGGCAAGAGTGCCCGATAGGACAGTGACACGGAAGAGAGGTAGAAAGGGGGAGGATGACGCCCTTATTTTTTACCGGGGAGGCCAGCACCCGGGGTCCGACGTCTTAACGTGCCCATCCGACGCACGGCGGGTATTTAGTGGTTCGAGCGTTCGTACTTGCTTGGGATCGAACCTGATGTTATCTTCGTGACAGTCACGAACGCTGACCACTAGGCCACTCGCGGCCCCACACACAAAGTAACCTCTGCATCATCTTTTTATGTAACATTCTCATAACATACATACGTCCTTCTTCTTCCGACATCAGTGTGTTGCCAACATCATTCTCGTTTGAGGGAAAAGACATAACGTTAAGGTTTGAAAATGTCCAAGAGAACAAACTCAGATTTACATAGAAATAGAAACTCAAAAGGAAAGTTAAAATGGAATATACGTTACAACTTCCTTACCTTTCTTCTTGAATAATAAAAGTTTTCATACAAACAATAATAACTGAGTGGCTATAGACATTTGTCTAGGATGTCCGTAATTATTTAAACCACTTACATTGCAGTTTATTTGCTTTTCTACAAGCAAACTTATGTAAATCAGAAATCAGATGCTAGTAATCTAAGATGCTGGCAGAAGCTTTTTCAGAAATTACCATCTAATTATGGGAAATACCTCGCGAAATTCATTCGCAAAACTAAGACCACAACTAGTGTTTACAAAAGCTGCGCGATTTTCAGCGTCATCTATGAGTAGAAAGCTAGATTGGATGTCCTTTCATCTCCACCTTAAACTCACATTGTTATAGAGGAGTTTATCAAAATAATGGAAACACTCACTGTTTTTTGGAGAGCCTATTATTAATAAACTATAGGCCCTCCTCGGGCATACAGAACAGAAGCAATTTGACTTGCAACAGACTTATACCAGTCACGCGCATGCGATAATGAAATTTGGGACCATTCCTCCTGTAAAATACGTTCCAACTGTGCCAGTAACCTTGATGGTGGAAAGTGTGACCTGTGCTTTCGCCCCCAGATAATCTCATAAATTTTCAATAATATTAAAGTCTGGAGATCGAAGTGGCCAGGGTAGCTGCTGTAGTTCATTCTCGTGCTCTGCAAATCACAACTTCACACGTTTCGCACAATGCCTGGGTGATCCTTATTTTTGAAGTTTTGAAATGTTGTTGTCTGACCCTCCTATGTTGTTCTACATATAAAGATAATACGTCCTGTAAAGTTTCAGGCAGATCTGACTATATTTAGAGGTCGCTCAAGTTAGGAGCTGGCCTCGGATTTGGAGGTGGCCTCGGACTTGGAGGTGGCCTCGGACTTGGAGGTGGCCTCGGAGGTTGGGGTGGACATGGCTGGGGACTGGCTATGAATTTGGTGGAGGATGCGGTGGCTGCTGCTGTGGTAGTTGTGTTGACACCGTTCTGGTTCCAAGCTACGGGGGCCTAGGCCTTGGTGCTGGAATAGGCGCTGGGGCAGGCGTTGGAGTAGGCGCTGGAGTAGGCGTTGGAGTAGGCGCTGGAGTAGGCGTTGGAGTAAGCGCTGGTGTAGCAGCAGACGCTGTAAGAGGCGCTGCAGATGGCGTTCTGGGGGGCACACCACTTGCTGGTGCAGGAGGTGCCGCCGCTGGAGTTGCAACTGATGCCGAGGTTGGAGACGGTGCTGGAGTCGGTGCTGGAGTCGGTGCTGTCGTTGGACTCGGAGGACATGGCCTCGTTCCAGCTCTGAGAATCACCAACAACAACTGCGGGTGCTGCTGTCGCTGTTGCTGCTGTTGACCTACAATCATCTCCCAAGTCGGACCGAACTTGTTATGCAAGTAACTCTTTGTAACTTAGTGTCTCCATGTTTCAAAGAATTATGTAAAAAAACTGTTAATTCAGTTCTCAAGTATCTTGTGATGTTATAAAATTCATGCAGCAATCTCTAATATTAAAAGCTCCTTAGTTTCATGATTTCGAAGTGCTGTTGTCTTTTCGTCTATCGTTGATTTTTCTTTAAAGGTTAAAGGTAAGAAACTGAATTTCATAGCTCTCAACTTTTAATCATCTTTACATTGTGTTTAATTTGTACGTGAAATGAAAATAATCCATGGTTACTTAGTGTACTACTGAATTTTGCGTAGCAGAAATGATGTATGACTAAAGCATTTTCATTCTAGACATTGAAAGGTGACGACTATGAAAGCTTTATATTAATAGAGCAACTTTAAACGACCTTGCCAAAGAAACCCGGAGTAAACATTTACAGCAACAAACGAGGTTTCAGTAATCTAACTTCTAAAAAACTAAATACCCAACATCACGATTAAAATCGAGTTTATGAGGGGTGTACTCGTACACTGTGCTATGCAAAAATTAAGGACGAAGAGGAGGAATTAACATAACAGCGGAACGAGCAGGCAGAACGGACCGAAAGAAAGACCACTCAGGAGATAGGCTAGGATCCAGTACCGTAGGGCATGCGCATATATGCAACATGACGTGGGGGGGTCGGAAGGATATAAAGCACACGGGCGGTGTACGCTCAGCAATTCGGTAAAAGCTATTGCACGGTGTACATCGGTCGGTTTGAACGACGTCGAGTTGCTGCCACCGTGTGATATGGCCAACAGGCAATCCAGTAGACGACATCTGGATGACTTTACCCGAGGTCGCGTCATTGGGAAGTTGGAAGAAGGTTGAAGTGTGACTAGTGTGGCCGAGGAGTTCGGGATCGCTCACAGCATCGTTTCACGAGCTTGGATAGCATTTCAAACGACAGGAACAGCTGTCCGAGAGTTTATCAGTGGTCGTTCACGAGCAACCACGGCGACGGACGACCGGTATATTGTTCTACAGGCGAGAAGAGACAGACGGCAGACAGCAGGAGAAATCGCAAGACACATGCAATAGACAACTGGACGTCCGTTATCGCGTTTTTCCCTTGGCCAGAAGGCCGCACAAAGGTGGTCTATTTGAACGACGACCGGTACGGTGGGTGCCATTAACGCCTGCTCATCGGAGACGGCGGTTTCTGTGGTGCCAGGAACACAAGAACTGGACGCATCAGCAATGAGGTCGAGTTCTCTTTACGGATGAAAGTCGATTTAGTCTGACGAGCGATTCTGGACGTATACACTTCTGGAGAGAGCAGAGAACAAGCAATCACACCTCCAACATCATCGAAAGGGACCGGTTTGGAGGTGGCGGAGTTCTCGTTTAGATGGGTATCATGCTTAGTAGCCGTACTGACCTCCACATCTTCCAAGGAGGTTCAGTCACTGGTGTCCGCTGTTGTACCGAGGTTCTCCTGCCACACGCGCGTCTGTTTAGAGGTGCTGTGGGCCCTGAGTTCCTCTTCATGGACGACAACGCTACACCTCATCATACAGTGGCTGTCGCAGATCTGTTGGAGAGTGAAGATATTCAACGCATGGATTGGCCCGCAAGGTCTCCGGACCTAAATCCAATCGAACATGTGTGGGACCTTATCGGGAGACGCTTGGCAGCACTTCACCAGCCGCCAGCAACGATTCCGCAGCTGCGATTGGTGCTACAAGAGGAATGGGCCGCGATGCCTCAACAGCTCCTTGACAACCTCGTCCTCAGCATGGACAGACGTTGTAAATCCTGCAACGCAGTCAGGGGTGATCATGTCCCCTACTAAAGACTGGATTTTTCTTGGCAGCCGCTTGTCACATGGATGTTTCTGTCTTCTGTCCAGTTGTGATCGAAGCTACCTTTTCAATAAAGTGCCTTTGTATCCTTTGGACTCCTTGTTTGACGGTTTTGCTCACTTGTCCCATATTCTTACATCTTGGGGATCTTATGGTATGATTTGAGTCGATGTGGAGAACTTCTGCACGACGTTACATTCGAATAACCGTCTCGTCCTTAATTTTTGCACGCCAGTGTAGTTGTAATAACAGTCAGTGTTCACGAAGCACATCATTTAATTGTGCCTAATTTTGAATTTGTGATTCCGTTTATTGGTGTAAATTATGATAAGAATGGTTAGTCATATAATATTCAAAAACTTGAAAGTTTCATCATCCTGGAGCGGGAATTGAATCCGCGTCTCCCGGTTTGCGCCCGAGTATGCTAACCACTACACCACCCAGAATGACCAAGTCTGTTCAGTTTCCGAGTAATTTGAACAGACTTGGTCATTCTGGGTGGTGTAGTGGTTAGCATACTCGGGCGCAAACCGGGAGACGCGGATTCGATTCCCGCTCCAGGACAATGAAACTTTCAAGTTTTCGGATATTATTTGACTTACCACTCTTCTCATAATTAACACCAATAGACGGAATCACAACTTAAAAATTTGTATTGTACACTGGTGTAATCTCATATTCATGGTGTACCTAACTTTGTTTCACGTTTTATCCATCTACTACAATAAAACAATAAATGTCTTTTTGATATCAGAATTTGTTTCTTATTTAGAAAGAACCACATGTGAATGTTTTATAAATCATTAATTTTGTATTTATGGAATAAGAAAATATCGTTCCGTTCAAAATCAGGTTCTCTCCTAAACTTCATAGAGATTATTTCTTGAAGACCACATGATATGCACTGAGTACGTGCAGACAAAGATGATATGGTATTCGTATTAGGCAAAAATGTCACACTGAATATAAGGGTTTCTTTTCTTCGGGGAGTCTCCTGAGGTATTAGGCACATCAAGAAAAGAAACCCTTATATTCAGTATAGTGTGACATTTTAAATAGTATGTCAGTACATCTCTTCTCGCACAACTGCTATTTAAAATGTCACAGTGAATATAAGGGTTTCTTTTCTTGAGGAATCTCCTGAGGTGTTAAGCACACCTCAGGAGACTCCCCAAGCAAAAAAAAACCCTGTTAAGAACATCCTAAAGGGGTAAGCATAAGCTGTTTCCGAACGATAATAAATAGATATTCAACCTCATTGAAAAACTGTCCTTAAAATACATTAAAAGACTTTATTTACAATAAACAGATTAAAAACATATGCACGAGATCTTTCGCTGTCACTCTGACCACATCATCAGGCGTGGGCAAGAGTCGAGCAGGTATTGCAGTTTTATATAACATACACTCTCAAACATTTATGCAGACAAGTTACTGATCGTTGCCAGTTCCGATAATGTTATAAATATCTGAAGAGCCTCTAACATCGGCCAGAGCTTCATATGAAATTAAAGTTCGCCAGGGTGAAAGGATAATTGATGGGAGATCTTCGTTGCAACAGTTCACCCCATATTTAATGATGAATAAGCTTTCTATCATGTGCAAAGCAGGTCGAGACTCCGCAGAGCCCAAAATAGAAGCATTGTCCCAATCTGGAATGTAAGAACCTGAACCCCATATTTAATGATGAATAAGCTTTCTATCATGTGCAAAGCAAGTCGAGACCCCGCAGAGCCCAAAATAGAAGCATTGTTCCAATCTGGAATGTAAGAACCTGAACCCCATATTTAATGATGAATAAGCTTTCTATCATGTGCAAAGCAAGTCGAGACCCACAGAGCCCAAAATAGAAGCATTGTCCCAATCTGGAATGTAAGAACCTGAACCCCATATTTAATGATGAATAAGCTTTCTATCATGTGCAAAGCAAGTCGAGACCCCGCAGAACCCAAAATAGAAGCATTGTTCCAATCTGGAATGTAAGAACCTGAACGAACTGTCTTTACTAGTTCATAGAGGGGGTTCAAAGTTCTCTTGAAGATCTTCCATCAATCATCCCTTCACCTGGCGAACTTTAATTTCACATCACGCTCTAGCCGATGATAGAGGCTCTTCAGATATTTATAACATTATCGGAACTGGCAACGATCAGTAACTTGTTCGCATAAATGTTTGTTGTATGTTATATAAAACTGTAGTACCTGTTCGACTCTTGCCCACGCTTGATGATGTGGTCAGAGTAACCGCGAAAGATCTCGCGCATATGTTTTTAAACCTTTTTAATGTAAATAAAGTCTTTTAATGCATTTTAAGGACAGTTTTTCAATGAGGTTGAATAACTATTTATCATCGTGCGGAAACAGACTATGCTTGCATCTTTAGAGTGTTTTTCACAGGGTTTTTTTTTTTCTAGGGAGTCTCCTGAGGTGTGCTTAACACCTCAGGAGATTCCCCAAGAAAAGAAACCCTTATATTCAGTGTGACATTTTAAATAGCAGTTGTGCGAGAAGAGATGTATTGACATACTATTTAAAATGTTTCACTACACTGAATATTAGGGTTTCTTTTCTTGGTGTGCCTAATACCTCAGGAGACTCCCAGAAGAAAAGAAACCCTTATATTTAGTGTGACATTTTAAAAAGCAGTTGTGCGAGAACAGGTGTAATGACGTATTATTTAAAATGTTACACTGAATGTAAGGGTTTCTTTTTTGGGGGAGTCTCTGGAGGTGTGCCTAATACCTTAGGAGACTCCCCAAGAAAAGAAACTCTTATATTCAGTGTAACATTTTAAATAGCAGTTGTGCGAGAAGAGATATTTTGACTGAGCACAAGATGAACTTCAAATGTTTTACGAAAAGTGCCAAACTGTGACAGGAGTTGTTCATTAACTTGGACTAGAAAATAGGATCTCAGGTTTCTGGGATTTATTTCTTAAGGGTAGAAGGTTTATCCTTAAATTTTATTAAGCTTGTGTGGACATACAGGGTGTTCAATAAATGACCAATCACTTAGTTTGTAGAAAACGTTTTATAGACAAAAGATATAATTTAAACAAACAGTGTTTCTTGAAGTGGGCTCATAAGGCAATTAAGTGATGACATTTTCAAAGTGTTTGTCTCCCATTACCACAAGATGGCGTATTCGGGCTTCGGAGTTCTCTATGACTCGGTCTAGAGGAGTTACATTGGGAGAAGCCTCGGTGACAGCGTCTTTGAGCTCCGTCACAGTGTTAGGGCGTGATTTGTAGATCAAATCTTTGATGTATCCACAAAGAAAGAATTCGCAAGGATTTGCGTCGGAAGAATAAGGAGGCCATTCGATAGCTCCAGGGTAATGATTGGGGTAAATTGAGAACGAGCACGTTGTGTCCAAAGTAGCTGCTTATGGTCCCAAAAACATCCCGAGTGCGATGCGGAGGTGCACCATCTTTCATGAACCAGAAACCATCGACCATTCTCAGACGGCAAATTTCCAGGAGAAACTTGGTTTCCAGCATAGTTTGTTTGTCTCAGATTTTCTAACCTGGTCAAGGACTGTTGACTTTGATGGCTTTCAAACATTCTTGTAAGCTGTTGACTAATTTCTCAGTGTTTCAGAAGGACTTTTGTTTGTTTGATACCAAGTTTTCACAATAAAAACGCGTTGTTCGGTAAAACACGCCACTTTTGTCCTACACTAAAACAGAGTCAAACCAACACTGAATCAATTACCTATAAGCCTCTGGTCAACGAAAAACTGATAGTGCTGCCCTCTCATGCGTATTTCAAAGGTTATTCCCAAACTAAGTGTTCGGTCATTTATTGAACACCCGGTATTTTTTGACATGCATTAAATTCAACAGCTGAACTCCTATTCTGCTTTAACCAAGCTTTTCAAAAAAGAAATTTAGTAGATTTAGTCTTAAAAACTCTTTAATTTATTGTTACTTTCACAAATCTTGGAACACGTTTATATGTGCTGATACTGTATATTTGAATGCTTTTCGTAGATTTTGGGTGGTCCATCATCCTCCAGATGCAATTCCTACCTGCACATGCTACTTCCAAAAGTTTTATAATGTTAGTACTTCTCTCGGCTGGCGAAGTACGTGAATGTTGCCAATAAGTGGATATCATGATCATCATTGTCGACCATTATCAATCCACTGCTGGATGAAGGTTTCGCGAAGTTTCTTCCGCAACTGTCTGTCTTGAGCCAGTCTCCTCCATGTTACTCCCGCAGGTTTTCGAGTTTTCTTAGCACAAATCTGCCTTCATGTCTTACTGGCCGCTGCCTTGGCCACAGGTACATTCCAGCTGCTGAGGGCCAAATTTTAAATTTTGAAATCATATTGGAGGGGTTTGGCCCTAATTTAACACGCTGGCCAAGCGGGTTTGTGAGTATGGGATAGCATTTCCTCTAATCCCAGTGGTATAGTTACATCGCTATGTGGTGGTATACGTACTGTAACGTACTAGGAGATGTGACGTACCTGCCAGAAGGACGCACACGACATAAAGGCAGACAGGAATCAGAATAAAACGTCCGCGTAGCTCAATTGGTAGAGCAACTTATTCCGGAATGAGGGGACCCGTGTTCGAATCCTGGCGTGGACAGAAATGACGGAGAAATTTACTTCGTTATAATGGCGCCCGAACTATCCGGATGACCCGACTGTTCAAAATCTCGTTGGTGTGATGTTATTTCCACACCGCGAGATAGGAAAAATAAGAGAATCCTTTCTCCAGCACTTCGAAAAAAAAAATAAAGAAAAAAAAATAAGGGGGAGATGATGTAACGTACTAGGAGATGTGATGTTCCTGCCAGAAGGACGCACACGACATAAAGGCAGATAGGAATCAGAATAAAACGTCCGCGTAGCTCAATTGGTAGAGCAACTTATTCCGGAATGAGGGGACCCGGGTTCGAATCCTGGCGCGGACAGAAATGACGGAGAAATTTACTTCGTTATAGTACGTCAGGGGTTAATTTTTGCTGGAGCTCCCCGGAGCACTGTTCCAGTACTTCTTTATTTTTGACGAATATTTAAATATTAGCCGGAGCCCACCGGAGCTCCAAAATACACGTTTCTTTTGCACGCCAGAACGTACGAACGTGATCTCGCCATCAAATTCAACCCTCCTTTCGCTAAAGGTTTTGAACGAGTAATTTCAGTCACTAATTCTGCCTTCAGTAGGAAATAGTGATGTTGGAAAACTTTAGCGTTTCCAATAATTGTGGCTTCTGCATATTGGTCTCATCCCGCACTTCGGACGCCTGCGCCTTTTTTGGTTAGAAATTCAGCCATGGCATTTAATTGTTGCGTGATTACTAATTCAGGCTTTAACACTGTAAGAAATTGGTAATTAAAAATAACCAAAATGTAGTCGTTTTTGAGTACATTCTGGGCTAATAATAGCTTCGAGTACTTGTGCCTCATTTTCGGAAAAGACACGGACTCATTTTTGAGTACATACAAGGAATCAATTGTGAGTATATCTGGTATTTCTAATTTGAAATATATCTACTCACTTTGAGTACACATATTTGAAATATATGTACTCAAAAAAATCCACATATTTCAAATATATGTGCTCTAACTTCGTTCAGTTTCTGTGCCCTTTCGGGCAGGGCACAGAAACTGAAGGACGTTAGAGGGAATCTGGCGATTCTGACAGGATATTTTGTGAATGTGAGAGCACACTAGATGGCGCCACCGTACGATTTTACCTCTATACGTAACATCGATATTCCTACCCGGGTGCCGTCACTTAACGTGCTCGTCCGATATTCAGCGATTGTTAGAATTTCACACCACCACGGAGAGCCCCCAGATTCAAGCCTATCACGCTATTTTTGAACCTGAGGTCCCTCCATCAGTAGTCTGAATCTCTAACCACTAAGCCGTTTGCGGCTCGATTGCGTGTACTCCCTTCATAGTCATTTATTCATAAATGATCAAATGATCATATGTAGAGGATTTTAGGAAGGGAGTGTCTGACCCCAGGTCTTCAACAACCCTTAGACATAGGAAGCTAGGACATTTGGGCTAGAGTGCCCGATCGGAAAGTGACATGGAAGCGAAGTAGAAAGGGGGAGGAAGACGCCCTTCTTTATTACCGGGGGACCAGTCCCTGGTGTCCGACGGCTTAACGTGCCCATCCGACGCACGGCGGATATTTAGAGGATCGAGCGTTCGTACCTGCCTGCGATCAAACCTGAGGTCCTTTCCGCGGCAGCCACGAACGTTGCCCACTAGGCCACCCGCGGCCCTCATTTATTCATAGAATCAACTGAAAGTATATTATTCGATGGCACATCTGGGAAAATAGATATACTCGTTGTCATGCATGCTGAGCAAATGAACCGCACAATTTTATGACAAATATGGTGATGAAGAGACAATATATAATTTATGAGATTGACACAAATATAGCTAATGTAAAAACGTGCACAAAGATACTTTATGCATAATTAAATTACTTGTGATCAGTGACTAATTATTTATATGTGTCACTTTACACATTTATTAAACAATTTCTCTAGAAATCTATAATCTCTAAAATAAAGTAATACGATATTATATTTATTGACGCAGTTATTTGTAAGTCCGTATGGTTACTTATATTTGAGCATGTCATGTTCTCGTTTACGATATGATTGTACTTACAAAAAAACGAGTAGGTTCAGGTTCTCATTCTTAAGTAGATTTTTTTAACAGTGAATATTCTTCAGCAATCTGTTACAGTTCTAACAAACTTGAACTGATAATCAAATAAATCTTCAGGCAGATGGATGCCAGATTAATCAGGCAGGCACACATGCATACCTCAGAAAACTTGAAAAGTACATTGCCCTGGAAAGGGAATCGAACCCGCAGCTCCCGATTCATAAGTTCAAGTATGTTGCCGTTACACCACCCAGAAAGAAGAACGTCCAAACAACTGAGGATGCAACTGTACTTGAATGTAAATCGAGAGCTACGGGTTCGATTCCCGTTCCAGGACGATGTAATTTTCAAGTTTTCTGAGGCATGAATGTGTACTTGCCTCATTAATTTGGCATCGATCTGCCTGCATATTTATTTGACTATCATTTATTTTTGAAGAGTTATTTCTTCGAGGGACTGGTTTTTTTGCTCGCGTGCCGCTAAGATCATGTATGCTTCGATTTGCGCACGGCGGAGAGTTTCATCTGAGTCTTGAAACACATCCTCAGTTGCTTAGAGGTTCTTCATTCCGGGTGGTGTAACGTTAACATACCTGAACGTACTGTAAATCTGGAGCTACGGGTTCGGTTCCCATTCCAAGACGATGTAACTTTCAAGTTTTCCGAGGCGTGCATATGTACCAAACTTCAGCTGTTCCAAGTACAAAGCAAACTATTCTAAAAAAATAAATAGTAAAACCGAATTCCGCAGAATTTTTTTCCTGTAAATAAAACTACAATATTTTACCACTCCCACAGTGCATCTACTTTTTATATAAATTGTTTTGTTTGTTTGTTTTTTCGTCAAGTAGCTGCTACTTTTAATAATCGTGCATTGTTGATTTATACTAAACTATGGAAACAAGTTATTAAAATCATGCAATGAATTGATTATGACACGCTTTCCAACATACCAAAAACCATTACTCAAGTTATGAGGATAATGGCTGTGGAGTCAATCTCATTCCTGTGCCCTGACCTTTGACCCCATTTCGATAATATTCAACAGAACCGATTCAGTATACCTCCGGAACAACATACTAAAGTTTTGTTGCAATAGAAGCATTTCCAGTCAAGTTATGAGGATAATGGCTGTGGAATAAATCTCGACCCGCTGCCATGACCTTTGACCCCATTTCGATAATATTCAACAGAACCGATTCAGTATACCTCCGGAACAACATACTAAAGTTTTGTTGCAATAGAAGCATTTTTAGTCAAGTTATGAGGATAATGGCTGTGGAATAAATCTCTTTCCTGTGCCCTGACCTTTGACCCCATTTCGATAATGTTCAACAGAATCGATTCAGTATACCTCCGGAACAACATACTAAAGTTTTGTTGCAATAGAAGCATTTTTAGTCAAGTTATGAGGATAATGGCTGTGGAATAAATCTCGACCCTGTGCCATGACCTTTGACTCCATTTCTCCCATTTTCAATAGGATTCCTTCCCAGGTTATCCCCTACCACATACTAAAATTTCATCCAAATCGAACCATTTTTACGCAAGTTATGACTCATAAGGGCAATGGAATGAATCCCGCTCCTGTGTCCTGACCTTTGACCCCATTTCGCATTTTCAGTAGGGTTCGTCCCCAGGTGGTCCCTACCACATATTGAAATTTCATCGAAATCGAACCATCTTTACGCGAGTTATCGTGCGGATGGACAGACAGACAGTCGGACAAACTGGAGCATATACGCTTCTTCAACTTACGTAAATAAAATGAAAGCTAAAAGAAACTTTTTTTACTGAATAGGTACAAACATTAAATTGCCTTCTCGGTGGCGCAGTGGTCTAAGCGATGGCTTCCGATCATTCGTCCGAGAAGGGTTTGGGTTCGAATCCCTGTGAGGCAAGGATGTTGTGTTTGTCTTGCGGCGCTGGCTCTCTCCCTTCCCTGGAACCAGTGGACCTAAATTAGGGACGGACGCCTGCTTATATCCCACTGAATTGCTCACGGTGGTCGTTAAACCTTCAATAAAAAAAACGAAAAAAAACACACACATTTAATTAAGAAAGCGGCAGAAATCCGAAATAACAGTGTTACTACACTCTTTTTTAGGAAGCCTCTTAAGCTTCTTACTTGATTTATTTCACATTTAGACTTTTAAACGGCTGGAACAAATTAAATCGGGGTTAGAAAAATGGGATGAAATCAGCTCGGAAGAATACATTTGTTTTCTAAGAAGTGGGCTCACCGTGGCTGGAACGCGTAAGCCTGCTCATCAAAAAACGTAGCTTTACCCCTCTGCTGCTGGTCGTTTAGGTGGACGGTTGATAGTAATCCTTTCTGATTGATTACCTATTAAGAGGCGTATTATAATAATGACGAACTTAAGAAAGAAGAAAGAAGATTTTTCAGCACAATGGCATGATGCCCGTGTCAGAGGGACTATCCTTTCCCCATCATACCTTGGGTGATGGAACGGGGAATATAGAGCTAGAGAGTATTCTCACGAATGGCAGGTTTATGGTCCGTATTTCTGAGATGAGAGAGGGAAAGGCATTGTTTTCACCTAGTTTCCGTAAAATCCGGCCGCTTTGTTAACATTTCTGTTTGAGGAGAGCAGAAAATTTTGAGCACCGTTCGGTTCAGGTAATTCTGCCGCTTAAAGGGTTAAATTGAGGCAAAATCCGTCGAAATGTCCGGAAAACTAAAAAGGACGCATGATGAGATGTATGATGCTAATTTATCGTCTACCAAATCGTCCTATAAGTGGGGTATTTCCCATGTACCCGTCTCTTTTCAAGCTCGTATCATCTTGGAGCGGGAATCGAACCTGTAGCTAACGGTTTGCAGTCCGAGCCTGAAGAGTCATTCCAGCCAGGACAATGAAGCTGCAAGCAACGGAAGCTAAGCAGTTACAGCTCAAGAATCAGAATAATATTTGATTACTAGTCGAAACAATCCGAAGCTTCCTGGCAACGTAAAAAGGTTCCCATCCTGGTACGGATATGTCAAAATGTTCCAGTGCTTCAAGTAACATGTGACGTACTACATAACATGACGTAGATGGCGTAGTACTGCAGTGACGTATGTGTCAAATTGGCAACATTGCAGGTCCTTACCGACACGTCTTCCTACTTCAGAGGTGTCTATTCTCTGAGTTGGGAGAATAGCCACTTCCGATGTAGGAAGACGTGGCTTTGAATTTACCACCAGCAAAAAGGTTATACTGTAGAAACATTAATATTGATATCCGAAGAAAGAAGACGTGAGTTTGAAACTCATCACCAGCAGAAAAGTTATGTTGTAGAAACATTAATATTAATATCCGAAGTAAGAAGAAGTAGGTTTGAATCTCACCACCAGCATAAATGGTGATACAGTAGAAACATTAATATTGATATCCGAAGTACGAAGACGGGGCTTTGAATTCACCACCAGCAAAAAGGTATGTTGTAGAAACATTAATATTAATATCCGAAGTAAGAAGTAGTTTGAATCTCACCACCAGCAAAATGGTGATACAGTAGAAACATTAATATTGATATCCGAAGTAAGAAGACGGGGCTTTGAATTCACCACCAGCAAAAAGGTATGTTGTAGAAACATTAATATTAATATCCGAAGTAAGAAGTAGTTTGAATCTCACCACCAGCAAAACGGTGATACAGTAGAAACATTAATATTGATATCCGAAGTAAGAAGTAGTTTGAATCTCACCACCAGCAAAACGGTGATACAGTAGAAACATTAATATTGATATCCGAAGTAAGAAGACGTGAGTTTGAAATTCATCACCAGCAAAAAGTTATGTTGTAGAAACATTAATAGTAATATCCGAAATAAGAAGACGTAGGTTTGAATCTCACCACCAGCAAAATGGTGATACAGTAGAAACATTAATGTTGATATCCGAAGTAAGAAGACGGGGCTTTGAATTCACCACCAGCAAAAAGGTTATACTGTAGAAACATTAATATTAATATCCGAAGTAAGAAGAAGTAGTTTGAATCTCAACACCAGCAAAATGGCGATACAGTAGAAACATTAATATTGATATCCGAAGTAAGAAGAAGTAGTTTGAATCTCACCACCAGCAAAACGGTGATACAGTAGAAACATTAATATTGATATCCGAAGTAAGAAGACGGGGCTTTGAATTCACCACCAGCAAAAAGGTATGTTGTAGAAACATTAATATTAATATCCGAAGTAAGAAGAAGTAGTTTGAATCTCACCACCAGCAAAATGGTGATACAGTAGAAACATTAATATTGATATCCGAAGTAAGAAGACGGGGCTTTGAATTCACCACCAGCAAAAAGGTATGTTGTAGAAACATTAATATTAATATCCGAAGTAAGAAGAAGTAGTTTGAATCTCACCACCAGCAAAATGGTGATACAGTAGAAACATTAATATTGATATCCGAAGTAAGAAGACGGGGCTTTGAATTCACCACCAGCAAAAAGGTATGTTGTAGAAACATTAATATTAATATCCGAAGTAAGAAGAAGTAGTTTGAATCTCACCACCAGCAAAATGGTGATACAGTAGAAACATTAATATTGATATCCGAAGTAAGAAGACGGGGCTTTGAATTCACCACCAGCAAAAAGGTATGTTGTAGAAACATTAATATTAATATCCGAAGTAAGAAGTAGTTTGAATCTCACCACCAGCAAAATGGTGATACAGTAGAAACATTAATATTGATATCCGAAGTAAGAAGACGGGGCTTTGAATTCACCACCAGCAAAAAGGTATGTTGTAGAAACATTAATATTAATATCCGAAGTAAGAAGTAGTTTGAATCTCACCACCAGCAAAACGGTGATACAGTAGAAACATTAATATTGATATCCGAAGTAAGAAGTAGTTTGAATCTCACCACCAGCAAAACGGTGATACAGTAGAAACATTAATATTGATATCCGAAGTAAGAAGACGTGAGTTTGAAATTCATCACCAGCAAAAAGTTATGTTGTAGAAACATTAATAGTAATATCCGAAATAAGAAGACGTAGGTTTGAATCTCACCACCAGCAAAATGGTGATACAGTAGAAACATTAATGTTGATATCCGAAGTAAGAAGACGGGGCTTTGAATTCACCACCAGCAAAAAGGTTATACTGTAGAAACATTAATATTAATATCCGAAGTAAGAAGAAGTAGTTTGAATCTCAACACCAGCAAAATGGCGATACAGTAGAAACATTAATATTGATATCCGAAGTAAGAAGAAGTAGTTTGAATCTCACCACCAGCAAAACGGTGATACAGTAGAAACATTAATATTGATATCCGAAGTAAGAAGACGGGGCTTTGAATTCACCACCAGCAAAAAGGTATGTTGTAGAAACATTAATATTAATATCCGAAGTAAGAAGAAGTAGTTTGAATCTCACCACCAGCAAAATGGTGATACAGTAGAAACATTAATATTGATATCCGAAGTAAGAAGACGGGGCTTTGAATTCACCACCAGCAAAAAGGTATGTTGTAGAAACATTAATATTAATATCCGAAGTAAGAAGAAGTAGTTTGAATCTCACCACCAGCAAAATGGTGATACAGTAGAAACATTAATATTGATATCCGAAGTAAGAAGACGGGGCTTTGAATTCACCACCAGCAAAAAGGTATGTTGTAGAAACATTAATATTAATATCCGAAGTAAGAAGAAGTAGTTTGAATCTCACCACCAGCAAAATGGTGATACAGTAGAAACATTAATATTGATATCCGAAGTAAGAAGACGGGGCTTTGAATTCACCACCAGCAAAAAGGTATGTTGTAGAAACATTAATATTAATATCCGAAGTAAGAAGTAGTTTGAATCTCACCACCAGCAAAATGGTGATACAGTAGAAACATTAATATTGATATCCGAAGTAAGAAGACGTGAGCTTTGAAATTCACCACCAGCAAAAAGTTATGTTGTAGAAACATTAATATTAATATCCGAAGTAAGAAGAACGTAGGTTTGAATCTCACCACCAGCAAAATGGTGATACAGTAGAAACATTAATATTGATATCCGAAGTAAGAAGAAGTAGGCTTTGAATCTCACCACCAGCAAAATGGTGATACAGTAGAAACATTAATATTGATATCCGAAGTAAGAAGACGTAGCTTTGAATCTCAACACCAGCAAAATGGTATGATACAGTAGAAACATTAATATTAATATCCGAAGTAAGAAGAAGTAGTTTGAATCTCACCACCAGCAAAATGGTGATACAGTAGAAACATTAATATTGATATCCGAAGTAAGAAGACGGGGCTTTGAATTCACCACCAGCAAAAAGGTATGTTGTAGAAACATTAATATTAATATCCGAAGTAAGAAGTAGTTTGAATCTCACCACCAGCAAAATGGTGATACAGTAGAAACATTAATATTGATATCCGAAGTAAGAAGACGGGGCTTTGAATCTCACCACCAGCAAAATGGTGATACAGTAGAAACATTAATATTGATATCCGAAGTAAGAAGAAGTAGTTTGAATCTCACCACCAGCAAAATGGTGATACAGTAGAAACATTAATATTGATATCCGAAGTAAGAAGACGGGGCTTTGAATTCACCACCAGCAAAAAGGTATGTTGTAGAAACATTAATATTAATATCCGAAGTAAGAAGAAGTAGTTTGAATCTCACCACCAGCAAAATGGTGATACAGTAGAAACATTAATATTGATATCCGAAGTAAGAAGACGGGGCTTTGAATTCACCACCAGCAAAAAGGTATGTTGTAGAAACATTAATATTAATATCCGAAGTAAGAAGAAGTAGTTTGAATCTCACCACCAGCAAAATGGTGATACAGTAGAAACATTAATATTGATATCCGAAGTAAGAAGACGGGGCTTTGAATTCACCACCAGCAAAAAGGTATGTTGTAGAAACATTAATATTAATATCCGAAGTAAGAAGAAGTAGTTTGAATCTCACCACCAGCAAAATGGTGATACAGTAGAAACATTAATATTGATATCCGAAGTAAGAAGACGGGGCTTTGAATTCACCACCAGCAAAAAGGTATACTGTAGAAACATTAATATTAATATCCGAAGTAAGAAGAAGTAGTTTGAATCTCACCACCAGCAAAATGGTGATACAGTAGAAACATTAATATTGATATCCGAAGTAAGAAGAAGTAGTTTGAATCTCACCACCAGCAAAATGGTGATACAGTAGAAACATTAATATTGATATCCGAAGTAAGAAGACGGGGCTTTGAATTCACCACCAGCAAAAAGGTATGTTGTAGAAACATTAATATTAATATCCGAAGTAAGAAGACGTAGTTTGAATCTCACCACCAGCAAAATGGTGATACAGTAGAAACATTAATATTGATATCCGAAGTAAGAAGACGGGGCTTTGAATTCACCACCAGCAAAAAGGTATGTTGTAGAAACATTAATATTAATATCCGAAGTAAGAAGAAGTAGTTTGAATCTCACCACCAGCAAAATGGTGATACAGTAGAAACATTAATATTGATATCCGAAGTAAGAAGAAGTAGCTTTGAATCTCACCACCAGCAAAATGGTATGTTACAGTAGAAACATTAATATTGATATCCGAAGTAAGAAGAAGTAGCTTTGAATCTCACCACCAGCAAAATGGTGATGTTGTAGAAACATTAATATTAATATCCGAAGTAAGAAGTAGTTTGAATCTCACCACCAGCAAAATGGTGATACAGTAGAAACATTAATATTGATATCCGAAGTAAGAAGACGGGGCTTTGAATTCACCACCAGCAAAAAGGTATGTTGTAGAAACATTAATATTAATATCCGAAGTAAGAAGAAGTAGTTTGAATCTCACCACCAGCAAAATGGTGATACAGTAGAAACATTAATATTGATATCCGAAGTAAGAAGACGGGGCTTTGAATCTCACCACCAGCAAAATGGTGATACAGTAGAAACATTAATATTGATATCCGAAGTAAGAAGACGGGGCTTTGAATCTCACCACCAGCAAAATGGTGATACAGTAGAAACATTAATATTGATATCCGAAGTAAGAAGACGGGGCTTTGAATTCACCACCAGCAAAAAGGTATGTTGTAGAAACATTAATATTAATATCCGAAGTAAGAAGAAGTAGTTTGAATCTCACCACCAGCAAAATGGTGATACAGTAGAAACATTAATATTGATATCCGAAGTAAGAAGACGGGGCTTTGAATTCACCACCAGCAAAAAGGTATGTTGTAGAAACATTAATATTAATATCCGAAGTAAGAAGAAGTAGTTTGAATCTCACCACCAGCAAAATGGTGATACAGTAGAAACATTAATATTGATATCCGAAGTAAGAAGACGGGGCTTTGAATTCACCACCAGCAAAAAGGTATGTTGTAGAAACATTAATATTAATATCCGAAGTAAGAAGAAGTAGTTTGAATCTCACCACCAGCAAAATGGTGATACAGTAGAAACATTAATATTGATATCCGAAGTAAGAAGACGGGGCTTTGAATTCACCACCAGCAAAAAGGTATACTGTAGAAACATTAATATTAATATCCGAAGTAAGAAGAAGTAGTTTGAATCTCACCACCAGCAAAATGGTGATACAGTAGAAACATTAATATTGATATCCGAAGTAGAAGACAGACGTGCTTTGAAATTCACCACCAGCAAAAAGGTTATGTTGTAGAAACAATTAATAGTTAATATCCGAAATAAGAAGAAGTAGGTTTGAATCTCACCACCAGCAAAATGGTGATACAGTAGAAACATTAATATTGATATCCGAAGTAAGAAGACGGGGCTTTGAATTCTACCACCAGCAAAATGGTGATACAGTAGAAACATTAATATTGATATCCGAAGTAAGAAGACGGGGCTTTGAATTCACCACCAGCAAAAAGGTATGTTGTAGAAACATTAATATTAATATCCGAAGTAAGAAGAAGTAGTTTGAATCTCACCACCAGCAAAATGGTGATACAGTAGAAACATTAATATTGATATCCGAAGTAAGAAGACGGGGCTTTGAATTCACCACCAGCAAAAAGGTATGTTGTAGAAACATTAATATTAATATCCGAAGTAAGAAGAAGTAGTTTGAATCTCACCACCAGCAAAATGGTGATACAGTAGAAACATTAATATTGATATCCGAAGTAAGAAGACGGGGCTTTGAATTCACCACCAGCAAAAAGGTATGTTGTAGAAACATTAATATTAATATCGAAGTAAGAAGAAGTAGTTTGAATCTCACCACCAGCAAAATGGTGATACAGTAGAAACATTAATATTGATATCCGAAGTAAGAAGACGGGGCTTTGAATTCACCACCAGCAAAAGGTATGTTGTAGAAACATTAATATTAATATCCGAAGTAAGAAGTAGTTTGAATCTCACCACCAGCAAAACGGTGATACAGTAGAAACATTAATATTGATATCCGAAGTAAGAAGACGTGAGTTTGAAATTCATCACCAGCAAAAAGTTATGTTGTAGAAACATTAATAGTAATATCCGAAATAAGAAGACGTAGGTTTGAATCTCACCACCAGCAAAATGGTGATACAGTAGAAACATTAATGTTGATATCCGAAGTAAGAAGACGGGGCTTTGAATTCACCACCAGCAAAAAGGTTATACTGTAGAAACATTAATATTAATATCCGAAGTAAGAAGAAGTAGTTTGAATCTCACCACCAGCAAAATGGTGATACAGTAGAAACATTAATATTGATATCCGAAGTAAGAAGACGGGGCTTTGAATTCACCACCAGCAAAAAGGTATGTTGTAGAAACATTAATATTAATATCCGAAGTAAGAAGTAGTTTGAATCTCACCACCAGCAAAACGGTGATACAGTAGAAACATTAATATTGATATCCGAAGTAAGAAGACGTGAGTTTGAAATTCATCACCAGCAAAAAGTTATGTTGTAGAAACATTAATAGTAATATCCGAAATAAGAAGACGTAGGTTTGAATCTCACCACCAGCAAAATGGTGATACAGTAGAAACATTAATGTTGATATCCGAAGTAAGAAGACGGGGCTTTGAATTCACCACCAGCAAAAAGGTTATACTGTAGAAACATTAATATTAATATCCGAAGTAAGAAGAAGTAGTTTGAATCTCAACACCAGCAAAATGGTGATACAGTAGGAACATTAATATTGATATCCGAAGTAAGAAGACGTAAGTTTGAAACTCGTTACCAGCAAAAAGTTATGTTGTAGAAATATTAATATTAATATCCGAAATAAGAAGACGTAGGTATGAATCTCACCACCAGCAAAAAAGGTTATACTGTAGAAACATTAATATTATTATCCGAAGTAAGAAGAAGTAGTTTGAATCTCACCACCAGCAAAATGATGATACAGTAGAAACATTAATATTGGTATCCGAAGCAAGAAGGCGTGGGTTTGAATTCACCACGAGCAAAAGGTTGTACTGTAGAAACATTAATATTGATATCCGAAATAAGAAGACGTCAACTTGAATCTCACCACCAGCAAAAACATGATACTGTTGAAATATTTATATTGATGTCCGAAGTAAGAAGACGTGGATATGAAACTTGTCACCAGCAGAAAGGTTATACTGCGGAAACATTTATATTAGTATCCGAAGTAAGGAGACGTGGATATGAAACTCGTCACCAGCAGAAAGGTTATACTGCGAAAACATTTATATTAGTATCCGAAGTAAGAAGACGTAGCTTTAAAACTCATCACCAGAAAAAGGTTATACCGTAGAAACATTAATATTAATCCTTTAAGTGGCTGATGTACATGAACCAAATGCTGCCGAAAGTTTTCTGATGTCCCCAAAGAGAAATGTTCATGTAGCGGCCGAGTTTTACGAAAGCTACGGCAAAACAATTCCTTTCACCCTCTCATGTACGCGGTACAGACCATAAATCTGTCACTTGTGCTAGATTTTAGTCTTTTCCCTTCTAGCCCTTTCTCCTCTGCTCCATGGCCCAAATCATGATGGAGAAGTGCTCGTATAGTACCCCTGACACTGGATGGAAACAACGGACTCAAACCTCTTCTCTCTCTCCGTCTGATGTTCGTCGCCATTATTTTAGCCATTTTGTCAGGTAATCAATGAGAAAGGAATAGTGTCAATTATCCTTCCTAAATGACAACCTTGGATAACAAAGCTACGGGGGAGGGCTGTACGGTGATTGTGGCACCAGCGTCCGGCCCAATCGAGTCACTTTCTGCACCTCTGCAGTGTGCGGTCTCGCATTATCGTGATGCAGTTTGATGTCCTCGGCTTGCAAGTGTGGTCTCTTAGTTCTGATGGCACGCCTGAGCTTTTCCAAGGATGAACAATAACGTTCTCTGGTAATGGTGGTCCCACTTTCCAGGAAGTCGATGAAGATGACGCCCTGACCATCCCCCCCAAAAAATGTATCTATTAATTTGTTTGATGACCTCGAAAGTCGTAGCTTCTTCTTCCGCGGTGATCCCACATACTTCCACTCCATTGACTGACGTTTACTCTGCGGGTCATAATGAAACAGCCATGTTTCATCACCTGTTATCACACCATGAAAACATTGGGGAAAGTCACCAGCGAAATATTCAAGCAGGTCGTCACACACCTCTTTCCGAATTCTCTTCCTCTCTTTTGTGAGGAGACGTGGTACCCAACGAGTACAGATTTCCCGGTATCCTAAGTGTTCTACCACTGTTAAAACACTTCCTTTGACATGCCAAGGCGGTCCATAAGTTGAGAAGTGGGGATGATCTGTTATCCTAAATCAACTTCTCAATAGCTTCCTCAGCTGCAGTGGTTATCGTATTGTGGTTTATCCTGAATGCTAAAATCACCTCTCTGGAACCTATGCAGCCATCTCCGCACATTACTGCGATCCATTGGTGTCTCACCATGCACTAGCAACAATTGTTTGTGGATCGATGTGGCTGAGCTATCTCCATATTTGTAGAGAAACTCTATAACCGTTGACGTAGTAGTGTGTCCATTTCACCATCCATTAAGCTTCACCTGCAAAGAGAAGAAACAACGTTTAATGATCATTTGGAAGCTAATAGAATTGATTCAACAATGATTCTGATTCAACCTTTGAAAACTGGGGAGTTACAGGCTATTGTGCCTTACTTATTGACCGACCTTGTACGTTTTCCAACCGCAGGTTAGAAAGCATAAAAAAGAAAAGCATTTTTTTTTTCGCTGTTTTAGTTTATAAAACAAGGATGCCGGTAAAGTAACTATTCTAGAGGACTTGACACTCTATTCACAGTCATGGCATATTTATCCTGTGGTTTTGTTTTTTTTCTCTTTCCTTAAAATTGTTACGAGAATATATTTCGTGTTTGCGTTTTTTAGGGTTTTTCACTTTTATATTTTTGAGACTTCTAACTATGATCTCACAATCTAAATTTCATCTTCGGTGCCAAGAGCGAGTTCTCTAGCACCACTGTTGAGTCCGTTTATTTAAATTTAATTATTAATAATTTTTTATGGGATTTTCTTTCAACTGGGAAAACGTTGCGATATTACGTTAAGTGCATTTTTTTAATATTCAAGAGTATATACACTGCCCGAAAGTGAAAAAAGAACACCAAGAAGGAATTGACGGACGATCATGACATTTACATATGTTAATGGGGTCGAGTTTACATAGGTGTGATGTTAATTTTGGGACCAAACGGTGAGCGCTTACGCCACAACACGGCATAATATGCAAATTATCGTCGGTGGTATTTAAGGAGTACGGCGAAGTAAATGTAATCAGTCATCGGCGTACGGACACGTGCGAAGAACCTGAAGAAGCTGCAATGCCTGGACATGGAAGATGTGTACGATTTCAGCAGTTATCGGACTTTGAACAAGGTCGTCTAGTCGGACTCCACGAGGCCGGGTGGTCGTATCGTCGTATTGCGGAGCGAAGTGGACGGGAAGTATCGGTGGTGGTACGATGGTGGCGTAGATGGTCCGGGGAATATTCCCACACGAGAAGACGTGGAAACGGGAGTCACAGACGGACAGATGAGCGGACCGATCGACGCATAAAAAGAGCGGTGTTGTCAAGCAGAACATCCACTGCGACGCAAATCCGAACTGCCGTTGCACCTGAGGTGACTGTGCGAACAATCCGCAACCGTCTACTGGATGCAGGACTACGTGCACATGTGCCTCTGGCATGTGTACCTCTGACTCCAGCCCACCGTCAGGAACAACTGCAGTGGTGTCGCCAAAGTCTACACTGGAGAACGCAATGGCGATCTGTCGTGTTCAGCGATGAAAGCTGATTCTGCTTGGGAGCCTCCGATGGCCGTATGCGTGTTCGCAGACGCACAGGGGAGCGTCTCCACACTTCTTGCATTCGCCAGCGACACACAGGGCCTACACCTGGCCTCCTGGTGTGGGGAGCGATCAGCTATCACTCCCGTACACAACTAGTGTTTGTACCGGGTTACGTTAAACAGCACCTCCTACATCAACAACATCATTCAGCCCGTTGTTGTGCCATTTGTAAGGTCGGTTCATCGTGTTTTCTAGTAAGATAATTCACGCCCACACACGGCACGTGCAACGCAACATGCACTTCAGGGTTTGAGACAACTTCCAAGGCCTGCACGTTCACCGGATTTATCCCCCATTGAGCACGTGTGGTATTTTGTGCGTCAACGACTTATCCGGTCTCCACGGCCAGCCACGACCATCCCCGATTTACGCGTTCAAGTTGAGGATGCTTGGAACTCAATACCCCAAACTTACATTCAACATCTGTACGACAGACTCCGTGCCAGAATTGCACAGTGTGACGCAGTTCATGGCGGTTCAACCTCGTACTAACCATGTTACATGGAAATGTTATTTTTCAGTTTACCAGCAAATACAGCTGTATTTTGCCATAATGTTTCGATCACGTTATCCTCTGTATTCCGTTATTATGCTGTATAAATTTCGTTGGTATCAGACGTCTCCTTCTTGGTGTTCTTTTTTCACTTTCCGCCAGTGTCTTTTTTTTTTTTTTTTTTTTTTGATTGGAGGTTTAACGACCACCGTGAGCAAATCAATGGGCTATAAGCAGTCGCCCGTCCTTAATTTAGGGTCACTGGTTCCAGGGAAGGGAGAGAGCCAGTGCCGTAAGACAAACGCAACATCCATGCCTGACCGGGATTCGAACCCGGACCCCTTACGGACGAATGATCAGAGGCCAGCGCCTTAGACCCGCCAGTGTCATTTAAGTATTTCTACTTTTTTGTGCTACAAGTCTTAATTGTTATTTATTTGCTTATGAATGTTCTGTATTTTCGAACAAATTGCAAAATGTCATTAGACACGTGTTTTGTGTGTGTGACCGTGAGGCATTTTAAAGAGGCTGCTCTTATTTCTTTAAAAAGAATAAAAGTTGCATGATATGTTTTACCCTGCTCTAACAGTTTGCAATACTTTCTATTGATATACAATAAAGCCAGTCATTGCCATTTTAAATACCACGTAAACATTTGTTTACACGCAATAAAGTACAGTAATTTTGGGTTTACAAAACATGCCTATAGGTACCAAAGATTTTAAATTATTAAAACGCCCATGAAACCCGTTATTGAGCGCGTATAAAACCTAATATGGAGTTTTAAAATTTCAGCAATTGAAAGCTAATAGATTTTCACGAAAGGGTCTTGAAGATATATTTTAGCGGAAGAATCCGGAGATTTTCTGCTACGCCACTGCAAGGGGTTAAGTCAAAGATCTTATCTTTCTTTTTCATTTGAACTGTTACCATGCCCGGAAAATTCCCCACATTTGAAAATTCCCCATAGGAAAATTTCCTTGCCTTTTTGAGTCATGGGCAGTGTACAAATTGCATTTCACACGAAATACCGAATGTGGGGGAGATTTCTGGAGTCGGCATTTCCATTTTTACAGCAACTTACAGATATTTCACAAGTATACTGACATGCTATTCACTTGGTGGTTCCCTTGTTTCGCCAGTCGCTTTTCTTCTGATTCTATATAAAGAAGATTTCAGTGAAGGTAACAGCGGAATTTCTGTTACGAATTCGTAACCTTGTCTTAAAAGGCGATCCATTTCTTCCAGATATATTTCTGAAATAGGCTCCTCATCCTCTCTCGCCCTTTTCCTTGAGTGAAAAACGCTTTTCTTTACCTCTGTCATCTATAACGAAGTATATTTCTCCGTCATTTTGGTCCACGCCGGGGATCGAACCCGAGTCCACTTATTCCGGAACAAGTCGCTCTACCAACTGACCTACGCAGACGTTCGTTCTCGCTGCTATCTGCCTTTATGTCGTGTGCGTCTTGCGGGGCAGGCACGTCACATCTCCCCCTACCCGAAAGAGGGCCGGGGCATGGCCCTCGGGTCAGCCGTGACCATGAATCGTTGCAGACAGCCATCCGCTGTAGAACGTGCACTTGAGAACTCCCAGTCAATCTGGTGTGCGGAATTCAACGTCACATACATTTATTTTTCGAAGCGTTGGAGAAGGGATTCTCTTATTTTTCTTGTCTCTCGGTGTGGAAAGAACATCACACCATTGCGAGATCTTTAACGGCTGGGTCATCCGGGAAGTTCGGGCGCTATTATAACGAAGTAAATTCCTCCGTCATTTTTGGTCCACGCCGGGGATCGAACCCAAATCCTCTTATTCCGGAACAAGTCGCTCTACCAACTGAGCTACGCAGACGTTCGTTCTCGCTGCTATCTGCCTTTATGTCGTGTGCGTCCTGCGGGGCAGGCACGTCACACATCGCTATGTCTGGCTTGCTGACAACGTGTGAAGACACACTTACGACGATACCGTCTTTACTCTTCAATGTTCCTCTGCAATTCTCAATTCTTTCTTTTATACACAACCAACTAATGACGCCCTGTTTGGATTTCCTATGCTGCCGATATTGATGCCCTTCGTATGTGGCAGCGGATTTGTTTTTAGTAGTCTAAATGATTTCCATTTAAAATAAACAAGTTCGTAAAATCATGCAATGCATTGATTATGATAAGCTTTCCAACATACCAGAAATCATTACTCAAATTATAACTCAAGTTATGAGGATAATGGCTGTGGAATAAATCTCGCTCTTGTGCCCTGACCTTTGACACCGTTTCGATTATATTCAACAGAACCAGTTCAGTACATCTCCGGAAGAACATGATGAAGTTTTGTCGCTATCGAAGCATTTTTACGTAAGTTATGACGCATAAGGGCTATGGAATGGATCGCCTCATATGCCCTGACCTTTGACCCCATTTCGTCGTTTTGTCTCTAGGTCGTCCCCTACCACATACTAAAATTTCATCGAAATCGAACCATTTTTATGCGAGCTATCGAGCGGACAGGCAGACGGGTAGATAGACAGACAGACAGACAGACAAAGCTGGATCACATACGTTTCTTCAATCTACGGTTGGAAAGCATAAAAAAATCAAAAAAAATAACACATGAAATTAAACATATGCGACGAATGCTGAAGACCGTAAAGATGGCATTAGCGGGCAGTCTGTTTGTCCTTCAGTTTTTATTGCTCTTCCCGCTTTCCCCAAAGTGAGCGTCAATTGTTTGAAGAAAACAATTAGTGATCTCTGTCAGAGTTGTATAAAAATAAAATGTGTCTGCGTACACAACCATTGAAACAGAAAACTTGCTGCAAACCCGCGAAGCACGGACGACGATAAAAATAGAATAAGATAATTTAAAGAAAAATTAATAAAACAATAAATAATTATTAGAACACTACAGATTCCAATGAGGACAAAATAAGTTCATTACAATTGAATGTGCAGCAATGTGTATGAAATGGATTTTTATGGTAAAATATTAAAATATTGGGCCATGGACCTCATAAAAGCAAAAGTCTAATTAAAGAAAATTTTGTATATCGAGAAAAACAGTTCCATTAATGAACCTTTAAAAATTATAAATGGCATTTTCAACAACTTAATTGAAAAACAGTAGACATACAAAGTACATAAGGAAAAGATTTTAAGCCGCCCCGGTGGGGCAGTGGTCTAAGCGATGGCCTCTGATCATTCGTCCGAACGGGGTCCGGGTTCGAATCCCGGTGAGGCATGGATGTTGTGTTTGTCTTACGGCACTGGCTCTCTCCTTTCCCTGGAAACAGTGACAATAAATTAGGGACGGGCGACTGCTTATAGCCCATTGAGTTGTTCACGGGGGTCGTTAAACCTCCAAAAAAAAAAAAAAAAAAAAAAAAAGATTTTAATTTAGTAACTGGCAACTGCAAGAAGGACCTGGCAATAAAATTTGTTTTCTTTCTGTGTGAACCGAAACTTTTGAGAGTTCCTATTCATTGAGAACAGGCCTTGATAAAATTTAGAGGCCAGAAACGTCTGTAAAAGCAAAAGAACTCAGAAGATGTGAAAAAACAATTGAACGTTCTCCAAGTCAAAATACACTGGTGAGCAAAAATTAAGGACGAAGAGGAGAAATTAGCATAACAGCGGAACGAGCAGGCAGAACGGACCGAAAGACCACTCAGGAGATAGACTAGGGTCCGGTACGGTAGGGCATGGGCATATATGCAACATGACGTGGGGGGGGGGGGGGGAGTGTCGGAAGAGTATAAAGCACACGGGCGATGTACGCTCAGCAATTCGGTGAAAGCTATTGCACGGTGTACATCGGTTTGAACGACGTTGAGTTGCTGCCACCGTGTGATATGGCCAACAAGCGATCCAGTAGATGACATCTGGATGACTTTACCCGAGGTCGCGTCATTGGGAAGTTGGAAGAAGGTCGAAGTGTGACTAGTGTGGCCGAGGAGTTCGGGATCGCTCAAAGCATCGTTTCACGAGCTTGGAGAGCATTTCAAACGACAGGAACAGCTGTCCCAGAGTTTAGCAGTGGTCGTCCACGACCACGAGCAATCACGGCGGCGGACGACCGGTATATTGTCCTACAGGCGAGAAGAGACAGACGGAAGACAGCGGGAGAAATCGCAAGGCACATGCAACAGACAACTGGACGTCCGTAATCGCGTTTTACCGTGGCCAGGATACTGCACAAAGGTGGTCTATTTGCACGACGACCAGTAACGCCTGCTCATCGGAGACGGCGGTTTCTGTGGTGCCAGGAACACAAGAAGTGGACACATCAGCAATGGGGTCGAGTTCTCTGTACGGATGAGAGCCGATTTTGTCTGACGAGCGATTCTGGACGTATACACTTCTGGAGAGAGCAGGGAACATGCAATCACACCTCCAACATTATCGAAAGGGACCGGTTTGGAGGTGGCGGAGTTCTCGTTTGGGGCGGTATCATGCTTGGTAGCCGTACTGACCTCCACATCTTCCAATTAGGTTCAGTTACTGGTGTCCGCTATTGTAGCGAGGTTCTCCTACCTCACGTGCATCTGTTTAGAGGTGCTGTGGGTCTTCAGTTCTTCTTCATGGACGACAACGCTACCCCTCATTGTACAGTGGCTGTCGCAGAGCTGTTGGAGAGTGAAGATATTCAAAGCATTGATTGGATCGCAAGGTTCCTGGACCTAAATCCAATCGAACACGTGTGGGACCTTCTCGGGAGACGCTTGGCAGCACGTCACCAGCCGCCGGCAACGATTCCGCAGCTGCGATTGGCACTACAAGAAGAATGGGCAGCGATGCCTCAACAGCTCCTTGACAACCTCGTCCTCAGCATGGACAGACGTTGTAAATCCTGCAACGCAGTCAGGGGTGATCATTTCCCCTACTAAACACTGGATTTTTCTTGGCAGCCGCCTGTCACATGGACGTTTCTGTCTTCTGTCCAGTTGTGCTCGAAGCTACCTTTTCAATAAAATGCCTTTGTATCCTTTGGATTCCTTGTTTGGACGGCTTTGCTCACTTGTCTCATATTCTTACATCTTGGGGATCTTATGGTATGATTTGAGTCGATGGGGATCACTTCTGCACGACGTTACATTCGAAAAACCGTCTCGTCCTTAATTTTTGCACGCCAGTGTAGAATTAAGGATAATAATCTGAGTAAAGCCTTGAGTAAGTGTTTTAATTACAGCAAATAACATTTTTTTTAATGTACATGCAAAAACTATCTGCAAAATCTGCTAATAATTTAGAAACCATCCACGTACGGAGTACGCACGTGCGTCTATATTCTGCTATTCTGATCGCTGTTACGTCGGAGGAATTCGGACAGTGGATCTGCATTTACTTTCTCCCTTAGTATTCCCCCCGTCTGTTACCAGGCGCGGTGAAACTGCGCGGAAATGACAATAAGCTATCTGCAATGTACGGAAATGGGACAAAATTCTTTTTGTACAGAAATGGGACAAATTTATTTTTGTACGGAAATGGCCCGTACGAAAGTGGGAGACAATCGTAAGATGTGGGGTGGTGGGCAGAGATGGAAACGGGTCAGGGGTCAACGGGTCGACAATTTCTTGCGAGTCAAACGAGCCGGGTCAAGGTGTTCCAGACCCGATTTTGACCCACTTTTATTCCCGTTTTATTTTTGAAAAGAGAAAAACACATTCCAACGAAAAATGCGCGTTGTGGAATTCTGTAGTCGATACTGGTGCCCACGGAGTGAATAATGATTTGCCATGCAAAAATATTGTCTTCTCTTTCTTAAAGCAACGAAGATTTCCACCGACCGACGTCAGACACACCAACACCATATCGTAAAAAGATACTTCCTTTGCGTTCTTTTACAGTGCGATTGTCCAAGGCAAGGTACAGGCAAACGCCATTCGCCTGTTTCTCAGCTGATTCACTCTCTCCGTGCAAAGTTCACTGTATGACTAAGAGTTGCTTTTCACATCGCATCTTTTACATTGAGCATTCAGCGTTTTCGATTGATGTGCTAACATCCTGTACCCATGACATGTAATGACGAAATTGACCCCTTATTTGTTAATACGGATGGATTTAATATTAAGGAGGCTGAGAAAGACGTCGAAGCCAATAAATACGTGCTTGTTGAAAACCACAAGGGGAAGAGTGAATGCTGGAAATTGTTTCGTCTCATTAAGAAACCGGTGAATAATTCTGTGTTGTTTGGTCTTGCTTGTTGTTCAAAATGTGGAAAGTGTATAATTACAAAGAAAGATGTCGACGGTGTGATAAAAGATTATGGAATCAAAAATCTAACGAACCATATGAAAGTATGCGCACCTCCATCAAAGCGTGGAAAGAATGAACAATCTAAATACATTTAAAAAAATATGTTTGTGTAATCGTAAATAATGATTCCCATTTGTAATATACTCCATGATCACGGTCATAGTCAGCCATTACTTCTGGATTACGCAAAATAATGGCACTAAAAATGGCACTAAAGATAGCACTAAAATTTAGCAAGTATATATAACCAAACTTTATTATTAAAAAAAGGATTTCAGTTATTAAATATTAAGTAGTTATTGGAATGAATATATATATATATCATCATCATCATCATTGTCAACCATTATCAATCCACTGCTGGACGAAGGTCTCCCCAAGTTTCCTCCACAACGGTCGGTCTTGTGCCAGTCTCCTCCATGTCACCCCTGCATACTTTCGAATTTCATCCACCCATCTCCCATGTGGTCTTCTTCTGGGTCTTTTCCTGTCCCTTGGAATCCAATCTAAAATTTCGGCTGTCCATCGATGATCTGTCCTTCTGGCAGTATGTCCAGCCCATTGCCATTTCAGGGATTTAACTCTGATCATGATGTCTTCCACTCTTGTCATTTTTCGGATCCACGAGTTCCTCTTCTTATCTCTCCTGGTTACACCAAGTATGCACCTCTCCATGCTACTTTGAGTTGTCTGCAGCCTTTGTATGTCTCTTTTAGTTAAGGTCCACGTCTCCGCACCATACGTAAGCACTGGAAGGATGCATTGATCAAACACTTTTCTTTTAAGACATAATGGCATATTGCTCTTGAAAATTATGCTGTTTCTTCCAAAAGCTCTCCAGGCAAGTTTTGTACGCCGATTAATTTCTTCATCAATGTGACCCTCACTTGATATCTGCTGTCCAAGATAAACGTACGTGTCTGTTATCTCCAGCTTTTCTCCATCAATCGATAAATCTTCATTTCTTGTAAAAGCATTGAACATCACTTTTGTCTTCTGAAAGTTCATTTTTAATCCCACTTCTTTACTCTTGTCAGCAAGTTCCTGGATCATACTCTGCAGCTCTGATGGGGTAGTTGCAAAAATGACTACGTCATCAGCAAAACGAAGGTGGGTTAGATAATCTCCATTAATCTTTATCCCCTTGTTTTCCCAGCTCAGTGACTGAAAAACACCCTCCAATGTGGCATTAAAGAGCTTCGGAGATATGGTGTCACCTTGTCTCACTCCCTTCCCAATTTTTACGTGTGTTGTATTTTCAAACAGCCTAATCTTTGCACTTGCATTTTCATAGATGTTATTAATAATATTAATGTATGCATCTTCAATACCGCAGGTTTTCAGAGCCATTGTAACTGCTGATGGTTTCACCGAATCAAAGGCTTTTTCATAATCGATAAAAGCCATGCACAATGGAAGTTCATATTCCCTCGCTCTTTCAATTAGTTCTCTCAACACGTGGATATGATCTATTGTGCTGTAGCCACTCCTGAATCCAGCTTGTTCTCTCGGTTGAGCCATGTCCAGTGTTACCTTCAAGCGGTGTGAAAGAACTTTAGTGAAGATTTTATAAACTACTGATAGGAGGCTGATAGGTCTGTAGTTTCCGAGATCCTTAATGTCACCTTTCTTATGTAGCAGGATCATTGTAGTGGTGTTCCAATCCTCAGGAATCTTTCCTTCATTAAGGCATCGAGTGAAAATTTGGCCGAGTACTGTTTCGATTTCTCCACTTGCTTCTTGTATGATGTCTACAGTAATTCCATCTTCTCCTGGAGCTTTTCCCCGCTTCATGTTCTTGATTGCATGTGCAACTTCTGCTGGAAGGACTGGAGGAACTCTGGTACTGGTATCTTTCATGATGTCTGGAGTGCATATATCATCCCTTTCATATAATTTGGAGTAGAAATCTTTCACTCTTGTCAAAATTTCGCCTCTATTTCTTGTTACAGAACCATCTTCTTTTCTCAGTGCCATAATCTGTTTTCTTCCCTTACTGAGATGTCCCTTTGCTATCTTTAGGCTTTGGTTGTTTTCAATTGCTTTCCTCACTAGTTCACAGTTGAATTTCCTTACGTCTTCAGTGATACTTTTTCTTACTGTCTTGCATAGCTCTATATATTCCACTTTGGAAGTCACATCTTCTTTAGTTGTCCTCATCTCTCTTCTTTTTTGTATCAACATTTTGGTTTTTCCTGATAATTTGTTCACATGCAACTTGTTCTTAGACCCAGCTAATTTTGTTGCTGTTTCCATAAGAGCTTTGGTTACTTTTCTGTTAACTTCAGAGATGTCCACTTCTTCCGATGTTAGGCCTTCTAAAGCAGAGAACCTGTTCTTCAGTTCTAACTTGAAGGTATTATGGTGTTTTTTAAGGTTGGTTATGTCAATAGATTTTGTTTGTCCTATGAGCTTGCCACGTTCAAGTTTAGTGTTGAGGTGCATCTTACATCTCACCAATCTATGGTCACTACCTGTGTTGAACTTGTTTAGCACACTGCAGTCTTCTATGACGAATTTTTTGTTACACATAATAAAATCAATTTCACTTGTCGTCCCATTTGGATGTCTCCATGTCCATTTCCTGTGTGGCCTTTTCTTGAAAAAGGAGTTCAAGATGAAAAACCCTTCTGCCTCTGCAAACTCAACGAGAGTATTTCCACGCTGGTTTCTGTTGCCATGACCGAATTTACCTACTGAAGTTTCATTCTGTTGCCGTTGCCCTATTTTTGCATTGAAATCTCCCATAATTATCTTCAAATGCTGCTTACCTTTATTATTTAAATGGCAAATTTCCTCATAAAATTCTTCAATTTCTTCTTCAGGATGACTTGTGGTGGGTGCATAAGTTTGAATAATCTGAGCCTGGTATCTTTTCGAGAGTTGGATAACAAGTCGTGCAGCTCTGTCAGAGGAACTTTCAACTTCTACAACTTTGTCCTTCAGTTTCTTGTTTATTATAAATCCAACACCACTAGTTCTGCCAGTATCTGTCCCACGATAGTAGAAGAGATGTCCACTTTTCAGTTCGATGAGATCTTCTCCTTTTCTCCTTACCTCACTTAGCCCCACGATGTCCCACTTGATCCTTTGTAGTTCCTCTTCCAATTCAAGAAGCCTTGAATCAGAAGATAGGGAGCGTCCATTGTAAGTAGCCAAGGTCAGCATCAGATGGCAGCCTAGTCCGGTCCTCCGGGGATTCTTAGCACCCTCTGCCTTCATGTCGCACTGGCCGCTGCCTTGGCCAGGTACATTCCAGCTGCCGGAGACTGAGGGCCAAGATTTAAGTTGTGGAATCATTTTGGAGGGTTTGGCCATAACTCACCACGCTGGCCAAGCGGGTTGGTGAGTGTGGGATAGCATTTCCTCTGATCCCGATGGTATAGTTATACCGCTATGGGCGGTCGTCAGAGCCCCTTTAGTGGGAACAGGATGCACCACGAGAAGGCGGGGTTGACATTTGTCAAGGAGAGGCTGTGATGTTACGCATCACCTGACCTTACATCCCTATATATATATATATATATATATATATACACTGCTGGCCACCCAAAACGCAACACCATAGGGGAAGCATCCGATTGGCCTGAAAATCGCAGCATGCGTCGCCCTCGAGAGGACATGCAAAACAATTAGCATTGCAGGGCATATGCAAATCATGTGCTCCCGGCACGCCACCGAGAAGCACTATAAGAAGGGTGCACAGAAGGCGGGGTGCAAGTAGTGGAAGTGTGTTGTGCTGCCGGACCTGTGCGTGGGAAGCTTCCTGATACCTCGTTGCAGAATACGGCAGTCATTCCAGCACTTTTCTGAGTTCGACAGAGGACGAATAGTGGCTTATCGCGACAGCGGTTTATCGTACCGAGACATCTGCGCCCGTGTGGGACGAGATGCAGCCACAGTGAGGCGAGTATGGATTCGGTGGGTGCAGGAGGGACGGACGGACCGACGTGAGCGATTGCCACAGCCGCGGCACAACACCGAACGACAGGACCGGCACGTTGTGCAGCGGGAATTGACGGCTTGCACGGCCACATCACGAACGTTAACGCAGGAATTAGGGTGTGTTGCGCAACAACATGTGTCAGCACGTACCGTTTGGCGTCGTCTGCTGTAGGAGCGAAGACTTGTCACGCGGCACCCATTGCTCCGATTACCATTGACGTTACACCACCGGCGAGTGCGGCGGCAGTGGGCTGTTGAACGCCGCACCTGGACTACGGAATGGCACGACATTGTCTTCTCCGACGAATCCCGCTTCTGCCTGCAACACCACGATGGTCGGATGCGCGTGTGGCGGCACCGCGGAGAGAGACTGCTGCATTATGCATCGCCCTGGCGGTCCGTCGCCTGGCGTTATGGTTTGGGGCGCAATTGGATATGACACCCACACCCCTCTGGTACGCATCTCCGGTACACTCAACAGCCACCGCATCATCACCAACGTTTTGGAGCCTATAGTCCTCCCTTACCTGCAGGGCCTGCTAGCGGCTACGTTTCAACGGGACAACGCGCTCCCGCACGTGGCACGCATCGTGCAACAATTCTTCACGGCCCACAAGGTGTCACTGCTGCAGTGGCCCGCCTGTTCTCCCGATACGTCGCCCATCGAACACATCTGGTCGCTGATCGGCAACCGAGTGGCTCGGCAAGCACCACCCGAGGCTACGCCTGATTAACTGTGGCAACGTGTGGAAGCGGCCTGGACCGACATACCCCAAGTCCACATCCAAAGTCTGTTTCGTTCGATGCCGCGGCGTGTAGCGGCCGTTATTGCCAGCCATGGGGGGGGGGGGGGCACACGAACTATTGATGTCTTCGTGTTCCTCAAGTCGCACGGACCTGTAAGCTCAATCGTTTTATCTTTGTATCTGTTGTTATGTGTCCAGTAAATCTGGCTTTGCTATCACGTGTCCTTTTTGGTGTTGCATTTTGGGTGGCCAGCAGTGTATATAAATTAAGTTTCCTATTTATAGTTCAAAGCAGATATGTCCGGGTCAGTTACGGGTCCGGGTCGAGTCCAGTTATGGGATGCCAGGATCCGGGTCCTAAATTTTTGGCCCGTTTGCAACAACTCTGGTGGTGGGTTGCCTAATCGCTCGTCTTTGTGACTGATTACTTTCTTTGTGAGGACTGTTTTGCACCCACTGTAACGTACCAGGAGATGTGACGTACCTGCCAGAAGGACGCACACGAGAGAGATGATGTAACGTACCAGGAAATGTGACGTACCTGCCAGAAGGACGCACACGACATAAAGGCAGATAGGAATCAGAATAAAATGTCCGCGTAGCTCAACTGGTAGAGTGACTTATTCCGGAATGAGGGGTATCCGGGTTCGAATCCTGGCGTGGACAGAAATGACGGAGAAATTCACTTCATTATACCACTTCACTAGCAATTTCTGAAGTGGTTTCGGTAAACAAAAAGTCTACGAATTTGTGCAAAGTCACCATGAAAAAAAAAATGAAGAGAGAGAGAGAGAAACAAACTCTATTAAGAATTTTAACAAAGTTGGTTTCTCTTTCCTCTCTTTCTCTTTCTCTCTCTCTCTCTTTCTCTCTCTTCATAACATGTTGATTTCGATGGGCGACGATTGAATAAATAATTTGAAAATATCCGAATCAGTTAAGTAAAAAGTAGCCTGACGCCACCAAGCCTTGAAAAATACTGGCCAGGCCACGACTGCACTACTTCCCCACATCAAGACACCACCGCAACCACAAATGCCCCTTTCTGGAACATCTAAAGGATTATGGCGCTCTCCTGGTTCTCTCAGCGTAAGTTTTCGTCTGGAGATCGAATCAGGACTTACTTGAAAAAGAGAACAGAACTCTACAGATCATCACTCAAGTTGTCATGACTGCAACATCTATTGAGACGAATGGTTTAACTACCGCCCGGAAAGACCGAGCCCGTTCCGGTGGCCCCACCGTCGATGGGCCCTGGCAAGTTTTCTTCCGTGGGAGAACTCGCCGGAGCTGAAATCTGCAAGTACCTACGTAGATCAGTTATACACAGTGCGCATGCGCTGCCTGTAGGATAATGCAGTCGTCCAATCGTTGCGCCAGTTGTGAGTCAGACAAAATAGCCAGCAAACGAAGGCACAACTTTTGTTTCATTAAACAAAGTTGTGTCTTCGTTTGCTGGTTAATTTGTTCCTGTTCCAAAAAAAAAAAAAATCTACCTAGAAACAAAGGAAGAAAGTGAGTCAGGTCAGATTTCGCGTAGCGACCAGAGACCCTACATTAAAATTGAAACTTTGCGAGCAAAATCCCCTAACAAAATTAATACAGCTTTGTGTGAAGTTTGCGGGGTTAGTGTAGTGGATGATAGCACAGTGTCACATTGGGCTTCTCGTTTCCGCCAAGGTTGGAAAAGCATGGAAGACGACCCAAGTAGCTACCGGCACATGACTGGAAGAATACCTTTACAACGAAATGCACCTTATTACAAAACAAAACTCTTGGGGAAAGTGCTCAAGCAAAACTTTATACGTAGATAATTTCTCCCTCTCTTTAAAATTCTAAACGATTTTGCTGCTACGGAACGCCAACAAAAGTTACACGTTTTGTTAAAAAACTTTGAAGAAAATGAGGATTAACCAAGTGAAGATGAGACGGAAAAGTCTAAACTGTTAGTCTAATGTTTCTCCAGTAAAGCAATTAAATGTTTAGAGATAGTGGAGTATTATTAGGGTATGCAAAAGTTTCCGCCGCCCCAAATAGCGGGCGCAGTAAGGGACTAACCGGCCGGCGACCCGTGCTGTCAGTTGGTACATGAAGCCAAGCATGGCGGTCGATAAAGTTAGCCGAAATCTCCTAGCTTCCTATTTCTAAGGGTTGTTTAAGACCTGGGGTTAGACACTTCCTTCCTAAAATCCTCTGCATATGATCTTTCGATCATTTGGCCGATAAAGTTCACTTGCGGCACTGTTTGTTATTCATGTTTAATTTAGGGAAAAGTGCAGGTGAAGCATACGGTTCAATATGTTAGTCGTGTGGCAGAACGGTTATGGGTGAGCGGACGTGTCGAGAATAGTTTGCCAGGTTTAAGAAAGGTGGTCTAAGCTTGGAAGACAAGCCACGTGTGCAGGTAGACCGCAGGAACTCGCAGACGAGGAGCTGGGATCGCTGTTGCAAGAGAATGCCACACAATCGACCACGCAACTGGCGAAACGTTTGAAAGTGGCTCAATCGACGGTGGTACGGCGTTTACAGGCCTTGGGGAAGATCCCGAAGACTGGTAAGTGATTTCTACATACTTTAACGGAGCGTAACATTGGTCAACGATTGGGAATCTGTATGTCGTTGCTGAAGAGGTTTCAAGGGAAGAATTTCTTGCGGAAGGTGGTCACCCGGGATGAAAAAATGAATCTATTGCGACAACCCCGTAAGCACTCGATCCTGGATCTATCCAGGCCAGCCCTCAACTTCCACTGCAAAACAGGATATCCACGGAAAAAGGGTGCTCTTGTGTGTGTGGTGGGATATGCATAGAGTGCTGTACTTCGAACTGTTGAAACCAAGCGAAGCAATCACTGAACAACCGATATAGCGATCAGTTGATGAAACTGAACGCCGCAATCGAGCAAAAACTCTCATGGACAGGTAAAGGACGACGCCCAGTCATCCTGTTACACGATAATGCCAGACCACATGTCGGTGCCACCACGAAACCAAAAGTTGAACAGTTACACTGGGAGGTTTTACCGCACCCAGCTTACTCCTGGACATTGCACCCTCAGACTTTCATCTGTTTCGCTCTATATGCAACATGCCCTAGCCCAACAGCCGTTCACCACACTTCCAGAGGTGGAAACTTTCGTCACTGCGTTCTTCAGCTCAAAACCCGAGTCCTTCTATCCCAGGTTCATTCATTTGTTGCCTGAAAAATAGCAAAAGGTCAATGATGTGTACTGGTTTCCTGATTGTCACTGTCTCCTTTCTCTTTAAAACGACGGGAACTTTTGCATACCCTTAATATTTACAGAGCCGAGGACTTCCTACTGAAGAATTTAGCAGCCATCTAAATGTTAGGAATAGAGTTATAACTAAAGATACCATGGGAAAACAAAGACAGACGGGACTTACATCGTAATTCAAAACCCAATAGGCATGTTTGAACTGCTTTACAGTTTGCTTTACGTAAATGTGTTTTGCATCAAAAATGGATTTAAATAAATTGCTTTAATTACATTACTTTTAAATTAAAGATATGTAATGCCAATGTGTACGTAACTCCGAACATTCTACTAACCGAAAGCCGATCCTCTGATTGTATATATGTTACCGCTAAAGTGCAGAAATCAGTTATTCTACAGATTATCTAGGTAATGTGCAGATTAACTAGGGTGATCCGTTAAAGTGCCGAAAATTGTTTCATTTCCCAAATTACGTAAGTAATCTGCAAATTACCTAGATAATCTGCACATTACCTACTAGGCACTCGTTAAAGTGAAAATAAGATCTTTGCTGGAACAACGGCAACGTTTCTGAACGCTTAAATTAACATAATGTTATTTATTTATTTTTCGATATATAGATAATCAAGTTAATACCATCAAACAATCAACAAATTAGTTGATAAAATCAATCATCAATCAATTAAAAATATATAATAGAAAGAATCAAACGCTTTAAAATATTATTATAATTAAGGAAATGAATTTGCAAAACATATGATAAAATTATGCTTACTTATTAGTGCAATCTAAAGATTGGTGACACTTTGAATTACATAGCAATTGGTTTTTGCGACAAGCACATCTATTTGTGGTACATTTAGATTTGTAGTCACATTTTCTGAAACCCTACCCAGTACCAAGGGATTGTTTTATTGCTGTTTGACGTAAAGATATTTCTACAGCAGGGACATCTTCTTTCGTTAAAAATCTATGCTACGCACTGGCAGCCGACGCCAATTATGAGAAATAAAAACAACCGGCGACGACTAAACCCTGGCGAAACGAAACTAAAAGTGGAGGGAGAGGGGGAAGGCGTAGGGAAAGGAAATGAGAGAAACAGGCGAAACGAAACTAAAAGTGGAGGGAGAGGGGGAAGGCGTAGGGAAAGGAAATGAGAGAAACAGGCGAAACCAAACTAAAAGTGGAGGGAGAGGGGGAAGGTGTAGGGAAAGGAAATGAGAGAAACAAACTTTTGAACTTTAACGATACGGAAGCCGTTAATGTGCACATTACCTAAGTAAAATGCGGAAAACTCTTGATTCCGCACGTTAACGGAGCAAATCAGTTAATCTGCGGATTAGCTAGGTAATGTGCACATTAACGGCTTTCGAGCTTTAGCGGTAACAGATATACTGCCCTGTGAACTTCACCTGGACAGAGCCGGTGGTGCAGTAGTCTACAGTAAGCGATGGCCTCTGATCATTCATCCGAAAGGGGTCCGGGTTAAAATCCCGGTGAGGCATGGATGTTGTTTTTGTCTTACGGCACTAGCTCTCTCCCTTCCCTGGAACCAGTGACCCTAAATTAGGGACGGGCGACTGATTATAGCCCATTGAGTTGCTCACGATGGTCGTTGAACCTTCAAAAAAAAAAAAAAAAAGAAAAAAAAAAAGAACTTCACCCGCGCCAATGTTCGGTCTCCAGGCGCGCTCATTTCTCTACGCTGGGGGTGGTCATAATGTAATGCTCATCGGTGTAATATAAAATCATCGAAACCAAATTCATCGAACGAGCAGTTTGGTGAAATATGACATTTTCGAAAATAATGAAACGAATTTATCGATAAGCTTGTTAAATATGCTGTATTATCACCTTGCGTAATAGTAACTGTAAAACTTCGCTTGAAAGACAGGCATTACACGAGGGAGAATCAGAAAGCAAAGGTAACATACTCTTTAATATCGGTAACTGTGAGCAAATGAACATCGCGGTTATCTCACTTCTTCACATAGTTCCTCTGCAGGTCGATGCACTTTTCTGTATTGTTCCACTAGCTTCTTCATTTCTCGGGAGAAGAAGCTTTTCGTTTTCTTCTCTCAAGAAATAAATCCAAGTCTACACCTCTTCCTTAAGGCTGCCTTTGAATGAGTATTAGGGTTCATCTTCTGCGATAGGTGGCGCAAAAAATCACTCCTTGGACGTGGCCTTTACGTCTTGAGTGACGGTCCCAGAAGTTGGCGTCAGCGAATCACTGCAGACCTCACCATATTCAGAATGGCAGTGGTCTCTCGTTGGCTCTACAATGAAAAGACAAAATACGCGCTGTTACGTTTCAACCAATGACGTTATTTGGGGTGGAGCTCAGTAAGTAGGTGGAGTTTATATCTCAAATTCAGGGGTTCTGTGCTAATGTACACATTGTTTCTCAAAAAAATGAACGCTCGCTTTTGCCCCTATTCACTGAATTCTATTTGGCTCAGATAATTAGAAAAATCAAGTAGAAATGAGAGATTTCATTGCTTCCAGCCAGAAGCACTGCTATGCTAACTTATCGCTCCATCTACCGCCAAATCGGAATGCTTTCGAGTCAGATAAATTGAATTAAAAAGAAAAATTCTAACAAATTTTTCGGAATAATAACTGTGGTATATATTAGCTACGGGTCGTTTTTATTTGTGCTCAAAATTTCAGACACTACAAAGTAATAGTCTTCGAGAAAATGTGTACAAAAGAATTTACATTGCAGATATAGGGTAGAAGGTGGACTCTAACACTCATTCAAAGACAGTCTTAACCAAATCCAAGTCTACATGTCTTCCTTAACCTCAGAATCAAATTTTAACTTCCGACCGCGTAGAGCTTCTTTGAGTTTAGGGAAGACGTGATAATCGCATGGCGCCAGATCAGAGTTCTGAGGGGGATGTGGACGAAGTTCAAACCGCTGTTGTTGTATTGCCTCCACCATTGCGGCCGCTACATGGGGACGTGCATTGTCATGGTGCATCAACACTGTTTTTGACGGCATTCCTCTTCTTTTGCTACGAATTGCGGGTTTCAGTTTCTCTCTAAGCATATCCCAGTGCGTTGCAGTGATCACTGTTTGTCCACGTTCACAATAATAGGACGATTCATTTTTCAAGAGAAGGTAAGAATTATTTTCTTGGCAAAGGACTGACGTTTGAATTTCTTCTTCACTGGAGAAGACGGGTGTTTCTAATTGCATGCTTTGTCTCTTGTTTTCCGGTTTACAGTTATGAACCCATGTCTCATCGCCGGTGACAATCCGCTCCGATCTTCTCCATAACGTTTCACGAATTGGGTTGCAACCAGAGTTGCTAACGGGTCAAAAAATTTTAACCCGCACAAGACCCGGACCTGACACGGAAAAATATGCTTTGAACTATAAATTCGAATATATCATCATCAGCAGTAGCAACGTTGTCCGTTGTTGAAGAAACTTAGGGTGGCCTTCATCCAGCAGTCTACGGCTGGATGAAGACCACCTTAAGTTTTTCAACAATGGACTGTCTTGGGCCGGTCCCTTCTATCCACCCATCTCGCACGTGGTCCTTTTCGCGGGTCTTTTCCCTTCCCTTGGAATCCAGTCTAAAATGTCTGTTGTTCATCGGTGGTCCGTTCTCCTAGAAATATGTCGAGCCCATCGTCATTTCAGGGATTTTACTGTTCATGATGTTTTCGACTCTTGTCATTTTTCCTTATGCACGAGATCCTCTTTTTATCTTTCTTGGTTACACCAAGCATGCATCTCTCCATGCTACTTTCAGTTGCCTGCAGTCTTTGTCTCTTTTAGTTAAAGTCCACGTCTCTTCACCGTACGTAAGCACTGGAAGGATGCATGGATTAAACACTTTTCTTTCAAGACATAAATAATGGCACATTGCTCTTAAAAATTGTACTGTTTCTTCCAAAAACGTCAATTAATGTTTTCATAAATGTGACCCTCGCTTGATATCTGCTGCCCAAGGTAAATGTAGAAATTGGTTATCTCCAGTTTTTCCCCATCTATTGATTAATCTTCATTACTTGTAAAAGCATTGTACTTGAGTTTTGTCTCCTGAAGTTCATTTTTAATCCCATTTCTTCACCCTTCTCAGTAAGTTCCTGGATCATACTCTGCAGCTCTGAAGTATTACTTCGGAGACCTCTCAAGGGTTCTTTGAAATATTTTATTTTATTTTCAAAAATAAAACCCGATTGAAATCGGGTCAGGAACACCTTGACCCGACCCGTTTGACCCGCAAAAATTGTCGACCCGTTGACCCGTTACCCGTTTCCATCTCTGGTTGCAACCTCCACGCGCTGTTGCTTGTGCAGTTCAGTTAGGTGTTTGGGCATCGATCTTGCGCAAACTTTGCGGTACCCCAAGTCATCATGCACTACGTCATGTTCCGATCCATAGCTGTTATCCAAGTGTGCAGCATCAGCGGACAACGTAATCGGTCGGTCTTCTTCGATTAAGCCCTTCGCCCTGTCGATTTGGGCTTGTGTGCGCGATGTTGATGGTCGAAGATCGAGCTTCGTCGGCTAAACTTGTTGTTCCCTCTTTAAATCTTTCTACCCATTCATAAACTTTTCGTTGAGTCCTGCTATGTTCACTTCAGTACTGAACCAACGTGCTTCGTCGAATTTCAGCTGGTTTCACTCCCTCTGACCGAAGAAATCTCACTACGGCGCGTTTTCAACAATGGTGCAATCCCGCAGCGGAGCGTTCATGTTTATTTGGCCTTGGTTTCAACTAGACTAACGGCAGAGCGCTGTGCTGTGTGTGCTCGAACTAAGGTGCATTTCACCAGCCCCCCCACCACGGAATTTTTTAATTTTTCAGACACCATTCGTTTGTACCACGTATGAACCGGAATGAACTCGGTTTTTTTCGTTTGAACCGCAAACGTTTTGGAGATATTTAAAAAACAAAGTGGGGGGCTGGTGAAACGATAGCCCCCCACCATGGAATTTTTAAATTTTTTTTGCACCATTCGTTTGTACCACGTATGAACCGGAATGAACTCAATTTTTTTCGTTTGAACCGCAATAGTTTTTGAGTTATTTAAAAAACAAAGTGGGGGGGCTGGTGAAATGGTACCCCCAAAAAATAGATATTTCAAATTTCAGCATAGCCATTCGTTAATAAATCGTATGAACCGGAATGAACTTCATTTTCATCGTTTGAACCACAATAGTTTTTGAGATATTTAACAAATAATATTGAGAATTTGCATATAATTATAGGAGGCCGACTATTTCACCAGCTCCCCCACCATGGAAATTCAAAATTTCGAAATAGCCATTCGTTAGTAAATCGTATGAACCGGAATGAACTCCATTTCTATCGTTTGAACCGCAATAGTTTTTGAGATATTTAACAAATAATATTCAGAATTTGCATATATACAGAAAGACCGACCATTTCACCAGCCCCCCACCATGGAAATTCAAAATTTCAAAATAAGCATTCGTTAGCAAATCGTGTGAACTGAAAAGAACTCCATTTTCATCGTTTGAACCGCAATAGTTTTTGAGATATTTAAAAAATAATGTTACAGGCCTATCATTTCACCCCCCTCATCATGGAAATTCAAAATTCCGAAATAGCCATTCGTTAGTAAATCGTATGAACAGGAATGAACTCCATTTTTATCGTTTGAACCGCAATAGTTTTTGAAATATTTAATAAATAATAGAATTTACATATACGCACAGAGACCGACCATTTCACCAGCCCCCCACCCCCATGGAAATTCAAAATTTCAAAATAGCCATTCGTTAGCAAATCGTATGAACCGAAAAGAACTCCATTTTCATCGTTTGAACCGCAATAGTTTTTGAGATATTTAAAAAAGAATGTTACAGGCCTATCATTTCACCCCCTCATCATGGAAATTCAAAATTCCGAAATAGCCATTCGTTAGTAAATCGTATGAACAGGAATGAACTCAATTTTTATCGTTTGAACCGCAATAGTTTTTGAGGTATTTAAAAAATAATATTGCGAATTTGCATATATACAGAGAGACCGACCATTTCACCAGCCCCCACCGTGGAAATTCAAAATTTCAAAATAGCCATTCGTTAGCAAATCGTATGAACCGAAAAGAACTCCATTTTCATCGTTTGAACCGCAATAATTTTTGAGATATTTAAAAAAGAATGTTACAGGCCATTTCATCCCCCCTCCCCCTCATCATGGAAATTTAAAATTCCGAAATAGCCATTCGTTAGTAAATCGTATGAACAGGAATGAGCTCCATTTTTATCGTTTGAACCGCAATAGTTTTTGAGATATTTAGAAAATAATATTGAGAATTTGCATACATACAGAGAGACCGACCATTTCACCAGCCCCCCACCATGGAAATTCAAAGTTTCAAAATAGCCATTCGTTAGCTAATCGTATAAACCAAAAAGAACTCCATTTTCATCGTTTGAACCGCAATAGTTTTGAGATATTTAAAAAAGAGTGTTACAGGCCATTTCATCCCCCCCTCACCCCCTCATCATGGAAATTAAAAATTCCGAAATAGCCATTCGTTAGCAAATCGTATAAACCGAAAAGAACTCCATTTTCATCGTTTGAACCGCAATAGTTTTTGAGATATTTAAAAAAGAATGTCACAGGCCTACACCATTTACCCCCTCCCCTTCATCATGGAAATTCAAAACTCCGGAATAGCCATTCGTTAGTAAATCGTATGAACAGGAATGAACTCCATTTTTATCGTTTGAACCGCAATAGTTTTTGAGATATTTAAAAAATAATATTGAGATTTTGCATACATACAGAGAGACCGACCATTTCACCGGCCCCCCACCATGGAAATTCAAAATTTCAAAATAGCCATTCCTTAGCAAATCGTATGAACCGAAAAGAACTCTATTTTCATCGTTTGAACCGCAATAATTTTTGAGATATTTAAAAAAGAGTGTTACAGGCCATTTCATCCCCCCTCTCCCCCTCATCATGGAAATTTGAAATTCCGAAATAGCCATTCGTTAGTAAATCGTATGAACAGGAATGAACTCCATTTTTATCGTTTGAACCGCAATAGTTTTTGAGATATTTAAAAAATAATATTGCGAATTTGCATATATACAGAGAGACCGACCATTTCACCAGCCCCCCCCCCACCACCACGGAAACTCAAAATTTCAAAATAGCCATTCGTTAGCAAATCGTATGAACCGAAAATAACTGCATTTTCATCGTTTGAACCGCAATAGTTTTTGAGATATTTAAAAAAGAATGTCACAGGCCTACACCATTTACCCCCCCCCTTCATCATGGAAATTCAAAATTCCGAAATAGCCATTCGTTAGTAAATCGTATGAACAGGAATGAACTCCATTTTTATCGTTTGAACCGCAACAGTTTTTTTTTATTGGAGATTTAACGACCACCGTGAGCAACTCAATGGGCTATAAGCAGTCGCCCGTCCCTAATTCAGGGTCACTGATTCCAGGGAAGGGAGAGAGCCAGTACCGTAAAACAAACACAACATTCATGCCTCACCGGGATTCGAACCCGGACCCTGTTCGAACGAATGATCAGAGTCCGTCGCTTAGACCACTGCGTCACCGGAGCGGCCAACAGTTTTTGATAGATTTAAAAAAAAAAAAAAGTTTGAGAAAATTGGGGGACGACCATTGCACACACCCCCAGGGAAAAATTCAAAATTTCAAAATAGCCATTCGTTAGCAAATCGTTAGAACCGAAAAGAACTCCATTTTCATCGTTTGAACCGCAATAGTTTTTGAGATATTTAAAAAAGAATGTCACAGGCCTACACCATTTACCACCCTCCCCTTCATCATGGAAATTCAAAATTCCGAAATAGCCATTCGTTAGTAAATCGTATGAACAGGAATGAACTCCATTTTTATCGTTTGAACCGCAATAGTTTTTGAGATATTTAAAAAATAATATTGAGATTTTGCATACATACAGAGAGACCGACCATTTCACCGGCCCCCCACCATGGAAATTCAAAATTTCAAAATAGCCATTCCTTAGCAAATCGTATGAACCGAAAAGAACTCTATTTTCATCGTTTGAACCGCAATAATTTTTGAGATATTTAAAAAAGAGTGTTACAGGCCATTTCATCCCCCATCTCCCCCTCATCATGGAAATTAAAAATTCCGAAATAGCCATTCGTTAGCAAATCGTATGAACTGAAAAGAACTCCATTTTCATCGTTTGAACCGCAATAATTTTTGAGATATTAAAAAAGAATGTTATAGGCCATTTCATCCCCCTCCCCCTCATCATGGAAATTTAAAATTCCGAAATAGCCATTCGTTAGCAAATGGTATGAACTGAAAAGAACTCCATTTTCATCGCTTGAACCGCAATAATTTTTGAGATATTTAACAAATAATGTTACAGGCCTACCATTTCACCCCCCCCTCATCATGGAAATTCAAAATTCCGAAATAACCATTCGTTAGTAAATCGTATGAACAGGAATGGACTCCATTTTTATCGTTTGAACCGCAATAGTTTTTGAAATATTTAATAAATAATATTGAGAATTTGCATATATACAGAGCCCGACCATTTCACCCCCCCCCCCCCATGGAAATTCAAAATTTCAAAATAGCCATTCGTTAGCTAATCGTATAAACCGAAAAGAACTCCATTTTCATCGTTTGAACCGCAATAGTTTTTGAGATATTTAAAAAAGAGTGTTACAGGCCATTTCATCCCCCTCACCCCCTCATCATGGAAATTAAAAATTCCGAAATAGCCATTCGTTAGCAAATCGTATAAACCGAAAAGAACTCCATTTTCATCGTTTGAACCGCAATAGTTTTTGAGATATTTAAAAAAGAATGTCACAGGCCTACACCATTTACCCCCTCCCCTTCATCATGGAAATTCAAAATTCCGAAATAGCCATTCGTTAGTAAATCGTATGAACAGGAATGAACTCCATTTTTATCGTTTGAACCGCAATAGTTTTTGAGATATTTAAAAAATAATATTGAGATTTTGCATACATACAGAGAGACCGACCATTTCACCGGCCCCCCACCATGGAAATTCAAAATTTCAAAATAGCCATTCCTTAGCAAATCGTATGAACCGAAAAGAACTCTATTTTCATCGTTTGAACCGCAATAATTTTTGAGATATTTAAAAAAGAGTGTTACAGGCCATTTCATCCCCCTCTCCCCCTCATCATGGAAATTTGAAATTCCGAAATAGCCATTCGTTAGTAAATCGTATGAACAGGAATGAACTCCATTTTTATCGTTTGAACCGCAATAGTTTTTGAGATATTTAAAAAATAATATTGCGAATTTGCATATATACAGAGAGACCGACCATTTCACCAGCCCCCCCCCTCCCCACCACCACGGAAACTCAAAATTTCGAAATAGCCATTCGTTAGCAAATCGTATGAACCGAAAATAACTGCATTTTCATCGTTTGATCCGCAATAGTTTTTGAGATATTTAAAAAAGAATGTCACAGGCCTACACCATTTACCCCCCCCTCCTTCATCATGGAAATTCAAAATTCCGAAATAGCCATTCGTTAGTAAATCGTATGAACAGGAATGAACTCCATTTTTATCGTTTGAACCGCAACAGTTTTTTTTTATTGGAGATTTAACGACCACCGTGAGCAACTCAATGGGCTATAAGCAGTCGCCCGTCCCTAATTCAGGGTCACTGATTCCAGGGAAGGGAGAGAGCCAGTACCGTAAAACAAACACAACATTCATGCCTCAACGGGATTCGAACCCGGACCCTGTTCGAACGAATGATCAGAGTCCGTCGCTTAGACCACTGCGTCACCGGAGCGGCCAACAGTTTTTGATAGATTTAAAAAAAAAAAAAGTTTGAGAAAATTGGGGGACGACCATTGCACACACCCCCAGGGAAAAATTCAAAATTTCAAAATAGCCATTCGTTAGCAAATCGTTAGAACCGAAAAGAACTCCATTTTCATCGTTTGAACCGCAACAGTTTTTGAGATATTTAAAAAAGAATGTCACAGGCCTACACCATTTACCACCCTCCCCTTCATCATGGAAATTCAAAATTCCGAAATAGCCATTCGTTAGTAAATCGTATGAACAGGAATGAACTCCATTTTTATCGTTTGAACCGCAATAGTTTTTGAGATATTTAAAAAATAATATTGAGATTTTGCATACATACAGAGAGACCGACCATTTCACCGGCCCCCCACCATGGAAATTCAAAATTTCAAAATAGCCATTCCTTAGCAAATCGTATGAACCGAAAAGAACTCTATTTTCATCGTTTGAACCACAATAATTTTTGAGATATTTAAAAAAGAGTGTTACAGGCCATTTCATCCCCCATCTCCCCCTCATCATGGAAATTAAAAATTCCGAAATAGCCATTCGTTAGCAAATCGTATGAACTGAAAAGAACTCCATTTTCATCGTTCGAACCGCAATAATTTTTGAGATATTAAAAAAGAATGTTATAGGCCATTTCATCCCCCTCCCCCTCATCATGGAAATTTAAAATTCCGAAATAGCCATTCGTTAGCAAATCGTATGAACTGAAAAGAACTCCATTTTCATCGCTTGAACCGCAATAATTTTTGAGATATTTAACAAATAATGTTACAGGCCTACCATTTCACCCCCCCCTCATCATGGAAATTCAAAATTCCGAAATAACCATTCGTTAGTAAATCGTATGAACAGGAATGGACTCCATTTTTATCGTTTGAACCGCAATAGTTTTTGAAATATTTAATAAATAATATTGAGAATTTGCATATATACAGAGCCCGACCATTTCACCCCCCCCCCCCATGGAAATTCAAAATTTCAAAATAGCCATTCGTTAGCAAATCGTGTGAACCGAAAAGAACTCCATTTTCTTCGTTTAAACCGCAATAGTTTTTGAGGTATTGAAAAAAGGATGTTACAAGCCTACACCATTAACCCCCCCTCACCATGGAATTCGAAATTTCATAGCCATTCGTTAGTAAATGGTATGGCCGCCCCGGTGGCTCAGTGGTCTAAGGCGTTGGCCTCTGATCATTCGTCCGTAAGGGGTCCGGGTTCGAATCCCGGTCAGGCATGGATGTTGTGTTTGTCTTACGGCACTGGCTCTCTCCCTTCCCTGGAACCAGTGACCCTAAATTGGGAACGGGCGACTGCTTATAGCCCATTGAGTTGCTCACGGTGGTCGTTAAACCTCCAATCAAAAAAAAATCGTATGAACCGAAAAGAACTCCATTATTATCGTTTGAACCGCAATAGAGTTTGACATACCTACAAAAAAAAAGGATTCAGAAAATATGGAGCCGACAATCCCCCCCCCCCCCATGTAATTTCAAAATTTCAAAATGACCATTCGTTAGTAAATCGTATGAACCGGGAAAACTCTGTAAGAGCGAACGTGTCGTCACGTGACTTAGCGCCGCCTCCTACTTAAGCATCCGAGGAGCACGCGCAGCGGGCTCACAACAAGCAGAGAGTTCGTTTACTCTTCCCGGAAGTGCACACTCTCTCTCTCTCACTCTGTTCGAGCGAACAAACGAAACCTCCCCCACTTTACTATATATATATCTGTGAATCGGGGAGGCAGAGCGACAACAGATGGTTATACCGAAGTTTATCCACTTTCAGACATAATTTGAAAAGAACGCTTGGTTAACACATATACGAAACACTTATTCTTCATCAACTAGAATTTTGATGGCGGCGGATTACTCGCTCTTGAAAGTGACCTCGTTATGACTGGACCTGGCAAAGATCGTGGAACGCGCAAGATAAGGTGATCGAATTCTGTAGAAATCTCACCCTGCGTTGGCGTCCTAACTTAGGGTCTCCTTGACACTAGATATACCTCTATCTTATCGATGCTTCAGGACTAGTCTTCTAGCTATCCTTCTCTAATCGATGCTTCAGTGGACTGTACTAAGTCCGTAATTCAGTAGTATATCATCAGCTACTCTACCGGTATCCCTGACTCGGGTAGATTCCTTCTGTAGCGGCGACCTACTTCATCTAGGTCGGTGCCCGCTCTTTCCCCGTGGACTCCGAGAGCCCACCACACCATCCACGCAAACGCGTTCCTTTCTATCGGAGGACTATCACCTTCGCTCTCCGAAGACAGACTGCTCCAACAGGTCCACTCGGAGCGACCTCTTCGCCCCCCTTCACGCTGCTCCTTCTTCAAGGGCGACGGCGCTGACCTTCAACATGCTGCTCTCCTCTCGCGCCACGTGTCACCTCTCGCGCCCTTCACCTGCCCCATCCCTAGTCGTTTTCCGGGAATCGGGCTCCTAGACCTTTAAATCTACCTTGCGCATTCCTCGCTTATCCTCAGGCTATACATTATTGAGTGCCTCCTTCCGAGAAAGCAATCCTATCGTCGTAGTACATCCGTAGCAATACAATACACATTGTTATAACTATACAAAAGAGTATGTCTGCATTTCAGACTTGTATGCGCCTAGTGAAAATGAACAATGTATCTGTGAAAGTCACAGCGTCCTTGGCGATACTTTCAGTTCGTAGAACAAGTCCTCGCCCTTTCTAAGGCATGAGAACCTGAAGTCTTTTGTCATACATCTCGCCTCCCCCCCCCCCAAAAAAAGGATTAAACATATTTACGAATTCTCTGTCGCCATTTTGGGAACTTGCGATGTTTTCTTTGGTCAAAAAAAAACCCACATAATGTTTATCATTGAAATGAATTAACATCGTTAATGTGTCCGTTCTTACAAACTCCATGTTTATTTTTTTCAACCCCGATAGTTTTTGAGATGTTTAAAAATGTTCCACGATTTCAGCTGCCCCCACCCCCACCCCCGGACATTTCCTGTTTCAGAATAGCTATTCGTTAGCATCGTGTGAACCGGAAGGAGCTACATCTTTATCATTCGAATCTGGATAGTTTCTGAGATATTTGTATAAAGGGTAATGGAGGATGATGAAGAAGTAATTTATTTTCAAAAAGTCTTGTATTCGTTCCTGTCATTATCTTAAAGATCTCTCCGTTTCTAGCTTTGAACCGCAGCAGTTGAAAAGACATTCCAAAAAGAACGTGACGGTTTCAACATTTCTTCAATGTGTCTCAAGGACCAGAACACAAGAGAACCGGAAAATGCATGGCATAGTAAAACAGCCAAAATCTCGGAGCTGAAACAAACGACGCAATCCAGTCTGTAGTAAACATACAGTACAAGGCATCACAGAAAGAAAGGGAGCATGGCAGAGGCACAAAGCAGTCCGTTACATTACAATCGTGCGCTGTAGTCGGTGGCAGATACAACACGAGGCAAAGCACACAGGGAACAGTCACTGAGCAGAGGAACGGCTGAGCCAGCAAATAGAGAAAGCACCATACCTGGAACCAGGGAGCAACATGATGAGTAGAAAACCCAGGAACTATTCCTTCTTCCTTTTAAGGAAAAAACGAAATTATTGGTGCGAAATTATTGCTGTCCATCTGTGGTTATTGGGCGCCATCCTCCGACAAAAAGAGAAATAATGGTACTAATGCCACATTGAAAAGAAAAACATTAAGGAAAAACTATTACTTTCTTTAAAATTAGCATTTTCTGTCTAACAGTGGCATAGCAGTTAGACATACTATACAAAACATAGCAGGGTAGGAAGCAACACATGGCACTCCGGGAAAATCGGGCAGGGGGCATGCTTGAACCACAGAAAAACAGAAGCAGAACGAACGGTGCGAGGCAGTTGGTGATGGTCATGTAAAGCGGAAGCAGGCAGGACATCGTAAGACAAAACACACAGAAAAAGGTCACAAAGCAGAATGATGAGGTGAAAAAAACGAGGCACGAGGGAAAACACTTCACAAAGAGGAGAACGAAACAACAAGGGCTCAAAGAGACAGGGAGAAACATAGCTAAGAAAACACAACAGAAATCAATCATCAAACAAAACCACACAGGAGCTAATCAGGTGGACACCGAAGAAGGAGACGATGTTGAGCATGACAAATGAAGTGGTCAAGACAACCATAGTAACATTCAACTTCCGGGTAAGAGCCCGAAAGGTGAAAAAATGCAAAGTAAAAAACGCTAAGATTGTCAACCAGAGATGAGTAAACTGCCGGATCGTTGGAAGCAATAAAGTGATTAAGTGTAGCATCGTGAGAAGAGTCAAAGAACAATGGGAAAGCGGCATCTAGAGAAAGAGTCTGCGTAAACTCGGGAACAACTTGAAGGCGAGCAACAAGATCAGGCACAACAGAGGGACTGTCAAGAACGCGAGCAAAAGTGACGGCAGCAGGATCAGGAGCGGTGCCTTTGCGAAGAACGATGAGGAGGAGACATAATCACAGCGGCACGCTTAGCGCGAATCTTGCGATTAGACCGATGACGACGCTTCTTATTAGGAGCAATACCAGTAGGGAAATGTTGACGAAGAGGACGAGACGACGTAGAAGGAACAACAGGCGGCGTCTCGGGATTCTGGCGAGGTGAATAGGGTACAAAGTCGGATGACACATGTAAGGTGGTAGCTGCAGGAACAACAGAAGCCGGGGAGGGTGGGGTTTCAAACGAGACTAGAAGAGGAGCTGTGCGAAAGAGCGGGGACAGACCATGGCGACCAGAAGGTGAAACAAAGACAACGGCACTAGAAGCATCAGAAGAGCCCCGAGAAGGTGAAAAGGGCGGAGAGCACACCGGAGTACTGGAACCAGTGGAGGAAAGATGAGCGTCTGAGGGTGGCGTAGCCGACGTACGCAGCGGCGATGGTGGAGCAGAAAATCCCGGGATCGAGATAGACGAGGTGACTTGCGAAAACAAAGAAGGCAGCACCTGAACAGGCGGAGAAGGTGCAGCAACAGGATGTGACAAAGCGCAAACATCAGACGATGAAAAAGAAAGAAATACAGACGAAGGCACCGAAACAGGAGCAGTAGATCCAGATGTACCCACAACAGACGATGCTGGCGAGGAAGGAAAAAGACCAACGGAGGCAGATGGTGGAGATGGAGACTAAGAAGGTGTGAACTGATCAGGCGAAAGCGCGGTAACTGGAAGCGAAGAAAGAGGTTCTGTGACGGGAACTTGAGCAGCCGTTGAAGAAGACTAGGAAGAAATGAGGGGGCATTGCGAGAAATGGTGACCAGGCTGTTTACATGAGATGCAATGATAGGCAGTGAATACGTTGAATGCGACGTTGTGATGACAACAAATCACCAGAAAAGTTGTGGGGCAGTAAGAAACAGTCTGTGTCAGGGAAAAAAACTAAGTCTTGGCGGTGGAAGCCAAAATAAGGACGATCACCTTGATCAACATGGGCGGCGGGTATCTTGCGGATATCACCAAGAACGCGGCCACACCGAGAAGGAAAAGCATGTAAAAACTCATCGGAAACGTCCGGAGGTACAGGTTACAAATTAAGAAAAACGGGAGAATGTGCAAGGAGGATAGGGACCAAGCTATGATCTCCAACGGAAAGGCTAGTCGGCCGCCCCGGTGGCGCAGTGGTCTAAGGCGTTGGCCTCTGATCATTCGTCCGTAAGGGGTCCGGGTTCGAATCCCGGTGAGGCATGGATGTTGTGTTTGTCTTACGGCACTGGCTCTCTCCCTTCCCTGGAACCAGTGACCCTAAATTAGGGACGGGCGACTGCTTATAGCCCATTGAGTTGCTCACGGTGGTCGTTAAACCTCCAATAAAAAAAAAAAAAAAAAAAAAAAAAAGGCTAGTCGATAGGACTTGAGGAACAAACTCAGGTGAAAAAATATATACAAGAATGGACTTAGGCTTGCTGGCGAAATGTGTAATTGCACCGGAAGGGAGAAACGACAATGCAGACATACACTGTATAGACGTGCAACTTGACATTGGGTAAGGCGTCGAACTTGACACTTAAACTAAGAGTTGAAAGCATTGTACGTGTGCAATAAGCGTGGAACCTTGACATGAAATATAGGAGTCCAAGGCTGTCGCGAGGAAAGTCGGAGACGTTGAACACGGATCTGTAGCAGGATGAGGAGAAGAGCAGTCCTGGGAGGCATCCAACACACTTGGAGGACAAGTCATCGAAGCAGCACATAGTGACGTGAGAGGGAAATAGAATTTAGAAGCAGAAGCACAGGCCATGGACAATGTGTAGAAATGCACGGCGAAGGGCACACAGATCCACTATAACAAGGTGGGGCACCAGGAAGGCGATCAGCATACCGAAGAAGGCAGCCCAGAGAACCACTGTCAATGGGTGGAACACAAGGAAGGTAATCCACACACCGGTGAAGGCAGCGCAGAGAACCATTAACGATGATTGGAGCGCAAACACGGAAGGCAAACGTAGACACAGCAGCAGGAAGGCTACTACATGCAGCAGACAGTTTTAGAGCAAAAAGTCAAGGCGAGTCACGATGGGCAGATTGTAAACAGGGCCAACGAGATGAATTGTAAACAGGCCCAACGAAATGAATTGTAAACAGGCCCAACGAAATGAATTGTAAACAGGCCCAACGAGATGAATTATAAAGGAATATTGGCAAAATATGCATGTACCAACTCGAAAGAATGACTAGGAAGAGAGCGCAGACATTCATGCACGAGAGAAACACAAATTAATTCGGCGGTGGGCGCTAGATACAGGCGGAGCACAAAATGCAGAGCTCGAAAGGGCGTGGCCAGCAGAGCAACGTGACGGGATGCTGTGTGAGTCAAATATCGTACAAAGACAATTGTTTGGATGGGACCATTTCAAGAATGTTTGTTTTAAATTTAAGGGTGCATCTGCTTTGCACTTCCTTTCGACCGAAGCGTGTTAAAGTGGAAAAGTTTCCTGCACGTTCTTTGAAAACTAAAGGATGTACTTATACCTTCACTATATACATGTATCTGTTTGTATACGTTTATCTGTGTACCTCTAAGTCTGATTCAATATCAGCCTCTTTTGCTTTGGGAAGCTAGAACAGTGAGAACGATGATCCTAGCATTTTAATCTTTATCTAATCCATAATTTCGCCGCCAAGAGCGAAATGCAAATTCCACCGATTTCAAAATATATTTTGCTTCATATCGTTGCTCAAAAATCAGATTGAAACACTTTCGACGCCTATTGAATGTACCATTTTTACGTACAGCTTATTGTATCTTAATATTACCGAATTTTTCTGTTACGACGAGCAAATGCGTACATTACTGTTTGTGAAAATTGCAACGCCAAAAAAGAATCGCACTATTCAAAAGAAATTTATATCACAGATTCCTCATGTTGCAGGAGATAACTGATTTTATTTTTAGATCTATAGAAGATTTTGTCAATTCAAATCTCAGTACTATTTGTTCAGTTGCTGCCTACCAAAGATGTTAGGCAGCAACTGAACAAATAACTAGTATACGAATGAATAATTAATACACACAATTGACGTAGATTTGGGACATCAAACAGATGGCATGGCTCTTTCCACGGTTTTAAGTGAGTCACGGGAAAAGTATCATCGGCCGCCAACGGAAATCGAACCAATGGTCTTCCAGTTACTCGCTGGACATGCTACCACTGCACCAATTGCTTCTTACCATCTTTGAGGAATCCCCACCATTGTGCGGGTCTCCAAGAAGCAACCAGCCATGTGGTTTGGCAATTAATCACATGTGAGTCTGGAGAATTCGAGGCCGCTGCGGTGCAGTGGTAGCATGTCCAGCGCGTAACTGGAAGACCCTGAATTCAATTCCCGGTGGCGGCCGATGATAGTTTTTCCGTGACTCACTTAAAAACGTGGAAAGAGAAATGACTTCTGTTTGATGTTCCTAATCCACGTCGATTGTGTGTATTAATGCAGGACAATTACAGAGGCATCTGTGGCACGTAGTCCGGTCATCTTCAATAGCGCGTCGCACCGCTTCGTGCGGTGATACATGTTGCAATATGGTCCAACATAGAGGCGAACAGACGCCTGATGTCCTGCTGAAGAGGGCCCACACTTGTTGGACGGTGTGCTCCAAATCCCGGATAGTGCGGCACAGAGTCAACCGGCGTTTCAACTGGTCCCACGCATGCTCGATAGAGGACATGTTCGGTGAGCGGGCATGCCATGGAACTGTATGGACATGACGTAGGCAGTCCTAGAAAACCCAAGCAGTGTGCGGGATGGCACTATCCTGCTGGTAAAGCGCACCTAGAATTCCGCCCAGGAGTGGGAGCACATGGGGCCATATGATCTCATCCACATACCGCTGGCCCGACAATTATCCACGTACCACTACTAGAGCTGATCGGCTATCGTAGGCAATAAACCATAAAGGCTCCCTAGACCGTAATGCCTGCAGTGGGGTAGGTGGGACGCTCGATAGCAAGGTTGGAATTGTGCCGTTGACCCCGGGACCTCCACACCCGGACACGATGATCATCTGTCCCCAAAACGAACCGACACCAATCTCTGAACACCACACGTCGCCAGTCTGTGGCGTTCCACGTTGCTCTCGCCTGGCACCATTGCAAACAGAGCCGGCGATGATCCGGTGTTAATGGCAGAACACGTAAGAGGCGCTGGGATCGCAGATTCGCTTCCGCGAGACTTCAGGAAATGGCTCGTTGGCACACAAGAGCCGCTACATTTGCCTGGGGAGAGGACAGGGTTCTCGTGGGATCCATTCGTGCCTGCCGTACGAACTGTCGATCCTCTCTACGGATGGTCCTCCTGGTTCGTTCGGAGACACCCGCCGTGCGGCAGTGCCGTCACGTGTCCACTGCTCCCAACACAGTCGGACGGTATGGTCAGAACGATCCACGTGGTGGGTTATACGGCGCGCCGACCGACCTGCTGTTTTCAGCCCGATGATCAGGCCTCTCTCAAAGCCCGTAAGTTGCGTACATCGACGTCTCTGGTGTCTACCCGGCATTCTTGTCACTCTATACTCTTGCTTGCGCCGGCCGGTGCTTTTCTCTTTCATGGGGCATCGACTACACGCCGGTTTATAAGGCTGCTGGTTCGTGCTAGCAGCGCCGCCACAAGGTGTGCGGTTATGCGCACTCGCACCAAACGCACCCTAGCTATTTGCAAAGTTTCGCGGTTGTAGCATGTTTTCTTCTAGGTGTGCAAATTTTTTGTCCACGAGTGTACAAGAAGCAAGTGGAAGAATTGAAACTTCACTCGCCCAAGTTTTCACCAGCTGTCTCACCGAAGGTAAGATTCCTGAGTATTGGGATAATGGTACAATGATCCTGCTACATAAAAAAGGTGACGTTGAGGATCTCAGGACCTACAGGCTCATCAGCCTCCTATCAGTTATTTATAAAATTTTCAGTTAGGTTCTTTTACATCGCATGAAGGTAAAACCGGACATGGCTCAAGCAAGAGAAGAAGATGAATTCAGGAGTGGCTACAGCACTGAAGATCATGTCCATGTACTTAGAGAACTAACTGAAAGAACAAGAGAGTATGAACTCCCATTATGCAAGGCTTCTATTGATTATAAAAAGGCCTTCGATTCCGTAAAACCATCAGCAGTTACAACTGCTTTGAAAACCTGCGGTATTGCAGATGCATACATTAGCATTATTAATAGTATCTCTGAAAATGCATTTGCAAAAGTTTGGATATTTGAGGATGCAGCACTAATAAAAATTGGAAAGCTAGTGTGACAAAGTAAAATCATATCTCCCAAACTCTTTAATCCCACATAGCAAAATATTTTTTAATTACTGAACTGGGACAAAGAAAAAAATATTTATGCAGATAATTCAAATCACGTTCGTTTTGCTGATGACGTTGTCATTTTTGCAACTACGACTTCTGAACCGCAGAATACGATCCAGGAACTTGCTGACAAGAGTAAAGAAGTGGAATTAAAAATGAACTTTCAGAAGGCAAAAGTGACGTATATTGCTTTTACAAGAAACGAAGATTTATTTATTGATGGTGAAAAGCTTGAGACAACCGATACCTACATTTATCTTGGGCAGCAGATATGAAGTAAGGATCACATTGATGAAGAAATTAATCGGCGTGTAAAACTTGGATGGATAGTTTTTGGAAGAAGTAAAATTTTTACGAAAAGTATGCCATTGTGTCTTAAAAGATAAGGGTTTAATCAGTTCATCCTGCCAGTGCTTACGTATGGAGCAGAGACATGGACCTTCACTAAACAAGTTAGTAAAATAATGCAATGCATTGAATATGATACGCTTTCCAACATACCAGAAATAATTACTCAAGATATGAGAATAATATCTGTGGAATAAATCTCGGTCCTGTGCCCTGACCTTTGATCCCATTTCGATGATATTCAACAGAACCGGTTCGGTATACCTCCGAAATAACATGATAACGTTTTGTCGCAATCGAAGCATTTTTACGTAAGTTATGATGCATAAGGACTATGGAATAGATCCCGCTCCTGTGTCCTAACCTTTGACCCTATTTTGTCCATTTTCTATAGGGTTTGTCCCCAGGGGGTTCCCTACCACATACTAAAATTTCACCGAAATCGAACCATTTTTACGTGAGTTATCATGCCGACAGACGGACGGACAGACGGACGGAAAACGCTGAAGCATATACGCTTCTTCAACCTACGGTTGGAAAGCGTAAAAAAGACAAACAAAGACTGCAGACAACGCAAAAAGCCCTGGAGAGAATCATGCTTGGTGTAAACAGGAAAGATAAGCAGACGGACTCATGGATAAGGAAAACGACAAGAGTTGACGACATCATGACCACAATGAAGTCACTGAAATGGTGAGGGCATGACATGTTGCTAGAAGAACGACCACCGACGGAAAACCGAAATTTTAGAATGAATTTCGCGGGACAGGAAAAGACCCAGAAGAAGACCCTATGATAGATTGATGCATGAAATTCGAAAGCATAGAGGTGTGTCATCGAGGAGACACGCTCAAGACAGACAATTGCGGGAGAAACTTGGGGAGACCTTCATCCAGTAGTGGATTCAAAGATGATGATATATATATATCATTGTAAACCATTATCAATCCACTGCTGGACGAAAGTCTCCCCAAATTTTCTCCACAACGGTCTGTCTTGTGCCAGTCTCCTCCATGTCACTCCCGCATACTTTCGAATTTCATCCACCCATCTCCATGTGGTCTTCTTCTGGGTCTTTTCCTGTCCCTTGGAATCCAATATAAAATTTCGGCTGTCCATCGATGGTCTGTCCTTCTGGGAGTATGTCCAGCCCATTGTCATTTCAGGGATTTTCTCTGATCATGGTGTCTTCCACTCTCGTCATTTTTCGGATTCACGAGTTCCTCTTCTTATCTCTCCTGGTTACACCAAGCATGCACCTGTCCATGCTGCTTTGAGTTGTCTGCAGCCTTTGTATGTCTCTTTTAGTTAAGGTCCACGTCTCTGCACCATACGTAAGCACTGGAAGGATGCATTGATCAAACACTTTTCTTTTAAGACATAATGGCATATTGCTCTTAAAAATTATGATGTTTCTTCAAAAAGCTCTCCAGGCAAGTTTTGTACGCCGATTAATTTCTTCATCAATGTGACCCTCACTTGATATCTGCTGTCCAAGATAAACGTACGTGTCTGTTATCTCCAGCTTATCTCCATCAATCGATAAATCTTCATTTCTTGTAAAAGCATTGAACATCACCTTTCTCTTCTGGAAGTTCATTTTTAATCCCACTTCTTTACTCTTGTCAGCAAGTTCCTGGATCATACTCTGCAGCTCTGATGGGGTAGTTGCAAAAATGACTACGTTATCAGCAAAACGAAGGTGGGTTAGATAATCTCCATTAATCTTTATCCCTTTGTTTTCCCAATTCAGTATTGAAAGACCTTTTCCAATGTGGCAATAAAGAGCTTCGGAGATATGGTGTCACCTTGTCTCACTCCCTTTCCAATTTTTATGTGTGTTGTATTTTCAAACAGCCGAATCTTTGTACTTGCATTTTCATAGATGTTATTAATAATATTAATGTATGCATCTTCAATACCGCAGGATTTCAGAGCCATTGTAACTGCTGATGGTTTCACCGAATCAAAGGCTTTTTCATAATCGATAAAAGCCATGCACAATGGAAGTTCATATTCTTTCGCTCTTTCAATTAGTTCTCTCAGTACGTGCATATGATCTATTGTGCTGTAGCCACTCCTGAATCCAGCTTGTTCTCTCGGTTGAGCCATGTTCAGTGTTACCTTTAAGCGGTGTGAAAGAACTTTAGTGAAGATTTTATAAACCACTGATAGGAGGCTGATAGGTCTGTAGTTCCTGAGATCCTCAATGTCACCTTTTTTATGTAGCAGGATCATTGTAGCGTTGTTCCAATCCTCAGGAATCTTCCCTTCATTAAGGCATCGAAGGAAAATTTGGGCGAGTACTGTTTCGATTTCTCCACTTGCTTCTTGTATGGTGTCTACAGTAATTCCATCTTCTCCTGGAGCTTTCCCCCGTTTCATGTTCTTGATTGCATGCGCATCTTCTGCTGGGAGGACTGGAAGAACTCTGGTACTGGTACCTTTCATGATGTCTGGAGAACATGTAACATCCCTTTTATATAATTTGGAGTAGAAATCTTTCACTCTTGTCAAAATTTCGCCTCTATTTCTTGTTACAGAACCATCTTCTTTTCTCAGTGCCATAATCTGTTTTTTCCCTTACTGAGGGTCGCTTTGCTATCTTTAGGCTTTGGTTGTTTTCAATTGCTTTCCTCACTAGTTCGCAGTTGAATTTCCTTACGTCTTTAGTGATAATTTTTTGTACTGTCTTGCATAGCTCTATATATTCCACTTTGGAAGTCACATCTTCTTTAGTTGTCCTCATCTCTCTTCTTTTTGCATCAACATTTTGGTTTTTCCTGATAATTTGTTCACATGCAACTTGTTCTTAGACCCAGCTCATTTTGTTGGTGTTTCCATAAGAGTTTTGGTTACTTTTCTGTTAACTTCAGAAATATCCACTTCTTCCGATGTTAGGCGTTCTAAAGCAGAGAATCTGTTCTTCAGTTCCAACTTAAAGGTATTATGGTGCTTTTTAAGGTTGGTTATGTCAATACATTATGTTTGTCATATGAGCTTGCCACGTTCGAGTTTAGTGTTGAGGTGGATCTTACATCTCACCAATCTATGGTCACTACCTGTGTTGAACTTGTTCAGCACACGGCAGTCTTCGTTGACGAATTTTTTGTTACACATAATAAAATCAATTTCACTTGTTATCCCATTTGGATGTCTCCATGTCCATTTCCCGTGTGGCTTTTTCTTGAAAAAGGAGTTCAAGATGAGAAACCCTTCTGCCTCTGCAAACTCAACGAGAGTATTTTCACGCTGGTTTCTGTTGCCGTGAGCGAATTTACCTCCTGAAGTTTCATTCTGTTGCCATTGCCCTATTTTTGCATTGAAATCTCCCATAATTATCTTCAAGTGGTGCTTACCTTTATTATTTAGATGACAAATTTCCTCATAAAATTCTTCAATTTCTTCTTCAGGATGACTTGTGGTGGGTGCATAAGTTTGAATAATCTGAGCCTTGTATCTTCTCAAGAGTTGGATAACGAGTCGCGCAGTTCTGTCAGAGGCACTTTCAACTTCTACAACTTTATCCTTCAGTTTCATGTTTATTATAAATCCAACACCACTAGTTCTGCCAGTATGTGTCCCACGATAGTAGAGGAGATGTCCATTTTTCCGTTCAATGAGATCTTCTCCTTTTCTCCTTACCTCACTTAGCCCGACGATGTCCCACTTGATCCTTTGTAGTTCCTCTTCCAATTCAAGAAGCCTTGAATCAGGAGATAGGGAGCATCCATTGTAAGTAGCCAAGGTCAGCATCAGATGGCAGCCTAGTCCGGTCCTCCAAGGATTCTTAGCACATTCTGCCTTCATGTCGCACTGGCCGCAGCCTTGGCCAGGTACATTCGAGCTGCCGGAGACTGAGGGCCCAGATTTAAGTTGTAGAGTCATTTTGGAGGGGTTTGGCCATAACTCACCACGCTGGCCAAGCGGGTTGGTGAGTGTGGGATAGCATTTCCTCTAATCCCGATGGTATAGTTATACCGCTATTGGCGGTCGTCAGAGCCCCTTTAGTGGGAACAGGATGCACCACGAGAAGGCGGGGTTGACATTTGTCAAGGAGAGGCTGTGATGTTACGCATCACCGGATTTTACATTCCACATATATATATATATATATATATATATATATGGGATGTAAGTTCAGGTGATGCGTAACATCACAGCCTCTCCTTGACAAATGTCAACCCCGCCTTCTCGTGGTGCATCCTGTTCCCACTAAAGGGGCTCTGACGACCGCCAATAGCGTTATAACTATACCATCGGGATCAGAGGAAATGCTATCCCACACTAACCAACCCGCTTGGCCAGCGTGGTGAGTTATGGCCAAACACCTCCAAAATGACTCTACAACTTAAATCTTGGCCCTCAGTCTCCGGCAGCTGGAATGTACCTGGCCAAGGCAGCGGCCAGTGCGACATGAAGGCAGAGGGTGCTAAGAATCCCCGGAGGACCGGACTAGGCTGCCATTTGATGCTGACCTTGGCTACCTATAACGGACGCTCCCTATCTTCTGATTCATGGCTTCTTGAATTGGAAGAGGAACTACAAAGGATCAAGTGGGACATCGTCGGGCTAAGTGAGGTAAGGAGAAAAGGAGAAGATCTCATTGAACTGAAAAGTGGACATCTCTTCTATTATCGTGAGACAGATACTGGCAGAACTAGTGGTGTTGGATTTATAATAAACAAGAAACTGAAGGATAAAGTGGTAGAAGTTGAAAGTTCCTCTGACAGAGCTGCACGACTCGTTATCCAACTATCGAGAAGATACCAGGCTCAGATTATTCAAACTTATGCACCCACCACAAGTCATCCTGAAGAAGAAATTAAAGAATTTCATGAGGAAATTCGTCATCTAAATAATAAAGGTAAGCAGCACTTGAAGATAATTATGGGAGATTTCAATGCAGAAATAGGGCAACGGCAACAGAATGAAACTTCAGTAGGTAAATTCGGTCACGGCAACAGAAACCAGCGTGGAAATACTCTCGTTGAGTTTGCAGAGGCAGAAGGATTTTTCATCTTGAACTCCTTTTTCAAGAAAAAGCCACACAGGAAATGGACATGGAGACATCCAATTGGGACGACAAGTGAAATTGATTTTATTATGTGTAACAAAAAATTCGTCATCGAAGACTGCAGTGTGCTGAACAAGTTCAACACAGGTAGTGACCATAGATTGGTGAGATGTAAGATGCACCTCAACACTAAACTGGAACGTGGCAAGCTCATAAGACTAACAAAATGTATTGACATAACCAACCTTAAAAAACACCATAATACTTTCAAGTTGGAACTGAAGAACAGATTCTCTGCTTTAGAAGGCCTAACATCGGAAGAAGTGGATATTTCGGAAGTTAACAGAAAAGTAACCAAAGCTCTAATGGAAACAGCAACAAAATTAGCTGGGTCTAAGAACAAGTTGCATGTGAACAAATTATCAGGAAAACCAAAATGTTGATGCAAAAAAGAAGAGAGATGAGGACAACTAAAGTAGATGTGACTTCCAAAGTGGAATATATAGAGCTATGCAAGACAACACGAAAAAGTATCACTGAAGACGTAAGGAAATTCAACTGTGAGCTAGCGAGGAAAGCAATTGAAAACAACCAAAGCCTTAAGATAGCAAAGGGACATCTCAGTAAGGGAAGAAAACAGATTATGGCTCTGAGAAAAGAAGATGGTTCTATAACACGAAATAGAGGCGAAATTTTGACAAGAGTGAAAGATTTCTACTCCAAATTATATGAAAGGGATGATACATGTACTCCAGACATCATGAAAGGTACCAGAGTTCTTCCAGTCCTCCCAGCAGAAGTTGCACATGCAATCAAGAACATGAAGCGAGGGAAAGCTCCAGGAGAAGATGGAATTACTATAGACATCATACAAGAAGCAAGTGGAGAAATTGAAACAGTACTCGCCCAAATTTTCACTCGATGCCTTAATGAAGGGAAGATTCCTGAGGATTGGAACAATGCTACAATGATCCTGCTACATAAAAAAGGTGACATTGAGGATCTCAGGAACTACAGACCTATCAGCCTCCTATCAGTGGTTTATAAAATCTTCACTAAAGTTCTTTCACACCGCTTGAAGGTAACACTGGACATGGCTCAACCGAGAGAACAAGCTGGATTCAGGAGTGGCTACAGCACAATAGATCATATCCACGTACTGAGAGAACTGATTGAAAGAGCGAGGAATATGAACTTCCATTGTGCATGGCTTTTATCGATTATGAAAAAGCCTTTGATTCGGTGAAACCATCAGCAGTTACCACGGCTCTGAAATCCTGCGGTATTGAAGATGCATACATTAATATTATTAATAACATCTATGAAAATGCAAGTGCAAAGATTCGGCTGTTTGAAAATACAACACACATAAAAATTGGAAAGGGAGTGAGACAAGGTGACACCATATCTCCGAAGCTCTTTAATGCCACATTGGAAAATGTCTTTCAATCACTGAACTGGGAAAACAAAGGGATAAAGATTAATGGAGATTATCTAACCCACCTTCGTTTTGCTGATGACGTAGTCATTTTTGCAACTACCCCATCAGAGCTGCAGAGTATGATCCACGAACTTGCTGACAAGAGTAAAGAAGTGGGATTAAAAATGAACTTTCAGAAGACAAAAGTGATGTTCAATGCTTTTACAAGAAATGAAGATTTATCGATTGATGGAGAAAAACTGGAGATAACAGATACGTATGTTTATCTTGGACAGCAGATATCAAGTGAGGGTCACATTGATGAAGAAATTAATCGGCGTACAAAACTTGCCTGGAGAGCTTTTGGAAGAAACAGCATAATTTTCAAGAGCAATATGCCATTATGTCTTAAAAGAAAAGTGTTTGATCAATGCATCCTTCCAGTGCTTACGTATGGTGCAGAGACGTGGACCTTAACTAAAAGAGACATACAAAAGCTGCAGACAACTCAAAGAAGCATGGAGAGGTGCATGCTTGGTATAACCAGGAGAGATAAGAAGAGGAACTCGTGGATCCGAAAAATGACGAGAGTGGAAGACATCATGATCAGAGTTAAATTCCTGAAATGGCAATGGGCTGGACATACTGCCAGAAGGACAGACCATAGATGGACAGCCGAAATTTTAGATTGGATTACAAGGGACAGGAAAAGACCCAGAAAAAGACCACATGGGAGATGGGTGGATGAAATTCGTAAATATGTGGGAGTGACATGGAGGAGACTGGCACAAGACAGACCGTTGTGGAGGAAACTTGGGGAGACCTTCGTCCAGCAGTGGATTGATAATGGTTGACAATGATGATGATGATGATGATGATGATATATATAAACGAACGAAGAGTTACATCCGCAGGTGTGGCAGAATTAACACGCATCCCATTGCTTGGAAAGACGACGCATCCCATCGCTGGGAAAGACGACGCATACCGTCTGGAAAAAGGAACTTTAGTTTCTCCTTGAATCATTTGGATATGTCAACATGAAAGTCACATGTTGACAGATCCGGGCTATAGGCTGGGTGGTGCAGAACCTCTCAACCTTTCCGTGCTAACGCATCCTGCATAATGTGTGCAACAGAATCACACCACGCGAAAGCATGCCAGGTCACCCATTCTTGATTGCTTTATGCAGCTTGTCCACTGTGTCGATGTAGTGGTTGGCATTGCTGTTCACGTGAGGCTCTTTAAAGTCCACCAACAAAAGCCTTTCAGCATAACCTCCCCGACGGAGTCCTGTGACTTGAATTTTATGTGTTTTGGTGATCCGGGATGTTTCCATTGCATGCTCGCTGGTTTGCTGGATGGCTCAAAGCCGTGGCACCGCGATTCGTCACCTGCCACTATGCGCGATATAAATGCATCACCCTCTGCTTTGTAGCGCAGCAAGTGGTTCAAACTCCAACCCATACATTCTTCCTTATGGTGGTCAGTCAGCATCCGCGGGATTAATTGTAAACATACTTTCCGATATTGCAGTATCTTCGTAACCACAGTTTGAACTGTAACAAATGTCATAGCAAAGTCCTCCGTTTGCGAACGTCAGCCCCGACGACGGTTTTACATGCATTTCTTTCTCGGTGTGGGCGCATTGTTTGTGTTATTCGCATCGCTCCCCGCCGATCAAGGTGATCGTCCTTATTTAGGCTTCCGACGCCAAGCCTTAGTTCTCTTCCCTGATATGGACTCCATTACTTCCTGCCCCACTGTTTTCCAGGTGCTTTGTGTTCATCACAACGTCGTTATAAACGTGTTCACTGCGTATCATTGCTTCTCATGTAAAACGCCTGGTCATCATCGCTTGCAGTGTCCGCTCACCTCTTCTTGTTCTTCCTCAACGGCTGCTCAAGTGCCCATCACAGAACCCCCTTCTTCACTTCCGGTCACCACGCCTGCGCTTGTTTCGCTTCCACCTTCTTAGTCTCCATCTCGATTGTCGTTGCCTTCCTCTGCAGGTCTTTTTCCTTCTCCACTAGCGTTGCCTCTTGTGGATACATCTGGATCTACTGCTCCTGCTTCGGTGCCTTCGTCTGTCTTGCTTTCTTCTTCGTCGTCTGTTGTCTGTGCTTTGTCACATCCCGTTGCCAACCTTTCTCCGCCTGTTCAGGTGCTGCCTTCTTTGTTTTCGCACGTCACCTCGTCAATCCCAACCCCGGGATTCTCTGCTCCATCATCTTCGCTGTGTACGTCAGCTTCGCCACCCTCAGACGCTCATCCTTTCTTCAGCCGTTCCAGTACTCCGGTGGGCTCTCCGCCCGTTTCACCTTCTCCGAGCTCTTCTGATGCCTCTAGTATTGTTGCCTTCCTTTCGATTTCTGGTCCCGTGATCGGTCCCCGCTTTCCAGCACAGCTACTCTTCTGGATTTGTGTGAAGCCTTACCTCCACCAGCTCCTGTTGCCCCATCAGTTGCCTCTTTGCTTGCGTTATGCGCACATGATCCAGATCTTCCTTGTCAGACTTCTCACTTGCTGTCGGTTACTCCTTCTTCACCACGTCCCTGTTGGTATTGCTTCTAATAAGAAGTGCCGTCGTCGCTCTAATCGAGAGACTCGTACTAAGCGAACCGCGGTCGCTCAGCCTTCTCTTCATCGTTCTTCAGGTTCCGCTCCTAATTCTACTGTTGCTGCTTACGCCGACCTTATTGGTACTCCCTCCGTTTCCACTGCAATTGTCGCTCGCCTCCAAGCTGTCCCTGGGTATTCGAAGATTCTCTTCCCAGATGCTGCCAACCCTTGTTCTTTGCCTCTTCTTGTGACGCTGGTTTGGATCCCCTTCTTGACTCCCATGATCCAGCTGATTACTCGAATATGATCGAGGATATTCGCTGCTTCCTCCAAGTTTTCGTTGACCTCACGAGATCTTACCCCTGAGATATTTCGTTATTAAAGTTTCCTTAATTGCTACCTTGGTGATACTCAAAATCGCCTCATTGATCTGGTTCTGACCGATTAGTTTCTGTCTGCACTTGCATGATGTTTCGCTTCCTGCCGTCTTTGCCTTGCTGCTGTTCCGTCTTACTCCTTTGCATGTTTCTGGTATGCGTTGTACCCAACCTTTTTCTTTCCGTTGTATCCTATGTACCGCCATGTTTTCTCCACATCTCGGTTCTTTCAAACATCCGCCCGGTGCCTACTTCCGTGAACCTGTCACATCGTTTTGTTCACAGAGCTTCTTCCTGTGTGCATTGTTATGCGCGATTCTTCTCTTATACCTTTCGTCACTGTCCTGGATTGCCCTATGTTGCTGTTCGCAATCAGTTAGTTTTTTCAGGTGTTTTTCCTGTCTCGTCGAGTATTTGTCTTATGTCATGCCATGTGCCTCAGCATACTTTCTACTGTTGTGCTACGTTACTTGCTCATCCAGTGTGACTCATCTCGTCAGGTACTTACCGTTATTGCTTTGCCTCATGCTAATTGATTGTCCCATACTGTTACCTACACCATGCCATCTTTGCAAGTGTTATCTGTTGCACCTCGTTTTCTGCTTTTCATGCTGCGCCCCGGAGCATGAAAAGCAGCTTCCAGTTCGATGTATTCTCCATCTCCATGTCCGTCGTTCCTTCTGCTCAGTGACTGTTCCAGTGTGCTTCGCCTATCACAGATTGCCTTGTGCTGCTCGTTCAGCTTCGTTTATCTTTGTATGTCCTGATTGGCTTTTACAGACTGCTTTATGCTGCTCGTCCAGTACCGTTATTCTTATTGTTTTATCATGCCATTTATTTTCCGTTCTCCTGTGTACTAGTCCTCGATACCTACTAAAGCAACGTCACGTTGTTTTTGGAATGTCTTTTCAACTGCTGGGGTTCAAAGCTAGAAACGGGGAGTTCTTTCAGCTAATGTCAGGAACGAATGAAAGACTTTGTGCAAAACAAATTCTTCTTCATTATTCTCCATTACCCTTATTACAAATATCTCAAAAACTATCAAGATTCGAACGATGAAGAAGGAGGTCTTTCTGATTCACACCATGCTAACGAATAGCTATCCTGTAATGGAAAATGTCCAGGTTGGGGTGGGCGGGGGGAAGAGGCAGGTGAAATCGTGGGCTACTAACATTCTTTTTTAAACATCTCCAAAACTATTGCTATTCAAACTATGAAAATGGCGTTTATTCCGGTTCACACCATTTACTAACGAATGACTATCTTGAAATTTTTAATGAATTTACATGGTGAGAGGGGGGGGGTGATGGTCGGTCTGGAATATATATATACATAAGTTCTCAATATTGTTATTTTTTTCTCAAAAACTGTTGCAGTTCAAACGATGAAAATGGATTTCCCCTCGGTTCATACGATTTGCTAACGAATGGCTATTTTGAAATTTTGAATTTCCATGGGGGGGGGGGGGCTGGTAAAATGGTCGGTCTCTCTGTATATATGCAAATTCTCAATATTATTTTTTAAATATTTCAAAAACTATTGCGGTTCTAACGATAAAAATGGAGTTCATTCCTGTTCATACGAGTTACTAACGAATGGCTATGTCGGAATTCTGAATTTCCATGATGAGGGGGGGGGGCTGGTAAAATGTTCGGTCTCTCTGTATATATGCAAATTCTCAATATTATTTTTTAAATATTTCAAAAACTATTGCGGTTCAAACGATAAAAATGGAGTTCATTCCTGTTCATACGACTTACTAACGAATGGCTATTTCGGAATTCTGAATTTCCATGATGAGGGGGGGGGGGGTGAAATGGTAGGCCTGTAACATTCTTTTTTAAATATCTCAAAAACTATTGCGGTTCAAACGATGAAAATGGAGTTCTTTTCAGTTCATAGGATTTGCTAACGAATGCCTATTTTGAAATTTTGGATTTCCATGGGGGGGGCTGGTGAAATGGTCGGTCTTTCTGTATATATGCAAATTCTCAATATTATTTTTTAAATATTTCAAAAACTATTGCGGTTCAAACGATAAAAATATAGTTCATTCCTGTTCATACGATTTACTAACGAATGGCTATTTCGGAATTTTGAATTTCCATGATGAAGGGGGGGGGGTTAATGGTGTAGGCCTGTGACATTCTTTTTTAAATATCTCAAAAACTATTGCGGTTCAAACGATGAAAATGGAGTTCTTTTCGGTTCATACGATTTGTTAACGAATGGCTATTTTGAAATTTTGAATTTTTCCATGGGGGTGTGTGCAATGATCGTCCCCCAATTTTCTCAAACTTTTTTTTTTTTTTTTAAATCTATCAAAAACTGTTGGCCGCTCCGGTGACGCAGTGGTCTAAGCGACGGACTCTGATCATTCGTTCGAACAGGGTCCGGGTTCGAATCCCGGTGAGGCATGAATGTTGTGCTTGTTTAACGGCACTGGCTCTCTCCCTTCCCTGGAACCAGTGACCCTGAATTAGGGACGGGCGACTGCTTATAGCCCATTGAGTTGCTCACGGTGGTCGTTAAATCTCCAATAAAAAAAACTGTTGCGGTTCAAACGATAAAAATTGAGTTCATTCCTGTTCATACGATTTACTAACAAATGGCTATTTCGGAATTTTGAATCTCCATGATGAGGGGGGGGGGGGGGTGAAATGGTAGGCCTGTAACATTATTTGTTAAATATCTCAAAAACTATTGCGGTTCAAACGATGAAAATGGAGTTCTTTTCGGTTCATACGATTTGCTAACGAATGGCTATTTTGAAATTTTGAATTTCCATGGTGGGGGGGGGGGCTGGTGAAATGGTCGGTCTCTCTGTATATATGCAAATTCGCAATATTATTTTTTAAATATCTCAAAAACTATTGCGGTTCAAACGATAAAAATGGAGTTCATTCCTGTTCATACGATTTACTAACGAATGGCTATTTCGGAATTTCAAATTTCCATGATGAGGGGGGAGGGGGATGAAATGGCCTGTAACATTCTTTTTTAAATATCTCAAAAATTATTGCGGTTCAAACCATGAAAATGGAGTTCTTTTCAGTTCATACGATTTACTAACGAATGGCTATTTCGGAATTTTAAATTTCCATGATGAGGGGGGGATGAAATGGCCTGTAACATTCTTTTTTAAATATCTCAAAAATTATTGCGGTTCAAACGATGAAAATGGAGTTATTTTCGGTTCATACGATTTGCTAACGAATGGCTATTTTGAAATTTTGAATTTCCATGGTGGGGGGGGGGGGCTGGTGAAATGGTCGGTCTCTCTGTATATATGCAAATTCGCAATATTATTTTTTAAATATCTCAAAAACTATTGCGGTTCAAACGATAAAAATGGAGTTCATTCCTGTTCATACGATTTACTAACGAATGGCTATTTCGGAATTTCAAATTTCCATGATGAGGGGGAGGGGGATGAAATGGCCTGTAACATTCTTTTTTAAATATCTCAAAAATTATTGCGGTTCAAACCATGAAAATGGAGTTCTTTTCAGTTCATATGATTTACTAACGAATGGCTATTTCGGAATTTTTAATTTCCATGATGAGGGGGGAGGGGGATGAAATGGCCTGTAACATTCTTTTTTAAATATCTCAAAAATTATTGCGGTTCAAACGATGAAAATGGAGTTATTTTCGGTTCATACGATTTGCTAACGAATGGCTATTTTGAAATTTTGAATTTCCATGGTGTGGGGGGGGGCTGGTGAAATGGTCGGTCTCTCTGTCTGTATGCAAATTCGCAATATTATTTTTTAAATATCTCAAAAACTATTGCGGTTCAAACCATGAAAATGGAGTTCTTTTCAGTTCATACGATTTACTAACGAATGGCTATTTCGGAATTTCAAATTTTTATGATGAGGGTTGAGGGGGATGAAATGGCCTGTAACATTCTTTTTAAATATCTCAAAAATTATTGCGGTTCAAACGATGAAAATGGAGTTCATTCCTGTTCATACGATTTGCTAACGAATGGCTATTTTGAAATTTTGAATTTCCATGGGGGTGGGGGGCTGGTGAAATGGTCGGTCTCTGTGCGTATATGTAAATTCTATTATTTATTAAATATTTCAAAAACTATTGCGGTTCAAACGATAAAAATGGAGTTCATTCCTGTTCATACGATTTACTAACGAATGGCTATTTCGGAATTTTGAATTTCCATGATGAGGGGGGGTGAAATGACAGGCCTGTAACATTATTTTTTAAATATCTCAAAAACTATTGAGGTTCAAACGATGAAAATGGAGTTCTTTTCAGTTCACACGATTTGCTAACGAATGCCTATTTTGAAATTTTGAATTTCCATGGTGGGGGGCTGGTGAAATGGTCGGTCTTTCTGTATATATGCAAATTCTGAATATTATTTGTTAAATATCTCAAAAACTATTGCGGTTCAAACGATAGAAATGGAGTTCATTCCGGTTCATACGATTTACTAACGAATGGCTATTTCGAAATTTTGAATTTCCATGGTGGGGGGGCTGGTGAAATGGTCGGCCTCCTATAATTATATGCAAATTCTCAATATTATTTGTTAAATATCTCAAAAACTATTGTGGTTCAAACGATGAAAATGGAGTTCATTCCGGTTCATACGATTTATTAACGAATGGCTATGCTGAAATTTCAAATATCTATTTTTTGGGGGTACCATTTCACCAGCCCCCCCCCACACTTTGTTTTTTAAATAACTCAAAAACTATTGCGGTTCAAACGAAAAAAATTGAGTTCATTCCGGTTCATACGTGGTACAAACGAATGGTGCAAAAAAATTTAAAAATTCCATGGTGGGGGGGCTATCGTTTCACCAGCCCCCCCCCCCCCCCCCCCCCCCCCACTTTGTTTTTTAAATATCTCCAAAACTTTTGCGGTTCAAACGAAAAAAACCGAGTTCATTCCGGTTCATACGTGGTACAAACGAATGGTGTCTGAAAAATTAAAAAATTCCGTGGTGGGGGGCTGGTGAAATGCACCTCTCGAACTACCCATAAGACATAGCGAACGTGTTGCATTGCGTCAGCTTCTATCAGATGCGGTTACCGCGTAATTTTCAAATTGCCTTTACTTTTTGTTTTACCTACGTATTATCCATATGTGGATTAATTACAATTCCACAAATTTTCAGCAAACAAAGGAATGTTGCATTTCCGCCCTGTTTCGCCCCACTATTTATGGCCTGTTTCTTCGTCTCACCCATGTTAAATTGGCCAATCCAAAATTAGAGATCGACGGAGCGAAGCAGAAACTAGGATTTTCAGTAGTTAACAAACTCTTCTACTTGTAGTTTCATTAAAAGTAAAATGCACCGGTAGGTTACGTAAGCATTTTAAATATTTTTTTTTCTTTCATTGGTATAAATAGTTGGACCGAACTCTGATCCACATCAAGATGAAGAATATGCTTTTTCGTTGGTATAATGTTTAATGAAGATTTTAATTTGTAGACCGTCTAATTTTATTGAAATACGGGGTGTTTAGACAGTGAAAAAAAAATTTATTATTACGTTTTGAATCGATGTAAACTGGTTTGAATATTTTAGTAAATTTAACAGTAATTTGGGAGCCTTTAAAAGAATTTTCACGATGTAATTTTGTTGAAATGTGTTTTACGAACGCAACTTATTCTTATTTACTATTGTAATTATAATATTTGTGGCAACAAATAGAGTATATTTGATTTTCAATATTTCTCACATAGCACTTGTTCTCGCCTAAAAAACTTCTTAGCGGTTTCAAATTCTTAATCTCTCATTTGGGGACTGGAAAGTATAAATTATTTTTTCTTCATAATTTAAATTTGATTAGAAATCAATTCCGGGTAATCAGGTAAAAAAATTTTAAAATACAATGTATTTATCAAAGAACCGGCATATTTAAAAAACCCGATAAATCGGATTTAATTCATTTTCTGCTATAGAACATCAGCGTCATTTATCAATACACTATATCCTTAAAGGCTTACGCCAATAAAATTCAATAATTAATTCAGCTTCCTCCAATTATAGATATTTAGATTTCTCTCATTAGTACAAATGGAATGAATATTATTCCTAAAATAAGAGAAAAATTAAATGTATTCGGCAACATTGTTCAATTTATACGCTTAATCAACAAATTGAAACTCCCAACATCAGGAGCTTATTTAGAGGAGGACCAAGGGGCATTGCAACTATCCCCGAAAGTGTTTCTTTTTTTTAATGTTTTTTGTTAAAATGCCTTTTCACTCAAGATATTTATTTGCTTACCATAACTATACATTTTCATATATCGCAATTAATATATTTATCAGTACATTTTTTGCTGTTATATTTTTACTTCAGCTGAATTTAAGATTTTCCCCCATTTCTGTCATCAAAAAGCCCAGCTGTGAGCTGCATTTCACACTAATTATGTACATTGTAAGCTGTGGAAATATATCAGTACGACCATTTCCTAATAGGGGTTCAATATACCTCTAGTTACAGAACACAAAGGAGAATGAGCTACTTAGGACATGAAGAAATATTATTATGAGTTGATGCCCACACACATGCAAAACTTCCTGCTCCTGCAGTCATTAAAAATATTTGTGAGAAAAGAAACAAGCTTACCTACAGTATCTATAGCTGAAACTCTGCTTACTTCTGCAATTCAGACCATTAAAAACAAATGTTTGTAACGGAAATTTATATATAAATCCACTATAAAACACTTATCTCAAATAGTCAAATCTCATCTTCAGTGGCCTTCATTAGTCGCACAGCAAAATGCTTTCCTTCACATACAATGTGCGCCACAGCAGGTATGAGTGATTTTTTCCCTTGAAAGGCTTAGTCCTTCAGTTCTAGTGGGAAGACAAAAAATGAAGGGTGGGGGATGCATGGATACACAACAAGAATACCAAAGGATAAAAAATAAAAATATACAGTACAGGAAATCTGTAACAACTATCAAAGTATCGGGTACAAGATATTTACACTGATGTGCAAAACAGTACAGCCTAAAATTACACTCAGCTAATTAGAACATGAACTGTGAGCAAATAAACCACAGTAAATATTTGAATGTTTCAGCTACCACACATAAGCTTTGAAGAAATTACAATCTGTTCATAAAACAGTGACAGGTCATAAGCTCGATAGCCAAAACACACATACCCCACCCACTGCGCAAGAAATGACATTTTAGCTACATCTCACTGATTTTGCCAAAATAGTAAGAACCTGTGAGATATGATATTAAGAATTCTAATGTAAAAGGCAACAAGAAGGACTTTAAATAACATCAGAAAACCAAAACGGGAAAGTTTAATTAGAGCATATATGCTGTAGAGCATTAATGCTGTAATTAATACGTATTAGAAACAAAGAGCAGATTATTCTTGAGAGAGTTAAAATGCATGAAAAAAAATGTTTAATCTCAGAACACATACATGCATACAGAAAAGCAAAAAGCAACTAAATCAGGTAAAGTAAATATTTGGTACCAGAAGTGAATGAAACATACTTGACTGATAGCTTATTTATGGAATATCAAAGTAACTGATGATCCGAATGTTTACTGCTCTGTAAAATGAGTAAGAGAACATGAAGTTTTAGAATACCAAAAATTTGCAATGACTAGAAATAGGGTGGAGAATCAAATCTATTTTTGGAATGAACAGTAAATACAGCCAATTCAGAGATGTAGGATTGCTGTGTTAATAATTCTAATGTATTTCCATGTATTATGGGAATATTTTTTCCAAAATCATAATGCGCATAAACATGTTCACGAAGTCATAGCTTGATAGGGGCCAGCAGCAAAAAATATCACTGTAAGGTACTCATGGTGGGTCACTTTCAAAATGTTTCCTTGTTCATGTGTCTCTTACTTCCATTTTTTTAAATCTTTCAAATATCTGTGCACCCTTTGTGCTTCAACTTTCACTTTTCTCATCCACTGTGTTTAGTATCACTACCATTTTGTTTCACATACAAAGTAGTTTTGTTGTGAATCAATGGTATTAAAGTGATGTTTTTCACTGTCTCGTAATTCCGAGAAACTGTGAGTGTGTCCAGTTAAAGTCACTGTTTTAATGTCCTCTGCTAATCCAGAGAATCTGTATTTGTACTGTTAAGTTCAGTTTTAATTAAAGGAGCTCCAGTGCTATTACTTAACTGATCTTGTAGCACACTATCAAAAACACCTCGTCTATTAGTTTATAATTAGTATTATTTGTTATCTATGGCCAAATCTACAATCTAGTAAACTGGTCAAGCTCTAAAACAGGTAAAACAAATAAACAACAACAAAAAAAAAAAGGAAGAACTTCTGGTAAATGTAGCTGATTCCTAACCCCAACCGTTGTTGTTTATTGTGCAAAGTTTATGGAAATGTACACTGTCATAATTCTAGGTGGGTTATTAATAATTCAAAGACGATTATCTTAATAATATAGTTATATTGAACATCATTTTAAACGTGGTTCAGTTATGAAAACCCCTTCGATTAAACAACCTACATTCTTCCAGAAAAATTCGCTACAACTTTCGCAAACAGCTCTGTACAACCTACATAAACCCAGAGACTTCTTTAATTTTGCTACAAATTCATAACACTTCATAATAAGCTAAAAGCAAGCAAATCACAGTAAATTATACAGTAGCCATTCATAGTAAATTGTAATGAACGATTGAATCCCAAAAAACTTAAGAGTTTAAACCTAGTAAACGGAAAATAAAGTGATACTAACCGATGGAATGACATACCGGGTATTTTCTTTTTAAATTTATTTGTACAGCTGAATGCCACGCTGGATCCCATTGAAACTGAATATGAACAAGCTAAAGTACGTTGTCAAACACAGAAAAAAATCAACGCTGACAAACCAGTTTAACAAAAAGTATAAGCTTCTAAAAATCACAAATTTTCAATGATTTCCTATGTCAGACACGACCAAGAGCGTAACCAAGGCTCTGGAGGTAGCCAAGCACGCGGAGAGATATCACGACCATGGAGGTAGGAATAAAAGGAGGCGCTGTCGCCAACTCTTCCCATGTGAAGCCGGGTTTGTACGCTTCCGCGGTGAAAGTAGTACCGCCAGCTTTGGCGTGGTTACTCTCAAGATGCAAAAGCAGACGATTTTCCGTAGGAAAGCATTAGCGAGACCCTGTTCGCTTTCTTAAGATTTTACATTGTCTTAAATTATAAGCGAAATGGAAAAGCAGTGGAATAGGTTGAAAAGACTCTTAGCTTTACATGAAAGGAATTTCAGTACAAAAACTTAGATTTTCATGGAGGAAATTAGATCTAAAAAAGCGTCTTCGTAACGACTGAGACTTATATGAACTGACGATTTAAAATGTGTTTATACTAAACATAATTTTATAAAACGTTTAAAATCTTTCTCTGTCTTAGCGGATTATCGTAAAATATTGTTTATCATAGAAATTGTAACGATCGAGCTTCAGAGAATTTGTATTATGAGTGAATTTTTCAAAAGATCGCACTTTAAAGGGAGGGAACACTTCTGCCATGTTGTCAGAAGGAAAATTAAAATAAACAACGAAGAACAATTATGATTGTTCGTAAGCAAATAAGCAAAGGGAAGGGGGATAATATTCTCATTGAACATTATTATTTAAAAAACAAAAATTTATGAAATATCTAGATTTTATTTCCAAGCCTTTATAGAAAAAATGGGAATCTGCGAGCTTGTCCAAAGAAATTAAAAAAATCAGACTCAAAATATGATGTTACTGTGCCTACATTTTATTTTTTTATAATTGCTTTAAGCACTTGACTGATTTTAGTTTCTTCTAATGAAGGTAGGAAATTCCAACTGGTTTGGTTAGAACTGTGGTGAGCTTCAAAGGTATGAATGCAAATAATTTTAAAACTACAGGCCTTAATAGGAAGGAAACTTTTTTTCGGGGGGGGTAACTATTTATCTTTTTAAAGGGTGCAGTTTCAAAATATAGCAAGAAAATATACAATTTATTAGTTGTGGAAATATGGTTTACAAGTCCTGCTGGTAGTAAAGGAAATCTGACTTGATAAAATGTCTTGATAAAAACATATTTAAATGAGCAGTAGAAATAATTCCTACTGTAAGATTTCTTTTAAAAGAAATCCAACTGCATTCAAAATATTATACTTCTAATACACATCACTATTAACAGAGGCACATTCATAATGTAATAAGTTAATAGCTTTTATATAGTAAATGAAACAGCCCTGTGTATATAATAAGGATTTTTAATTTGGTTTTTGAAATATATGTATGCCATTTATCAGCAAGGTTATATTTATTAATAAAGAATTCATTGAGAATAAATCTTGCAGTTTGTTGCTAGCACAACATATGTTCAAGAATAGGAAAATCTGATCACATAAGGTGTGGTTAATCAACACAACAAGGTGATTAATTTTAGCTCTAATGACAGAGAGCATTGCTAACAGCAGCCCATATGCTAATGCACATTTAACCTACATTTTCTGGCCAAGACAAGGAGAATGAGCTAGTTAGAACATGAAGAAATATTATTATGAGTTGATGCCCACATACATATTAAACTTCTTGAAGTCATTTTTATATATGCGAGAAAAGAAAAGCTTACCAAACAGTATTTGTAGCTGGAACTTAGCTTACTGCTGCAATTCTTACCATTAAAGACAAATATTTGTATTGAAATTTATATGTACATCCAATACAAAACACTTATCTCAAATAGTTACATCTCATCTTCAGTAACCTTCACTAGCAGCAGCAAAATGCTTTCCTTCACATACAACGGGTGCCACACCAGGTATGAGTGTCTTTTCTCTTAAAAGGCTTAGTCCTAATGGGAAAACAAAAAATGAAGGGTGGGGGATGCATTGATACACAAGAATACCAAAGAATATGAAATAAAAATATACAATACAGGAAATCTGTAACAACTATCAAAATATTGGGTACAAGAGATTTACGTTGTTGTGCGAAACAGTACAGGCTGATTACACTGAGCTAATTAGAACATGAACTGTGAGCAAATAAACCAAAATAAATATTTGAATGTTTCAGCTACCACAAATACCTCGGCTTTGAAGAAATTACAATATGCTGATAAAACAGAGACAGATCATAAGCTTGATAGACAAAACACACATGCCACACCCACTGTGCAAGGAATGACCTTTTAGCTACATCTCACTGATTTTACCAAAAAAAAGTAAGATATGATGTAAAGGAAGAAAAGGTAACAAGATGGACTTTAAATATCAACAGAGAACCAAAAGGGGAAAGTTTAATTAGAGCATATATGCTGTAGAGCATTAATGCTATAATTAATATTAGATAGAAAAAGCAGATTATTCATGAGAGAGTTAAAATGCATTAAAACAATGTTTAATCTCAGAACATATACATGCATTACAGAATAGCAGCTAAATCAGGTAAAGAAAATATTTGGTACCAGAAGTGAATGAAATATATGACTGATAGCTTATTTATGGAATATCAAAGTAACTGATGATCCTAAAATGTTTACTGCTCTGTAAAATGAATAAGAGAACATGAAGTTTTGGAATACCAAAAATGTGCAGTGACTAGAAATGGGGTGGCTGAAGAGAATCAAATCTATTTTTGGAATGAACAGGAAATACAGGCAATTTAGAGATGTATGATTGCTGTGTTAATAATGATAATGTATTTCAATGCATTATGAGAATATTTCTTCAAAAATCAAAATGTGCATACATGTTTATTGGGTCATAGCTTGAGAGGAGACAGAAGTGCAAATCTTCACTGTAAGGTACTCATGTTCAGTCACTTTCAAATGTTTCCTTGTTCATTTGTCTCTTACTTCTATTCTTTTTTTTTTTATTCTTTTAACCCTTTGTGTTTCAACTTTCACTTTTCTCATCTACTGTGTTTAGTATAACCATCATTTTATGTTTCACATACAAAGTGGTTTTGTTGTGAATCAGGAGATATTAACAGTCAACAGTGATGTTTTGCATTGTCATATAATTCCAAGAATTGGTTAGTGCAGTGTCTCACATGCAAAAGTTACTGAGCCGCCCCGGTGGCACAGTGGTCTAAGCGATGGCCTCTGATCATTCGTCCGAAAGGGGTCCGGGTTCGAATCCCGGTGAGGCATGGATGTTGTGTTTGTCTTACGGCACTGGCTCTCTCCCTTCCCTGGAACCAGTGACCCTAAATTAGGGACGGGCGACTGCTTATAGCCCATTGAGTTGCTCACGGTGGTCGTAAAACCTCCAATTAAAAAAAAAAAAAAAAAAAAAAAAAAAAAAAGTTACTGTTTTAATGTCCTCTGCTAATCCAGAGAATCTGTACTTGTACTGTGAAGTTCAGTTTTAAATAAAGGAGCCCAGTTCTATTAACTGATCTTGTAGCACGCTATTAAAAACACCTTGTCTATTAGTTTAAAATGAGTATTTACTAGCAATAGTCAAATCTGCAATTTGGTATACTGGTCAAGCCCTAAAACAGGAAAAAAGAAATAAATGAACTTTTGGTAAATGTAGCTAATTCCTAATCACTATCGTTGTTGTTTATATAGTGCAAAGTTTTTGGATATGAACAGTCATAATTGTAGGTGGGTTATTAATAATTCAAAGACGATTATCTTAATAATGTAGTTATATTGAACATCCTTTTAAACGTGGTTCAATTATGAATACCCCTCCGATTACATAACCTGCACTATTCCAGAAAAATTTGCTATGCCTCCCCGGTGGCGCAGTGGTCTAAGGCGCTGGCTTCTGATCATTCATCAGTAAGGGGTCCGGGTTCGAATCCCGGTGAGGCATGGATGTTGTGTTTGTCTTACGGCACTGGCTCTCTCCCTTCCCTGGAACCAGTTACCCTAAATTAGGGACGGGCGACTGCTTATAGCCCATTGAGTTGCTCATGGTGGTCGTTAAACCTCCAATAAAAAAAAATTGCTACAACTTTTTTTTTTTTTTTTTTTGATTGGAGGTTTAACGACCACCGTGAGCAACTCAATGGGCTATAAGCAGTCACCCGTCCCTAATTTAGGGTCACTGGTTCCAGGGAAGGGAGAGAGCCCGTGCCGTAAGACAAACACAACATCCATGCCTCACCGGGATTTGAACCAGACCCTTTTAGACGAATGATCAGAGGCCATCGCTTAGACCACTGCGCCACCGGGGCGACGAATTTTTTTTTTTTTGTTTTTTTTTTCACTACGAAGCATACATTACTACTCTCAGGAATGATGATAGTATCAAAATGTATTTTTGTAGTGGCTTTTATCACGTTTCGCATCTCGTTCTCGTAATTTGCGCAGATCGCAATGAGGTATTATTACGTTTATGTAAAACTGATGAAATAATGTTCGACGATAGTTTAGTAAATACAAAAAAGAATAGTTATTGATTGACGGAGAAAAGCTTGAAACAACCGATACCTACATTTATCTTGGGCAGCAGATATCAAGTGAGGGTCACATTCATGAAGAAATTAATCGCCGTATAAAGCTTGGATGGAGAGCTTTGGGAAGAAAACAGTACAATTTTTAAGAGCAGCATGCCATTATGTCTTAAAAGGAAAGTGTTTAATTAATGCATTTTGCCAGTACTTACGTATGGAGCAGAGACATGGACCTTAACGAAAAAAGATATACAAGCCTGGAGAGATGCATGCTTGGTGTAACCAGGAAAGATAAGAACAGGAACATGTGGATAAGGAAAATGACAAGAGTGGACGACATCATGACCAGAGTGAAATATCTGAAATGGCAATGTGCTGGACATGTTTCCAGAAGAACAGACCACCGATGGACAACTGAAATTTTAGACTGGATTCCAACGGACAGAAAAAGACTCAGAAGACCCTATGAGAGATGGATGGATGAAATTCGAAAGCATGCCGGAGTGGCATGAAGGAAACAAGCTCAAGACAAACAGTTCTGGAAGAAACTTGGGGAGACCTTCATCCAGCAGTGGATTGATAATGGTTGATGGTGATGATTTTTGGGTAACAATGAAGTTAACTATCGTTGCTTCATTTCATGGGGCAATATTCAAAAAACAGATTTCAACAATGGTTTTGACTACTTCCGTTACCCAATTTCGTTTCATCGAAATTTTTTACTTGGAATTTACCTTACTACTGTCGGTAAAGATACAATAGCATCAAGAAGATTGAGAATGTTCTCGAAACACGAGGCAGGCAGATGGAGAACCGAATGACGCAGATACAAACCGGAATAGTCCAGTTTACGGTCACCTTGGCTTGTTAGGCGCACCAGAAAGCAGGTGTTTCATCAAATGATCCACTTCCCTAGTGCTGAGGTCATCTATTCACCTGTTTTACACAAATGTAATTTGGCTTATGCATAGACATAAAATACGTATCACAAGGGAATCAGTCGCCCGCAACATTGATGTCGACACGATTATTACGGTCATATCTTCCTACTCCCTCCGCTATTTCTCATTTTTATAACTATTTTACGACTTACAACGTGTCCCGTCTCCAATTAATTAAGTGTCCCGTTTTTCCAGCACGACATTTGACTTACGCATTTGCGTCCGAAAATGATGGGCTTGTTATCGAAACTTCCCTCACCTGCCCATTTCCAGAAAACCATTAACATTCCCATTTAATACAAAACGAATTCCAAGGCGTTTTCTTTTATCAAATATCGTATGTGCGTACTATTTTGGTCAAGAATACTAGTAATGTGTAATTCAGCAATAGGTCAGTTGTAGTGAAATTAATCACCGTTTCTGAAAATCAAAATGTTGTTCCGTGAACATCATCTCCCTCTAATTTATTTTATTTTATTTTTTTATTTATTGATTTTTCTTAGTAGCGAAGAGGGAACCTTTTATTAATTCTAGACGATGTGTGGAACAAACATCACACATTTTTCAAAGAACCCGACAGCAAGTACAACCATTTTTACGTTCGGGCGCCAATGTGAAAATAGGAATTTGTTAGTTATCGAACCCGAATCTCTTCTCTCCGGAGTGAGCTGCTTTAACCGATTAAGCTACACCGGTGGAATGTATCGCTGCAGATTTGTCGTCTTGACACGTGCTTCACCTCTGTAGTACGTCACACGGTGACGTAGATGGAAGTGCGTCTCATCTCTCCGGAGTAAGTTGCGCTAACCAACTAAACTACACCGACGGAATGTATCGCTACAGATTTGTCGTCTTCACACGTGCTTCAACTCTGTAGTACGTCACACGGTGACGTAGATGGAAGCGCGTCTCATCGCTCCGGAGTAAGTTGTTCTAACCAACTAAATTACACCGACGGAATGTATCGCTGCAGATTTGTTGTTTTGACACGTACTTCACCTCTGTAGTACGTCACGCGGTGACGTAGATCGAAGCGCGTCTTATCGCTCCGGTGTGAATTGCTCTAGCCAACTAAACTACACCGAAGGAATGTATCGCTGCAGAAATATCGTATGTACGTACTATTTTGGTCACCTCTGTAGTACGTCACACGGTGACAAAGATCGAAGCGCGCCTCCTCGCTCCGGAGTGAGTTGCTCTAACCTACTAAGCTACACCGACGGAATGTATCGATGCAGATTTGTCGTCTTGACACGTGCTTCACATCTGTAATAATTAACATCATCTCCCTCTAATTTATTTTATTTTATTTTTTTATTTATTGATTTTTCTTAGAAGCGAAGAAGGAACCTTTCATTAATTCTAGACGATGTGTGGAACAAACATCACACATTTTTCAAAGAACCCGACAGAATGTATCGCTGCAGATTCTTACGTCTCGACACGTGCTTCACATCTGTAGAAAATCACACGGAATTTGTCGGTTATGGAACCCGAATCTCTTCGCTCCGGAGTGAGCTTCTTTAACCGATTAAGCTACACCGATGGAATGTATCGCTGCAGATTTTTCGTCTTGACACGTGCTTCACCTCTGTAGTACGTCACACGGGGAGGTAGATGGAAGCGCGTCTCACCGCTCCGGAGTGAGTTGCTCTAACCAACTAAACTACACCGACGGAATGTATCGCTGCAGATTTGTCGTCTCGACACGTGCTTCACATCTGTAGTACTTCACACGGTGACAGAGATCGAAACCGCGTCTCCTCGCTCCGGAGTGAGTTGGCCTAACCAACTAAACTACACCGACGGAATGTATCGCTGCAGATTTGTTGTCTTGACACGTGCTTCACATCTGTAGTACGTCACACGGTGACATTGATCGAAGCGCGTCTTATCGCTCCGGTGTGAGTTGCTCTAACTAACTAAACTGCACCGACGGAATGTATCGCTGCAGATTTGTCGTCTTGACGCGTGCTTCGCCTCTGTAGTACGTCACACGGTGACATTGATCGAACCCCGCGTCTCATCGCTCCGGAGTGAGTTGCTCTAACCTACTAAGCTACACCGACGGAATGTATCGATGCAGGTTTGTCGTCTTGACATGTGCTTCACCTCTGTAATACGTCACGTCATCTCCCTCTCAATTTATTTTTTTAAACAAAGAAGAAACCTATTTTTAACTCCAGATGATGTGTGGAACGTACATCACGTATTTTTAGAAGAATACAACGGCCAGTAGATCCGTTTTTACGTTCGGGCGCCAATGTGAAAACAGTAATTTGTCGGCGATGGAGATTGAAATCGCGTCTCCTCGCTCCGGAGTGAGTTGCTCTAACCGACTAATCTACACCGACGAAATTTATCGCTGCATATTTGTCGCCTTGACACGTGCTTCACCTCTGTAGTACGTCACAGTACCAGTAACCACACTCCCATGTTATTTCCCTTTATTTTTTGCAAAACGAATACGATTTAATATAAGCTGAAAAATCCTTGACCACGCTCAGGAAAGCTAAAAGGATACTTGCAAGAATAACTACACTGTAAAAAAAAATTCTGAGATTCAAAATCCTTTTTCTGTGATTCCTTTCGTCAATTAACGAAGCATATTTATGACACAAACTTTTACGTGAAATGACGGAAAGAAACCGAAGTTTCACGATTTTTTCGTCCGGCCCGCTAGAAAAATTATGAATTTTTAAAAACCTTTCCGCAATTCCTTTAGTAGATTATTATCGGTAAATTGCCGTTTTCAAGATGTGTTAAATTTCCGCAATTCCTTTCGCATATTAACGGAAACATTCTGCTGTCACTCTTTCCATATCCATTAGGGTGGTTCGAAAAATTCGAACATCGAAATGTTTTGGTGCTCATGGATTTTTCTGTTCCTTTTGATGAGAAAATATCTCACACAAAATTTGAAGGAAATCAGATAATATTTAGGACTGCCTCCTCCTCAATGTGGTTTAATTTTTTGCTACTGTAAGACTACCTCCGTTATAAAGAAAATAATAAACTTGACACATTGACACTAAAATACTGTTACGACCTACCCCCGCCATTAATTATGGAATTGATGGGCGTGGTGGACGTATGAAATTAATTAAGTATTAATTAAGTGCGAGGCTGTATTGGAGTTTACTAGTGTAAACAGCGGAGAAAGTTTTATCTGGGGATAGGGCAGAAAAGAGACAAAGAATTCTCACACGGGCTGGGTGGTCGGAGTTTCTTGCGCTTTTAGGTCATAAATCGTAGATCGCAGCCGACGTGCCAGTATAAACAGGGAAAGAGGTGGCTTTCGAAACGGGCCACTTGTAAAAATGAATGAAGATGGGGGACAAGAGGTAGGGCGAATAATCGTGAATTCGTCGACTGTTTAGAGCATTTTCGAGTACAATTGCTCTCTTTTTGTATGGTCTAAGCGGAAAAATAAGATTTCGCATTTTGGCGTGAAAATAGGGAAGAAACTTCAGTTGTCTGTACGCTCTCCGATGGGAAAGGCGAGATGCCTTGATGCTGTTATGTGATGGGAAAAAAATGAAGCAGCGAACCTCCCGCATTTTGTAAGAAACTGAGAAATAGCGACTCGAGGCAGCTGGATAGGTCAGTTTGCCATTAAGATAGCGGTATGCTGGAATCCGCATGTTAAAGCTGCAATTTCGGTGCTGGGAGCTGAATGAAGTCAGCGACTGGTTGGCCCGTTTGAATGACGTAAAGGAGAAATTCTGAAGTTGGCGAGTGGACGTTGGTCGAAGCGAAGCCAAGAAGAAGCGCCGGTGTGGGTGCTAACCAAGGCACCTTGAGTGCTAACTACGACAGTGTGGAATCATTATCCCAATCATCCTCTACTGGAGGAGGTGAAGAGGCGAGCTGATCTTAGGAGGAGAAGCCAGGCTCCATCAACCAAAACATGTGAGTGTATGTGAGTACGTTAGCCGAGCAACCCCTAAGCGTCAGTGCAAGGGGACGCAGCTCCAGCAATGAAATTTGAATGTAAAAGGAAGGGTGTCAATTTACAGGTGCAATCAAAATTGGGATATAGTCTTGACAGCATCCATGTAAGTAGAAACATTTTATTTTGTTATAACGTCTGCTACGCAATTAGTTGAGGAACTGAACTGTTATATTGCAAGAACTGAACTGTGGATTTTAAGTTCCATAAAACTATCTAGCTGGAACAGAGTTAGGTCAAAGTTGACTCCATACCAATGCTAAAAAGGCAACTAATTTTTTATTCGTATGTGAGCCATTGTTGTGTTTTCTTTATAGCCAATTAAATGCTTGCTTAGTGCAGTCAGCGCGTTTATAGATCACATTATATATGTGCACGCATGTGATTTGTTCAAATCGTTTAAGTGTCTACCCATATAATACAGTCTTCGCGCCAAGAACAACGTCAAATGACCGCGGTGAGAGAGCGGCCGTGACCGTTACATTAGTGGTCAACGGTGGAATCGAGCCCACTGTCGTTACATTTGGTGGCAGCGGCCGAGGTCGTGACAATATTTTAACTGAACAAGATAAATCTCAAATTTATTATGCAAGTAGGCTCACTTACGGTTCATTATAGTAATTATACTACATAATAATTTACATAAAATTCCACTGCTGATTTCTCAGTCTTCCTGCTTCACAGTCTCTGCGAAAAGTGTGCATTTCTTGGTATCTGGAAAACATTTCCGGTGGCTTCGAAAGAGGAATTGTTTCTCATCTTCGGTCTTAGTGAGAGAAGAATTGAAAGTGGTAGCAACAGCGAGTCCCCTTTCATTACTGTTAACGACAGTGCTGAGAGGGGACTAGATGGCAGTGGGTTTGGATTTACTTGCAACTCCATAGAAAAATTGCGGTTAAAGCTTACGAGAAGGGAAGACTGCACAAAACACAATAGCTTATGTATGTTAGGACAAAGTCTTCTATACTACTGTTACACACGTTTTAGTACATGAGCCCAAAAACGATAAGTTGACATCGATGACAATGGAATATTTATATCTGAACCTAAGAACATCTCTACATATAAAATATATTTACATTTAATTTTGTAAGCTTATGTAAGTTTCAGCCAGTGAGACATAAAATCATCAATGAGGTATATGGAGCAACACATTGCGCTCACCTTATTTCGGCTTCAGTCCTCCTGGTATGCATAAGTCTGGCGTAAGCATACCTATTACATTTCAGTTCAATCTTGCTCCTTGCCTGGTGTCTACTGTTGCACTATACCATTAAAAGATATTCAATGTTCGCAGTCCAACACAAACACGAACAATTGCACAATTCTAAAAGAAGAAGGTGGGTTGCTCCATATACGTCATTGATGATTTTATGTCTCACTGGCTGAAACTTACATATGCTTACAAAATTTAATGTAAATATATTGTATATGTAGAGATGTTCTTAGGTTCAGATATAAATATTCCATTGTCATCGATGTCAACTTGTCGTTTTTTGGGCTCATGTACTATAACGTGTGTAACAGTACTATATAGGACTTTGTCCTAATATATAGTGCCTATCTCCCCCGTATTTTTTTTTCAAATATATATGTATGCATGGATTGAACTTCTACTAAAACAATAGCCTATATCTTTACAGTAATAAAAATCAACTAATATTTCCAATTTAAATATCTATTTATATGGTTGCTATAAGAGAAATAAAAAAAAATATATTCTGCCTTACCGATACTGAAGAGAGGAAGATGAAATAACACTGACATCACCGATCTAACACTTGAATATGCATACTCGTACTTTATTATGCTTTTCAGGAAAGTTTAATACAGATAATTCCATTTCTCTTTCAGCAGTCAACCTAAGCTTACCCAAAAATTAATAGTTTCAAAAATATGATGCAAATTTCACCAATTCAAGTCTGGTTATATACAGCTTCCTCTATAATCACTTATTTTCTTAGACCACCTTTGCATGGTAGTTTTGGATTTCTTTCTCCGAGTGACATAACCTGAGCTTTGGATTTTAATACATGCCTGAGTTTGAAAAAGTTTTAGAGATTCTATAAAGTTACATAAGCTTGGATGGGGAAGATAAAAGTGAGTATTAAACCAAGCATGAAAAGACTTGCATGCATTCGTCGTGAGTTCCGTTGATGCCTGGCGTTCAGCATTTTTTTAGCGTAAGAAATATCCTTTCTGTGAGGGTCTCCAAAGCGCCAGAATTTTTTTCCACAGCAGCGTTTATTATCTTTGATGGACGTTCAGAAATATCCTCTTCAGATCAGATCAGAACATATGTAGAGGATTTTAGGAAGGTAGTGTCTGACACCAGGTCTTAAAAAACCCTTAGAAATAGGAAGCTAGGAGATTCAGGCTAGAGTACCCGACAGGAAAGTCACACGGAAGCGAGGTAGAAAGAGGGAGGAAGACGCCCTTATTTGCTACCGGAAGGGGGAGGGCAGTACCCGGGGTCCAACGGCTTAACGTGCCATCCGACGCACGGTGGGTATTTAGTGGTTCCAGCATTCGTACCTGCCAGGGATCGAACCTGAGGTTACATCCATGGTAGTCCGAACGCTGACCACTAGGCCACCCGCGGCCAAATATCCTGTTCAGCTTTTCGCCGGAATTTTATTGCGGGGTTGTATGACCTAGAACATCTAAGGATTAAAAAGTATTATTTAGCCACAATTTACCTACACCCGCTTCTCAGAAACCGCTGGATTGCTGAGAAGCTGGTCTCACTTTCAAAGTGAGACTAAAAATTAACTTTCACAGAAAACAAAATTGGTGTACAATAGTTTTATAAGAAATGAAGATTTCTCGATTGATGGGGAAAAGCTGGAGGTAACCGATACCTACATTTACCTTGGGCAACAAATATCAAGAGAGGGTCACATTGATGAGGAAATTATTCTGCATATAAAACTTGGTTGGGGAGCTTTTGGAATTTCCAAGAGTATTATACCATTATGTCATAAAAGAAAAGCGTTTAATCAATGCCTCCTTCCAGTGCTTACGTACGGAGCAGAGATGTGAACTTTAACTAAAAAAGACATAAAAGGGCTGCAGACAACTGAAAGAGGCATGGAGAGATGCATGCTTGGTGTAACCAGGAGAGATAAGAAGAGGAACTTATAGATAAGGAAAATGACAAGAGTGGAAGACATCATGATCAGAATAGAATCGCTGAAATGGCAATGGGCTGTGCATGTTGCCAGAAGAACGGATCACCGAAGGACAACCGACATTCTAGGCTTTATTCCAATAATAAGAAGAGACCCAGAAGAAGATCGCGTGGGAGATGAGTGGATGAAATTCGAAAGAATGCGGGAGTGGCATGGAGGAAAGTGGCACAAGGCAGACCGTTGTGAAAGAAACTTGGGGAGACCTTCATACAGCAGTGGATTGATAATGGTTGACAATGAGATTTTAAAAACATCTATATAAATTGAACTTAAATTAACACATGCATACATCGATGAGCCATCCACATTATGAATACCCCCAGCCTAGAGAAATGAGCGCGCCTGGAGACCGAACGGAGGCGCAGGTAAAGTTAACAGAGCAGTATATATACAACCCAATGGCTGACTTTCGGTTAGTTGAGTGTTTGGAGACAGAATGGGAAAAGCTGCCAATTTATCGGAGTTAGATAAAATACAAATTGTGATGGGACGGAGGCCCGGAATTATGATCTCGGAAACGGCGCGGCTTTTCGGTTGATCACGTGCCGCTGTAGTCATTACGTATCAAAAGTGGTGCGCAGATGCCCAACCGTCGTCCAGCGCTGTGTCGTCCGCAACTCACTGATGCCAGAGGGGAGTAAAACGAAGTGAATTTCTCCTTCATTTTTGTCCACGCCGAGCATCGAACCCGAGTCCCCTTATTCCGGAATAAATCGCTGTACCAACTGAGCTACGCAGACGTATGTGCTAGCTGCTATCTGCTTTTATCTCATGTGCGTCCTCCGGTGCAGGTACGTCACATCTCCCCCAACCCCGGAAAGAGGGCCAGGGACATGGCCCACGGGTCAGCTGGGACCATGTGTCGCTGTAGGCAGCCATCCGCTGAAGAACGTACATTTGAAAACTCCCAGTCAATTTGTTGTGTGGAACGTAGCATCACACACATTTATTTTTCGAAGCGCTGAAGAAGGGATTCTCTTATTTTTCCTGTTTCGCGGTGTGGAAAGAACATCACACCATTGCGAGAACTTTAACGGCCAAGTCATTCTTGAAGTTCGGGAGCCAATATAACGAAGTAAATTTCTCCGTCAGTTTTGTCCACGCCGAGCATCGAACCCGAGTCCCCTTATTCCGGAATAAATCGCTCTACCAACTGAGCTACGCAGACGTATGTGCTAGCTGCTATCTGCTTTTATCTCATGTGCGTCCTCCGGTGCAGGTACGTCACATCTCCCCCAACCCCGGAAAGAGGGCCAGGGACATGGCCCACGGGTCAGCTGGGACCATGTGTCGCTGTAGGCAGCCATCCGCTGAAGAACGTACATTTGAAAACTCCCAGTCAATTTGTTGTGTGGAACGTAGCATCACACACATTTATTTTTCGAAGCGCTGAAGAAGGGATTCTCTTATTTTTCCTGTTTCGCGGTGTGGAAAGAACATCACACCATTGCGAGAACTTTAACGGCCAAGTCATTCTTGAAGTTCGGGAGCCAATATAACGAAGTAAATTTCTCCGTCAGTTTTGTCCACGCCGAGCATCGAACCCGAGTCCCCTTATTCCGGAATAAATCGCTCTACCAACTGAGCTACGCAGACGTATGTTCTCGCTGCTATTTGCCTTTAACTCAGGTGCGTCCTGCTGCGCAAATACGTCACAGGAGGGGAAACTGTCGCGCATTGTTCACAGCGATCGCAGGGCCACAGTGCGACAAATCATCAGCAGCTATAACAGTGGTGATCAGGGCAATGTGTCACAGCGTGCAGTTCATTGTAGCCTTCTGCGCATGGGCCTGCGTAGCCAAAGACCCAGCCTGGTCTCCATGCTCAATGCACGTCATCGACAACAACGCATGAAATGGGCCCAAGATCATCGAGATTGGACCGTGGATGATTGGAAGAAAGTAGCCTAATCTGACGAATCAAGATTCCTGGTGCATCACGCAGACGGCCGAGCGCGGATACGCCGGTTACCAATGGAGGCTATGGCATCTGGATGCAGTGTTGGGCGAAAACAGGCGGCGGTGGCGGTGGTATGCTGTGGGCGACGTTTTTTTGGGGACGCTTTAGACCCCATTATCCCAACAGCACAATCCCTGACAACGGGCAGGTATCTGTACATCGTTGCAGAGCAAGTTTACCCATTCATGGCAACTGTGTTCCCTGCTGGTGATGGTCATTACCAACAGGACAATGCGTCATGCCACACTGCCAGAATCGTCCAGAAGTGGTTCAAAGAACATGCAGGTGACTTTCTATTAATATCCTGGCCTCCTAATTTCACTGACATGAACCCAATCGAACATTTGTGGCTCGACTTGGAAAATCAGGTTCGCGCTAAATCGCCGCGACTCCGAAATGCACGGAAACTGGAGAACCTGCAGTTGACATTATGGTACCAGATATTAATAGAAAATGGAAATATTAATTGAATTTATGTTTTACCAAAAAAAAAATTTACATTTGGTGAATCCGTCTTTACTAGTACATTCTCTTTTTCTCAGTTATCAGATAATGTCATTTGATAAATTATACAGTTTTCGATTATTACTGTTTATACATGAACGTATATATGCTAAGAAATATTCAGATCTAATTACTTTGCATTTCCGTTCCCATTATCATGACACTCGTGAACATAATAGTTTTTTAATACCTAGAGCGCGTACTAATTTATTATTTAATAATATTAACTTGACCTGCCCTAGGTCCTGGAATGGGTTGCCGCTTCGAATCAAGACGATTACACACTTTTCGGTATTCAAAAAACAACTGAAGACCTTCGAAATTAATAGTTGATTAACGTTTGGTTATATACACTGCTGGACAATTGTTAAGGACGGATCATAAACGGATATATAGCGCATAAAAAAGTAAGTGTGGTTGGATGCCAAGTGAAATAAAATAATGTCAGAATGCCAGGACATTACAAGAAAGACAATTTATTGTGCTCTGAAATCCAGAAGGCTTTGGAACGTGTTCAAGGGACAAACAGGCCATTTTGTGCAGAATACGTAAATGTGAAAAAAATGCAATTACCGTCCGCAGGCGTTCCGGCATAAGATGTCAATACGGGATATGACCACCATGGAGGGCGATGCAAGATTCCACACGTCGTGTCATGCTTTGCATAACATTATCAAGCAGCTGTTGGGGTAATTTATCCCATTCCTCTGTCAGTGCACGGATGAGGGTGTCCTTGTTTATTGGAGGGCATTGGCGACCAGCAAGACTCCTCCCCAAAGCATCCCACACATTTTCTATGGGATTCAGATCTGGAGAACGTGCTGGCCATACGAGGCGTTGAATATCCTCGCTCTCAAGACACTCCTGGACAGCGACTGTTCGATGACATGTTGCGTTGTCGTCCATGAAAATGAATCTATCACCGACAGCACCACGGAACATGCGAACATGAGGTAGCAGAACATCATTAATGTATCGTTGGCCAGTCATAGTCCCAATTGGAAGCACATAGAGGGACGTACGGCCATTGATCATGATGCCAGCCCATACCATGACACTACATGTCTGATATCGGTCCCTTTCCTGTATGTTTGCTGGACAATATGCAGTACCACTATCACGCCAGATCAGTTGTCGTCGACAATCAGACGATAGACTGTATCTACTCTCATCTGAGAAGAGGACAGCAGACCAGTCGTTATCAGTCCAATTGCGATGTTGATGGCACCATTGCAAACGGGCGGTACGGTGACGTCTGGACAATGGGATGCACACAACAGGACGGCGGGCGTATAGACCTCCTTCATGCAAACGTCTGGCAACAGTTTTTCGGGAGATCCGCTTGCCAGTAGCAGCCATAAACTGATTTGCTACCTCACTAGCTGTGCTGCGCCGGTGTCGTTTCGTTGATAGCACTATGTACCGATCTTCTGTAGGTGTCGTACTGCGAACACGACCTCCCCCGTGACGTTTGCTACACTCTCCATTTGTTTGAAATGATTTCCAAAGCCTTGAAACAACACTGTGGCTGACGTCGAACTCCCTGGCAACATCTGTTATTTTTCGCCCTTCTTCAATCTTGCCAATAATACGGCCACGCGTAAAATCATCTAGGTGATGTCGGGAAGACATACTGAAAATTGCAAGTTCGTCAATTGATTCTTTCCCTTTCAACTTTGCGTTTGAACAACAACGGTCAATACGCGTCAAATCCTTTATATCTCTTATCAGCGCTATGACGTCAAGAACAAGTTCGGCAATCCAAAATGTGCATACGTACAACACGTCTTACTGTATCCCGCACTTATGCTAATTTCCACATTTTCCTGCCTTCCATTTTATGGTTGCTATTGTCATCCGTCCTTAGCAATTGTCCGGCAGTGTATTACGCATTATTACTTTAATTTACTGCATAATGGTTAAATTGTTCTTTGGCTTGACTATTTAGATTATTTTTTTTTGGGGGGGGGGGGAGAACTAGGGGCCTGTCAGGCTACTGTTAGCCTTTTTCCCTGGTTCCCTTGCCACAATCACAGTGCACCGCACTGATTTGTTTAAGAACCTGTAGTGGTGCTTCAATTTACTTTAACTATTCATGTACCATACGTGTTTTTGTAGTTCCTATTACTTCATTTATACTTTTCAATATATGTATAATATTATTGTATAATATTTGTGTTTGCATTTTTTTTTAATTTTTTTTTATTTATTTATTTATTTATTTTTTTGGCACAGAAGTTGTATTTGTGATTTGCTTGTGTGGTGAATGGTGTAGTGTGGCAAAGAAGAATTAAAATAAATAAATAAAGATATAATAGCACCAGGATACCTATTGCCACTTCATCGAATCGATGCCTCGCTGAGTGGCCGCTATTTTGTGGGCTAAAGGGGGTCCTACAGCTTATCAGGTAAGTGGTCATATGTACACAAAGAGTGCGAGAAAGAATCACCCCAACTCGAAATGAAATCATTGCTATGGCACTGCTGCTGACGGCTCTTATACTTGTCATTAATATACAGATACAACGCTTCATATGAATCAAGCAAACCTTTTACTTATATTAAAAAGGCTTCTTCATCCTACCCCCTACCGTTCACGACCATGATTCGTGTTGCAATTTAACCGATAGTCATCAGTATTTGTCATTTTCTTGAAGGACTTCCGTCCACAGTGAGTAGAGTTTAGGTCCCAGCCACCTACAGCGAGATCGCCTTTTGGGCAGGACACAGAAACGGAAGGAATGAGAGCAAGTCTAGCGACTTTGACAGAACAGTTTGTAGTGAGATTAGAGTACAGTAGATGGAGCCACCGTACAAGTACGATGTTGCACACAGAAGGGTGAGAGAATTTCAGGGGGGACATAGGAAAGGATACCCATTTAACCAGTGGGTCCAACCTGGGGGCCGTCACTTAACGTGTTCGTCCGATGCACGGCGGATATTCAGCGATTGTTAGTAAATCGCACCATCTCTGAAAGATCAGCCCAGGTTCGAACCGGAGGACCTTGCATCGATGGTCTGACTCGCTAACCACTAAGCCATCCGCGGCTCCCGGTAGTCATCAAGAGTGGCGCAACTAGGTATTTCTGCGCATGGACAAACCACAAGCTTTTGCGCCCCCATCTGTCTTTCTATCGCATACATACAAATATCCACATAATACACGCTCAAGGGGTTTTCTAGAAATTTCATATTGGTGCGTACAGATTATTGAAAAAAAAATCGGAGGGAGAGGGGTAGGGGGGGTTGAATAAAAAAATTCCGAACTTTTATAATGAAGTATCTACGATTAGAACCTAGGATTAACAAGAAAGGTGACGACGAATTTTCGGGGGTAATAAGCACGTCTTTTGAATCCGTTCTGACGCAAATTAAATTTATCAAAGCTATTCAAAGTCAATGAAACCGGTATGGAAAACAGTAGTATCTGACGGAAGAAAGAAGTTTTTCATTGAGTTTTTAATCCCTCAGATATTGCTGGAAATCGAATCGTGAGCTTACGTCGTCTGGTTGCAGACTTGTGCGTTAAGAAAAACACGAATTTAAGTGAAAAACATTTCGCACCGGAAACGCTCTCCAACACAAAAATAATTTTTCAAATCGGACTCTTAGAAACAGAGATATCGACAAAAATAAGATGTGACTTTACGTCCCCTGGTGGAAAAACCATGCATTATTTTAGGAAGAAAGTATTCTCAAAAGGTTTTTCCATATGAGCGGTATCGGTCCAAGAAAAAAAAATTTAGTCGAGTTTTCAGGAGCCCAGATTTTGCTACAAATACACCAGAAACAGAAATTAACACTTATGCCCCCTGGTGGCCAAACCCTTCTTTACCAAACATTAGAAATTATCTGAAAAATATTTTCCATCAGGTCTTGTATGAGATACAGAAACAGTTTTTCAAATCGGAGTTTTAGAAGCAGAAATAACGCAGAAAACGCAATTTACCTTTGTACCCCCTAGCGGAAAGTCTATGATTTACTTGAAAATTTTTAATTTATGGGGAAAATATTTCGCATCGGAAACACTATCCAACAAAGAAGGAATTTTTCAAATCGGACTCCTAGAAGTAGAGATATTGACAAAATAAGATATAACTCTACGCCCTCTGGCGTAGAAACCATGCAATATTTCAAGAAGAAAATGTTCCTAAAAGCTTTGTCGACATGAGTAGTATCGGTCTACAAACGATGTTTTTTTCAATCGAGAATTTAGAAACTCATATTTTGTTGCAAATACCTCAGAAGCGGAAATTAAGATTTACGCTCCCTGGTGGCCAAACCATTTTTTTTTTTTTTTTACAAAAATTAGAAATTATGTGCAAACGATTTCCCATCAGGAGCTCTATCCGGTGCAGAAAGAATTTTTCAAATCAGCGATTTAGAAGCAGAGACATGGGGGAAACGGAATTTACCTCTACGCCTCCTAGCGGAAAGTCTGTGAATTACTTGAAAATTTTGAAATTATATAAAAACCACGTCACACTGAAAACACTATCCAACAAAGAAGGAACTTTTCAAATCGGACTCCTACAAGTAGAGATATTGACAAAAATAAGATATACATCTACACCCCCTGGCGGAGAAACAATGCGATATTTTAGGAAGAAAATGTTCCGAAAAGGTTTATCGATGTGAGTGGCATCAGTCCACGAAATAATTTTTCCACTCGATAAGAATTAGATCTGATACAAGAAATATGTTAGGAAACAATTAATTTCAATAAGGAAGGTCTAGTACACTAAGAGTTACCGTACACGAACAAATTACGAATAAAAAAAAATATATATATCCTAAGTTGGGCAGTCGGAAAAAAGTTATAATGAATAAATCAGGATTAAAAGCATTTTCAGCTTGACGAAAAGATATCCCAAATATTTGTCAAAGTTCAATAAATACGTTATCTCCCGAGATAACAAACATCCGGTGAGGCCCCCGACCCTCCCTCCCTGCTGCGACCCCCGTGAGGTGCTTCGCCCCTTCCTCCCTGGTACAGCCCCAGTGAGGTTCGTCGTGAGGTGCACAATGTTCAGTGAAGAGAGCTCAAAGGAATCATTCCACACTACTATTGTTCCACACATCGTCTGGAATGAATGAGAATTCCTTCTTCGGTGTAAAAAAAAATAGAAAAATGATGTGACGTAGTACAGAGGTGACGCATGTGTCCAGACGACAAATCTGCATCGAGAGTTTCCGTCGGTGTAGTTTAGGTGATATGAACAGTTGGTTCCGGATCGAGGAGGCGCGAATTCGATCCCTGTCACCGACAAATTTGTGCCTTCACAGAATGCAGCTGGAAGTGTTTATTCTGAGTCGCAGTAATGATCGAACAGCCCCCAGAGAGTCTTCAACAGTGTGGACGGCATCTTTATCTTGCAACGCACGTACAACCACGCCTTCGTTTCTAAAAGTGAGCAATTGACACCCCGTGAGTATTTTGAAGAAGAAATGCAAATTTCAGGCTTCCAAGGCTACCGAAATAGTCGAAAGATATATCACGGTCGAGTCCCATTAGTGTGACCACCAGCTAATATCCAGAATAACCGCCGTGTGCAGCGCGGACAGCAGGGTGCTGGAAGGTGTTCACAGGTAGGTGGAGCCATGCTGATTGCAGTGCATCTGACAGCTGCTGGAGGGTGCTTGATGGAGGATCCATAGAGCAAACAACACGACTGAGGTGGTCCAGATGCTCAATCGCGTTTAAGTCTGAGGAATAAGGGGGCCAGGAAAGTACTTTGAAGTCTTCATCGCGCTCTTCCAACCACTCTCGGACATTTCTATCTGTGTGACACATAGTATTTTGGTGCTGGAAGATCACATCCGCCCCAGGGAAGACAATCAGCATGTATGGGTGTACGTGTTCTGCAAGGATGTATTCATAACGAATTCAGTCCATAGTGCCTTCCACAAGTTAATGAGTGGACCCAGGAAATGCCACGAAAACATTCCCCAGGACATAACGGCTGCCTCCAAAAGATTGTGTTCTTCCAGCAATGGTGAAAGAGTGTTTGTTCTCTAGTGTTTCTCACCTTATACGCCAACGTCCATCCGTTCGATGAAGCAGAAAACGTTACTCGTAGGAGAAGGCAATCCTTTGCCAATCAACGGAGGTCCAATTCCGATACTGCGGTGCAAATGTAAGCCTATTCTGCCAATGCACCTTCGTTAGCATAGGTGCAGTGATCCATCCGTCTGCATCGGAGCCCTACACGCAGCAGGGTTCGCTGAACTGTCGTTTTAGACACACTTTCGGGTGCCCCCTGGTTCATTCAGCCAGTGAGTTGCTCAACTGTAGCATGTTGATCGGCCCTCACGTACCTTCGCAGCCGACGTTCACCTCTCACATCAATGGCACGTGGTGCTCCGCAGTTTCCACATAGCCTATTCGCAATGGTGCCATTTCACCAATCACGATACACTTTAACCACAGCAGCACGCGAACAGTTCATACTCTGCGCTGTTTCAGAAATACTGCCACCCTTGGCCCGAAAGCCGATAATCATACCGTTTTGCAAATCTGAAAAAATCGATCCTTTCATCCATGACAGCAACGAGTGATATGTTTTAAGATCAAGATCAAGACGATCATATGTAGAGGATTTTAGGAAGGGAGTATCTGACCCCAGGTCTTAAACAACCCTTAGAAATAGGAAACTAGGAGATTTGGGCTAGAGCGCCCGATAGGAAAGTGACACGGAAGCGAAGTAGAAACGGGGAGGAAGACGCTCTTATTTATTTCCGGGGGGCCAGTACCCGGTGTCCGACGGCTTAACGTGTCCATCCGACGCACGGCGGATATTTAGTGGATCGAGCGTTCGTACCTGCCTGGGATCGAACCTGAGGCCCTTCCCGTGGCACTCACGAACGTATATGTTTTAAGAATGCCTACACCACACCTTATATTACCGGGGGGCCACTACACCCTCCAATCCAGCTCACGACACGTGTCTTCTTTCATTGGCTACGCGCTGTTCATGTCAAAAGTAGGAGGTGGTCACAATAATGTAACTCGACTGACTTTGGGGGCTTAAGCCCCCTCCAAGGAGATTAAAAGCGACGTACGTCACAAATTAAACATTCAAAAATATTATTTTACCTGTTTAAAAAATTACATAGTGTCTTCTATTACAAGGTGTCTTCTTCCCGAAGAGATTAAGAGCGACGTACGTCACAAATTAAACATTCAAAAATATTATTTTACCTGTTTAAAAAATTACATAGTGTCTTCTATTACAAGGTGTCTTCTTCCCGAAGAGATTAAAAGCGACGTACGTCACAAATTAAACATTAAAAAATATTATTTTACCTGTTTAAAAAATTACATAGTGTCTTCTATTACAAGGTGTCTTCTTCCCGAAGAGATTAAGAGCGACGTACGTCACAAATTAAACATTCAAAAATATTTTTTTACCTGTTTAAAAAATTACATAGTGTCTTCTATTACAAGGTGTCTTCTTCCCGAAGAGATTAAGAGCGACGTACGTCACAAATTAAACATTCAAAAATATTATTTAACCTGTTTAAAAAATTACATAGTGTCTTCTATTACAAGGTGTCTTCTTCCCGAAGAGATTAAGAGCGACGTACGTCACAAATTAAACATTCAAAAATATTTTTTTACCTGTTTAAAAAATTACATAGTGTCTTCTATTACAAGGTGTCTTCTTCCCGAAGAGATTAAGAGCGACGTACGTCACAAATTAAACATTCAAAAATATTATTTAACCTGTTTAAAAAATTACATAGTATCTTCTATTACAAGGTGTCTTCTTCCCGAAGAGATTAAAAGCGACGTACGTCACAAATTAAACATTCAAAAATATTATTTTACCTGTTTAAAAAATTACATAGTGTCTTCTATTACAAGGTGTCTTCTTCCCGAAGAGATTAAGAGCGACGTACGTCACAAATTAAACATTCAAAAATATTTTTTTACCTGTTTAAAAAATTACATAGTGTCTTCTATTACAAGGTGTCTTCTTCCCGAAGAGATTAAGAGCAACGTACGTCACAAATTAAACATTCAAAAATATTATTTAACCTGTTTAAAAAATTACATAGTGTCTTCTATTACAAGGTGTCTTCTTCCGGAAGAGATTAAAAGCGACGTACGTCACAAATTAAACATTCAAAAATATTATTTTACCTGTTTAAAAAATTACATAGTGTCTTCTATTACAAGGTGTCTTCTTCCCGAAGAGATTAAGAGCGACGTACGTCACAAATTAAACATTCAAAAATATTTTTTTACCTGTTTAAAAAATTACATAGTGTCTTCTATTACAAGGTGTCTTCTTCCCGAAGAGATTAAGAGCGACGTACGTCACAAAATTAAACATTCAAAAATATTATTTAACCTGTTTAAAAAATTACATAGTGTCTTCTATTACAAGGTGTCTTCTTCCCGAAGAGATTAAAAGCGACGTACGTCACAAATTAAACATTCAAAAATATTTTTTTACCTGTTTAAAAAATTACATAGTGTCTTCTATTACATGGTACCTTCTTCCCAAAGCCCCAAGGAGATTAAGAGCGACATACGTCACAAATTAAACATTCAAAAAATATTATTTTGTGGAGAAATCGAGAAACCGAAACAGTACTTGCCCAAATTTTCACTCGATGCCTTAATAAAGGGAAGATTCCTGAGGATTGGAACAACGCTACAATGATCTTGATGCATAAAAAAGGTGACATCGAGGATCTCAGGAACTACAGACCTATCAGCCTCCTATCAGTGGTTTATAAAATCTTCACTAAAGTTCTTTCACACCGCTTGAAGGTGACACTGGACATGGCTCAACCGAGAAAACAAGCTGTATTCAGGAGTGGCTACAGCACAATAGATCATATCCACGTACTGAAAGAACTAATTGAAAGAGCGAGGGAATATGAACTTCCATTGTGCATGGCTTTTATCGATTATGAAAAAGCCTTTGATTTGGTGAAACCATCAGCAGTTACAATGGCTCTGAAATCCTGCGGTATTGAAGATGCGTACATTAATATTATTAATAACATCTATGAAAATGCAAGTGCAAAGATTCGGCTGTTTGAAAATACAACACACATAAAAATTGGAAAAGGAGTGAGACAAGGTGACACCATATCTCCGAAGCTCTTTAATGCCACATTGGAAAATGTCTTTCAATCACTGAACTGGGAAAACAAAGGGATAAAGATTAATGGAGATTATCTAACCCACCTTCGTTTTGCTGATGACATAGTCATTTTTGCAACTACCCCATCAGAGCTGCAGAGTATGATCCAGGAACTTGCTGACAAGAGTAAAGAAGTGGGATTAAAAATGAACTTTCAGAAGACAAAAGTGATGTTCAATGCTTTTACAAGAAATGAAGATTTATCGATTGATGGAGAAAAGCTGGAGATAACAGACACGTACGTTTATCTTGGACAGCAGATATCAAGTGAGGGTCACATTCATGAAGAAATTAATCGGCGTACAAAACTTGCCTGGAGAGCTTTTGGAAGAAACAGCATAATTTTCAAGAGCAATATGCCATTATGTCTTAAAAGAAAAGTGTTTGATCAATGCATCCTTCCAGTGCTTACGTATGGTGCCGAGACGTGGACCTTAACTAAAAGAGACATACAAAGGCTGCAGACAACTCAAAGCAGCATGGAGAGGTGCATGCTTGGTATAACCAGGAGAGATAAGAAGAGGAACTCGTGGTTCTGAAAAATGACAAGAGTGTAATACATCATGATCAGAGTTAAATCCCTGAAATGGCAATGGGCTGGATATACTGCCAGAAGGACAGATCATCGATGGACAGCCGAAATGTTAGATTGGATTCCAAGGGACAGGAAAAGACCCAGAAGAAGACCACATGGAAGATGGGTGGATGAAATTCGAAAGTATGCGGGAGTGACATGGAGGAGACTGGCACGAGACAGACCGTTGTGGAAGAAACTTGGGGAGGCCTTCGTCCAGCAGTGGATTGATAATGATTGACAATGATGATGATGATGATGATGATGATGATTACATGGTGCCTTCTTCCCAAATCCCCAAAGAGATTAAGAGCAACGTACGCACAAATCCAACGTATGACACACGTTGTGTACGTAAATGTATGTCATACATTGTGTTCCTGGGTGCGCCACTGAATGCTAGTATAGCTTTAGACTCCACTTTCCGTGTTAGAATCCCCAATTTTGTAAAGAAAGCAAACAGCAGCAATTAGTAATTACCACCCTCAGTGAATTCCTATCCACCCTCGTCATTCGTCCCCTGCCCATACAAACTTGAAAAAGAGGATTAAACTAAGGAATTGGAAGAGTGGAAAACAACTGAATTTTTATGACTCTAGGGATACTATTTTGATAACCTTTCTATGGAGACGTAAACAAAGCACTTCCTATTGAAAAATACATAGGGCTACATGAAGTAAAACACAACACTTATCATTTCTTGGCGAGTCCAGATTGAATTTTAAGGTTAAGTATGTCGAAAAATGAGCCATTTTGAACTGGGTGGGCGAGAGAAATTTCAGAGTGGGCTCAAGCCCGCTCTTGCATCCCTTGGCGACGTCCCTGCAAGCACACCATCTATGCCTCGACTGGGACTCAAACCCATACCAACCCAGGCAAACACTGAGAAGCCTACCCCACCGTAGCGGCCACTTGTAGCTCTGTCTACATGCATGCTTAACTTTTCTGCGTAGCATTTCCACCTAGCTGTCGGATCACGTAGTAAGACGTGATCCGACAATTTAGTCGCGTCTTTGCAATACGAACCTTCTGTTAAAGTACAAGTATGCTTCCATATAAATCAGTGTTCCTTGCATATGATCATCTAAAAAATTCCTCTTTGCCCTGCCTTTCTTCCTAACTAACCACGAAAAGTGCCTTAGCGTCGCTAAGCCGCTCTAAGGCTTTTCTTCACCACTAACAGGGCCCTGCAGTTCAGCAAATAAAAGCAAGATCATTTTAGATAAATTTTTATATTTATTATTATTTTTTTAAGTTCTGAGGCGCGATGCCTTTAAAAAAAGACATTTTTTGTAACGCTTTTTCGTAATTTCCACAATCTCCGCACTTTCAAATAGGTTAATACCCTTCGTTGTACTGACCCTCAGATTTGCAGATTTCAAATGAATATTATAACCACCTTAAACTTTTCTGCATTCATGAAATAACAAGTTAAAGTGCATCATTTTGCGGTTCCCTACATTTATATATTGAACAATTTGTGTGTAAATCAGATGCTACAGTTTAAAAAAAAAAATTAAAAGAACAATATCAAACTTAACTAATACAGACATTTGACGTGGACCAGGAACATCAAACAAAGGTCTTCGCTCTTTCCACGTTTACAAGTGAGTCACGGAATAATTCTCATTGGCCGCCACCGGGAATCGAACCCAAGGGTCTTCCAGTTACGCGCCGGATATGCTTCCACTACACCACAGCAACCTCGTATTCCTCCAGACTCACACACGCTAACTGCCAATCCAATGGCAGGTTGCTTTGGAGCCCCGCACAATGCTGGGGATTCACCAAAGATGGTAAGCAGCAACTGAAGAAATAATTATAATTATTCATTCGCCTTGTAATTATTTCTTCAGTTGCTGCTTACCATCTTTGGTGAGTCCTCAGCATTGTGCGGGGCTACAAGAAGCTACCTGCCATTGGATTGGCATTTAGCGTGTGTGAGTCTGGAGGAACACGAGGTTGCTGTGGTGTAGTGGAAGCATATCCGGCGCGTAACTGGAAGACACTGGGTTCGATTCCCGGTGGCGGCCAATTAGAATGTTTCCGTGACTCACTTGTAAACGTGGAAAGAGCGAAGACCTTTGTTTGATGAATATCAAACTTGTTTTTGTGCTACATATGGAGGCCATTTGTTCAGTGACTTTTAAAACACCAAAAATAAAAAATTAAAGCAATTATCGTATTTGAGGACATATTAAAGTTTAAAATGTCACTAATTTGTCAGTTACTCCACCTTGCATCGAAAATTAATCACTAAAACATATATCGGGGGATCGGGGAGGAAAGCTATTTAAACAAATTTATTTTAGAGGAGTCCTTGTTATACACTACGCAAAAACACTCGCTACGCAGACCAGTTGAAGTTATGTTTTTATCTTATTGTGAAAAAGTTTTTAAAAGTATCACAATGCAACTTCAACTACCTCTCCCCAGAAAGAAAATCGAACATTTTGACATATTTTACTCTCTCTCAGCGGAACCGCGGGTGCAGCGGGGGCAGTCCCCCCCCCCGCAAATGAGTGTGGGGCCAAAACATCACATTTGTTCCCTCAGTTTTCTTCCTTTTCAAATTACATATGTTCGTGAATGGAAATCTTGAACTTTTTTTTTTTTGAAGTTCGTGTTGATAAGAATTGAGTATTGCTCTTCATTTTTTACCATGAACTATCTAGAAATCTTATTTTTTTTTTTTAATGCCCCTCGTGAGACGGCAAGAAATGCTACATCCATTGAACAGTCGAGAGGCCTGGTTCCCGTTTGAAGACCAGCAACGTTTTGTGTCTCATTAGATGTAAAAATTTAGTCTTTCTCTAAAAGAACGAGTAAAAATAAATAGGGAAATGGAAGTTAGGTGAGGAATGAGATATAAGTTCCTTCAATGTTTAATTACAGCGTCTAGGGCTACAATTCCTGCGGAGATCATACCAATCCGAAAGTATCAAACGCCGTTTATGTGTACAGTTAGTTCACATTGAAAAACTGTATATGGATATGAAAGTGTTTTTTTTTATTATTATTATTATAGATGAGTGTTTAATCGAAAAAAAAAAAAAATCAGCGAATTTTTGCAAGTCAGCACGTCTTCTTTTACAGTAGTACGATAAATTTTCTGCCATGATAAAATATTTTGTTCTCCGATATCTTGACCCCGCTGTCAAAAAAGAGTTCTTACACCACTGCTCTCTCTGAAATTTCAATTCATATTAAGGTATTTTTCTTAAGCTTAAAGTAAACACTCCTTTGAGATAATCACTTTTCCTTTCTTATAGTTTACGTGTGTGTTCTTTACGAACGACATTTTTCATATAATGGCTTTATTAAAATATGGGATGCATTTCCTAGGGCTGTCAATGAAATTTTGCTCAGGGCCAGGATTAGATTAAATGAAGTTCGATTCGGTCCTTCTTCTGCCAGAGAGGTTAAAATATTGAGTTGGTAAGGAACAAAATATCGCTTTCGCACGATAAGAAGTACATAATTTATTTCTCCAAATCACAAAATTTCCTTTTAACAGCCATTACGGAAAAAAAAAAAAAAAATGCAAAATGTCGTAGAATCGTTCATCTCCAGATATGCTATCGAGGATGGTGCTGTTGACGTGGCGACATCTGGTGCCGTTTTTGACAGACTCACTCTTCAGGAGTTATTTAATTTATTAGTTTTAATTACATGACGGAAGAAACATTTTTTGGTAAAGGTCTATTTTGTTTCGTCACATGTTCTTATTTAATTTTTTATCTTTCTCTAAGGGGTTTTCGTAAAATAATGAAATTTGCCTGTGATTTTATCAATAGGAAAGATATTTTTCCTATGACGGAATTATATTTTTCAGGCTACTTCCATCGCGTTTGGACACGTGTTCATATTGTTTTTATATTTTCCTAATTAAAGTGTATTTTATGTGTGACAAAAAATGCAATTTTTTATATATTTTGGAAAATGGTAATCCACTTTTATGAACTTAATTTGGAATGGCAAACTTTTATTGGAAATCATGCGCAGAAAAGATCGAGGGAGGACAGTAGTTTTAATTAGGAAAAAAACAAATCAGTTTTAAACTTTATTCTCATGGTCGTATTACGTTGTTACTTCTGATCTGAAAAGCAGCTTAAAAGTTGCAATATAAAATATACGAGGTCTGAAGAGTAAAAATTAGACTGGCAACACTACAAAGCCTGCCAAACGAACGTGCTGTCATCTATTGGTTTATCTATGAACTGAGTTGTTTAATTTTTAATAGTGATATCAGTTTTCTGCAAAAATGTATTGCTTCGACCCAAAAAGAGACATACTGTAATAACGACAAGGGTTAGGTACCTTGCCTCCCACTGCCACGGTCGTCTAAAACTTCATATCTTATATTAATGAATAAATAAAAATTAAAAAAAGCGGGTCAGGTTATCTGTATGTAGTGTCCAGGGGAGGATTGGGTCGACAAAACCAGACCAGGAATTTTAGTCTTGCGGTCCACTACCGAAACACCAAGAATGTCGCCAAGGGGATGCGAGGGTGGGCTAGAATTGTTTCCCCCACCCTGTCACCCACCCAGTTCAAGATGTGCCATATTTCAATATTTTTAAATTTTAAAATATAATCTGGAATTCGTCAAGGAATAATGACTCCGGTGTTTTTCGTCGTGTAGCAGCCGTACGTATTTCCCCCAAGAAAATGCGTTTTCCCTTCTCCGTAGAAATGTTATCGACATACGTAGCATCCACAGGGCCATGAAAATTCAGTTGTTCTCCACTCGTCCAAATCCTGAATTTCAGCCTTTTTTTCAAGTTAGTATCATCAGGGGCGAATGAAGAGGACTAAACGTATATAAATCCGTTTATTGGCGTAGTAAAATAATAGAGAAAAACAATTCTGCTAGCTTTCATCACCTACGGGTAAGGTACCCAGATTTTTGAGAAAGAAATTGAGGACAAAATGACATTTGTCCTCAATTCTAGTGCAAAATTAGGGACAATTTCGTTTCAAAATGAGGACATGATTGAGAACAACATCTGACACATTATCGTAAAGCCGAATATTAACAAAGAATGTTATGAACTGTACCATAATTGTCCAGTTTCGTGGGGAAACATACAATAACTCTGAAGGATGTTAAATAAGAATAAAATAGCAATAAAATACTATCATGCAGAATATTACTTCCGATAAATTTTAAATCTTACTTGTAGGGGGCAGTACATGCAAACAAAGCTAAATTTTGATTTTGTACTGAAATTTGTTCGTCATCCTGTACAATAATAAATATTTGAAGCCAGAAAATTACTATACATTGAGCGAGCAAAGATCATGGAATACCTATATGTTATCTCTATGAGAAGGAATATTCCACATTCAATAACTGCACTTGAAAACAATGAAAAAACAGTTTAATGAGAAATGTAAAGAACAAAAGTTGTGCAACTCTCAATAGAATCTATCAAATGCAAACAAATTTTTCATCAATTACTTATTTAATTGCAAGAAAGTGAATGCTGAAAACGATGAAATTCCTTCCTCATCCTAAAAATATTTTAGTTAAATCCAATTAAAACAGGAAAGAAATGCACTGCTGGCCACCCAAAATGCAACACCAAGAAGGACACGAGATAGCAAAGTCAGATTTACTGGACACATAACAGCAGATACAAAGATGAAACGATTGAGCTTACAGGCCCGTGCGACTTTCGGAACACGCAGACATCAATAGTTCGTGTGGCCCCCATGGCTGGCAATAACGGCCGCTACACGCCGCGCCATCGAACGAAAGAGGCTTTGGATGTGGGCTTGAGGTATGTCGGTTCAGGCTGCTTCCACACGTTGCCACAGTTCATCAGGCGTAGCCGCGGGTGGTGCTTGCCGGGCCACTCGGTTGCCGATCAGCGACCAGACGCGTTCGATGGGCGACATATCGGGAAAACAGGCGGGCCACGACAGCAGGGACACCTGGTGGGCCGTGAAGAATTGTTGCACGATGCGTGCCACGCGCGGGCGCGCATTGGTCCTGTTGAAAAGTGGCCGCTGGCAGGTCCTGCAGGTAAGGGAGGACTACAGGCTCCAAAACGTCGGAGATGGTGCGATGGTTGTTGAGTGTACCGGAGATGCGTGCCAGAGGAGTGCGGGTGTCATATCCAATTGCATCCCAAACCATAACGCCAGGCGACGGACAGGTATTGCGATGCATAATGCAGGAGTCATACAGTCTCTCACCGCGGTGCCACTACACGCGGATCCGACCATCGTGGTGTTGCCGGCAGAAGCGGGATTCGTCGGAGAAGACAATGTCGTACCATTCCGTTCTCCACGTGTGGCGTTCAACGGCACACTGCCGCTGCATTTGCCGGTGGTGTAACGTCAATGGTAATCAGAGCAATGGGCTCCGTGCGACAAGTCCCCGCTCCTGCAGACGACGTCGAACGGTGCGTGCTGACACAGGTTGTTGCGCAACACACCCTAATTCTTGCGCTAACGTCCATGGTGTGGCCGTGCAAGCCGTCAATGCCCGCCGCACAACATTCCGGTTATCTCGTACGGTGGTGTGCCGCGGCTGCGGCAATCGCTCACGTCGGTCCGTCCGTCCGTCCGTCCCTCCTGCACCCACCGAATCCATACTCGCCTCACTGTGGATGGATGTCGTCCCACACGGGCGCCGAAGTCACGGTACGATAAACCGCTTTTGCGATAAGCCACTATTTGTCCTCTGTCGAACTCCGAAACATGCTGGAAGGACTGCCGTATTCTGCGACGAGGCATCAGGAAGCTTCACACGCACATGTCCGGCAGCACAACACATTTCCACTACTTACACTCCGCCTTCTGTGCACCCTTCTTATAGTGCTTCTCGGTGGCGTGCCGGGCGCACGTGATTTGCATATGCCCTGCAATGCTAATTGTTTGCATGTCCTCTCGCGGGCGACGCATGCTGCGAATTTCAAGCTAATCGGATGCTTACTTTAAACAGAAACAAAATCGTAACACCACGATTACTGAGATGACTCTGTTTGATGCTTCTGCATGTCTCTCATTAATATATCTTGATTTCTAACTTAATTTAAGGAAAAGTTCATCCGCTTCGGAAAATAGTTCCATACCTTAATGAATCCCTTTTCTTGCAATTAAAAAAGTAACTGACGTGCTGAATTTGGGTGCAGTCAGTAGATTCAATTCAGTTCTACGACTTTTGCCCAGCCCATTTTTATCTATTTGAATGGGGTTTTTTTTTTCGAAATTATATAAATTGAGGACAAAAACTAAGAAATTGAGGACATTTGACGTCCTCAATAAGTCTTTACGAAATTGAAGGCGAAACATTGAAACTGAGGTCTGTCCTCAGAAAATGAGGACGTCTGGTCAACTTACCTATGGGTGGCTTCATCAGGCAACTGTTTAGTAAACAAATGTGAAATGTCCAAGTTAATCATACTAACTTGAACATTTCCGCTCACCCTTAATCCACGAAAACATTTGCTTTAAGATCTTTCTCCTAGGCATGAAACTTTCTTTTAATCAGGGCGTTTTACTGGTGGTGGTGGCAGTGTGTCATGTTTATCATACGGGTATACACTGAGTGGCCACTTTATTATGACCACCCCCTCAGTACTTCGTTCATGATCATGATCATATGTAGAGGATTTTAGGAAGGGAGTGTCTGACCCCAGGTCTTAAACAACCCTTAGAAATAGGAAGCTAGGAGATTTACGCTAGAGTGTCCGATAGGAAAGTGATACGGAAGCGAAGTAGAAAGGGGAGGAAGACGCCCTTATTTATTACCGGGGGGCCCGTACCCGGTGTCCGACGGCTTAACGTGCCCATCCAACGCACGGCGGATATTTAGTGGATCGAGCGTTCGTACCTGCCTGGAATCGAACCTGGGGTCCTTTTCGTGGCAGTCACGAACGTTGCCCACTAGGCTACCCGCGGCCCTCAGTACTTCGTTGGGCCACCTTTTGCCTTTAATACTGCGTCGCTTCTTCCTGGCATGGACTCCACGAGATGTTTGTGGGATCTGAGACCATGCTTCATGAATAGCACTTTTCAAGAGTATGAGATTGCAGGGTTGTGGATCCAGCTGTCTGTTGGCTTGTTCAACTTTATCCAACAAATTCTCAATGGGGTTGAGATTTAGAGATTCTGAAGGCCACCTACGAAAAGTAAACTCACCGGCATGTTCCTGAAACCAATCCTGTACAATAAAAGCACTATGGCAGGACGCATTATCTTGTTGAAAGTAGCCATCGCCATTGGGATAAACCATCCACATGACAGGATGCACTTGGTCCGCAGCGATGTTTAGATATGATGTACAGTCAGACGTTGATCATCGCGAATTAAAGGGCCCAAAGCATGCCAGGAAAACATTCCCCCACCCATAACGTTGCCTCCACCAGCTTGAAGGGTTGTAGCAATGCATTTGGGGTCCATGCTGTCGTGCTGTTTCCGCCAAATTCTCACTCGGCCATCGGCATGGTGCAACTGAAAACGTGATTCATAGGACCACATAATTTGTTTCTAATTATCGACTGTCCAATCATTGTGCTCCTGTGCGAACTGGAGACGTTTTCTCTTGTTAACTGCAGACAGCAAAAGTGTTCGAACAAGCCTTCGGCTACCATATCCCATCCGATGCAGTATACGGAGAACAGTGCGTGAAGAGATCATTTGAGGGGATCCTTGATTAAGATGGTCTGTAATTTGCTGCACTGTTGCCCTTCTGTCGTCTGTTACCAGTCTGGACACTCTCTGTTCCGCCCGAGTAGTCACTAGTCGATGACGACCACACGTTGCACGTAGAGACCCAGTTTTTTGGCTGACAGTCCAATCTTTAAACACTTTAACAACAACTGCTCTGGAACATTTCACGAATGCGGCGGTTTCGGTGATACTCGCTCCATGGCTCCGAGCTCCTACAATCATCCCACATTGAAAGTCCGTCAAATCGCATTTTTTTTTTTACCCATCTCGTCACCCAAAAATCACTTCTACTACTGTAGCAAGATATGATATGATATTTGAAGAAGTTTTAGGAAGGGAGTGTCTGACCCAAGGTCTAAAACTGCCCTTAGAAATGAGAAGCTAGGAGATCTGAGAAAGTTAACCCAATAGGAAAAATGTAGTGAAAGGAGAGGGTGATCCGTGACACAACTCTGTGTGGAAGGGGGAAAAGGGAACAAAGCACCGCACAACATCACAGAGAACCACAACACCAACCAGCCGCCCGACGCACCAAGGTGTGACTGAAACTCAACGAAACCAATTTCAAATGTCCAAGTAGAATCCATTTTCGCCATCTCGATGCCAATCTGAAAAAGAAGGGTGTGATGATCTGTCTAACACCTACCAGTGTTCACATACTTACTGTCTCACGATTGCCGCCTTAGTTCTGGGATACCTAAGGATTTCGCTAGGATTGTAATCAACCGGCCCCCTAACAAGTCCATTTGGGTGGGTTTCCGCTTTCTTGAAGAACTTTCTGGCGAGTCTGGCGGAAAACTCATGTACCTTCTCGATTCCAAGTCTGTTCTTCAGGTTCCAAAGTGAGGTCCAAGGGGGAGCGCCAGTGATCATTAAAAGTGCGCGGCTCTGCACCTTCTCGATTCACTGTCGCAAGCACTAAGCTTTCCCTTTTTATACTAGCCTCGCCCTCTGGCGGCAACAGCGTGCAGCCATAGCGCATTTGCTTAAAACTGTCAGGTGGTCATAATAAAGTGGCCACTCAGTGTATAACTCTTAAGGTTTTACTAATTTTACTAAAAATGTATGGACGGAACATTAGCAAAAAATGACTCCTAACTTTAGACTTTTTTGTATTCCGCAAAAGTAAAAAAATTACAACAGTTCCAAAATTAATGAGTGTGTGTCCAGGAGGGGTGCGTTGCGAATGCCTTTGCAGCCTGTAGAAAAAGAAAAAGAAATTATTTCTTTGAATGCTTTGTAAATAAATTTGCTATCAAACTTGCTCCAGCAAAAATAACACCCGCCCACCCATCGCCCATCCGGATATCGAAGTCTAGCGGCGTCCCTGCGAAACACAAGTACCCACAGGAAAACCACCTCATAAATTCCCTCATAAAAAAAATTATGTTAACACCTGGATGAAATAAAAACTGTTGAAATATGCATGGCAAAAGTAATTTAGTCGTGAACAAATTTTAGCACCAAATTAAGAGCGAAAGGATTTTAAAAATTCACTCCTTTTTTTTTTTTTTTTTTTTTTTTTTTTTTTGATTGGGGGTTTAACGACCACCACGAGCAACTCAGTGGGCTATAAGCAGTCGCCCGTCCCTAATTTAGGGCAAATGGTTCCAGGGAAGGGAAATCGTCGTAAGACAAAAACAACATTCATGCCTCACAGGGATTCAAACCCGGACACATGTCGGACGACGATCGGAAGCCAACGCTTAGACCACTGCGCCACCGAAGCGACTCCTTTTGACTGAATGTATTATATCAAACGATACTCTGAATGGAGTGTTGTACTGATAATAATACATTTATTTGGTCACTAACCGTCTAAAATTTTACGAGAATGCCAATTAAGTGGGGGAAAACGTCTATATTATACACTGGCGGAAAGTGAAAAAAGAACACCAAGAAGGAGACGTCTGATACCAACGAAATTTATACAGCAGAATTACGGAATACAGAGGATAACGTGATCAAAACATTATGGCAAAATACAGCTGTATTTGCTGGTAAACTGAAAAATAACATTTCCATGTAACATGGTTAGTACGCGGTTGAATCGCCATGAACTGCGTCACACTGTGCAAGTCTGGCATGGAGTCTGTCACAGGTGTTGGATGTAAGTTTGGGGTACTGAGTTCCACGCATCCTCAACCTGGACGCGTAAATCGGGGACGGTCGTGGCTGGCCGTGGAGACCGGATAAGTCGTTGTCCCATAAAATCCCACACGTGCTCCATGAGGGACAAATGCGGTGAACGTGCAGGCCATGGAAGTTGTCTCACACCCTGAAGTGCATGTTGCGTTGCACGTGCCATGTGTGTGCATGCGTTATCTTGCTGGAAAACACCACGATGGACCGATCTTACAAATGGCACAACAACGGGATGAATGGTGTTGTTCATGTAGGAGGTGATGTTTAACGTACCCGGTACAAACACTAGTTGTGTACGGGAGTGATAGCTGATCGCTACCCACACCAGGAGACCGGGTGTAGGCCCTGTGTGTCGCTGGCGGATGCAAGAAGGGTGGAGACGCTCTCCTGTGCGTCTGCGAACACGCATCGGAGGCTCCAAGCAGAATCTGCTTTCATCGCTGAACACGACAGATCGCCATTGCGTTCTCCAGTACAGACGTTGGCGACACCACTGCAGCCGTTCCTAACAGTGGGCTGCATTCAGAGGTACACATGCCAGAGGCACACGTGCACGTAGTCCTGCATCCAATAGACGGTTGCGGATTGTTCGCACAGTCACCTCAAGTTCAACGGCAGCTCGGATTTGCGTCGCAGTGGATGTTCTGCTTGACAACGCCGCTCTTCTTATGCGTCGATTGGTCCGCTCATCAGTCCGTCTGTGACTCCCGTTTCCACGTCTTCTCGTGTGGGAATGTTCCTCGGACCATCTACGCCACCATCGTACCACCACCGATATTTCCCGTCCAATTCGCTCCGCAATACGACGATACGACCACTCGGCCTCGCGGCGGAGTCCGACTAGACGACCTCGCTCAAAGTCCGATAACTGCTGAAATCATACACGTCTTCCATGTCCAGGCATTGCAGCTTCTTCAGGGTCTTCGCACGTGTCCGTACGCCGACGACTGATTACATTCACTTCGCCGTACTCCTTAAATACCACCGACGATAATTTGCATATTATGCCGTGCTGTGGCGTAAGCGCTCAGCGGTTGGTCCCGAAATTAACATCACACCTACGTAAACTCGACCCCGTTAACATATGTAAATTTCATGATCGTCCGCCAATTCCTTCTTGGTGTTCTTTTTTCACTTTCCGGCAGTGTACATTCAGTTCATAAAATTTTAAAAATCTCCTCCCCCCCCCCCAACAAATTCTGAAATTTTTTGAGGCCCCTGAGGATTGTGAGGCTCTAAGCTTTACCTTATTTAGCTTAGGCATAAATCCGGCACTGAGTAGGTGGTTAGTGACCAATAAACGTATTATGATCAGTACAACACCCCATTCAAAGTATGGTTTGATACGATACATTCAGTTAGAAATGAGTCGCTCCGGTGGAGCAGTGGTCTAAGCGATGGCTTCTGATCAGACCCGACATGGGTCAGGGCTCGCTAATTTGTCCCCAAAACCGGTAGGCCCGTAAAATCTATGTGCTGAAACACGGGCTCATCGTGAGAATCCCGTGTCATTTACAAAACAGTTGACGTAGTTACATTTACTGTCCATAGATGGCAGCATCGTACGTCAAACGTCTAAGACACTGTTTTGCACTCTATATTGTGAAAACTGTATTATTTATTACACATTTTCACAATATTGTGCGCAGAATAAATGTATTGTGAGAAAACATATTGAGAAATAAATTTATTTCACGTGAGGTTTTGCGTCCTGCTACACTGTAAACAGTTAATGGCTGACTGCTGGCGACTTGATAAACGTAAGAAAACATGCATACATTTTCCTTGCTTTCAGGCTCACAATGAACAGAATGTTTGAGAGCGGATGCCAGAAAAGAAAAAAGAAAGCAGCAGCTTGAAGAGCAACTGGAAAAAGTACGAACACTTGACAGCTATTTTACTCCAGCAACAAATAACGATCCACAACCCGAGGGTGATCAGCAAAGTCAAAAGCAACAGCGACACAACTTCCCCCCCCTTCCCAAAAAATATATTTGAGCAGTTGGAACATATGGTGGGTTCAACAATCTAAGATTCAAGGGAACTCCGATAAATATATGTGAATTTCTCGAATTCGCTAAAATTTTGTTATAAAAAATGAATTCCTTGTTAAATTTAGTGTTTGACACTGGCGTGCAAAAATTAAGGACCAGACGGTTTTTCGAATGCAACGTCATGCAGAAGTGCTCCACATCGACTCAAATCATACCATAAGATCCCAAGATGTAAGAATATGGGACAAGTGAGCAAAATCGTCCAGACAAGGAATCCAAATGATAAAAAGGCACTTTCAAGCACAACTGGACAGAAGACAGAAACGTCCATGTGACAGGCGGCTGCCAAGAAAAATCCAGTCTTTAGTAGGCGATATGATCACCCCTAACTGCGTTGCCGGATTTACAACATCTGTCCATGCTGACGACGAGGTTGTCAAAGAGCTGTTGAGGCATCGCGACCCATTCCTCTTGTAGCGCCAATCGCAGCAGAAGAATCATTGCTGGCGGTTGGTGACGTGCTGCCAAGCGTCTCCCGAGAAGGTCCCACGCGTGTTCGATTGGATTTAGGACCGGGGACCTTGCGGTCCAATCCATGCGTTGAATATCTTCACTCTCCAACAGCTCTGCGATAGCCACCGTACGATGAGGTGTAGCGTTGTCGTCCATGAAGAGGAACTCAGGACCCACAGCACCTCTAAACAGACGCACGTGAGGCAGGAGAACTTCGGTACAATAGCTGACACCAGTGACTGAACCTCCTTGGAAGATGTGGAGGTCAGTACGGCTACCAAGCATGATACCGCCCCAAACGAGAACTCCGCCACCTCCAAACCGGTCTCTTTCGATGATGTTGGAGGTGTGATTGCGTGTTCCCTGCTCTCTCCAGATGTGTATACGTCCAGAATCGCTCGCCAGACTAAATCGGCTTTCATCCGTAACGAGAACTCGACCCCATTGTTAATGTGTCCAGTTCTTGTGTTCCTGGCACCTCAGAAACCGCCGTCTCCGATGAGCAGGCGTTAATGGCACACGTACTGGTCGTCGTTCAAACAGACCACCTTTGTGCGGCCTCCTGGTCACGGCAAAACGCGATAACGGACGTCCAGTTGCCTGTTGCATGTGCCTTGCGATTTCCCCCGCTGTCTGCCGTCTGTCTCTTCTCGCCTGTATGACAATATACCGGTCGTCCGCAGCCGTGTTTGCTCGTGGACGACCACTGCTAAACTCTCGGACAGCTGTTCCTGTCGTTTGAAATGCTCTCCAAGCTCGTGAAACGATGCTGTGAGCGATCCCGAACTCCTTGGCCACACTAGTCACACTTCGACCTTCTTCAAACTTCCCAATGACCCGACCTCGGGTAAAGTCATCCAGATGTCGTTTACTGGATTGCCTGTTGGCCATATCACACGGTGGCAGTAACTCGACGTCGTTCAAACCGATGTACACCGTGCAACAGCTTTCACCGAATTGCCGAGCGTACACCGCCCGTGTGCTTTATACCCTTCTGACAGTCTCCCTCCCCCCACGTCATGCTGCATATATGCGCCTGACCTACCGTACCGGACCCTATAGTCTATCTTCTGCTGAGTGGTCTTTCGGCCCGTTCTGCCTGCTCGTTCCGCTGTTATGCTAATTTTTCTTCTTCGTCCTTAATTTTTGCGCACCAGTGTTCTTATGGGAAATGGAGGGAATCCTCTGAACGAATTTCGAAGAGAGTAGAAACACACCATTTTTGTAATTATGGTTTAAAACGATGAGACAGCGTTAGAAATAGATATTCCTTGTCTGGTTACAAACTAAAATTCACAAACGGCATTATAAAGAAAAAAAAACGATCTAAGTAAGTTAAACTTGCGAAGAAAATTGCCATAGAGATTCATATTCATGGCTCTCATGCTACATATATTGAATAAATACTACGTACACTATTCACTTGAAAACATGTTTTTCATTTTTAGTAGGAATAACATTATCGGCGTCGGGCAAAATGCACACGACCGGATTTTTTTACCAGAATTTTTGCCAAACACTTCAAAACTTGTGCCCCTCTTTCATCATGCTTAGCCTCCCAAATAGCCCACCCAGTTCTGAGCGACTGGCGTCGCCACTGCAGCTTAGGGTTCCGCTTCTGAGACAACAGAGTCTGGAATCTCAGCTGAGGGAAACACTAGAAGTGAAGCAAATGTGAATGTTGCAGAGCTGACATCCACAGGTGAAACAACAAAAATCACGATGCTCAGTGATGTTGGTCAATGGGGTGTCTTAACCGAGAATGAACTCTCATACTGCATCTTTAAAGGTCCTTTAGAATGTTAACACTGGAACAGCAAATTTTAAAACTCGAAGCAGTCATTCAAAAACCAGCTAAATGTTTTGCAAAAGGTTTGTTTCAGTCCAGAAAAGTTAATGGTGCAATATACGACCGGGAATGGCTATAGTGTTCTCTCCAACAATTGGCTGTGTTCACTGCTTTGTCAGCAAGTTCTTTTCAACATCGACTGCAGCACTAGCTTCTGGTGGGTTCCTATAGGTGTTTAACCCGTACTGTATCAATGAGATAAGAGATAAACAGAGTTAGCACTTTATGAGGTGAGGAGTTGATCTTTGAGATAACATATTTCATATACCTAGGCTTATTTCCTAATTCGACCCACTCGGCATAGTAATTCTGACAGGACCGAGAGATGGAAGCACGTCAGTGCTCAGCCTCATGTCGCGTGATGCCCTTTGACTCCAGATTATTACTAGTGGGTTTTGTAGGGGTGATTACCTCTGATGTGTTTTGTTGTTGGAACCCTGGGGAGGATTGGCCCACCGGTACACCGGGACATTTCCCGGTGTACCACTCGAGAAATGGCCCACTTTCCCGTAATCTTTTATAGTCTGAAATTTTTTAACAAACGAATAATTATTTTACTACTTGTGAATAATAATCGGAAACTCCATTTGTGCTTTATATTTTTCTAAAAAGTGATTTTCTTAAGAAAAAAGCATTTCGTTCTATATATAATTTAGGCGTTTGCTCTGAAAAGACAGCAAAAGTTATTTCAGCTCATATTGTATGAGAAAGGTGCAGCTGGCCCAAGTACATTGTTTTAAATTAATTAAGGAAATGATAATTAGACGTAGGTCGTTGGACTTGGTGTTCAGAGTAATTGGTAGGCCCTATCATCTTTTTTTATTTTTGACGGAGACACTAGCACCCACTGTGATGGCCTATCATCCCCACACCCTTCTCTACATACTAACAAAGCGTTCTTCCGGCAGAGATATTTCCAAAATCTGTGTCACTCCCGCATTTATTTTAAAAGCAACAACGATTTACCACAGAGCAGGTTCATATGTGTCAAACTAACGGGTTTACTGAAGGAGGAGGTACCACTACTTTAAAAAAGGTACCAATAAGTATTTATTTGGCAGCTAATGGCGTGGAGTCTGTGACCAGTGACCAAATAAATCCAAAAATTAATTGCGTAGGAAAACTGCTGCGTGAGATGTGCACATTTCAACTCTCAGAATAACTTTTCTTTCGATTGGGGGTTTAACAACCACCGCGCGTGACCAACTCAATGGCCTATAAGCAATCGCCCGTCCGTAATTTAGGGCCACTGGTTCCAGGTAAGATAGAGAGAGCGATTGCCGTAAAACAAACACAACATCAATGCCTCACAGGATTCGAACCAGGACTCATCTCAGACGAATGGTCATAAGCCAGCGGTTAGACCACTGCGTCGTCAGGGCCGGCTCAGAATAACCTTCATGGTGATTAAGTTAGAACTGGGGTCTTCAAGAGACTCCTGATTTTGTCAAAAGCAAATGTTTCAAAGAAAAAATTTGTCTGGTAGAACACCCCGTTTCTGTTTTGAGCGTGGTTTGATGCTACATTCAATCATGAATGCATCAAAAATTGCAGTTAAATTGCTGCTAACATTTGTTCACGACTAAGTTCGTTTTAAAATGAATGTTTCAACAGTTCGCTTTTATCCAGGATCTAACAGAATGTTTTTTTTGCTGTTGTTGTTGTTGTTGTTTTCCTTTCACGAGGGACTTTATGAGTACGAGGAACCTTCTGGGTACGTGTGCTTTTGTAATGGACCATAGAACTAAAATTCACGGCCTGGTTTGGTCATCCCAATCCGCCCCTGTTGGAACCCGTATGATATTTCAATTTTTTTTTTTATTTTTTTTTTTTTTTTTTTTTTTTGAGGTTCAGATGTGGAATCAGAAGCGTTTTCTTTCTTTCTTCTTCTCTTTTTATGTAGCTTTGATGGATGAAAATATGAGAAATTACCTAATAATTATGTACTTTTGTTGAATCCCTTACACCTGTAGTTAAGATATGGAAAATAAAACAAAAAAACGTTGGAAACAATATATGACAGACCACTTGCTGTTTAATCAGACGAAATATATGGCGGAACATACTGTGAGTTTGTCTTCCGATTGTCAGCGCATCAAGTAGTTCTGTACGTTTCGTGCAAAGTATTGTTTTAATAGGAACGCTGATAAGTAGAATTTCGTACAGAATAATAAGATTTGTTTTATAGAAAATAAATATTGAATAAAAAATGGCATATTATTGATTTCTAGTTTCGTTACCCTGATAATTACAGCACATTTCCTGGGAGTTTTAGCTTCAATCATAACGTTAATAAGTAGAATTGTGTAAAGAACAATAACATTTGTTTGTTTGTAGCAACTAAATGTTTAAAAATAAATAGATATTATTTATTTGTAGTTTGGAACTGTCGTATTTCCAAAGAACACTTTTGTTGATCTCTCTGTTAAATAGACATTTTCCCTATATATTTTCATTGCTAAAATTCTTTTTAAGAAAATCAATTTTGTTAATCTCCCTATTAGATAGACATTTTTTCTATATATTGACATTTTTTCTATATATTGTCTTTTTAAGGAACAGCCAAAATTCGGCTAAACTTCCACGTTTGGCCCAGTTGGTTCCGAAAGCAATAATAGATGGTGCCACGGTAGCACTTCACCTATCCTCCGCTCTTTTCGCACGTGAAATGCATTCAGCCATCTCATGACTCTATGTGTCGATGCGTCTCATCGTTTAGGTCAATTCATGTGTCGGAAGAAGTACGCTTCAGGGAATGATGAGTACTCTTACCGCACACTTGGTACGTGTTTTTTTTTTATGCTAAGATTCCTATTGATAGAGTGATGATTCTCACGTATTTTTTCGCCAAACGATTGTCTTACGATGAGGCGATTGAAGAAACCTCACATGGCCACATCCACTGAGACAGTTAGCGACTGGTATTCGTTTTGCAGACAACTAGTCGCACAATTTATGGTAGCCTGGCAATTTATGGTACTTGGCAGACCATATTCTGGAATATTTATTCCGACAGAATTACCGTCTTTCCTCTGAACATTGCTTTAAAGTCCTGATTCCTGCGATCAGACAGTTCTTCTCTAGCAGATAAAACTTTCCTTGCTTTTATTCTGCTAGCTACGCAGTTTCATATTCTTCCGTGAAAATAAATATTTCACACATATGCCACAATCAACATTCAAAAAGGTCCTTTTAAGCGCCACCTTTCATCCATATTATTCACTTCCTTTGCCACTTTCACAACGTAACAAAACGCTTCACGATGTAGCAATAACGTGTTGTCATCTATCGTCGCTTCACAAAACTATTTTTGGGCCGAACGTGGAAGGTTTACCAAATTCTAGCTTTAGTTTTAATCAAGGAGGTTTTAATACAATTCTCCAGCAAAACGCGTCGCCATCCAAACAGAGTTGACGTGCTGCCATCTTTTGGCATATACTGAGTTAAGCATTCATTTAGCAGTCTTGAGTCGTGCTTCGTTTTGACGTTAAGACAAATTTAACACTTATATTCATCTCAAGAAATACAAGTACTGCTTATGATAGGGTAGACAAAATTTCTTACTAATTAATTGTTGAATACCATGATGACTTTACAGAGAATTTCTTAACGAGCAGCACTTCCTGCCGTAAAAAGCATAATATTGTCACGTGTCTCTCCTTCTCGACCCCGCCTACATGATAGCTCCAAACCAGCTCCTAACCAATCGCGTGTTCAGAATTGCCTTAATCGCAATTCCGTATATATGTTACGTTAAAGCAGGTCCTGATTTACGGGAGGGCACACGGGGCACGTGCCCAGGGCCCCCGATTTTTGGGGGCCCCCAAATTTGAATTAAATGTGTACTTAGTTAATGGGAATTTTGTGTGTGTATATTCAAAATTTATTATTTTTACTTTTGCATGCTCATGAGTCATGTGTTTATAGATGTGGTACTTACTCACAGTGAGTTTGAGGTTCGAATTTCACGTAAACACGTGGCCATTAATGAGTTTCAGTGGTTTAATAGCCTTCAGGTGGCCAGTGAGAAGAAGGATCGCTTCCATTGGGTCACGTGCCTTTTCTTGCGTTTCCGAACGCACCTAAACTCAACTGATCCTTCAACTTCCTGCACATGGCTTGTCGTTGTCGTAACTGTAACCACGAAGGTTTGGTTGTATTTTGCGTTGCGTTTCTTGTAGTCTGATGGAATGTTGAATATTTGTTAAATTTATATATAATCAAATTTAGTTAGTTGTAACAATATATTTAAGTTGAATTATTTAACAGTTAAATTATGTCAAAACGTACATACTTATCAGGCAGCGCTAAACGGAAAGCCAAACAATTGAAACTGAAGGATGATGACCTGCAGCATGGTAGCATTGAACGTTTTGCCATTAAAAAATTGGATATTTCACTTGGCCCCAAACGTTCTACAAATTCATCTAATTTTAGTACTGGTGAGTCTCTTGAGCGTAATCTGACTTCAGAATCATCTAACATCACAGGTGCTCCTAATTTGGGAAATCTTTTGAATTCATCTAATGAAGAGAGCACAAGTTCCACAATGAATGCAGTGGATCCTGCCTTATGGGGAGAAATTACAGAAGAAATGCGCGAATGCTTTTTTGAGCGATCCACCAGTCCAAGATTTGAAGTTGCTGGCATTCACAGGGAAGAATATATGTGGTATAAAACGTTTTCTAACAGAAGGTAATTTTTTCAGAATAAAAAAAAATAATGTGAAGGTAAAACGCGACTGGCTTCTTTTATCCCCATCAACTTGTTTACTATTCTGCTGGATATGCAAATTGTATGCTAGGAGCACTACAGCATCAGGATCCACAGGTTTTTCTGACTGGAAGCATGCAAGTGAACGTCTTACAGAGCATGAAAATTCACACATACACAGGCAAGCAGTATGTGACTATTCATCACGCATGAATGCTTCTGCACGCATTGACTGTGAGATAGTTGTGCAGTATCGGAATGAATCCAAGTACTGGCAAGATGTTTTGCATAGAGTTGTTGCAACAGTTAAGTATCTCTCAGTTCGTGGGTTGCCAATGTATGGTGATGATGAAACAATTGGATCAGTTCAGAATGGAAATTTCCTGGGCTGCTTAGAATTAATTGCAGAATTTGATCCATTCTTAGCTCAACACTTGGAAAAATGTGGGAATCCAGGAAGTGGTAACACCAGTTACTTATCTTCAACATGTGTGGATGAATTTGTTGAATTAATGGTTGTACGTGTTTTTAATGCCATCACTGATTAAATAAAAATGTCAAAATATTTTTCTGTCATAGTCGACTCTACTCCAGACATTACACACATAGATCCACTGGCTTTTATCATAAGGTATGTCAACAAAGATTGTGAAGCAAAAGAACGGTTTTTGACATTTATTCCATTCCATGGACATACTGCAGAAAACATTGCAAATACCATGATATCTTTTCTACAAGAGGCTGGCTTGGATATTATGAATGTCAGAGGCCAAAGCTATGACAATGCCAGCAACATGTCTGGGAAGTATTCTGGTGTTCAAACACGCATTAGGGAAATCAATCCACTAGCGGAATATGTGCCATGTTCTGCTCACACTTTAAATTTAGTTGGTGTGAATAGCATAGATAGTTGTGGTAAAGTTCTCTCTTTTTTCACATTTTTGCAAAAACTCTATACTTTTTTTTTCTGCATCAACTCACTGTTGGAAGATGCTTCAGGAGAAAGTCCAGGAAGCACATGGAAATTCATCACTCACACTGAAGAGTCTGTCAGTTACCAGATAGTGTGCAGATGCTGCAGCTACACGATCAGTGAGGAAAATTATCGTGAAATAGAGAAAGTTTTAGTATTTCTGTCAGAAAATGTTGATGATTCTCCACAGACAAAAGACGAAGCAAAATCACTGCTGAAGAAAATGAGAACAATGGAAATATCGATCAGCACAGTAGTTTGGGACACAATACTTCAGAGATTAAACTGTGCAAATCAAACTTGCCAGAATCCAAAAGGAAATATTTCTGAAGTACCTAAAATTTTCCAGTCGTTAATTGAATTCATTCAGTTCGTGAGGGAAAATTTTGAAGTCTATGAAGAGGAAGCTCAAACATTAGTGTCTGAAAATGTGCAATACCATGGTCATGATTCCTGAAGAAAGAAGGTGCCCCAGAATAAACACCTAGATGAATGTAACATTGAACATATAGAACTCAGTGCAAGGGATATATTTAGAACTCAAGTTTATTATGTGCTTTGTGATGCTTTAGTCACTCAGCTTTCAAGCAGAAAAAGTGCTTATGAAAATATAATGAGAAAATTTGAATTTTTTACAAAAAAATCAAGATCTGAAATTTTTGAAGGTGCAAAAGCATTGCAGGAATACTATAACAATGACCTTGACGACCAGTTTGCAGATGAGTTTTTGCAATTCTCTCAATGATTGGGGAGCATGCAACCATTCCCCAGATGTTGCAAACTTTGAAGGTAAACAATTTAGAAGCCACATTTCCGAACACTGAGACTGCACTTAGAATGTTCATGACATTACCGATTTCAAATTGTACAAGTGAGAGATCATTTTCTTTGCTGAAAAGACTGAAAAATCCCTTACGTTCAACCATGAGACAAACGAAACTGGCATCATTAGCTCTGCTGTCTTTGGAGAGTGATGTGACACAGTCTTTAAATTCTGATTCTCTGATACATGACTTTGCATCTAGGAAATGTAGAAGAAAAATATTCAACCCAACTGTTTCGTCCTGATATAGGAGGTAAATTTTCAATTGTTTTTATTCATTCCTAAAAATAAAGAATAGTAAACGAGTTATTACAAATAAAAAGATCTGGTGCCCAAACACAGCACTTTGTCATCGTATTGTCAGTTTTGTTTGACATTGGACAATTTATACATTCATGGCATTATGTGCTCATCAGATTTTGGTAAAAATTGGGGAAATGTGTAGTTTAGCGTGGTAAATTATTTGGTCGGAAAAGTTGCAAAATTTCTAAAAAGTGTGACGTACAGATTCTAAAATATGCAATTTAAGGGGAAATGGTGAAAACATTTCATCGTTAGAATGATATTAAAGATGTTTATCGAAAAACTTGAACTCCAAGTATGACGAGTCAGCAGACACTGCGGGAGGCCTTAAACAACGCTGAGGCGTTGACATGAAGCTGTGCTCCGTTGAAAGGAAGGATCGCTGCAGCCAGGACATTCACGGGCGGAATAGTACAACAGGATCCGGGTACGCTGTTGTCAGGAAAGAGTGTAGTGCTACGCTACAGAAAATAGTTACTTTCGGTGTCAGTTCTTGACATCGCAATCGGACAGTTTCTTGTTTTTTTCACATGGGATTCTTTGATGCTGAATGTATGAACTCATTTCTCCGCGAAAGCTTTTCTTTTTAGTAATCAAACTTTCACTTTGAGACTTGCCATCTAACTTCCGTTAGAGAGAATGCGACACCTACTCTAACGCTTTTCTAGAAACAAGAAAGGCATGTGCATACTTACTATTTCGCATCACGGAATTACATACCAAAGAACGAAGACAGTCTCTGTATGTTTTTTTAAAAAGTGAGACAGAAATTACAAACTTCATTCTTTAGCGTAGCAGTATATTCTGCTACTCTTTCCTGACAAGAGCGTACCTGATTCCTGTTGTACTCTTCTGCCCATGAATTCCCAGCCGCAGCAAACCTTCCTCTCAATGGAGCAAAGCTTCAGGTTGTCGCTGCAGCGTGTGTTTACTCTTCCTACTTGGAGGTAAGTGTTTCGGTAAACATCTTTAATATCCTTTTTTTTTTAATTTTACAACTTTTCTGACCAAATAATTTAGGATGCCGAAGTACAACACATTTACCAAAAATTGAACCGGACTAGGTGTTCCCTCAGCTTTTCAGATTATTATGTTTTTTGTTTTGTTATTATTATTATTTTTTTTTTTGTGTGTAACTCAGACTCTTCCTCATCAACACAAAATTTTATGTTTGTTTTGCAGTTTTCTGATATATTGATCATGATGCGCTGATTTGATCTTGGCAGAAACCGTGAAGCCCATAGCACTTTTTCAATTTTTTATGCAGTTTCACATCTCTATTTATGAGGAAGTCCAGTGGAGGTCACCATGGATTTTTTTTTCTTGTTTTAGTTCACATTTTTTGTTGGATGCATTGTTCTCATGTTCTAGACGCAAGAATCAGTACATTGCAAGACCACAATATTCACTAAAATTAAGATGTCCATCCATTTTGTCATAAATATATTGTTATAGTTAGTCTATGGGGGTCATTAACACCACAAACTACTGATCAACTAGTTGTACCCGCACAGCCAGAATTGTATAAAAATAAAATGCATCTGCGTGCACAGCTATTGAAACAGAAGACTCGCTGCCAACCTGCATACCATGATAATAGAATAAGATAATTTAAAGGAAAATTAATAAAACAAATAATTATTAGAACATTACAGATTCCAATGAGGACAAAATAGTACATCCTAATTGAATGTGCAGCAATGTGTGTAAAATGGACTTTTATGGCAAAATATTAAAATATTGGACTACCTACCTTATAAAAACAAGAGATTAATTAAAGAAAGTTTTTATATCCAGAAAAGCAGTTCTATCAATGAACCTTCAAAAATTATAAATATGATTTTCAACAAGTTCATTCAAAAATACTGGACTTATAAAATGCATAAGGAAATATTTTTATTTAATTGGCAACTGAAAGAGGAACCTGGCAATAAAATTTAAATTCTGTATAAACAAAACTTTTAATACAGTTCGTATACATTGAGAACAGGCCTTGATAAAATCTAGAGGCCTGAAATGTCTGTAAAAACAAAAGAACTCAGAAGATGTGAAAAATAATTTTCTTCAGTTAAAATAGAATTAAGTATATTGTAAGGTCAGGTGATGCGTAACATCACAGCCTCTCCTTGACAAATGTCAACCCCGCCTTCTCGTGGTGCATCCTGTTCCCACTAAAGGGGCTCTGACGACCGCAAATAGCGGTATAACTATACCATCGGGATCAGAGGAAATGCTATCCCACACTCACCAACCCGCTTGGCCAGCGTGGTGAGTTATGGCCAAACACCTCCAAAATGACTCTACAACTTAAATCTTGGCCCTCAGTCTCCGGCAGCTGGAATGTACCTGGCCAAGGCAGCGGCCAGTGCGACATGAAGGCAGAGGGTGCTAAGAATCCCCGGAGGACCGGACTAGGCTGCCATTTGATGCTGACCTTGGCTACCTACAACGGACGCTCCCTATCTTCTGATTCAAGGCTTCTTGAATTGGAAGAGGAACTACAAAGGATCAAGTGGGACATCGTCGGGCTAAGTGAGGTAAGGAGAAAAGGAGAAGATCTCATTGAACTGAAAAGTGGACATCTCTTCTATTATCGTGGGACAGATACTGGCAGAACTAGTGGTGTTGGATTTATAATAAACAAGAAACTGAAGGATAAAGTGGTAGAAGTTGAAAGTTCCTCTGACAGAGCTGCACGACTGGTTATCCAACTATCGAGAAGATACCAGGCTCAGATTATTCAAACTTATGCACCCACCACAAGTCATCCTGAAGAAGAAATTGAAGAATTTTATGAGGAAATTCGTCATCTAAATAATAAAGGTAAGCAGCACTTGAAGATAATTATGGGAGATTTCAATGCAAAAATAGGCACCGGCAACAGAATGAAACTTCAGTAGGTAAATTCGGTCACGGCAACAGAAACCAGCGTGGAAATACTCTCGTTGAGTTTGCAGAGGCAGAAGGATTTTTCATCTTGAATTCCTTTTTCAAGAAAAAGCCACACAGGAAATGGACATGGAGACATCCAATTGGGACGACAAGTGAAATTGATTTTATTATGTGCAACAAAAAATTCGTCATCGAAGACTGCAGTGAGCTGAACAAGTTCAACACAGGTAGTGACCATAGATTGGTGAGATGTAAGATGCACCTCAACACTAAACTGGAACGTGGCAAGCTCATAAGACAAACAAAATGTATTGACATAACCAACCTTAAAAAACACCATAATACTTTCAAGTTGGAACTGAAGAACAGATTCTCTGCTTTAGAAGGCCTAACATCGGAAGAAGTGGATATTTCGGAAGTTAACAGAAAAGTAACCAAAGCTCTTATGGAAACAGCAACAAAATTAGCTGGGTCTAAGAACAAGTTGCATGTAAACAAATTATCAGGAAAAACCAAAATGTTGATGCAAAAAGAAGAGAGATGAGGACAACTAAAGAAGATGTGACCTCCAAAGTGGAATATATAGAGCTATGCAAGACAGCACGAAAAAGTATCACTGAAGACGTAAGGAAATTCAACTGTGAGCTAGTGAGGAAAGCAATTGAAAACAACCAAAGCCTAAAGATAGCAAAGGGACATCTCAGTAAGGGAAGAAAACAGATTATGGCTCTGAGAAAAGAAGATGGTTCTATAACAAGAAATAGAGGCGAAAGTTTGACAAGAGTGAAAGATTTCTACTCCAAATTATATGAAAGGGATGATACATGTACTCCAGACATCATGAAAGGTACCAGATTTCTTCCAGTCCTCCCAGCAGAAGTTGCTCATGCAATCAAGAACATGAAGCGGGGGAAAGCTCCAGGAGAAGATGGAATTACTATAGACATCATACAAGAAGCAAGTGGAGAAATTGAAACAGTACTCGCCCAAATTTTCACTCGATGCCTTAATGAAGGGAAGATTCCTGAGGATTGGAACAATGCTACAATGATCCTGCTACATAAAAAAGGTGACATTGAGGATCTCAGGAACTACAGACCTATCAGCCTCCTATCAGTGGTTTATAAAATCTTCACTAAAGTTCTTTCACACCGCTTGAAGGTAACACTGGACATGGCTCAACTGAGAGAACAAGCTGGATTCAGGAGTGGCTACAGCACAATAGATCATATCCACGTACTGAGAGAACTAATTGAAAGAGCGAGGGAATATGAAATTCCATTGTGCATGGCTTTTATCGATTATGAAAAAGCCTTTGATTCGGTGAAACCATCAGCAGTTACCACGGCTCTGAAATCCTGCGGTATTGAAGATGCATACATTAATATTATTAATAACATCTATGAAAATGCAAGTGCAAAGATTCGGCTGTTTGAAAATACAACACACATAAAAATTGGAAAGGGAGTGAGACAAGGTGACACCATATCTCCGAAGCTCTTTAATGCCACATTGGAAAATGTCTTTCAATCACTGAACTGGGAAAACAAAGGGATAAAGATTAATGGAGATTATCTAACCCACCTTCGTTTTGCTGATGACGTAGTCATTTTTGCAACTACCCCATCAGAGCTGCAGAGTATGATTCAGGAACTTGCTGACAAGAGTAAAGAAGTGGGATTAAAAATGAACTTTCAGAAGACAAAAGTGATGTTCAATGCTTTTACAAGAAATGAAGATTTATCGATTGATGGAGAAAAACTGGAGATAACAGATACGTATGTTTATCTTGGACAGCAGATATCAAGTGAGGGTCACATTGATGAAGAAATTAATCGGCGTACAAAACTTGCCTGGAGAGCTTTTGGAAGAAACAGCATAATTTTCAAGAGCAATATGCCATTATGTCTTAAAAGAAAAGTGTTTGATCAATACATCCTTCCAGTGCCTACGTATGGTGCAGAGACGTGGACCTTAACTAAAAGAGACATACAAAGGCTGCAGACAACTCAAAGCAGCATGGAGAGGTGCATGCTTGGTATAACCAGGAGAGATAAGAAGAGGAACTCGTGGATCCGAAAATGACGAGAGTGGAAGACATCATGATCAGAGTTAAATCCCTGAAATGGCAATGGGCTGGACATACTGCCAGAAGGACAGACCATAGATGGACAGCCGAAATTTTAGATTGGATTCCAAGGGACAGGAAAAGACCTAGAAAAAGACCACGTGGTAGATGGGTAAATGAAATTCGTAAATATGCGGGAGTGACATGGAGGAGACTGGCACAAGACAGACCGTTGTGGAGGAAACTTGGGGAGACCTTCGTCCAGCAGTGGATTGATAATGGTTGACAATGATGATGATGATGATATTAATCTGAGTAAAGCGTTGAGTAAGTGTTTTAATTGCTGTATATAAGCCTAGCATTTTTATTTTTTTAATCTACATGAAAAAACTATCTGCAAACCTGCTAAGGATTTGGAAACTATCATGCGTACGCATGTACGTCTACATTCTGCTACTCTGCACACAGTGACTATTATTTGGTCGATAGAGAATAAGGAGGGGGGCCCCGAAAATGTTTTGTGCCCTGGGCCTCGCATGTAGTAAATCGGGCCCTGCGTTAAAGTGCATAATTCAGTTATTTCATAAAATATCTAGTTATTTCATAAAATACCTAGTTATTTCATGAAATAGCTGATCAAGTTAGTTAAAGCGTGTAATAAATTAATAATTCCACACTTTAGTTATTCTATGAAATAACTAGGTATTCTATAAATTAACTAATGATGAACAGTTAAAGTGTAAAATAAACAATTTGACTGAATTATGCAGCATACAAAATGTTATTTATATAAAGACACAATAAAATAATTTGTTACAACAGGGATTACTAAAATGGCATTTGGAATTTCATAGAACATTATTTCTAAAACAAATAAATTTTTTGTTGACACACTGCGTTTTACATGAACATTTTTTAAATCCCTGACCGGTACCTAAACTTTGAGCTGTAGCAACCGACCGGAACGATTTCTCTATATCCGGCACTTCTTCAATCTGAATTAGTTTTTGTTCACAGACGCTGAACTGGGATCGGGAATATAGCTGTTTTATGTGGCCGTTTCTTGTTCCCAATTGAAAAATCCTTCTTCGGTTATTTTCATGATAACAGCTAAAATAGATCTGGCGTCACCCCTTCCTCCGTCAACTTCAGGTACTGGGATACGGACTGTAAGCCCCACAGAGGCTTCAGAATGAGATTTATCTGATATTAATTTCATCTTCTTAGCTTGAATTTCCAAACATTCTTTAGAGTTTTCTCTTTCCCTCTGAACATTCATTTCATTAAAACACAAATTTCAAATCTTCTGTACAACTTTGTCTCCCAAAACATAGTCTTCTAAACATGACATGTCGATATGCTCATTACATTTCGAACAAAAACGACACATAAAAGTTAATATCATTATTATTATATAACACTTTATAGGGGGTTGAAAATGGTGTGCTATTTCTGACCAGTGGTTCTCACTTTACAGCCTTTTGAATTTGGGATTTATTTACTCGGCTATTTTACACTTTAACGGGGTGTAGATCGTTATTCTATGAAATAACTAGTTAAACCATAGAATACAAATGAGTTTTACGCTTTAACTGACTTGATAAGTTATTTCATGAAATAACTAGGTATTCTATGAAATAACGGATTTCATACTTTAACGATAACACTTATGAAATACGCATTCGAGCAGTAATCGTTTGACGTGCGGGTTGTTCGTTCAGCGGCGAAAAATATATATTTACTGAAATAAAAGTATTCTTTTGTGATAAAGCTGTGTGCTGATGTTGATAGGCTTAAGCATAAATAGTGTTTATAATGAATTAGCTTTATTTTCTTTCCGCTAAGCTAATTATTATGAATGATTCTCTTCCTACCAGCTAGCTAATGATATACTTGTACTAAGCTTCAAAATAGTGAATTCAAAAGAGTGTTGTTACTAGTTAATTACGAACGTAAACAAAGTCTCAACGCTGGTTATTTATAGGAATCAATAAATGTTATAAACCTAACAGCCAGACAGAGGTCTGACAAAAACTATGAATTGAGAAAGACTAACTTACATAAACTTCTTTATTTATACGACTCCTGGTCAACTAAGGCACACACACACTTGTAGTACAATACTGAATAATCTCTGCTCGTATTATAAACGCTATCTCTTAACAACCACAAGCTCTCCTCATAACAACACAAACGCTCCCCTAAGTCTCGATGAACGCGCCTATATACTAGCTACCACCACGTCATGACTTACACTCATTGCCAGATCTCATTCAGCGGGTGAAATAATATTTCGTTCAGTAGGAAGATAATTTACATAGTAAAATAAAATAACCAGAGATAGTAAAATCAAAAGGAAAGTGAATATAGAGTATACGTTACATGTTCCTTGTCGATTTCCGTGTCTCTCGGTGAGCATATTGACATAAAAGATCACCTGAAATCAGGGCCCGACTTAGGTCAGCGGAGGCCCTGTGCACATCCTATGTCTGGGGCCCCCTTGATTAAAATTATCAGCTAACAGTTGAGAAGAACATTTGCTGGTAAATATATATATTTTTTTTTGCAAGCAATTTTTCTAGTAGTAAAAACGATAAAACACATCCCACATGCTAGTCATCTTTACAGCCAATGTGGCAACTTTAGAGTCAATGTGGCAACTTTACAGCCAATGTAATAGACAAGGAATCACACAGCTTGTACTTTCTTGCATCCGCAGAGCTTACAGCTGTAACATTAATTACTCTGGAATTCTTTTTTTTTTTGTTTTATGGTATAATTTACAAAATAAATAAATATCCTCCCAGAGATATAATTTAAAACCTCTAGTGTACCATAAATTTAATAGAAATGATGAACCGACGGTCGTTTAAGCTGTAAGAAGTAATCCCTCACAAAATGTTACAGCTGACAAGTGACAACACACATTGTGGGATAAATTATTGCAACAGTCCATGTAAATTATTACAAGTCTTTAAATAAAGTAGTGTCATTTGAACTTTTTCCGTATTTTCATTTATGTGAAAGTAAGCCTAACATAATTATGAATATTGATTCATAAATTTTGTTCTCACAAAACTAATATTAATAAAGATTTTTTTAGTAAACTCTACATGTTTTGCTGAAATGCTTTTTACGTATAATATACCGTATTGCTGCGAATATAGGCTTCACTCGTGATATGAGACCTCAAGGAAAAACAAACCATACCTACATGTTATTACAGGAGCGTGATTATAAGTCACACCCCATTTTTAAACAAACCATTAAAAACGTATGAATAAAAATATTTAAAAAATACTTGGTAATTTTTAACTGTTGAATTGGCAGCAGGACATTAAAAAAATTGCTTTTTTTTTCTACCTTTTGTGGCTGCAAAATCGTCAGGTATATCGTCAAAACTTAAATCTGCTGCTACATCACTTTTAATGGACAGTATATGAAGAGTATCAATTGACTCTTCTTTTGAACTTTATGCTTTGTTCTTTTCAGAACCGCAAACGAGCGTTCATTTGAACGTTTGGAAATTGGTATTGGTAAAAAAATCTTGAAGCATGTGTCAACAATGGGAAAAATATGGACTAAATTCAAGTCGCTTAACTTCCCAAGGCAAGTAAGGGAATCTGTGCTCTCAGTGAATGAATTGTTTCATCAGAATTAGAAATTGAAGGAACTCTTCAGCAAAGTCTTCTTCAAGTTCATTTGAAAACTGCTTTTGCAACAATTCAGCTGCTTCCATCACATCACTTAGGTCATTCTTGTAGACAAATCCAAATCTATAGTCCAATTCCTCATATGACTTCTTTCTGGGGTGCAACTGTAACACAAGATTGTCACACATTACCTAAAAAGTTTGAGTGAAGAAGGAATCTCGATATTAAAAACAACGTCTGAAGTTGATGAATCATCTAGAAGTCGGTTCTTGGGTATTTTCTTCCTTCTTGAGGATTCATAATCCATTTCTCTCCCTAACAACTGGTTGTATTCTTTCTCAAACAGTTAGACATTTTTTCTCACGAAATTCAGGATGAAGTCAATAATTGACTCATATAAAGGTAAAACTAACGACAAATTGCCCATGGAAGATTAAAAGGAAAGTGCTCACTTTGTTGATTCGTTGCAATATTGTCTCAGACAATAATTAACAAAGCAGTCTCTTTTTTCATTAATTTGGCATGAATAGACTTAAAAATATATTTGGTTTTTATAGGTATTTTGGAGCCCCCCCCCCCTTCTTAGGCCGCGTGCACGTGCAGAAATCCGGCCCTGCCTGAAATGTGAAAGACACAGGACCAGTTTGGGTGCACCCTTCAGTTTAAAACTTTTATGATTTTGAAAAAGGGCTGATCCCGTTGACAAAGACCTTAATATATCTCTAAAGAGGTTAGTTTTGTGTTTCGTTCTGGCGCTAATGATTTGAGCTTGAAAGTAATCAATTGTTCATCAAAATGCCTTTATTTGATTGCATGAGAATATGGGTATACAGATGACAGAATGTACACTGACCTCAGTGCTTTATAATAGCATCATGGCAATTTGATATTACCATCTAGAATAGCAGTTCAGAACTTTGTCCTAGTCATGTTAGATTCTGTACCCGTTTTGTCCAGGTTCGGAACTCGGAAGATTTGGTAAACATGTGTAAACTGGTTTTCATGGGAAAAGGTCTTGAACGAAAAAAGAATTGCTTCAATCTGAATGTTAGAAGCAATGATACAGTACATTATGTATACTGTAGGAACAAAACATTATGCCCATCTAGCTAGTACTATGTAGGTCCTCCGTAAGCATTTACCACTGCGGCCATGCGACGAGGCATGGACACTACAAGTCCCTCGGAAGATATCCACTAGTACGTCGTAGTGTGTCTGTATAACTGCTTACTACAGCTCATAGGGGAATGTCCATATGCCGCAGCTTCCGACCAATGTGGTCCCAAATGTATTCAATTGGGCTCATGTAGAGCGACATAGGTGCTCATGGGGTCATCCTAGTGTTCCGTGAATCAGACCTGGACGATACGGGATTTATGCCACGGTGAATTGTTCTAGTAGAACACCTGGTCTGCAGTGATGAGCAGATACGGAGAAACGTTCAGTGAGCCATTCACCGGTGTCAGGGGGCTGAAAGTTTCAGGCAAACATCATCCGGAGCAATATATCCAATATCCTATTTGTACCCGTGGTGTCACTGTCTCTTGTACCATCTTTGCAACTATTTTCCTTACCCACCACTATCTATCCACTCTATGCAATAGGAAATGTGATTCATCAGAAAAGGCAACTTTCTTCCAATCTCCCACTGTCCACTCCAGCTATTTTCTGCCAAATTCCAGTCGTTGTCGCCGATATCGTGCTATGATAATGCGCTTACACCGTGTGCTCATGCGGTAGAGGAATGGTTCCACTATAGCTATGAATACACTCTTCTGTGATTTAGCGTGCAGACCACGGTTAACTGTGCGATAACAGTACGCCTATTGTTTTAGCCAATATGGCTGTGCCACTTACAGGTTGAGCCCCTTTCCATCAACTCTCGGTTCTCTACAACTATGGTAGCCCTTAATTAATTTATTTTATTTTATTTTATTTTATTTTTATTTTTTAATTGGAGGTTTAACAACTACCGTGAGTAACTCAAGACAAACACAACATCCATGCCTCACCCGGAGCCCTTTCGGAAGAATGATCAGAAGCCATTGCTTAGACCACTGCGCCACCTGGCCAGCGCCATTAATTTAGCAGCCGAAAAAGCTCACGGTCTCCCGGATACTGCCACCGTTTGTTCTGTATTCGAGGAGCATACCCTTTTTCAAGGAAGTCAAATCTTGCTCTGTAAGTCAGACACACTACCCATGCATCATCCGGGACCTGTATTTCACAAGTGTATAGAGCCTTTGCACCGACGTCATTTTTGACGTCACGGTTACTTCCGGGTGGTTAAGAGAAAGTTCGGCTGCTAAGGTTCCCATAGGATTAACATGGGGAAGCGGTTTCTGGACCCTCTGTTACTCGATAGTTTGAAGTTTTAGAAATGGTTAAAAGTTGTGTGGCGTGTGGGTGTTTCTCAAAGTACGAGTAAGGTAGTGGACTTTCCATTTATCGCTGTCCAACGGCAGAAAATGCCTGCTTATGTGGAAAATAGCCGTAAATCGGAAATCATGGTCACCCAGGCCGACAGGACATGCACTAAACACTTCATTTCAGGTATCGTAAATCTTCATATTTTACTACGTTAATAGTCGAATTTATATCGGTACATTTTCTTTCCCACTCTTTGGTATTATTTTCAAGCTTTTACGTAAATCTTTGTTATTATGTTTAAAATGTTCTGAATGCATGACGGATTAACTTTGCTGTCGAATCGGATATTGTTAAGCTTTCCGTGAACTTTCAAGATTTTGTACTGTTATTGATTTTTAAATACTGAAACAGATGCCTTTTTTCCCGAACCGAAATTTAAGGAAATACGTCCACATGGAATTAAAGGGTGCTGTCATATATTATTGTGTCCTCCGTTTTCCCGGATCTGTTTTTTTTTTTTTTTTTTTTTTTAGTATTCCCTTTTTATCGGGATATGGTAAGTCGGTATTTTCTTTATTTTAATTATAATACACGCTGGAACCATCTATACACATTAAGCCACTCAGAAATGTAACAACTTACCTCAGACCGGGTCGGATATCTTTCGTTTTCAGTCTTCAGAATGAATACATTTGTAACCCACCCATTAGTAAAATATTTATATGCATCAAGACTTTTATAAACTTTTAGAGCTTTTCCGGTAAAACACGAAAAACTGCCTATCAAATAGTTATAAATATCGTGATAGTTCAATCAGGGAGGTCCGTAGCAACACAAACTTCCAGAGGATAAAAATACACTGGCGGAAAGTCAAAAAATAACACCAACAAGGAGACGTCTGATACCAACGAAATTTATACAGCATAATAACGGAGTACAGAGGATAACGTGATAAAAACATTATGGCAAAATACAGCTGTATTTCATGGTAAACTGAAAAATAACATTTCCATGTAACATGGTTAGTACGAGGTTGAACCGCCATGAACTGCGTCACACTGTGCAATTCTGGCATGGAGTCTGTCGTACAGATGTTGGATTTAAGTTTGGGTTATTGAGTTCCAAGCATCCTCAACCTGGACGCGCAAATCGGAGATGGTCGTGGCTGGCTGTGGAGACCGGATAAGTCGTTGTCCCATAAAATTCCACACGTTCTCAATAGGGGACAAATCCGGTGAACCAGCAGGCCACGGAAGTTGCATCACACCCTGAAGCGCATGTTGCGTTGCACGTGCCGTGTGTGGGCGTACGTTATCTTGCTGGAAAACACCACGATGGACCGACCTTACAAATAGCGCAACAACGGGATGAATGATGCTGTTGATGTAGTAGGTGCTGTTTAACGTACCCGGTACAAACACTAGTTGTGTACGGGAGTGATAGCTGATCGCTCCCCACACCAGGAGACCAGGTGTAGACCCTGTGTGTCGCTGGCGGATGCAAGAAGGGTGGAGACGCTCTCCTGTGCGTCTGCGAACACGCATACGGCCATCGGAGGCTCCCAAGCAGAATCTGCTTTCATCGCTGAACACGAGGGATCGCCATATTGCGTTCTCCAGTGCAGACGTTGGCGACACCACTGCAGCTGTTCCTGACTGTGGGCTGGAGTCAGAGGTACACATGCCAGAGGCACACGTGCACGTAGTCCTGAATCCAGTAGACGGTTGCGGATTGTTCGCACAGTCACCTCAGGTGCAACGGCAGCTCGGATTTACATCGCAGTGGATGTTCTGTTTGACAACGCCGCTCTTCTTATGCGCGGATCGGTCCGCTCATCAGTCAGTCTGTGACTCTCTGTTTTCACATCTTCTCGTGTGGGAATGTTCCTTGGATTATCTACGCCACCATCGTACCACCACCGATATTTCCCGTCCAATTCGCTCCGCAATACGACGATACGACCACTCGGCCTCGCGGAGTCCGACTAGACGACCTCGCTCAAAGTCCGATAACTGCTGAAATCGTACACGTCTTCCATGTCCAGGCATTGCAGCTTCTTCATGGTCTTCGCACGTGTCCGTACGCCGACGACTGATTACATTCACTTCGCCGTACTCCTTAAATACCACCGACGATAATTTGCATATTATGCCGTGCTGTGGCGTAAGCGCTCACCGGTTGGTCCCGAAATTAACATCACACCTACGTAAACTCGACCCCATTAACATATGTAAATTTCATGATCGTCCGCCAATTCCTTCTTGGTGTTCTTTTTTCACTTTCCGCCAGTGTATCTTTCAAGTATGTCATATGTATCTTCTATGCAATTATTTCAAAGCTTTAATTCGGAACGTTGCTTTTCCACCACATTGAGATGGCAAACTTTGTAAGAAAGAACAGTTTTTTTAACTCTATTTATAGCAGCAGCAGCAGCCATTGAAACGCATGGAGAGAGACCCGGAAGTCTAGCAGACAGTTTTGTGATGTCACGCGCAAAGGCTCTATATACGGAATTGCGATTAATGTAGGCTGACCAGAAGTCCCGAATTCTTGAGGACAGTCCTCGAATTTAGTTTACTGTCCCCAAAAACGTCTGATGCCTTTGGGGACGCAAACTATCCTCAAGTTTTGATGTTGTCCTCAAATGACCTCGAATTTACACTTCCTCATTAGCTCATTAGATTTCTAATGAAAATTGTTCCTAAAAGTAGTTTTCGCTGTATTGATTTTGGAAAATGCTTCTTGTGAAAACCAATTTTGACTGTTTTTTTTTTCTTTCCGAGTTTAACGACCACCACGAGCAACTCTACTATAAGGAGTCACTTGGCCTTAATCGCAAATATCATCATCATCATCATTGTCAACCATTATCAATCCACTGCTGGATGAAGGTCTCCCCAAGTTTCCTCCACAACGGTCTGTCTTGTGCCAGTCTCCTCCATGTCACCCCTGCATACTTTCGAATTTCATCCACCCATCTCCCATGTGGTCTTTTTCTGGGTCTTTTCCTGTCCCTTGGAATCCAATATACGTTTATGAAATACGCGCCTCAGTAGAGCAGCGGTCTTAGAACTGTCTTCTGACCATTCTTCCGAGAAGGGTCCTGGTTGGAATCCCGATGAGACATGGATGTTGTGTGTCTTAAGGCCAATGGCGCACCCAGGAATTCCTAGCTGTTGGGAGGAGGGCAATATAAATAGCATAGTTACATTAGTTTATATATACAGTATACGTACATAATGTGCGTACATACATAATACACGCACATAGTGCATAAAGTTCGCGCAGTGATCTAAGCGCTGGCTTATGACCATTCGTCTGAGAATGGTCCGAGTTCGAATCCCGTGCGTGCGGCATGGATGTTGTGTTTGTCTTATGGGACTGGTTCTCTCCCTTCCCTGGAACCAGTGGCCCTAAATTAGGGACGGACGACTGCTTCTAGCCCACTGAGTTGCTCACGGTGGTCGTTAAACCTTCAATAAAAAAAATAGTGCATATATGTACGTATGTATACAGAGGCGTCACTAGGCATTTCTTCGTCCGGAGCACACTCATATACAATTACAATTTAAAAACTAAAAACTAACACTGGGCACCTGGATTGATTGATTGATTGATTGATTGTAGAGGATTTTAGGAAGGGAGTGTCTGACCCAAGGTCATAAACAACCCTTAGAAATAGGAAGCTAGGAGATTTGGGCTAAAGGTCAGGTGATGCGTAACATCACAGCCTCTCCTTGACAGATGTCAACCCCGCCTTCTCGCGGTACATATTGTTCCCACTAAAGGGGCTCTGACGATCGCCAATAGCGGTATAACTATAACATCGGGATTAGAGGAAATGCTATCCCACACTCACCAGCCCGGTTGGCCAGCGTAGTGAGTTATGGCCAAACCCTCCAAAATGACTCCACAACTTAAATCATGGCCCTCAGTCTCCGGCAGCTGGAATGTGCCTGGCCAAGGCAGCGGCCAGTGCGACATGAAGGCAGAGGGTGCTAAGAATCCCCGGAGGACCGGACTAGGCTGCCATCTGATGCTGACCTTGGCTACGTATAATGGACACTCCCTATCTTCTGATTCAAGGATTCTTGAATTGGAAGAGGAACTACAAAGGATCAAGTGGGACATCGTCGGGCTAAGTGAGGTAAGGCGAAAAGGAGAAGAACTCATTGAACTGAAAAGTGGACATCTCTTCTACTATCGTGGGACTGATACTGGGAGAACTAGTGGTGTTGGATTTATAATAAACAAGAAACTGAAGGATAAAGTTGTAGAAGTTGAAAGTTCCTCTGACAGAGCTGCACGACTCGTTATCCAACTCTCGAGAAGATACCAGGCTCAGATTATTCAAACTTATGCACCCACCACAAGTCATCCTGAAGAAGAAATTGAAGAATTTTATGAGGAAATTCGTCATCTAAATAATAAAGGTAAGCAGCACTTGAAGATAATTATGGGAGATTTCATTGCAAAAATAGGGCAACGGCAACAGAATGAAACTTCAGCAGGTAAATTCGGTCACGGCAACAGAAACCAGCGTGGAAATACTGTCTTAGAGTTTGCAGAGGCAGAAGGGTTTTTCATCTTGAACTCCTTTTTCAAGAAAAAGCCACACAGGAAATGGACATTGAGACATCCAAATGGGACGACAAGTGAAATTGATTTTATTATGTGTAACAAAAAATTCGTCATAGAAGACTGCAGTGTGCTAAACAAGTTCAACACAGGTAGTGACCATAGATTGGTGAGATGTAAGATACACCTCAACACTAAACTCGAACGTAGCAAGCTCATAAGACAAACAAAATGTATTGACATAACCAACCTTAAAAAACACCATAATACCTTCAAGTTCGAACTGAAGAACAGATTCTCTGCTTTAGAATGCCTAACAGTGGAAGAAGTGGATATTTAGTAAGTTAACAGAAAAGTAACCAAAGCTCTTATGGAAACAGCAACAAAATTAGCTGGGTCTAAGAACATGTTGCATGTGAACAAATTATAAGGAAAAACCAAAACGTTGATGCAAAAAAAGAAGAGAGATGAGGACAACTAAAGAAGATGTGACTTCCAAAGTGGAATATATAGAGCTATGCAAGACAGTACGAAAAAGTATCACTGAAGACGTAAGGAAATTCAACTGTGAACTAGTAAGGAAAACAATTGAAAACAACCAAAGCCTAAAGATATAGCAAAGGGACATCTCAGTAAGGGAAGAAAACAGATTATGACACTGAGAAAAAAAGATGGTTCTGTAACAAGAAATAGAGGCGAAATTTTGACAAGAGTGAAAGATTTCTACTCCAAATTATATGAAAGGGATGATACATGTACTCCAGACATCATGAAAGGTACCAGTACCAGAGTTCTTCCAGTCCTCCCAGCAGAAGTTGCACATGCAATCAAGAACATGAAGCGGGGAAAAGCTCCAGGAGAAGATGTAATTACTGTAGACATCATACAAGAAGCAAGTGGAGAAATCGAAACAGTACTCGCCCAAATTTTCACTCGATGCCTTAATGAAGGGAAGATTCCTGAGGATTGGAACAACGCTACAATGATCTGCTACATAAAAAAGGTGACATTGAGGATCTCAGGAACTACAGACCTATCAGCTTGCTATCAGTGGTTTATAAAATCTTCACTAAAGTTCTTTCACACCGCTTGAAGGTAACACTGGACATGGCTCAACCGAGAGAACAAGCTGGATTCAGGAGTGGCTACAGCACAATAGATCATGTCCACGTACTGAGAGAACTAATTGAAAGAGCGAGGGAATATGAACTTCCATTGTGCATGGCTTTTATCGATTATGAAAAAGCCTTTGATTCGGTGAAACCATCAGCAGTTACAATGGCTCTGAAATCCTGCGGTATTGAAGATGCATACATTAATATTATTAATAACATCTATGAAAATGCAAGTGCAAAGATTCGGCTGTTTGAAAATACAACACACATAAAAATTGGAAAAGGAGTGAGACAAAGTGACACCATATCTCCGAAGCTCTTTAATGCCACATTGGAAAATGTCTTTCAATCACTGAACTGGGAAAACAAAGGGATAAAGATTAATGGAGATTATTTAATCCACCTTCATTTTGCTGATGACATAGTCATTTTTGCAACTACCCCCTCAGAGCTGCAGAGTATGATCCAGGAACTTGCTGACAAAAGTAAAGAAGTGGGATTAAAAATGAACTTTCAGAAGACAAAAGTGATGTTCAATGCTTTTACAAGAAATGAAGATTTATTGATTGATGGAGAAAAGCTGGAGATAACAGACACGTACGTTTATCTTGGACAGCAGATATCAAGTGAGGGTCACATGGATGAAGAAATTAATCGGCGTACAAAACTTGCCTGGAGAGCTTTTGGAAGAAACAGCATAATTTTCAAGAACAATATGCCATTATGTCTTAAAAGAAAAGTGTTTTATCAATGCATCCTTCCAGTGCTTACGTATGGTGCAGAGTGTGGACCTTAACTAAAAGAGACATACAAAGGCTGCAGACAACTCAAAGCAGCATGAAGAGGTGCATGCTTGGTGTAACCAGGAGAGATAAGAAGAGGAACTCCTGGATCCGAAAAATGACAAGAGTGGAAGACATCATGATCAGAGTTAAATCCCTGAAATGGAAATGATCTGGACATACTGCCAGAAGGACAGACCATCGATGGACAGCCGAAATTTTAGATTGGATTCCGAGGGACAGGAAAAGACCCAGAAGAAGATCACATGGAAGATGCGTGGATGAAATTCGAAAATATGCGGGAGTGACATGGAGGAGACTGGCACAAGACAGACCGTTGTGGAGGAAATTTGGGGTGACCTTCGTCCAGCAGTGGATTTATAATGGTTGACAATTATGATGATGATGATGATGATGATATACAGAGGCGTCACTGGGCATTTCTTCGTCCGGAGCACACTCATATACAATTACAATTTAAAAACTAAAAACTAACACTGGGCACCGGGATTGATTGATGGATTGTTTGATTGATTGCAGAGGATTTTAGGAAGGGAGTGTCTGACCCCAGGTCTTAAAAACCCCTAGAAATAGGAAGCTAGGAGATTTGGGATAGAATGCCAGATAGGAAAGTGACACGGAAGCGAAATAGAAAAAGGGAGGAAGACGCCCTTATTTATTACCGGGGAGCCAGTACCCGGGGTCCGACGGCTTAACGTACCCATCCGACGCACGGCGGGTATTTAGTGGATCGAGCGTTCGTACCTGCCTGGGATCGAACCTGAGGTCTTTTCCGTGGCAGTCATGAACGTTGCCCACTAGGCCACCCGCGGCTGGGCACCGGGATTTGCTTCTGACATTTTTTTATTGGAGGATTAACGACCACCGTGAGCAACTCAGTGGGCTATAAGCAAGGCCCGACTAAGATGGCCGGCGGCCCAGGGCCAGGTAAGTGGTGAGGCCTCGATCAAAACAAAAATTTTCATTAATACATAGCGCGGGAGATATGTCTCACACACACACCAAATTTATATACAGTGGAACACTGTTTATGCGTTTCTCATTTATAAGTCTTTTCCATTTATACGTTGTTCGGCTAAAGTCTCGATGATCAATTGGCATGCTTGACTTAATTTTCGTTTATATACGACTTTTCAAGTCGGTCTCTTGAAAGACTTGTATATGGTTTGGTTTCCATTTATCTATGCAGGGTTTTGGGTTTAATTTTTTTTTCTCTGTTGTCGGAGGACGATACCCGATATCTTTAAAAAGGTCTCATTCGTTTTTTAGGTGGAGGGACTACTTTGCGCTGCTGCTCAGTGTATTGGCGAACTGATAATTTTATTATTTTACTTAGCAGTGGAATTCTAAATATTTATTGGTGTTTCCCCTTTCCTTGCCCCTTTTTCATGTTTATCCCCGCTGTTCCTATTAAGCGCAGCTCGAGATATTTTTTTTATCGAATTTTTTAAGGTCGAAGGCTTTTAGTCAAACAGCTATTTTTCTAAACAAATGCTGTGCCTGGGAATTTCCCAAGGCAGGTGATAACAAGGTTTTCGCGGTTCTCTTTTATAAATATAATGGTTAAATATCGTTAAAATAAGGTATTTGGGGAAAAAGAATTGTAGGGTGCCTGGGGGAGAAAATAAAAGTCAGGAAAGCTAAGCGTCGGGAGCGTTAAACCTAAGGTGAAAATGAAATATGTTTTACCTTAGGTTAAAATATGTATTTTCGCCAAAAGAAACAATGGAAAATGGTAAAAGAAAGAGGGGAAGTAAAAAAAAAACTTACCCATGTCCAGTTACCTGTGTCAATTAGAAATATCAGGTCTTCAGCTAGTGAAGTGTATCCAGCATCATCAATTAGTCTGTTAAAGAGTCCCGACCTTAAAAAACAACTGCCGAGCTGCACCTGATATAGGAACAGCGGGAATAAACATGGAAAGGGGAAACACCAAGAAACATTTTGAATTCCACTGCTAAGTAAAACTAGAATGCAACTGGCAAACCTCCAAAGGATGCAACAAAGCCTTCGCCTCCTCCGGTGGCGCAGTGGTCTAAGCGATGGCCTGTGATCATTCGTCCTAAAGGGGTCCGGGTTCGAATACCGGTGAGGCATGGTTGTTGTGTTTGTCTTACGGCACCTTCTCTCTCCCTTTCCTGGAACCAATGACCCTAAATTATGGACGGGCGACTGCTTATAGCCCATTGAGTTGCTCATCGTGGTCGTTAAACCTCCAATCAGATAAAAAGAAAAAGCCTTCGAAAGCAGAAACCGTTCAATTCCATTAGCAATGGTGGACGCTTCTTCTTTTGCTAGTTCTGGTGCAGTTGGGTGATGGTCGTTCCCATTTATCAATTTCAATATTTCCGCTTCCTTGGTTAGTCAACTTTGGGAAAGAAATACTTTTCCATAAAATTTCCCGAAAAACTGGCCCTGCACAACTAAACTGAAAAATTACCTATATATATTGAATACAAATATATTCATTTACTATCAATGGCAGATGGCTACAATGAAATGTTTAATTTGTGAAGTGGTTTTACTCTTAATACACTGACGGAAAGTGAAAAAATAACACCAACAAGGAGACGTCTGATACCAGCGAAATGTATACAGCAGAATAACGGAGTACAGAGGATAACGTGATCAAAACATTATGGCAAAATACAGCTGTATTTGCTGGTAAACTGAAAAATAACATTTCCATGTAACATGGTTAGTACGAGGTTGAACCGCCATGAACTGCGTCACACTGTGCAATTCTGGCATGGAGTCTGTCGTACAGATGTTGGATGTAAGTTTGGGGTATTGAGTTCCAAGCATCCTCAACCTGGACGCGCAAATCGGAGATGGTCGTGGCTGGCTGTGGAGATCGGATAAGTCGTTGTCCCATAAAATCCCTCATGTGCTCAATGTGTGACAAATCCGGTGAACCTGCAGGCCATGGAAGTTGTCTCACACCCTGAAGTGCATGTTGTGTTGCACGTGCAGTGTGTGGGCGTGCGTTATCTTGCTGGAAAACACCACGATGGACCGATCTTACAAATGGCACAACAACGGGCTGAATGATGTTGTTGATGTAGGAGGTGCTGTTTAACGTACCCGGTACAAACACTAGTTGTGTACGGAAGTGATAGCTGATCGCTCCTCACACCAGGAGACCAGGTGTAGACCCTGTGCGTCGCTGGCGGATGCAAGAAGGGTGGAGACGCTCCCATGTGCGTCTGCGAACACGCATACGGCCATCTGAGGCTCCCAAGCAGAATCTGTTTTCATCGCTGAACACGAGGGATCGCCAATGCGTTCTCCAGTGCAGATGTTGGCGACACCACAGCAGCCGTTTCTGACGGTGGGCTGGAGTCAGAAGTACACATGCCAGAGGCACACGTGCACGTAGTCTTGCATTCAATAGACGGTTACGGGTTGTTTGCGCAGTCACCTCAGGAGCAACGGCAGTTCGGATTTGCGTCGCAGTGGATGTTCTGTTTGACAACGCCGCTCTTCTTATGCGTCGATCGGTCCGCTCATCAGTCCGTCTGTGACTCCCGGTTCCACGTCTTCTCGTGTGGGAATGTTCCTCGGACTATCTACGCCACCATCATATCACCACCGATACTTCCCGTCCAATTCGCTCTGCAATACGACGATACGACCACCCGGCCTCGTGGGTTCCGACTAGACGATCTCGCTCAAAGTCCGATAACTGCTGAAATCGTGCACGTCTTCCATGTCCAGGCATTGCAGCTTCTTCAGGGTCTTCGCACGTGTCCGTACGCCGACGACTGAACACATTCACTTCGCCGTACTCCTTAAATACCACCGACGATAATTTACATATTATGCCGTGCTGTGGCGTAAGCGCTCACCGGTTGGTCCCGAAATTAACATCACACCTACGTAAACTCGACCCTATTAGCATATATAAATTTCATGATCGTCCGCCAATTCCTTTCTGGTATTCTTTTTTCACTCTCCGCTAGTGTAGTTCAATCAAAATGGAGATTAGGTAAAGGTCTGTCACAGCGTTTGCTTGGGTTGGAGTGGAAGGGGACACACACAATTATATAGGTCGCTTTCTTGCTTTCTGAGCTGCGAAACTAGTGATCACATCATCAAAATCAAGTTTGCATGTAAGGTCACTTTCTATTGTTAAAATACTTAACCCTGTCCATTTTTCTTGGGCTATTGTTGTACGCATCCTGTTTTTCACTCTTTTCAGAACAGGAAATGAGCGCTCAGTAGTACAGTTCGAGACAGGCATTGTTAACAAAATGTGTAAGGCAATGTCTACATTGGGAAACGTATGAACAATTTGTTTTTCCTGTAAGAATTTTAATTTTTCTTTAGGACACATTTTTTTTATCAAAAAATTTAAAAACTGGTGGACTTCATCTTCAAATTCATCATCTATGTCAGCACTATATATCTTTCGAAAACAATTCGCTGCTTCTTGAAGAACTTCTTTAGAAGCATCTTTTTACATTAAAAAGCTAAATCGATCATTAATGGTTACATATGCTTGTTTCCTCCTTTCAAGCTCTGAAATCAGTGAATCGCATATGACATAGTGACACTGTGTAATAAAGTAATCTCTATCAGACTGCTGAAGTTCAACAGATGCACTATCATCAAGCATTCGACTTTTTGACACTTTACTTTTACGCTTCACTGAATACTTGTTTTCCACTAAATTTTTCGCCTCAAGCTCATACTTGTCAAACTCATCACGCACTGACTGTACAAATATAACTAATGAGGTATACATTGGTACTAGGACTGATATATCCTCAGTAACAGACTGGAGCGTCTTATTAACACTGTTCAAACGTTGCAAAATTGTATCCCATACAACTGTTAAAGCAGCAGTTTCACACTTCGCCATTTTGTGCAGAAGTACTTTTGCTTCGTGCTTTGTAAGCATTTTTTCATTGACATCATCTGATACATTGAGCAAGGCTTTCATGATGTTTTGATAACCTTGCCGAAGAGCTTTAGATGCATCAGCAGCGGCAGACCATCTAGTTTCAGTTAATGTTTTTACACGAAGTCCACCAGCTAGTTCTGAAGAAAGAATTTCCCACCGTCGAGGAGAACTGGAAAGAATATTAAATATGCTCTGCACTAATCCAAAGAAGGAAATAGCCTGTTGACATCACTCAACTGTATGAACTCCAAATAAATTTTACGATGGCACATATTCAGCTAATGGGCACAGCTCCTTTACCTTGGCCTGGAACCCTGAGTATTTGCCAGACACGTTGCTGGCATTGTCGTAGGACTCTCATCTGCAATTAATTATATCTATGCCAAGTTGTTTAAGCAAGGATGCCACATTATGAATTAAATGACTGGAAGCATGGTCATAGATTGGCACAAATTTCAAAAACGCTCAACAGGATCTCCGTTTTCAATCACATAACGTACAGCTACTGCCAACTGGTTTACATGTGCAACATCAGGAGTAGAATCCACAATTAAACCAAAATATCTGGCTTTCTGAACTGCAACTACTGCATTCAATACTTTTTGTGCCATAATTTGAATTAATTCGGTCACAGTAGTAGAAAATAGGTAATGGGCATTACCAGAACCAATATTTCCGTATTTTACTAAATGGTCTGCCAAGAATGGATCAAAAAGGCTTACCAGCTCCAAAATTCCAAGGAAATTACCGCTCTGTAGGGAATGGAGTGTTTCGTTTTCCCCAAACAAAGCAAGTCCACGCAAAGCAAGAGACTTTATTACAGCCACAACTCTAGTCAAAACTTTCCTCCAATACTGACACTCCTGCTGATATTCCTCAATTAGAAATTATCCACACGTGAACAGAGTGTAACCTTCTGTAACAGACAAAGCACCGGATTTCTATGAATGATGGAGTTTTCATGTTCCTGAAGTTTCTCTGCAGTATTTTTCCAGTAGGAAAATATATCCTTACATTAAGCTTGATCACTGGAATTGAACAGTTTACACACATAACAAAAAAGTGCACGTTCAGCTGGAGAATATACAAACCACTCTCTGTTCACCAACTCATTATTTTTCTTCTTTTGATAAAAGTTTTGTTCTGTGAGCATGCGTTCTCTTTTCAAAATAACACGTTTTGAACTGGAAATTTGGCCAATATTCTGACTTGGTTTGTTACAAATGTAATGCTCACGAAACTCGTCTGTAATGAAATTAGGCCACAAACCAACATCAACAGGAAACACAGGTTTACATTTTGACTGATCATCATTATTACTACTATGTTGGTTTTCAATACTTGGACCACACTGCTCTGTGACTTGGACGACTGAATTCACGACGCGGTGGCAAACTTGCACTTTGCAAGGACTGACAATGTGAATCTGCTGTATTTACATTTTCTGTGAACGGAGAACTATTGCAAAACACATCTCCAAGCTCTATGTTGCCCCTTTCTTGAGTCTGAGAAGAGCTTATACATAACAATTTGCTACTAAAATGATCTCCGACGTCGAGTTCAGCATTAGAAGAGTTACCCTGTTCATCCACGGGAACATCTTTTTTGGAACTTGTTATGAACTTCTCAATGGCTTCCTTATGAGATAGCAACTGAAGTCAAATATCGTTACTTCTTTTTCTTTTACAAGCACCTGACAGATATTTTCGTGAAGACATTGTAATACTAATATTTCAAAATTCTCAACTGACAAATCCGTTGAGTTTTTTACAACTCGGAATCCTCTACCACACGGGAAATACGATTACAGTTGCGGTTTAACTTTAACAGAATCCAATTTGAAATCTGGCAACTACGGTTGTAGATGATAGCATGATACAGTCATTACTCATAAGATCACGGGACTGGTTCTTAACGAATTTTCACCAGTGGCAAGCCGTGATACATTTGCAAGGCAGAAATATATCTTATTCCACTGTCCATCATTGATTGGTTTGTTGACTGACAAGGACATGTGACTCCGCGTAGAAAACCCACGATAAATTCCATATTGCTGAAAACCGATAAACGATAGTCATACCTCAAACGATCAATGAAACCCCGTAAAATATTACTTTCACAATAATAAGTTCAACGATTATTATGCCGCCCCGGTGGCGCAGTGGTCTAAGACGCTGGCCTCTGATCATTCGTCCGTCTGGGGTCCGGGTTCGAATCCCGGTGTGGCATGGATGTTGTGTTTGTCTTACGGCACTGGCTCTCTCCCTTCCCTGGAACCAGTGACCCTAAATTAGGGACGGGCGACTGCTTATAGCCCATTGAGTTGCTCACGGTGGTCGTTAAACCTCCAATCAAAAAAAAAAAAAAAACGATTATTATAAGTAATTTTTTCAGAAACAATGTAAAAGGTCCCCCATTAAACAGGAGGCCAGGGGCAAAGGCCCCGCGGGCCCGTGCAGTAAACAGCCCCTGGCTATAAGCAGTCACCCGTCCATAATTTAGCACCTTGGTTCCAGCGAAGGGAGAGAGCCAGTGCCGTAAGACGAACACAAAATCCATGCCTCACCGGGATTCGAACGCAGACCTCTTTCGGACGAATGATGAAAAGCCATCGCTTAGCCCACTGCGTTACCGGGGAGCGTATTTCACAAGTGAATGTACGAAATTGCGATTTGAGCCATTTCCCCCACGCGACTGGTTCAGAGCTACTTTGGAGATTGAGAGTAGGCGTGGCCTATGAGGAGAGTCATGTGACAGGAACACTGTATTTTTATCTGGGGAAGTTCTGCTTGCTAAGAAACTCATTGTGAGGTTACTTAACATATTTCACAAGTGAATGTACGGAATTGTGTGTGAGTGAGACATGTAAGTTTGCTGCCACGCCATATGCCATTTCAATGTTCGGGTGTTTTCATTGCGACAATGGTTAACCCCAGTTGTTTTACCCGTACAGTCGGAATGTGACAAGAGGTAAATAGAGAGTGTACTTTATTGGTAGGGGAACTTTTGAGTTTTCATATCAACATGACTTCATGGACTTGTGACTTATCTTTGATTAATCGCAGAAAGCCATGGCCGCCCCGGTGGCGCAGTGGTCTAAGGCGTTGGCCTCTTATCATTCGTCCGTAAGGGGTCCGGGTTCGAATCCCGGTCAGGCATGGATGTTGTGTTTGTCTTACGGCACTGGCTCTCTCCCTTCCCTGGAACCAGTGACCCTACATTAGGGACGGGCGACTGCTTATAGCCCTTTGAGTTGCTCACGGTGGTCGTTAAACCTCCAATCAAAAAAAAAAAAAAAAAAAAAAAAAAAAAAAGAAAGCCATGCTTCAATCTGTATAGTTCTCACAGAGCCGATAGATGTCAGCACGTCAGCGCGCACTGCTGTAGAACAGGATTAGTACTGATGTGTTTTGTATGGAGAACTACGAGCTTACTATGTTATAAGACACAATATATGGCAAAAAACATTCTGGAGTATTTATTCCAACGGAAGTGTCTTATTTCAACAGAACACTGTCTTGAGGTCGTACTCAGCGTTGCATTCAGAGAGTTTTTTTCCGGGGGATCAATCGTAAATTTTGAGGGGGCTCAAACTTGTTATTTATTTATACATTTATACATATTATATTATTTATATATACATTAATACATATAACAAATTTTCCGAAATCTACACTTGCTAGTGATTAAAAATGTAAAAAAAAATAATTCAGTAATGCACCACGGATTTCACCATGCTGCGGTGGTGTAAAATGTTAAGGATGCTAGTAAGATAACGCTGCTGTGCTGGAGAAAATTCTCCCCCCTCCCTCTAAACATTAGGAGCGACAAAAATATTTTAGTCTTACAACAAGCGTTTTTCTGATTATTAAGGAATCATTACAGTGTTACCTGAAAAGGTATGGTGCAAACCATTCCGCTGCCACTTGGTTTCAGCCCCTTTAGATTATTTAGGTTAAAACATAGTAGTAAAAAAACAACAACTAATTAATTGTTTGAAAATCCTGGATTTTCTTTTTGTCACAGAGCGTAAACCACATACCGCCAGGAAAAAAAATATGCGAATCGTTTTTAATAATTTGCTATCGTTAAAAATTAGGTAGCGCAAATATTTTGTTGTATTGGTAGCCCAAACGTCACGTTAGCTACATAGAGGCGGCTTACTTAACCATATACGTGGGAAGTCGGCATCCAGAAGACTGAAATAAAGCTGAATGCCAGCTTCCAAAATATGATGATGTATTGCAGTGCAAGCAGCATGCCGTTGGTGAATACAAATCCACAGTAAACTTAACTATCAAATACAAAGGCTCTAAAAAATTTACCGAATTGTGAAACAATTCTTGTTTTTTTTTGTTTGTCCCTCTTGAATATGTGATCAAGATGAACTTGTCTTCTTCTACCCTCCTGATTTTTATCCGAAGAAAGTATTGAGTAATTATGGTAGGACTTCATAATAGATTTTTAACATGGACAATTGTTCCATTTATAAACAAATTTACAAAAGCATTCTCATCTAGAGCAACACATTTTTCTATAGAGTATATATATTTTCATAACTACTTTGATTTTAGAGTTACATTAAAATAAAAGTTATTTAAAGTGTTAACACTTTGGGTGAAGTCATTTATGGTTCTAATTAACAACGGAAATTCCGTTTTTTTCTTTTTTTTTTCTCGAGGTATTGTATACATTATTGGCTGCATTGATTCGTCGGATTTAGAAAACGCAAATATACATGCCGATGGCAATTTTAGTTTTAGTTTATAAAACAAAGCAATTAATTTAATACTTAAAATAATCTTAATGCTACTGAGATATGAAGTCCATGTGAATGCGTTTTTTTTTATTATAATATTTTCCCCGTTTTCTTAAATTTTAAAAATTAATTTCTCCAAATTTTCATTTATAAACAAAAAATTAGACTAAATATAAAGGGTGATCACTCAAAAACCAACGGGGCGTCCATGGATTTTCGGGGGCTAAGACCCCCGAAAAGATGCCTGAATACATCACTGGTTGTACTTCGTGCCATTAGGTAGTTCTTTGCTAATACAAAATTACTCTATTTGATTTGATTTTCTAGCTAGACCTCCTCACATTCATGAGGAAAAAAACTTGATCGTCAGAATATTTCGTTGTGGAGACATACTTTTCATTGTTAAAGGTCCTTTTAACGGTAATAGAAAGGACCTTTAAAAGGATACTTTTAGTATCCTTTTATACGCACTTCCACAACAGCACGGATCGTGATGGGTAGTTGACGTACTGCCATCTATTGGCCGATACGGAGTATGGTATTCAACTAGTTAGTTATTTAAGTCGTCCTCAATTTTAATATTAAGATAGATTTCGACTTGTATTCATCTGAGAAACTGCAGATATTCCTTATGATATCGTGCACAAAATTACTTTACCGTATTATTCAATACGATCATTTGTCACATTTGTTAAGTAACCTCACTGAATTTCTTAGGAAGCAGAACTTCCCACGATAAAACTTTTCACGATATAATTCAATATGATCATTTCTCACATATGTTAAGTAACCTCCCAGTAAACTTCTTAGGAAGCAGAACTTCCCACGATATAATTCAGTATGAATTATTAGTCACATATGTTAAGTAACCTCACAATAGCCGCCCCGGTGGCGCAGTGGTCTAAGGCACTGGCCTCTGATCATTTGTCCGTAAGGGGTCCGTGTTCGAATCCCGGTCAGGCATGGATGTTGTGTTTGTCTTACGGCACTGGCTCTTTCCCTTCCCTGGAACCAGTGACCCTAAATTAGGGACGGGCGACTGCTTATAGCCCATTGAGTTGCTCACGGTGGTCGTTAAACCTCCAATAAAAAAAAACAAAAAAAAACAACCTCACAATGAATTTCTTAGCAAGCAGAACTTCGCCAGATAAAAAGACAGTGTTCCTGTCACATAACTCACCTCATAGGCCCCGCCCACTCGCAATCTCCAAAGTAGCTCTGAACCAATCGCGTGGCGAAAATGGCTCTAATCGCAATTTCGTAAATTCACTTGTGAAATACGCTACAGGAGCGGCCTTCTCATATTTCACTTCATACTAAATTGTAGACCATTTTGTATCATATACTCTTACAGTTAATTGATAATTAATAATCACTAACGGTTGTGCAATTGATTTTAAGAGCGGACTAGTTTTTTTGCGGACCAGAAAAAGACCTTTGCGAAGTTATTGCCATTTTAATTGTAATTTAACAACCTAACTTTTAAATATTTTTTATTTTTGGTATGATACTGCAAATAAGGTATTATAGAACTAGGCCCACTCTACTCTGTGGCAGTGGCGGCTTTTCAGGTGAAGTAGGTGAAGTGCCTCTTCACCTATTTCATTTAAAATAAAATTTTATTCAGTAATTTTGTGTATTTATTCTTCTTTGCCTTTATCGAGTGCCAAAATGCTCAAAATTCTTATTAGATCAATTCACAATGGGCGTTCAATACGGAAACCAAGTCTCTTTACGCAAAACAGTTCAAGTGAAGAGCTAAAATGAGAATGCTTGGAAGTCTGCAGTTATCGGCCGATTTACCATAGTAACCGTGACGTCACCCTCTCCTATCTGCCGGGCAAGTGAAGAGTTTTAGCTTGAGACACTCAGGCTCTGCACCTGGAGTCGTGACCTTCGGAAGAGATCGCGTAGGAACGGGACGGATTGCCCATGGTACCTTGCAATCCACTAGGGTTTTCTCGTTGCGGTACATGCTTTCTTAAAGAGATTTGTTTTTTCGTGCTTTGTGATTGTTTATCAAAAACTTAACCTGATACTTAAATTTCGTGTACAGTTTAACTGATGGTTTAAGTTTTTAGTATGTATTCTGTGAACGGCATTGCCTGTAATTTATTGCAAACTCCATTTGATCGATGGAAAGATGAAGATAAAACAGACATTTTACTTCAAGGAAAAATGTCTCTTTTATCTTCAAGGATTTTTTTGAAGGTTTAACGACCACCGTGAGCAACTCAATGGGCTATAAGCAGTCGCCCGTCCCTAATTTAGGGTCACTGGTTCCAGGGAAGGGAGAGAGCCAGTGCCGTAAGACAAACACAACATCCATGCCTCACTGGGAATCGAACCCGGACCCCTTACGGACGAATGATCATAGGCCATCGCTTAGACCACTGCGCCACCGGGGCAGCCTTTCACGGATTCACTGACAATTGTCGCCAAGAAAGAAATCAGGAAGAGCGGTAAATCTTACAATTTTAATTGTAAAAACTGTCGGTTTACTTATTATCTCTTCTTTCTCATGACAGAAAATGGCTTTGTAGAACTTCTGTGTTACAAAAATGATTTTCTTGGCCGTGCTACTTTATAGTAAAAAACATTCGGCGTGGAATAAAGACGGTTTCTCAGATTTATTAAATATAACACGGTCACTTCATAAACATTCGGTCATTTCATAAACATGGTGATTCTAGCGAACACCTGAAGTTAAGGAATTTTGAAAAAAATCAGAACATAAGGGAGAGTGCTAGGCTCTTGAAAAGGCATTTCAACGGAAACGTTCGTTTAAATAGACTTTTCCTGCAGACAGTGATTGATTCGGTACTGTATTTGAGCAAACAAGAACTAGCATTCCGTGACCATGACGAAAGCATCGACTCGATAAATCATGGAAATTTCACGGAATTACTTTCATTGTTGATATCAAGAATTCCTTTAGAAATTCAAAATCAATACGATGAGATAAAAAATGTCTTCACAGGTGACTCAAAAACTATTCAAAATGAATTAAGTGAATGTATTTCTGAATATATAAACGATCACGTTAAAAATGAAATAAATGAAGTTGAATGCTTTTCTATTCAAGTAGATGACACCACAGACATAAATTAGACTTCTCAGTGCTCTTTAATAATAAGATTTGTTGTTCGGAAGGTGTATTGGCTGAGCGATTTTTGGGTTTCCACGAAATTTTGGAGCAGTTTAATTATCAACACAATTTTTTTTTTGGATGATTAACGACCACTGTGAGCAATTCAATGGGCTATAAGCAGTCGCCCGTCCCTAATTTAGGGACACTGGTTCCAGGGAAGGGAGAGAGCCAGTGCCGTAAGACAAACACAACATCCATGCCTCACCGGGATTCGAACCCGGACCCCGTTCGGACGAATGATCAGAGGCCATCGCTTAGACCACTGCGCCACCGGGGCGGCCAACACAAATTAATAGGACAATGTAACGATGGGGCAAGTGTAATGTCTGGACACTTGAATGGACTCCAGAAAAAAATCAAGGATAAAGCTTCTCAAGCTGTTTTGTTCATTGCTTAGCGCATCGTTTGAAATTTGTATTACAGCAGAGTTTTTCTAAAATTTCTAAGTGTCGAATATTTTATGCAAGTCTCAGTGGAATTCCTTCGTTTTTTCACCACTCAGCGAAGCGATCTTATACACTCGCATCAACAACCGCAGGATGTATATTAACCATAAAAGAAATTCTACAGTCCTCCACTTCGAAGTTAGTAAGTGTAATTGTTGAAGACTGGCATAAGTTGGAGGAAGCATTAGAATTTCTCACAAACAGTGAACAATCAGACAAGAAATCAATTCAACTTGCCGAGGGGTTTTTAAATGGTATGAACACTTTTGAATTTACAGTTTTGGCAATAGTATTTAAGGAAATTTTTGGCTCCACCGATCTATAATTCAAAATTTTGCAAAAACATTACTAGACATAAAGTACTGATGTGTAACTCAAATTAAAACAACTCGTTAAATTTTGAGCCATAAAAGGAACGATGAGTAAGGCAACCCACTTTGTGCAAATAAAATTTAAGAGGATTTAGTACTTAATTTGAATAAGTAATATATATATACAGTATATATGTTTCCTCATCATTGATAAGGAAATATATATACTTATATATTCAAATTAAGTACTAAATCCTCTTAAATTTTATTTGCAAAAAGTAATTGCCTTAACGATGAAGTATTTGAAACACTGTTTGGAAAAGCTAGCAAAATCACAGAAATAAGCAGATATATACGGGAATATGCTGCTCTTGCAGAAGAAACAATTTTTCAAAATTATATTATATTTTGAAATTTCGGACCACATTCTTATGAAAATGGATATAAGATTTGAAGACTGTGAGAAACTTCAATTTGTCTGTCTTGCTGACACAACCAAGTTCAACCAATTTAATTCATGTTTTCCCTCCGACGCTTTTGAAAATCTACAACATTTTTACGGGAAAATATTTACTAAACTCCAGCGCCTTAAAAATGAACTGAGTCTTGTATATGCCGATGAAAAATTAAGGAATATATCGACTAAAAAACTTCTTCGAGTGCTTCATGGAGAAAAAGACATTTTTGCAGAAGCTTGTAAATTGGTTTCCCTCATTGCTTCTTTGACAAATATTTCTATTCAGAAAGGTATTTTATTGATGCTCACGAAGAAACAACCATTCTGTGACGACATAATCGACAAATTTGCAGCTTTAAAAGAAAGAAAAATTGACCTAATATACATAAAATAAGTCAGTCCTCATATAGTGATTTTCATTGAAACAGTAGATATCTTTTCATATTGCTCTTGTAGCTCTTCACCTATTTTCCAACCACGAGCCGCCACTGCTCTGTGGAACTAGGTGTCATTTCTTATCCCAAACGGGGACGGCATTTTACTCTCATTAATTGCGTAGGAAAAAATTAGGAAATGGAGGCAGCACTCATCAGAAGGGTTTCGTGCAAAGCGAGTACAGAATTGGTTTCGTGCATTTCTCTTACCCTTACTTACGGGCAAAACCAAGAAGGCCATCTATCAGAAAGGAATAGAAAGAATTCTGACGTATGCTAGTGGAGCATGGTGGACTCCCACCGTCAGAATGAAGAAGGGCATAAACCAAATCCAAAGGTTGGCCCTACTAGGGATCACCGGTTGCTTTCGCACAACGTCGACCCTCGCACTCCAAATGCTGGCAGGGTGCGAGCCGACAGACCTAGTAGTGAAAAGGGAGGCAGAAATGCACTGCCTAAGGTCAGGCGAGAACGCCTACCTTCTCGGTGTGCCACATCGAGCCTCCAACATGAAGCTGGAAAGCGTGGACTTGCAGATCCACCCGGCAGAGGAAATTTGCCGACCGTGGGACAAGGAGAAGCCCACGGGAGTTGGGCATGAGCTATTCACGGACAGCTCAAAGTTGAAGGGACAAGTGGATGCAGGCTTCTGTGCGTTCTCGGATGGGAACGAAGCAACTGCAGAATGCGTAAAACTATCGCAGAACGTTTCTGTCTTCCAAGCAGAACTTCTGGCGACAGAAAAGGCACTGACCTGGGAACTCCCCAGGCGTAGCGACGAAATGATTAAACTCTACTCTGACAGTGAGGCAGCACTGCAGGCTCTGAGTAGATTCAGGGGAAGAAGTCCCATCGTCCGGAGGATTAAAACCCTCCTGAGGGCAGAAGGAGATGGGGCAGTTAGTTTCCACTGGGTACGAAGCCATGTCGGGACCCAGGGAAACGAAAGGGCGGACCAGCTGGCGATGGCAGCCACGCTGAAAGAGACGGTTGACGTGCAATGCAGAATGCCACGAAGGAGCATCCGCGCAGCATTGGCACGACAGACCGTGATCGAATGGCAGGTCAGATGGGACACGAGAGAGACAGGGCGGAAGACACACAGAGTGTTTTCGAAGGTCTCGACCAAACGTGCCCAGACAAACAAGTTCCTGAATCAAGTAATCAGTGGCCATGGCATCTGACCTGAATACCTGGTCAGATTTGCCATCAGGAACTGCACTTGTCCCTGTGGAAATAGGTCGACAAGCATAGAACACTGCGTGCTTGAATGCAGCGGCTTCGCCGAATGGAGAAATACACTGATCCCAGGTGTGCAAAGAACGCGAAAATTGGATTTGCTCATCCAATCCTCCGTTAACAGGAGGGGGATAATAGTCCTAGTTGAGAAGCTAACCCTCCAGTAACACACGATTTTCCCCAGTCAAACGGGGACCGAAACGCAAGAGGTGCACGTGCACACCGAAAGCGATTCGGAATCGGAATGAGGGCAAAAGTCCGTGGGCAGGCAGGCGAAATAACTTCCAGTGTAAATACTATGTAAATACTCTTATTTCAATCTCTCAATGTTGTGAGTCCTAAGCATGAGGACAGTGTATAGATGTGTGTAGATTTTTGTTTTAGAAAATAAAGGGAAATTTTCCCCCAAAAAAGTTCGAGGGCAAGACAATCTCCCAGTCAACCCTAAATTAATAAACGACCTATCCCGCCAGACAGAGCGGGAACGCAGATAAGGTACGCTAGGTCGCCTGCCAGCACGACATCGCGGGCTGGTCTCTGGGCCACGGGGGTGGCCAGGGTCCGAACCAGCGTCTCAAGGCAGGATAACTGTCGCAACATTTCAAAATAAAATAAAAGGTGTTCCATTAGTCCCCGTGGAGCCAAGAGACATTGGCGGAACGGGACAAAGAAATCAGTATCTTACCCTTACTTACATTCATAGGCGCCGACTTGAAAAAATATTGGGGGTTCCGGAAATTTTTAAACCAATTACCCATGCATTTTTCTAAGTATTTAAGTCTAATTTAAATTTCATTCAGTCAATTTATAGTTAATTACAGAAAATATATTTTTTTTTCTAGATAATTATTTATTTAATTTATTTTTCTTTTGTAGGCGTCACATTATTATTTACAATACACAGATACTGTGAATTTCCAAATTAATTGTCTTTATAAAAGTAACAAAAATATTAAACATTTATTTTAAGGTTTTTTTACCGATTTTAAAAATGCCAACCATTTTTTCAAGTGATTTCTGTGTTAAAATAGGGGGTTAGAACGGAGAGCACATGGCATCAGCTGCACGCCCTGCGTTCTCCGTTGGCTCCACTTCGTATCAGCTGTGAATGCCCAGTACGCCCAACTTGGGCTGCTTCTGTACTTTCTATGTAGAAATCATCGACTTTGAAGAGGTTTTAGAGGCACTTGTGCAGCATGTACAGTCAGGAAAAATGAGACTGCCGCCCCGGTGGCGCAGTGGTCTAATCATGGCCTCTGATCATTCGTCCGTAAGGGGTCCGGGTTCGAATCCCGGTGAGGCATGGATGTTGTGTTTGTCTTACGGCACTGGCTCTCTCCCTTCCCTGGAACCAGTGACTCAAATTAAGGACGGGCGACTGCTTATAGCCCATTGAGTTGCTCACGGTGGTCGTTAAACCTCCAATAAAAAAAATTAGACTGAAATACACATGCACATAACTAAAACTTGCAAAAAATGACAGAAATGCTGTTTTGTATTTTCTAAAAAATATTAAAGAAAATTATGCTTCGTAGAGCGGAAGTGCATATTTCGCATTAGCCAATCACGGCCTTGCTAAAGCTGTGGGAGTCTTGTTGACCTTTAGGGCTGCTGCAGAGAGTAAGATACGGCCGCTATCAACCTGTTCTGCAGCACAGGTCTTCAGGAAATGACGTCACGTCACTTAACCCTCCCCACCCGGAGTGCGCAAGAAACCAGCGGATCAGATTTGGCTTTACCAGCGGCTGCTGATGCCATCTCTCTCTTCTAACCTCCTTGTTACCCGATTGTCCGAAGATAAGGTGGGTCAACTGACTGTATAACATATTTCCGCCTTTATCACTATGACTTCGAATAGGTTCTCATCTCCGAATGTAAAGCTAGACTTTTGTATTTTGTGGGAACCCAGACAAACCGAAGAATTTTCTTTTATAAAGGATGCAGTTTTAAATGCTCTTAAACAACGGTACTTGAATTATTGTTTGTCGCGTCAAATTTGATGAGCGCGAATAAACATTAATTATTTTTTAAGGCACAATAAACAGTCTGAGGGGTAAATTTCGATACACACTTCCTAGATATAGTAAACGGAGAATGAATAATAAAACATTTGAAGAATTGATAACGAAAAAGTGAATTTATACACATACGCCTACGTGTATTTCCCCCGAAATACGCGCAAAAATATTAGGGGTTTGAGGAACCCACAACAAAAACATTGGGGGTTCAAAAAGTGCCTCCAACCCACGAAGTCGGCGCCTATGGTTACATCAAAGATGCTCCGGGTAGACTAACCACTACTCGGGTAGTGAAACTAAACTGGACGCGGAATGTCACTTACATCTGTAAGATAGAAAATCTGAAGAGGGCGGTGAGATTCCCAGCTGTTCCGGAGTTCTGACTTTTAGTATCACATTAAACGGACCGCATGCAGTTTGCAGTAGTGGCAGTCATGATCGAATTGCCCCGAGAGAATGTAAAAAATTACAGACGTATGAATAGCCGCGCCGTCATTTCTGGTTGTGAGCAACTTATATGCCCTCCACATTTTGAGGAAATGATGCTAATTTTAAGCCGCCAAGCTACTGCAACTGGCGAAAGAAATTATAGGTAGATTCTGTACCACATACTGCTGAAAAAGTTTCAAATTTGATTTTAATCAGAGTGTGCGCATTAATTTTTGAGCCCTCTCTGGAGCTGATCCCAGAATAGCTGCTCCGCCCTAGTTATATGTATATAAAATAGTAGAAACTACGTAATTATAACTATTGGATACTATGCAACTTTTTGAGCATGTAAAAATAAAATTTTTACTTTTTGAATGTTTGATTTGTGACGCACATCACTCTTAATCTCCTGGGAGGGGCTTAAGCCCCCCAAAGTCAGCTCCCCATTGTTGAACCAGTAGCCTTAAATTAGGGAGGTCAGAATGCTTATGTCTATCTAGCTGCTCACGGTGGTAATTGGAACTTTAATTACGCCGCTCCGGTGGTGCAGTGGTCTAAGGCGTTGGCCTCTGATCATTCGTCCGTAAGGGGTCCGGGTTCGAATCCCGGTCAGGCATGGATGTTATGTTTGTCTTACGGCACTGGCTCTCTCCCTTCCCTGGAACCAGTGACCCTAAATTAGGGACGGGCGACTGCTTATAGCCCATTGAGTTGCTCACGGTGGTCGTTAAACCTCCAATCAAAAAAAAAAAAAAAAAAAAAAAACTTTAATTACAAAAAAAAAAAAAAATCTCCATAGCCACTCTTGCTGATAATAAAGTAAAAAATAATTGCTATTCATTCTTAATTAATTGCTATTCCTTGAATGGCAACACCGCATTCTATGGTTTTTCGTGTAGGGTTCTGGGAAAAATTTATTTGCCATAGCGTGTCTATTGTGTGCAGTTCATCATGAAAGTTAAGGGTCAGGTACGGTAAAATTTTGTTTGAATTCATTCCTAATAATCCAGTACATGTTGTGATTTCCACGGATAAATATTTGGTTGTTTGAATACTGGCATTTGAACGTAGTGCTAGTATCGAAAAATCAGACTTACGACAACGTGGTGGTCTAGCATGCCGTTGCCGATTTGGAAAAATTACCATTTCTCTTTGATCAGTTTTAACCATTCATGTTGATCTTAAATGTGGTGCTTGTTATCACGTTTGCATGAATGGGATTGAATTTTTTTATTTTAGAGAAAAGTTCATGCTCACTGTTTCTTTACGCATTCTCCTCCCCGTATTAGGCCTAACGTGAGGCATGGAATCCACGTAATCAGCGTTTTTGTGAACTTCGATTACTTCGGCGAATGCATTGGTTGGTCATATGCTACTGTAAGGGGGAAGGGGTGCGTATAAGTTTGTAGATATTTATATATATATTTATCTTAAGTGTAATAAAAGGTAGTTTTAACTTCTTCCTAAATGGATAGTTTGCAGACTAAAGTTTCTCTTGGAATGCCTTACTTCAACAGTAATTTATCTGTATACTGTAGTGAAGTTCGTTTGTAAAAAACCTATCAGTTAAAAATGAATTGGGAACTTTTGGCATAGGAGGGGGTGGGAGGAGGAACTGTTAGCTAGTTTTTCCGTTGAACTTTGTTGGCGGCTCGAGCTGTCCGTTCATCATATATACTTAGGTGAGTCAAAAAGTTAGTTGCACTGCTTGATAAAACAACACAGGATCGAAATTACAGAAAAATGTTATATGTGCCTGAAAGTTCCATACAAAAGTTACTTCTCGACATAATCACCTAGTTTTTCTATGCCTTCTGCGAAGAAATTCCGTCCAACATCCGATAACCATTGTTGGTTGCAGCTTTCACCTCGTCATAATCGTATGCACACTTCCATGTGAAATATCCAGTTCTTTTGCGATTTCGTCTTGTTACTCGTCTGTTTGCAAGAATGAGTTCATTCACATGCGCAACATTCTCAGCTGCTGTCAAAGTCGACGGTATTCCCTTGCGGTAATTGTCCTCGTTATTAGTACGTCCGTCCTTGAACAAGATGCACCACTTTGCGATAGCTTGACGCGATATTGCGTTCTCACCATACACTTCGTTCAACTGCCGAAAAATTTCAGTGCAGTTTACACCCTTTTGCCTACAAAAAACAAAACGCTGCGCTCAGTTCCAATTTGGATGCCACCAGCAGCTGCCGAAGCATGTTCACGACTCGTTAGCGAGCGAACTAAAACTACTGCGTAGAAGCAACTGCGGCACGTGCTGCAGATAAATGCCAGCAGTATTGCTACAAAGTGTCAACAAAATATCCTTTTACCGAAATGTTTTACGAAGGAGTGCAACTAACTTTTTGACTGCCCCTCGTACAAATTAAATAATTAATGAAAAATGTGTTTTATTTTTTATACGAACAAAGTATTGATCAGCTAATGATGGAAATCAATTTATTTTTGCCATTATCCCTAATCTTTTTTACAGTTCTAGGTTTAGGTGTCTTTAAAAATTACAGGAATGGAGTTTGTGTGGAACGAACTAACAGTGGGGGAGTCATGCTTCTCTTTGCAATATGAAACACTAAACCAGTATTTCACACCTAGATCTACAATAATGCTAATGCTCACACCCCGCGCCCCTCAGATTTGCGATTTAAAAGATGGACTAAATTTTGGTTTCCAAAAGTTACCTCTTTTCTTTAAATTTTGTTCTAGTAGTTTTTTCTATTAACCCTTTTTAGAAGTAACAAATTACTTAAACTTCACTTTTTTCTCAAAATAGTATAACTACTAGTAATCCAGCATGGTGACTGGACTGGACTTTAAATGAATATATGCAAAAGTAATTATTCACAGAAAATAAGGCTTCAATGTTGAATGGGCTTGTGGTAGGTACCATGGGAGAAAATGTAGCAGTAACTGGTTCCAAACTTGTTGCAATTCTAGAGAGATGCTGTCATTGCAAGCCTCACTGTTGGTAATTATCTCCAAAGTTTCATAAATGGCAGTACATTTAGGTGTGGAGTAGGAAACTAATTTCTTGGTCAACCCATATGGTATCGGCAGACTTGAACTTGACTACTCTGGACAAGGCAGTAGTTACTTTTCTGTACCTAGTCTCTTTTTATGTTCATTGAGTCTAATTCTAAATGAATGTTTGGCCATTCCGATGTATTGCATAGAGCTGTTTGGATATTATAATAGGATGGCATTAACACCTGCCTCATTGAGAAGAGGGAGCTTGTCAATATTTCTCCTAAGAGTGGTATATGAAAATGCCCGAGACTTTATGCAGACACCAAAGTTCATCCTCCTGATTGTGTTGAGTTGATAGGGAATAGAGCCCAGGTAGTATAGTTGCAGCACAGAAGGATTAACATGGCTGAATCTGGAATTTTTGATCAGGTAAATGTGTAGATTAGCATCCTAAATTTTTTCGTCGGAAAAATGTTAGTACCTGGAAAAAGTATGATGTACAGATTTTAGTGTATGGAATTTAATGGCAAATGGTGCAGAAATTTCATATTTTAAATGTGGTTTAAAGATTTTTATCGTAATATTGACCTGCGAGTCCGGCGCCGTGAAGAGAAGCTGTATTAAGCCAAATGCATTGGTCCGTTAAAAGGAGGTTTGTTGCTGTGTTGAAACGATGGGTGGAAGAGTACAAGAGAATGAGGTTATGTTGTTGGTAGGAGAGCGATAAATGTAGTGATACGCTACAGAAAATTGATCCACAGCATCCACCCTTTATTTTGTTGTATCCTGTACGTTGTTATACGTACAAGTAAGATAGAAACTGACTTGCGAACAAGCTGTTAACAGGAGAACCAAAAGTGCAGTGACACAGCGAATCAGCTACAAATGGAAGCCGTTCAAACCAGAACCGAAAGTTATAGTTCCCCAGTTTTCTGTACAACATCGAAAAACATATTAGTACTTTCTATTTGGAATCGGAGAAATTGTGCAAAAGAATGAAAAATTTCTCAACATCTGATGACAAAACATGAACAAACTATATTGTGTAGCGTTTGAGTACAACATGGTTCGCTCTCATGGCAAGAAGGTACACGCTTGGATTTGTAGTCTGCGTGTGAATTACACGCGCAGCAAATCGTTCTTTCAATGAAGCAAAGTGCTTTATGGCGATGCGTTAGGCCTACTGCACCGTCTCTTCACAGCATCGCACCCACAGTTCAATATTATTACGATAAAAATCTTTAAAACACGTTTAAAATATGAAATTTCTGCACCATTTGCCATTAATTTCCATACTCTAAAATCTGTATGTCACACTTTTTCCAGGTACTGACATTTTTCTGACGAAACAATATAGGACGTTAATCTACACATTAGCCCAAGTCATAGATCTGGTTCATGATGTATCCTGCCTGTGGCGAACTCCTTTATTTTTTCATTTGCATTGTCTAGAGTGCACTGCAAAGGAGATGGCGAAATCTATTCTAATTTGAGAATGGAAGAAAGCTGTCTCGTAAGAATCGCGGCAAAATGAACTGTGAAGCAGTTGTCGGGTAATTCGTTCACTAGGACGTTCAGATAAGGTTCCATTGCATTCAAGCTCTGTAGTGAAATTGATTATAGGGTGTACATAATTGACTTGATCAAAGAAAAGAGAAGATGCTTCTTTCTGTGAGGCCATATAAAAAATACATCGTCTGCATATTATAGCCAGGTGGTGAATATATATTGCTCAACTGGGCGAAGTACTGCTTCCTCAAGGACTTCTGAATGCAAGCATCCCATCTGAGCACCATTTATCTGTTTGTAGATTTGTCCTTGAAAATTGAAGTAGCTGGAATATATATATTTATATACTATTTTAAGTATAGTTAGGGTGCAGTTCCTTTTTATTAACCACTCCACTTTGTGATTTTCCATTTTGAACTATATTTTAATTCCATTTCTTGAACAAAAGATGATTACTAGGATGCTTGTTTCTGTCTTTTGAAATGCTTTTGTCCATATTTTAAGCAATCAATGATTTCGATGCATTTGGCCAAATGTTTGTTATCCTTGCAGCATATTTTCAAAGTAAAAAATGCTAGGAGAGGGAGCATTTTTTCCAAACATGTAGAACTTGGGTACTTCAACAGCACAAGGCTTGTGTTTCTATACTGCTGGATCCAGTATTAGGTAAGGTGTGAATGCTGTGTTTGTCCTACAGCACTGCTCCCCCCCCCCCAATTCCAGAGGCTAATGGCTTAAAATAAGGATTTGTACCCTAAGATGCTCATATGCATTGACTGCAAACAAATGGGGAAGGGGGTGGAGAGGGTATTTAGCTGTCTAGTAAATGGCATGATACATATCTGCATATAGTCCTTCCATTTTGTGCAGTAAGAGGATTGAACAGATGCACGAGTTGCGCCACCCGGATGACTGCGTGGTACTAAATGTTAGCTTATCATTCGTCCAAGAAGAGCATGGATTGTGTGTTATGGCACTGGCTGTCTCTCATCTCTGGAATTAGTGGCTTCCGATTAGGGATAGATTTGCTTATAGCACATTGAGTTGCCCATAGCAGATTTAAATATTTAAGTGCCATTTTTTCCATGTAGCAGAGAGCAAAACCTTGGTTAACATGGGGAAAAAATACATTGTGAACTAATGTCTTTCTTAATAATGCTTGTGATGGTTGTTTAACACCAAACAAACAATAGAAGGGTGAGCTGCGACATTCAAAGCATGCCTATCCTTTTTTTGAGTATGTTCAAAGTACCATTTTAATTAGGCTGCAGTCCCAAGAAGCTCAGACAAAGCACAGCAAAATTAAACCATAGTTCACGTAAAAAAAGGTTTCTTGATATCATGCACAAGATTCTTCTGCTAATTCGAGGAATTCCACTTTTTTTTTTATCATTTGGTCATTTTCAAGATCGATGCCGAACTGGAGAAATTTTTTGGGAGGGGGATATTTTTCTGTCTGTGGACGGTAAATGAGTGGTGGTAGGCATTGCACGTAACTAAAATAACAAGTTGATTGTAATTGAGAGCAAGCTTAAGGTACGTATTATAGTTTTGAGGCAAATATATTTCAGCCATTACTATGTCCTTTATCAGTGCGACTACGAATTGTTTTGTTGCCAGATTGGAAAGGTAAGTTCTGTAACAGTAACTCTGGGTGATGTGATGCAATGAGAGATTTCGAGATGTATGGGACATAAATGGGGAGCTCAGAGTTACAATTTTTGGAAAATAAAATTTCCAAACTTTCTCAAAACCTCAGAGCAAAACGATTTTGGAAATAAGCCAACTTTTTTGTATCCGACCTAAGTGGAAACGCAGGAGTGTCTGCCACAGTGAATTTGTTTCGTTGCCAATCTGGCAAAGAAACAAACCATAGTCGCACTGATGAAGGCCATAGTAATGGCTGAAATATATTTGCCTTAAAACTATAATACGTAACTTAAGCGTGCTCTCAACTACCGTCAACTAGTCTGTGGGACAGTATTTCGTCTTCTAGAACTTTAAAAAACAGAAGTTAAATAGAGCGAAGATTTCCCCCTGTAATCGTAATTTCTTTTTCTTGCAATGTTCCTTCTGTCTAGGGTTATTAAATATCATTCTATCCCATTAATATTTGTATTTTAGCTTGAAAATGGAAGAAAATGTTTTGAAAACTAAAATTAGATGGCGTAAAAATTTCCCAAAAATCTTCAGGCACGAGATTCTTTCATTTGTGTATTTCTGAAGATCAATGTATAACTGGAACATTTTTTTTTTTTGCAAATTGGGGTGGCAGCTGGGGTGGGGTGGTACTTTTCTGTCTAACGACGGAATTCTGACATTAGAAAGGAAAGTTGGAAGGAGTAAATTCCGTAATCGTAATTTTTTGCTTATGTTTCTTCAATGCCCAGTATTGTTAAATATCATTTTATTCGATAAATATTTGTGTTTCAGCTTGGAAATGGAGGAAAAATTTCCGGTAACAGATGTCGGACAGAATGAAGATTTCGCACATAATCGTAATTTTCTCTCCTCGTGATGTTCCTTCTCAGTAATTAGACATCAGTAATTTTATATTGTGAATACAGTAATGTGCTCCAGTTTAATATTTACATAAACTTCAATGAACAATTCTGTCTTGTTCATATTGCATTATATTTACACTCTCCTCACATTCTGATTTTTCATCCCATTGAAAAGTTCATCTTTTTTTTCTTTGTCAGTGTTGTGTGTGTAATATTGCTCACAGTGCTTGTTAAACCCCAAACAAGTTAGTAAAATCATGCAATGCATTGATTTTGGTATTTTTCAACATACCAGAAATCATTACTCAAGTTATGAGGATAATGGCTGTGGAATAAATCTCGCTCCTGTGCCCTAACCTTTGACCTCATTTTGATGATATTCACCAGAACCAGTTCAGTTTACCTCTGGAACAACACGTTATGGTTTTGTCATAATCGAAGTATTTTTACATAAGTTACGCGCAAGCTCTGTGAAATAGATCCTATTTCGATGTCCTGACCTTTGACCCCATTTTGCCCATTTTCAATAGGGTTCGTCCCCCAGTTGTCCCTTACCACATACTAAAATTCCATCAAAATCGAACTAAATCAAACTATTTTTTACGCGAGTTATCGTGCTGACAGACCGACAGATGGACAAAGCTGGAGCATGTACGTTTCAACCTACGGTTGGAAAGCGTAATAAAAGGGTGAGTTGTGATATTCCGAGCACTCCTGTATTTTAGAGTGTTCAAAGTACCATATTTTAATTGGCTACTGTTTTTTTTTTGGTAGCCTTTCCTATATGTACACGTTTGCTGTTACATTGTTCATAGTATGTTTGGCTTTAAATATTTTATTATGAACAATTGTCTAATGCTTGCAAAGCACAAAAAGTTTGTTCAGTGAACTTCAGTTGGTTGGAACATGCACTCAGTACTAGTCAATTGTCAACCATTTGCTTTCGAACTGCTATGATGCCTGCCACGATTTATGGAGGGAAGACATATTTAACTTTTTTTTTTTTTTTAATTTTAGGTTAGTGGAATATCGAGGGGCAAATATGTGTTTATAAAAAAGACCACTAGTGCCTGCGTATATCCTGATTTACTTGATTGCATTTTTGCCCATTTGGTCTCTAAACCTCTCCTTTGCAGCCTGGTTGGAATGACTGAAAATGCCATAGAATTGGCAACAACTACTAAATAAAAGAGAGAAATATCAGCTGTGCACAAAACTTGAAATTGCATTTTGAAAGGTATTCTCACATGTTGACACAAAAATTTAGGTCAGAACCTCAGTTAAAATAAAGTAAAAAGTTACTCCAGTGCATTGTGATAATTTTGCAGTTGCAAGTTAAATTTTTATCTGTGCATACAGTCTTAACGATGGTGATGGTTGCACTACTAATGCAGCAGTTGCACTGGCTTTTTTAAAGTTTTCATTGCCAAATTCAATTGTTTTTCGCTGAATGTAATTTGTAGTTTCCATAGAAACAGTGTTGTAATAGGTCTTCAGCGATTGCGTCACTTTTTACACTTAATCACTTTGTCTTGTATGTGCAATGTAAACAATGGAAAAACTAACATTCGAATTTCGTTTTTCAAATACTGAATCAAATAAAAATTAAAGATTGTTTTTGCTTGGATGCCATTAAAAATCAATATTTTTGTCAAAACTTTTTTATCAATTGGCAAAACAATTTTTTTCTGCAAATTGCACAGAATGTAATCAGCTCGGCCCCTGCGAACGATAGTTATGTATCAATTGCATTTTAATCATTGCAAGTGTGAAATAGTGCCAAATATCTTATTTATAGCAATAGAAGTTCGACAAATCATTTAAGTATAAAAAAGCAACTTTAAAACTCGCATAAGTTTCTTAAGAAAATTTAAGGGCATTTTCAACTGATAACTTCAGTCTTCGTCAGCCTTGTTGATAGATGAAAAGAAATTATGTATATGATATGGATCTGGCAACCACTGCCATTGTCATCGTTTCCATCTATCAAGGCTGATGAGGACTGAAGTTATCAGTTGAAAGCTTCCTTAAATTAAATTTTATCACATAATTTTAAGCGTGTTTTAAAGTTTTTATACTTATTAACAGTTATGTGTTGATGTCCATTTTTAATCATGTTATTTCAAAGTTATGCAACAAATTATTTGCATAATAAAGTAGCCTTTGATGTATTCCATATATTTAATCAATACTTTAAATGTCAATAGAATTTCTTTGCTTCCACCAATTAAAAAACATTGTAGTAAAGGAATATTTATGAAATCACATTATTATAAAAAACACTTGGGTTGTATTTGATGAGTCATATTTAAAACCTTAGAGGACAAAATGAATGATTAAATCTTTATTGAATACCATTAATTCCATGCAATTTATTATGACAGTATTGGTCTTCCGATTAAGAATGCTTTTTAAGTAGTTCCAGACTTTGCATATATCGTCACAATTTGTTTACATAACCTTCATATCCAGTATGAAACAGCAATTCTTAATTTTATTGCTACTTTTATACTAAACAAATCCATACAGAAGGTAATGCACATTTATTTTATATGCAAGATTTATGCATCATAATTCAATGCAGAATCTTAATGAACTGCACTTTTTATTGGGTTGAAGTTTTCCAGGAGCTTTCATTCAGATTGGCTGGTTTTACTTTTGCAAATAGCAGGAAACGTGACAACTTTTCCCACTCGGTTCAACAAATCTCTTGACATGTGTGACAACTTTTCCCACTTGGTACAACAAATCTCTTTGACTTCTCAAAGGGACCTAAATTTTTTCTTCTGCACGCATGTCCAAACAAATATTCCATTAGCCTATCAGCCAATTTTTCTTCCGATTTGACCTCTCAGATTTTGCTTTAGAGCTCTCAGATTTCAATCTGACACATCAGTCTTACGAACTTATAATTTCACAGAAAAAAGATGGAAATTAGCTTTGCAGAAAAAAGAAAAATAGCTCCGGACAGTTAAAAATAGTTGTAGTACTATTATTTAGCAGTTTTACTTCATATAAAATACATCAGACCTGTTTGTAATCTGGGTGTAGCCCGGAATTCCACGTTTTTGTCACATTCCAAACCCGTAAATCCGGGTTTTTAAGATTTGGAAGAATTTGAGATGCTTCAGACATTTCGTTTCTAAAAATGCTACGAAATAATAACTAAAATCCATTTTCTTTGGGAATTGCAGTGTTTAAATAAAAACACTGTATGCCCATGTCGATGGTGATGTAGACAATTTGTGACACCTTAGGTGTTTTGTTATCAAACAAACTCAAGATAACAGCCTGCTGAAAGGAAGGCTTTTTTTCAATATATTGGAAATTGCATCTAAATCAAATAATTTGATTATAGTGATTCGGTTAATCCAATGAGCTACTTTTAGAAATTGAATGGAATCCACTGTAGGCTTCAAGTAAAATTGATCCACATAAACTGCTTCAATTAACATAATATGAAGTGTGAAATTTGATTTCAAAGATGCAACGCTGAAGGATTTTGCACAGTGAAAGAAAATTGGGCACAAGAAAAGATGCGAAGTTAAACTGCACAAGCACTAGGGCCTATTTGTTGTGTAGTTAGTTTATATGTGTGTAATATAAATATTTGTAATATGTTTTATATGTATATTGGCACTGAGCTGAAAGTTTCAGGGTTTCTTGTGTCACCTCACAATCACCGCTGTACATTAAAACGTCGTTAAATTATCTACATCTAGGCATATTAAAAAAAATCTGCATAAAATCAAGCATACGAGTATGAGCAGGTTTTATGTAAAGCTAGTGGAACAATGCACGCAAAGTCAGAACTACTTGAAATGTGCAACTGTTCTTGATTAGTAGACAACTATATCGCAGACTAGAAACTCTTATAGCTGAGCATAAAGCAGCTATAAAAAATTGCTCCAACAAGACTGGATTAGATAGGCATGTTAGAGAAACTGGGCACAGCATGGATTGGAATTCCCTTTAAGTAATCAGTTTCCAAAGCAATTTCCAAAAAGAAAACTGAAAGAAGGAATAGAGATTGAGAAAAATCAAAATTACATCATCAATGACTGCAAAGGATTTTCCCTGCCTAACATCTGGCAGGATTTGTTGAAAAATAACCTAAACCGTCAAGGTTAACCGTAACCGTCAAGGTAAACCGTAACCATGATAGTGACTAGCAAAAAGTGACAACAACAAGAGAGCCTGAAGAAGAAGAGTTTTCTCCGAAAATTTGCTATAAATGAAAAAATTTCCTAGTAAATTCCCATAAGTTGCTTTAGATTATTAACTATAATGTTTTGTGAAAATATGGATCTGCATTTGCTGCTGTGGACTTTGAACTTAACTAGAGGATTGCTCATATCAGGTCAGACTAGGGGAAACATGCCTTTGCAGGATATGTATAGCTTCACTTGCAAATGAAAAGGTTAAGTATATCTATCTGACCTCTGGTGTCCTGAGAGGAGCAGTGTCCATGCCCTCCAGTGCTCAGCAGCAGTAGATTGTTTCATTTTTTCTCTCTGCTGTAACAGGTAGTGTTTAATTGCGTGGAACAAGTGCAGTAGTTTCCCCAAGATTCTGGTGTGTATTTTGCCAGTTGATTCGTAGTTGATCACAGGTGTGACTTTTTACCAGTTGTGGTATGAATATGTGGTTTGTAAGCGAATATTTAGAATTAGTTTTTGAATTTTTATTACTTAAGATGTTGAATTGTAGACTTGAATATTGTGAGCTATAACATTTAATTAGTATTTTGTGTTGTATACTTTTGCTGCTTATCACTGGTAGAAGGAGAAAGAGGTAAAACTAGTATTTTCTGATTGTTTCACCATATTTTAGTTTGATTTTTTTTAATTCACTGCAGCATGTGTTAATTTACCACTGCATATAAAAGTTGCAAAATTTTTTCTTTGTTATACATATTAATATAATTTTGTTTTAAAAAGCATGGGTTACATTTGCTATGAAATTGTAAATGTTCCTGAGATGTTTGTTAAAAGCTTGTACTGTTTAGATTTTCATGTATGTCAAGTTTTGTGAAAAAGAAAGTACTTAAAAGGGTAAAGATGTCATCACTGCAAACACACAATACACTATCCTTTTGGTTTTGAGAAAAATGGCCCTTTTTGATCAGTTAATCAGCATTCATTGTTTTGGACATCAAATAAATCAAACAAAGTCAAGAGAATGAAAAGTTTTCATGCATCCTACCAGCAAATGCTTTACCTTTGATTTTTTTAAATGACTACTTTGTTCTGCAATAGATTTAAAGCTGGTATGTAGAACGTTGGAATTTTTGAAATAGCTTGTTATGCAGGTTGAATGCATATATACATCACTAAGCTATTCTTCGAGATTCAGAGGTTAGCTCCACAAAACAATACAAGTTACCAGATAAATTTCTGACTGTTGCCCTATCAAACTTCACCATTTACAGCGATCTTGACACAACTCTGGCTTTACTGACATCCATCACATGATCTAAACAACACCTTCTATACTTCACTCATAATTTTTTTCTTATGCTGACACTCCTGAATCGGATTCTCCCATGACTTCCTTGGTTGGCTCTTTCTCTGCCTTTCCTTCCTGCCACTTGGGTTAAAATTTTTTCTTAGTAAGCATCTCATCACCCATTCATTTCAACATGGCCAAACCACCGAAGAATATTGGTCTCCACCTTGCTAAACACATTTTGCTTCACATTACACAACTGCAAAACATCTTCATTCCTCCCATGATCAGAATGTGTCTTGCCACGAACTCTTCGTAAGTAACGTATTTCTCCAGCACACAAACGACTCCTATGTTTAGTTTAGTACCCAGGTTTTACTGCCATTCATTAGAGTAGGAACAATTACACATTCATACACACCTATGTGGGGGGACTCTTGAGAACCCATCATTCCTATGAAAACCTTCCAATGCAGCCATGGCTTTCAATGAAGAATTCACTTGCCTACTAAGTTTACCATCCAGTTTGCTCTCTCTGTCAAACATGTTTCCTAAATATACAAATTCATTCACCTGGTCAATCACTGTGCCATTTAGACATATATTACATTCAGTACTACCAGTTCCTCTTTCAAAAACCATAACTTTGGTTTTTCCCTTATTTATACTCAGTTTGAATTTCATGCAAACTTTGTACATCTGAGACAACACTCTGCAATTCACTTTTGCTCTCTGCCAACAGGACAGTGTCATCAGCATACAGCAATCTGTACACACGGATGTCACCAAGACATAAACCAGTGTTATCTATTGTGGCATCACGCGTGCACACATCCATAAATATATTGGAACAGCCAAGGTGACAATACATAACCTTGTCCGACTCCACCAATAGAAAACCATTTTGATAAAACACCATTCACTTGTCGTACACAAGCTTTTTTGGAAATGAACTGGAGTGAAATTGGGGTTTAGAGTTCTAACCTTGAAGAAAGTTCCTAAACTTTTGTCAGATGCATGTTTCTAGTGTGGACAACAGCTCAGATTTCCATATAAGCATTAACCTAAGTGAAATCGTTAGCTTATTGCTGATTGATTTAAATATGGAAGCAAAAAAGGTTTAGCTTCTGAGTGAAGAAATGATTAGAGATTACTTTACTTTGGCTGACACTTTTGGTTGTTGCAGGTTTTTTTTTTTTTTTTTTTAAGTCTGCCACACAAAACTCACAGGAGTTAAAAACCATTTTCAGGGTAAACAGATGTCCCAAAATCAAATTAATTGTGAAATTTACACCATAAGGTGATGAAACAAAGAAAAAAATGAAAGGTATAAAAACAAATTAAATAAATATAATTAAGCAAGATATTTTAGTGTTCTCCTTGGATATTTTCTGCAGTTGGGTGGCAAGGAATTTTCAGGATACTTTCAATGACCCCTCCCGAATTGAAAAAAAAAGTTTTGCTTCACATTATTATACTTATTAAGCATCTTTAGCAGTGTGGTAAGCATTAATGTAGCATAACATGAATTGATGAACATTAAAAATTTTTTTAAAAATGATAAAAATCAGTACTTACTAATAAATTTATTTGCATTTTTGAACTTCACTTTTAGTTGGTAAAGTTCGATGAACACTTACTTCACTTTTAGTTGGTAAAGTTCGATGAACACTTACCGCACGTGGGGCTTGGCTTTCAATTCATATTTTCGTTATGTGGATGCGGCACGGGGTTGTTGTTTTTTTTTTCCATTTGGCCACGGTTCACTTCTTTTTTTTTTTTTTCCGTTGGAATTATTTTGCTTCATCACCAAATGAGTTTTTCCTTTGCTGCATCCTCATTTACTTCAATATTTATTCTTAACCCGAGTACTTTCGGTACTACTACTATACCGTCTTCGAGGGGACATTTTGCTCCAACTAGCACGGACCGTGTCAGCTGGGCATTTCGGTGGTTCTCGCGGGCTGCTTCTGTCATCTATCGCTTCTTCTTGGGCGTTGTGGCGCCATCTCTTGTTGGTCAGTGATCTCCTTTTTCGAACTTTTTCTTTTTTTTGCTCAATTTTAATTAAATTTCTCCAGCTGTTTCTCAAATTATTAGGGTCATTGTGGTTGCAAACTTTTGTCCTATTTTTTTCAATCATAACCGACTCTGCTATTCTGAGGTGTTTTTCGGATTTACAGCTTTTAATGATTTTTATATTTTCGAATTTTGGATATTTTTGGTTATCCAGACAGTATTGAATCAGTGCTGTTTTTCTTCTTTTTCTGCCAGTTTTTTACGTGTTGTTTTAATCTGTGTTTAAGCTTATTTTTGGTACTTCCTATATAAGCCATTGGAGGATTTTCAGTAATAGGAATTGAATAAATACCTGCTTTTTCTAACATTCTTATTTTATCATTATTTTTTGTTACTATATTTTTGATGGTATTTACTTTTCCTCCAATTTGAATGTTATGCTTTTTACAAATATTATTAATTTCATTGGTAGTGCCTTTAATGTAAGGAAAACCATTTAAATATTTGATTTCTTTTTTATTTACTACAGCATTATTTTTTTTTATTTTCTTTATTACTTCTGTGTCCCATTTTTTTATTATCATTAAAAGCTGTAAATCCGAAAAACACCTCAGAATAGCAGAGTCGGTAATGATTGAAAAAAATAGGACAAAAGTTTGCAACCACAATGACCCTAATAATTTGAGAAACAGCTGGAGAAATTTAATTAAAATTGAGCAAAAAAAAAGAAAAAGTTCGAAAAAGGAGATCACTGACCAACAAGAGATGGCGCCACAACGCCCAAGAAGAAGCGATAGCAGATGACAGAAGCAGCCCGCGAGAACCACCGAAATGCCCAGCTGACACGGTCCGTGCTAGTTGGAGCAAAATGTCCCCTCGAAGACGGTATAGTAGTAGTACCGAAAGTACTCGGGTTAAGAATAAATATTGAAGTAAATGAGGATGCAGCAAAGGAAAAACTCATTTGGTGATGAAGCAAAATAATTCCAACGGAAAAAAAAAAGTGAACCGTGGCCAAATGGAAAAAAAAACAACAACCCCGTGCCGCATCCACATAACGAAAATATGAATTGAAAGCCAAGCCCCACGTGCGGTAAGTGTTCATCGAACTTTACCAACTAAAAGTGAAGTTCAAAAATGCAAATGCATTAATGCACGTTAAAATATAACCTCCAATATCGGAAGTAAATTGAAACTAATAAATTTATATTCACAGATTTCTGCCAATTTTTATCGATTTTATGGTGTGTGTGGGAATAAGTTTTCCACAAACTAAATTTAGCTGGGCTAGTAAAAAGGCTTTAAGAAGACTCATATTTAAATATTACTTTTAAAAAAAAAATTTGCATTTGGTTAACGTTAAATTTCTCAACGTCTTCTTTAGAATGTTTTTCTGATGTTCACGTTCTGTAACCATTCTAGCAGTAATATTCATACATGATATTCTTCCGCGGATTTGCCAAATTCTGTTTTTTTTTTTTTTTTTTTTTTTTTTTTGGTCGTTATTTGGGTCATTCTCGATCGTTGCAAAACTGAAGAAAATTGGGGGCGGGGGGGGTCGTTTTCCATCTAGGGATGGTACTTGTTACTTCGTGCTTCAAAACTTTCGAAAACGGAAGTTAAATGGAGTGCAAATTTTCCCTGTAATGGTAATTTTCCCCCGCGATGTTGCTTTTGTCTAGTATTATTGTTGAATATAATTTTATTGCATAAATGTTTGCATTTCACCTTGACACTGTAGGCAATTTGCAAAAAGTGAAGCTTGATGGCGCAAAAATTCCCCTGTGATCTTCTGGTACGAGATTGTTCTGCAGATTCGAGGAATTCCGCCTTTTCTGTTATCATTTGGGTCATTCGCGAAATCGATACACAACTGAACAGAAATTTTTTAGGGTTAAGAAAAACAGGGAAAGGGTTCCATCGGAAGATGGAATTTCATCTTTTGAAAACAGAAGCTATGCAAAGTGAAGATTTCTTCCGTAATTGTAATTCTTTTCTAGTGATTGCCCAGCATTTTTGGCAGATATAATTTTATTTCATAAATATTTGCATTTCAGCTTGAAAAGGGGTGGGGGAAAGAAATGTTCTCATAGTTGCCGGGTTTTGTGAAAGCTACGGCAAAACAATCCCTTTTCTCCACTTATCTCAGAAGTATCAACCATAAACCTGTCACTAGAGAGCTGTTCTCCCTTCTAGTTCTTTATTTTCTGTTCCATGACCTAAGAAATGATGGGGAGGAGGTCTAGTCCCCTGACACAGACATCATTGCACTGAGCCAAAATAAGTGTCTAAAACATTTTTCTTTTAGTTCATTGCCTTTGTCACAACACCTAGAAGAAAATCAATCAGGATTGATTAGTGTCAGTCAGCCCTCTAAATGACCAATTTGAAGATCAGAGCTAAGGGGGAAAGCAGCACTTTCTGATGTACTGGTTCACTTGTCAGCATTCAAATTACCCAGTGATCTGCTGGCCATTGGCCAGTAAAACTTCCACCAGACAACTAAACTGAACTATTGATTTTACTGGCCCAGATGGTTCCTTGGATATGTACACCCTACTGAGCAGTTACTGACACCAGACTTTGTTTCTGCCCCAAGAAAACACTAATAGAGGATGTCAGTTAGATGTGTGAAGATAATTTTTGTATAAATTCATTGGAAAGTAGAAAGGATAAACAGTAAGACTAAAATAAAGAAAAAGAAGCTAAACCCCAAAGTTGTATAAAAAAAGTATCTGTGTATACAACCAATGAAACAGAAAACTTGCTGCAAACATGCGGACCAAGATAAAAACAGAATAAGATAATTTAAAGAAAAATTAATAAAACAATAGATAATTATTTGAACACTGCAGATTCTAATGAGGATAAAATAAGTACATTACAACTGAATGTGCTACAATGTGTATGAAATGGATCTTTATGGAAAAAATATTAAAATATTGGACTATTAACCTCATAAAAGCAAAAGACTAATTAAGGAATATTTTTATATCCAGAAAAACAGTTCCATTAATGAACCTTCAGAAATTATGAATGGCATTTTCAAGAACTTAATTGAAAAAAGTAGACTTACAAAGTACATAAGAATTTAATTTAATAACTGGTCAAGTCCTGCAAGAAGAACCTGGCAATAAAATTTAAATTCTTCCTTTGTAAACCGAAACTTTTGATAGAGTTCCTATTCACTGAGAACAGACCTTGATAAATTCTAGAGGCCAGAAACTTCTGTAAAAGCAAAAGAACTCTGAAGATGTGGAAAAAATAAGTGAACGTTCTTCAAGTCAAAATAGAATTAAGGATATTAATCTGAGTAAGTGCTTTAATTACAGTAAATAAATTTTTTTAATGTACATGAAAAAAACTCTGCAAAATCTGCTAATGATTTGGAAACTATCCACTGCATATGTCTACATTCTGCTAAACCCTAAACAATAAAACTAAAAAAAGGGAATTTTTGTACCCTTGAAATCTCCTTATTCCCTTCTCACTTAAAAACAGACTGAGAATGTGCTCTTTGCTATATCACAAATCTATTGGAATCTCTTGAAATTGAGCGTGTAGTGTTCAGATGGCTGTGTATTGTGTGTAAAATTAATCTTAATGCTAGTTACAGATATTTTGCTGTGCTTATGTTCTGAAGTGTACTGATTTGTGGGTTCTGTTTTCTAAATAGTTAAAAGAATTCAAAATAATCGGGCGACGGTTGCCCTCTGAGAAGAATAAATACCCGCCCCTGTACCGCATGAGGATATTTGCTCCGGATAAGGTGACTGCAAAGTCCAGGTTCTGGTACTTTACCAAGAAACTAAAGAAGGTGAAGAAAACCCATGGTGAAATTGTCTGCCTTTCACAGGTAAGTTTTCTGTTTGGCATTATGGAACTTATTGTAAATTCCTTATTGTATTTCTGAGCATTTTTTTAATCTTGTGTTTTGTGATTGCTGTTAGCAAAACTGAAATTATCAGGCCCTTAGCATTTTTTCTTCCAGGTAAAGATTTTTATTCTTTGGTCATTCCATGGTGATTTACCCAGGTGTTGTGCTGCTTGATTTTATAAAAATTTGAAACTGCTCATTTATTTGTGTAGTTGAATAATGGTCAAAAATAACAATTTTTCCCTCCCCCACCTCTGTAAGTTACTTCAAAGATGGCGGCCGTCACAATTGTTAGCATATTGAAGCCTTTCCAATATTTCTGATATCTCCTGAACCAATACAGATATTGGAATGATTCAAAAAGGTTTTGTTAAGCATAAAATGAGAATAATTCTGTAACACTAAGAAAATGTTCAGAAATCAGTCACATTCTTTACTTTAAAAGTCCTTTAGACAGTGATGATCGGATGCTGATTTTGTCTTACTTTGTGATTTTTTATGAAACACAGGAAACATACACAAAGTTGCAATTCATACTGTAGAAATCTTTTCCCTAGGAAAAAAACACAAAAAAGATGACACCATATTTTCGGGTGTGATAAGCACGTCTTTTGAATCCGTTCCGAAGCAAATTAAATTTATCAAAGCTGTTTAAAGTCAATGGAATTGGTATGGAAAACAATAGTATCTGACAGAAGACAAGTTTTTCAATCGAGTTTTTAATCCCTCAGATATTGCTGTAAACGGAATCGTGAGCTTGCAGACTTGTGTGTTAAGAAAAACATGAATTTATATGATAAACATAATAGAGTTTTCAGCTCAGATTTGCTACAAATACATCAGAAGCAGAAATTAACACTAATGCCCCCCCCCGGTGGCCAAACCATTCTTTACCAAACATTAGAAATTATGTGAAAAATGTTTTCCATCAGGTCTTGTATGCGATACAGGAAGAATGTTTCAAATCTGAGTTTTAGAAGCAGAAAAAATGCAGAAAATGCAATTTACCTTTGTGTCCCCTAGCGGGAAGTCTGATTTACTTGAAAAATTTGAACTTATAGGAAAAACATTTCACATCGGAAACACTATCCAACAAAGAAGGAATTTTTCAAATCGGACTACTAGAAGTAGAGATATTGACAAAAATAAGATATACATCTACGCTTCCTGGCAGAAAAACTGGAATATTTTAAGAAGAAAAGGTTTGTCAATTGTGAGTGGCATCAGTCCACGAAATAATTTTTCAATCGATATTTTAGAAGTTCCGATTTTATGGGAAATACATCAGAAGCAAAGATTGACATTTACGCCCCCGGTGGCCAAAGTATTCTTTACCAAAATTTTTAAATTATATGCAAAAGATTTTCCATCAGGAGTTGTATCTGCTGAAGAATTTTTTTTTTTAAATCTGAGTTTTAGAAGAGTTATCGGGAAAAATATTAATTCACTTTTATGCCCACTAGCGGAAAATCTTGCGTAATTTGAAAAAGTAACTATCTAAAATAGTCTTCGACATAAATGGAATTAAAAGATAAAATAATTTGTTCAATCTGATGTTTAGAAGCAAATATGTGGAATAAAACGTATTTTTAAATACGACATCTTGCATTTACGCCCTCTAGCGGCGAAATTGTACATTGTAAAAAAACAATGAAATGAAGGATGATTCACATACACAGTGCGTCAACAAATTTTTAAGACTGGTGCTAGATTTCAGCCTACGGTGGCGCCACCAGTGTAATCGCAAATGCGTTATAAACCGTGACCATCTGCTTGCTTTCTGCCAAAAGTACTGCGCAGTTGTTAAAGTAACTCAAACAAAACGGCCGTTCATTAGAGAAGTAAAATTTTTTTCATGTTGAATTATTAAGATGGAACAAACGGCTGTTGTTAAATTTAAAGCAAAACTTGGTAAAAGTGCCTCGGAAGCGTACCAAAGGATGAAACAAGTTTACGGTGAGTTTTGTTTAAGTAGACCAAATGTTTTCCTGTGGCACAAACGTTTTTTAGACGGAAGACAGACGCTAGAAGATGATAAAAGCATACCGGAAGACCAAGTTCATCTAGGACACCTGAGATTATTGAAAAAGTGCATGATTTCCTTCCTTTTGTTTTGCCCTCTGGAGTTGAAAGGAAACTTGAAAATCATTATGTGGCACAAACGTTTTTTAGACGGAAGACAGACGCTAGAAGATGATAAGACAGACGCTAGAAGATAACAAAAACAACCTCAACATCCATGGACTTCAATGAACATCAAGTCAGTTGCTTATCATCAGTAGTGACTCCAAAACAAAGAGACGATGTTGCATGCATCTATGGCTCTAATTGGTAGGTTGGACGTGTATGCGACACAGTGGATTTGGAATCTTACATTCTAGATTTTTATAGTCCTGGACCTGCCCTGTTTTTTGTGCCTAACAATGACGACAAGACATCAAAGTGCATACCAAACAGCAAAATCCTGAAGATCTTGACACCATTTGAGTTCTATACTTCAGGTTCGCAGATTCTGTGAATTTAAAATTAATATTTTAAATTGCTAACTGCAGTAGCAATTTAAAATATTAATTTCACTTTAAACAAAATACAGAATTCTTGCTTTACCTTGAGATATCAAAAAAAAAAAGTTACTAAGAAATAGGGAAATAACGTTTTAAGCGCGATTAAATATGCCATGAAAGCAATTTTACAGATCTCGGAAATGGCTCAAGATTCCACCAGGAACAGATTAAATATTGATTTTGAAATTAGGTTTTGCTTTAAAAATAGGTAAGGAAGCCAAAATGGTTGCTGTATGTATTGAAGGACAGGAAAAGCATGCACTTCATTAGAAAAAAAATCTTTAATACGAAGTTGCTCTTTTTTAATATTAATGAAAATAGTAAAAACAAGGAACAAAAACAAAAAAAAAAAAAGAATATAATCAGAAAGAAAAGTTTGTGTGAGAGTGAGTGAAGGGGGAGTATAGCTTGATCAGAAAAATTTTAAATTCTGAAATTTGCCAAACATTTTCATTCCTGTAAACATGCTACAGATTTTTAGATTATATTTATTACTGCATTTAATTGTACACTGGATATTAGTGTGCTTTATTAATAATTAAGCAATTATGTATTTACATAATGTCTAAATATATAAAAGGTACAGTGCAGTGATATGTGTATACAGCATAATATCACTGCACTGTACAATGCCGTCAAAGTTTAGCAAGTTCTTCAATTGAATTGTTTCTTTTTTAACATAAACGTTTTTGATGTGCTCGTCATCCACCTGTGGCTTTTTCTTTTGCCGAGTTTTATCCATTTTTCAACAAACCTGCTAGTTTAGAATTGGTCAGTTTAATTCAGACTTCTAAGCCAATAACAGTCAGTGTTCTGACTCTCCTTCAGAAGAGAATACCTTGCGCTCATCTGAATGCCAGAAATGTAAATTTCTAAAAAATACCTGTAAGTACTGTCTAGACAAGTGTTTTCTCGTCTCGAGTGGTTGCAAGTAGTCGCATAACCTTTCGCATACGCTCGCGGACCATGAAATTTGCGCACCAACAAGAAAGCATCGGATTAAACTGAAATTTTATGGACTTAATGATTACGCATGAATGATACACATATTGACAAAAGCAGAGCTGCAGGACAATTATAGGGATCTGTGGCTCGCAGTCCAGTAGTCTTCAATAGCGCATCGCACTGCCTCGCGCAGCGAACATACTGCAATACGGTCCGGCATAAAGGCAAACAGACGCCTGATGTCATTCTGCAGACTGGCCCACACATTGGACGATTTGCTCCAATTCCCGGATAGTGTGGCACGGCGGCAGTGGGGTTTCAACTAGTCCCACACATGTTCGATAGAGGGCATGTCCGGGGAGCGGGCAGGCCACGGAAGTATCTGGACATGACGTAGACAGTTCTTGGCAACCTGAGCTGTGTGCGAGAGGGCATTATCCCGCTGATATAGGGCACCTGGAATCCTGGCCAGGAGTGGGAGCACATGGGGCCGTAGGAGCTCATCCACATACCGCTGGCACGTCAATGATCCACGCACCACTACTAAAGCTGATTGGCTATTGTAGGCAATGGCTCCCTAGACCACGATTCCTGCAGTCGGAGAAGGTGTGGCGCTTGTGCCGTTGACCTGGGGACCTCCACACTCGGACACAATGGTTTATCTGTCCCCAAAACGAAGCGGCGCTCATCGTTAAACAGTGCACGTCGCTCTGGCCTGGCACCACTGCAAATGGAGCCGACGATGTTCCGGTGCTATTGGCAGCACACATAAGGGGCACTGGGATTGCAGATTCGCTTCCGCAACGCGTCTGGTAATAGTTAGTGGGCACACAGAAGATGCTATGTCTGCCTGTATAGTGGACAGGGTCCCCGCAGTATCTGTTCGTGCCTGGCACACGATCCGTCGATCCTCTCTACCAGTGGTGCTTCTGGTCCGTCCGGAGCCATTCCACCGTGTCTCAGTGCCGTCACGTGTCCACTGCTCCCAACACAGTCGGATGGTATGGTCAGAACGATCCACATGCTATACGGTGCACCGACCACCCTGGGGGATCGGGCCTCTTTCGAAGTCTTGTAAGTTGTGTAAATCAATGTCTCTGGCGTCTACTCAGCATTCTTGTCACTCTGTACTCTTGCCTGCGTCGGCCGGTGCTTTTCGCTTTCATGGGGCATCGGCTACACGGCAGTTTATAAGGCTGCCGGTTCGTCCTTGCAGGGTGTGTAGTCATGCGCAATCGCACCAAACTTGGATCATTTGCGTACCAGCACTCTAGCTATTTGCAAAGTTTCGTGGTTGTAGCACAATTCCTTCTAGGTACGCAAATTTCATTGTCTGTTAGTGTAATGCTGTAGTTTTCAAGTATACATATCATAGTGAAAGTAGTAGCATGAAAACTGGAAAACACCATAGCTATCACATATATCTTCAGTCAGTACTTGAGAACTCAATGTAGTTTGTAAGAAAAATTTATGAAAACTGAAGAAATTCAATTACTAGCTACTGTATTAATAGCATGACTAGTTCGTTTCCTGAAATGTTTAGTAGTTGAGCTTGGTTTTCAATTAAATTTTTGATATTCATGTGTTAATTTTAGCATAACATTTTGATGTTATGCACTCTGTTAATCAGCAAGATTTTGTTATAAATTCTTGTTTTCAAAAGAGTGCAAAATCATTTATTTGGCTGAAAGATCCCTGGATTTCCTGCCATAAGAAACTTAGCTACAGATTTTGGCTAACATTTAAAAAAAAAAAAAAGAAAGAAAAAAAAAGCTGGTGTCATTTTCAACTTTTATGAATTTTGAATGGTGAAGTATTTATTATATTGGTGTCACATGTAAGATGATACCCAGAACATAATCAGAAATCTCACTCTGAACATCTACTTTAGCATTGGAATCCCCTGTTATAATTTACTTAGCACCCAACTGGCTCAAAACAACTTTTAGCTCATTCCAGAAATATGAAAGCTGTTTTGAGCCAGTTTGGTACTGAAGAGAAAGTTAGGGGATTCTAATGCTAGATTTAAGAGGTTTAGAATGCCATTTCTGGGTAAGTTTAATGATTTCAGGGTGAATGATAATGATTGAAAGTTTAATTGAACTTGGCATTGAGGATTGATTGTGTGTATCTAATACATCTTTCAACCATAAGTATAACCACACATTTATTCAGGAGAAACATGCTCTGGGGCAAAAGAGTAATATATTTTGTTGTTTATGAACAGCGTCCAAAACACTTAGTTGTTGACATACGTGTGGTATTCTGAAAATATTCAGTTACTTACTGATTGAAGTTGTAAGTTAAGGAGAGAGATGTAGAAAAGGATTGATGTTTTTTAAGAACTGTGTTGTCACTACACTGTGTAAAGAAATTATAAATACGCAGAAATATTCCTGCTATTTCTTAATTATCTGCTATAGAATGATCGTTTCAACACAAAAAAATATTTCATTTAAAATTTCTATTATAGAATGTTAGGCAGTTATAGTGTTTCAAGATGTTTATTACATCATTAAACTTAAGTAAACGTGAAGCTAACAAACACATTTTGCTGTAAAGAAATTATAAATACACATCAGGTATTGCAAAGCAGAAAATATTTTTTCCTGAATTAATAATTAAGGGCACTTCACAGTGATATATTGCAATTCTCTTGATGAAAAATATTGCTTGTTTTTTTTCATATATACAAGCCTGCCAAGTAATGACCAGACATTTTCTATAAGGTTTAGGTCTTGGCTCCAAGACGGCTAGTCCATTACAGCTATTTTTTGTCTTTTGTAAAGAACGAGCTTATGCTATCAGTTTGTCCGTCCGTCTGTAGACAAAATTTCTGCAACTAATAGTCCGATTTGAAAAATTCTTTTTGCATTAGAGAAGCTTGAAATGTGCGAATGATCCTTTATTTCGTTTTTTTAAAACAATGCAAAATTTCGCCGCTAGAGGGTGTAAATGCAGATATCAAATTCAAAACACATTCTAATCCATATATTTGCTTCTAAACATCGAATTAAAAAAAAAAATTACTTTTCGATTTCATTCAAGTCTAGGATTATTTTAGGCATAGTCATTTTTCCAAGTTACATCTATATTCTTTGCTAGGGGGCGTAAAAGTAAAGTGCTTTTCCCCAGATATCTCTGCTTCTAAAACTCTGATTTGAAAAATGTTTCCTTCAGCAGATACAGCTCGCGATGGGAAATAATTTGCATATAATTTCTAATTTTTGGTATAAAATGGTTTGGCCACCAGGGAGCGTAAGTGTTGATTCTGCTTCTAAAATCTCGATTGAGAAAATTCGTTTGTAGACCGATACTACTCGCGTAGATAAAGCTTTACGGAATATTTTCTTAAAATAATGCATGGTTTCTCTGCCAGGGGGCATAGATGTACATCTTGTTTTTGTCTATCTCTGCTTCTAATGATCCAATTTGAAAAATTTCTTTGTTGGGCAGAGTTTCCGGTGCAACATGTTTCTAATATAATTTCAAAATTTTCAAATAATTCATTGACTTTCCACTAGGGGAGTAAAGGTAAATTGCACCTTCCCCGATATTTCTGCTTTTAAAAACTCTTTGAAAAATTCTTCCAGCACCGGACACAGCTCCTGGTGGGAATTTTTTTTATTGTAATTTCTAATTTGTTATAAAATATGGTTTGGCCACCAGAGGGTGTAAGCGTTAAATGTCTGCTTTCTAGGTATTTGTAGCAAAATCTCAGCTTCTAAAAGCCCGATTGAAAAAAATTATTTCGTGGACCGATACCACACCTGTTGATAAACATTTGAGAATATTTTCATCTTAAAATAATGCATGGTTTCTCCACCAGAGGGCGTAGATGTCTGTCTTATTTCTGTCAGTATCTCTGCCTCTAAAAGTCAAATTTGAAAAATTCCTTCTTTTATAGATAGCGTATCTGGTGTAAAGTGTTTCTCATATAAGTTCAAAATTTTCAAGTAATGCATATACTTTCCGCTAGGGGGCATAAAGTAAATTGCGTTTTCCTCAATATTTCTGCTTCTAAAACTCAGATTTGAAAAATTCATTCTGCACCGGATACAGCTCCAAATAAAAAATTCTCAGCATATAATTTCTAATATTTGATTAAGAATGGTTTGGCCACCAGGAGACGTAAGAGTTAATTTCTGCGTCTGATGTATTTGCAGTAAAATCTGAGCTACTGAAAACTCGATTGAAAAAAAATCTTTCATGGACTGACACTGCTCACTCCGAAAAACCTTTTGAAAATACTTTCTTTTTAAAATAATGCATGTTTTTCTGCGGGGGATGGTAGATGCATATCTTATATTTGTAGATATATCTGCTTCTAAGAGCCTGATTTGAAAAATCCTTTCTTTGTTGGAGAGCATTCTGCTGCGAAATGTTTCTCATATAAATTCAAATTTTTCTTAACGCACAAAGTCTGTCACCAGAGGGCGTAAGTTCGCATTATCTGCATGATTAAAAACCTGATTGAAATTTTTGTTTTCTTCGGTCAGATACTGTTTTCCATACCGGTTCCTGAGTAGCTTTGGTAAATTTAATTAGCCGCAGAACAGATTCAAAAGATGTGCTCATTACACTCAAAAATTCGTTGTCATCTTTCTTGTTTCATTTGTAAACCACTGTTTCGTGGAAGTAGAAGCATGGCAGGGTGCATTATCTTGTTGGAAAATCCTACTGTTTCTACCTAGTAGGGGTCCAAATAAAATTAAATGTTCGTACAGCATACCCTTGTAACTCCTGGATGTCATATGGTGATCAGTAATGGCAGTGTCAGATTTACCGCCATGGTTGAACGTTACCCACACCATCACACCACCTTTTCCCATTTGTCTGCTAAAAAATTCTTTGGGCTTCTTCTGTAAATCATGCCAGTAACATTTATTTCCATTTGAGCCACCCAAATGAAATTTTTTCTCATCTGAGAACACAACACTTTCCCGTTTTTTTTCCAGACCGTGTCACTAAGTTTTTGGCTCTGTCCAGTCTTCTGTGTTTATGTCCACCAGTGAGTAAAGGCTTTGCCTTCATTTCAATGCACGCAGCGCTTTTGTTTTAGGGTTTACACACTTTTTTTAAGCAAAGGTCAAACATTGTTTTGCAGACATATTACTAACAGTTGCTAAATGAAAACAAGTGTTTTTCCCTCTCTTGCATTCAGTGATGGCTTTTGTCCTGTTCTTTTTGTTTTTCTTGGTTAATCCTTATTTTTTGCAACGTTTTGTATGGCTGGCTGGCATTGGCTGCTAAAAAGACCTTCCGATTATCTCGGCAGTTCTCTTTATGATTTGTTTTGACCAAGATAAAATAGCACTTTTCTGACCTCTTCCTCATGTAACTCTGTACCCCTTGGCATGCTAACTCAGAATGTAGAAGGCTGTTCATTTGTAACAAAAGGAATGAGGAGGATCTGTGTAGTATATAAGCAATGTAAGCTACATAAGCAAAATTTGTATATGTTGTTCTTTTACACTGTTTTCTAAATTGTATTTGTAATTGTTTTACAGTGATTCTGAATTGAATTTTCTATTTTTAAAAATTAAGTTTTTTTTTTTTGCCTTATCAATATTTCTAGGGGGTGTTTCAATATTTCTAGTTTTCAATTTGTGTGTGGATAGTTCTAAATGGCCATAGTGTTAACATTATTTTAAGCTCATGAAACTGCTTTTAAAAAATGCATTTTGCTTACTCTTTTCTATGGTGATATTTTCATGGGCCTAATTTGATCAATTTTTCAGTGTAAACAGCGAGTAAATCACTTCTCTGTTTCTGTCACATTTCCTACTGTTAAAAGTTGTGGTTGCATAAGATATGATTTCAAAATGTGTTGTGAAATTGTGTGCTGAATTTTTAATTAGATGTGATTAAGAATTTGTAAAAGGGATATATTTTGCTGTGCATAGTGATGCTTTTTGTTTTAGTTTGTTTCCTGAATCATTTTTTAGTTGAATCGAGATTTATTTAACTTGTTGGTATTCATGTGTTAATTTTAACAGAAAATTGTAATATTGCATTCTGTTAATCAGCAAGATTTTATTATAAATTCTTGTTTTCAAAAGAGTGCAAAATCATTTAGCTGAAAGATCCCTGGGTTTCTTACCATAAGAAACTTAGCTACAGTTTTCAGCTTACATTTAAAAAAAATGCTACCAAATTGAACTCCTAAAAATCGTGTGGTATCAATATTTCTAGGGGGTGTTTCAATATTTCTAGTTTTCAATTTGTGTGTGGATAGTTCTAAATGGCCATAGTGTTAACATTATTTTAAGCTCATGAAACTGCTTTTAAAAAATGCATTTTGCTTACTCTTTTCTATGGTGATATTTTCATGGGCCTAATTTGATCAATTTTTCAGTGTAAACAGCGAGTAAATAACTTCTCTGTTTCTGTCACATTTCCTACTGTTAAAAGTTGTGGTTGCATAAGATATGATTTCAAAATGTGTTCTGAAATTGTGTGCTGAATTTTTAATTAGATGTGATTAAGAATTTGTAAAAGGGATATATTTTGCTGTGCATAGTGATGCTTTTTGTTTTAGTTTGTTTCCTGAATCATTTTATAGTTGAATCGAGATTTATTTAACTTGTTGGTATTCATGTGTTAATTTTAACAAAAAATTGTAATATTGCATTCTGTTAATCAGCAAGATTTTATTATAAATTCTTATTTTCAAAAGAGTGCAAAATCATTTAGCTGAAAGATCCCTGGGTTTCTTACCATAAGAAACTTAGCTACAGTTTTCAGCTTACATTAAAAAAAATGCTACCAAATTGAACTCCTAAAAAATCGTGTGGTAAAGTATACAAGGTGATTCATAAAAAAGTATACAGTTTCCAGATGCTGTAAAACAGTAACAGTTGAAAACACGGACCACAACTGCTAACCGTTAGGTAGATGTACTCATAAAGTTTGTGTCCCGTTACTGAGGGAAGTGACGTAGGAGATAGCGCGCAAGTCACATTACTAGTCAGTCTAAATGACAGCGTCAGCAGTGGCGAAGGTGTTTGTGTTCTTGAATTGAGCAAAACGGAATCTGTAACTGCTGTGCAACGGCATTTTCAATCAAGATTTGGAAAAGGACCTCCAAACAGAAAATCTATCTACGATTGGCATAAAAAATTTGAAACTACGGGCTGTTTGTGCAAACTTAGAAGTCCTGGACGAGACCATGTGTATCGGAAGAAGTCGTCGATAGTGTTTGCACCGCCATTCAACGAAGCCTGGGAAAATCAACGCGGAGGGTGGTGAGTCATGAAGTGCAGATTTCACAGCCCACTGTCAGGAGGATTTTGAAAAAGAAGCTGAAAATGATTCCATACAAGCAGAGCGGAAACAGCGTATTACAGCCACCATCACTGCACTTGATTTAGATATCTTACCTCGTGTTCAGGCGGAAATAGATTACCGGCTCAATGTGTGTCGTGTGACTAAGTAAGGGTGCACACATAGAACATCTGTGACAATCTCTAAAAAAACTTTAAACATTCCCCTACAATTCTGTTACTGGTAACATACAATATCTTATATTGTTTTATAGTGCGTTGAAACTGTATACTTCTTTATGAATCACCCTGTATTTTGATGTCACATGTAAGGTGATTGTAATTAAGCTCCTGTGGTCATACATGCATTCCTGGATCATTTGGTATACAAGGTTTGTCCGGAAAGTAATAAGACCACTTTTCCTGGGCCAATGAGAAGGGCCTGAGGATGGAGTCTCTTGGCGTGACAGGTGGCGGGGTATGTTGGGTAAACGATCAATGTCTCGTCAGTTGGCTCTGAGCTTTTACAGAGTGAGCGTCACGTAGCGGTCAAAATGCAGAAGAGTGTCGAAAAACGACACACGGTAAAGTTTTGTGTTAAACTTGAAAAATCTGTGACCGAGACGCTTGCTATGATACAGAAAGCCTTAGGGAAGGATGCTTTATCAAAAGCACAAGTGTTTCGGTGGCACAAAACTTTCACAGAGGGAAGAGAGAGTGTCGAGGATGAGCCACGCCCAGGGCGCCCTTCAACATCTCACACTTCGGACAATGTGGAAAAGGTGAAAGCAGTTTTGGACTCTGGCCGGAAATATGAAAAAAAGAATAAGATTTGATAAGAAGTGCATTTAAAATAACAACGCAGCCATTCTCATAATATTTTTACCCAGTCTCATGTTAGATTGGTAGCAGAGCACGTGAGACTCACGAAATATATTGTGCATGAAATCATCACGCAAGAATTGCAGATGCGGAAAGTTTGCGCCAAATTGGTTCCTAAGGTTTTGACCGATGAACAGAGGAACAACCGTGTGTCGATTTCTCGTGAGCTTGTGAACCGTGTGAGGAGTGAACCTGGTTTTTTGGAGAAAGCGATAACAGGCGATGAAACGTGGGTCTTTGAGTACGATCCGGAGATGAAAAGACAAGAGCTCAGAGTGGCACACTCCCAAGTCTCCTCGACTAAAGAAGGCTCGAATGTGCAAATCGAAGATGACATCAATGCTCATTGTCTTCTTTGACTGTAAAGGTGTTGTCCACAAGGAGTTCGTACACCACCCGGACAAACTGTCAATGCTGCATTTTACGTGGAAGTGCTTCAACGACTGAAGAAGAGTTGCGCGCGTCCACCCGTAGATCACCAACACAACACTTGGGTTCTTCACCACGATAATGCGCCGAGCCATGCGTCGCTGAGAGTGACAAGAGTTTCTGGCGAAACACAATGTGGCAAAGCTGCCCCCCAACCCTCCTACAGCCCGGACTTGGTCCCGGCTGACTTCTTTTTGTTTCCCTGGCTCAAAGCCAGCCTGAAAGGACATAATTTTGGGACTGTTACAAACGTGCAAACTGCCGCGACGAGTGCTTTGAAAGCAATCCCTGTTCCTGACTTCCAGGCAAGTTACGCGGCGTGGCAGAACCGCTGGCAGCGGTGTTATTGATGTTCAAGGATGTTATTTCGAGGAATTTTAATGTTGTGTAAGTATAACTTTAATTAAATGTCTGTTACTGAATGAGTCATTTTCCCGGACAGACCGTGTATCAGTTGATTGAGTGTTTGCTCTCAGTTCTGAAGTTAGCTGCCTCTGTGGCCAAGTGATCTGAGAGAGGATGGGCTTTGGTGGTGTACTTGCCTTACAATGCTGGTGGACCTTTCCTGAAGATCCAGTGTCCCCAAATTAGGGATGGGTGGGAAAAAGTGTCAATTTGTGGGTAGTTCTAAATGGCTGTCTGTACAGTGGTGAAAATTTCTAAGTTCGTGAAATTTCTTTAAAGAAAATTCTGTTTCACCTCTTTTCTACAGTAATTTAAATTTTTTCATGGAACTGATGTTGTCATTTTTCAAGTGCAGACATTGAATAAACCCCTTACTTCTGTTTGTGTCATGTAGTTTTCCTGATTAAAAATGTGTGCTAAAGTTGTGTGCTGAATTTTTAATTAGATGCAATACAAGGAATTTATTTTGCTGTGAAAATATTATATGATGCTTTCAATAAATTTTTTTCATTCCAAATTAATTTTTGTTTTTCTCTTGAAATTACGAAAGGATTTAGAATTTATGTCTTACTGCAATAAGCTGTGATATACTATCACTCAAGTGAAGTAGGGTGGAAGATTGAAATTTAAAGTTATACTGGGGGTACCAGTGTGAAGGATTATTTTGCTGCTGATCAAATATCAATGTGCTGCTGCTTGTGTCATACTGAATAGTGAATTAAAAGAAGAAAAAATATAAAAGAATGAAACTGAAACACAGTTTCATGTGTCTGTAATCCTTGTTGCAAGAAGTTTTGCTGCTGCAAATCATTGATGAAAGTTTTCATATATATATATATATTGTTTCATTTGTTTGTTTTTATGTAGTGCTGACAATCAATTTAATTAATACTTTTATTTCAGGTTTATGATAAGACTCCAACAAAAGTTAAAAATTTTGGCATATGGCTGCGTTACAACTCGCGCACAGGAACTCACAACATGTATAGGGAGTACAGAGATTTGACAGTTTCATCTGCAGTGACTCAGTGCTGTAAGTATATTTCATCAATTTTATGTTATTAAAAAAAAATTTTCCTCATTGTGTTTTCAAAGTCAATCAGTTTAGCCAGAGCATTTTAGTTTCTTCCAGGAAAGATGTTCATTTATATACATTGTGCCCTTTTCTCTCATGTGGTTTCAAAGTCTATACAATTATGGAATTTTAGGAAAAACTCTTATAAGAAGCAAAAATTAATGTTTACTAAAATTGTTTGGTGTTTTGGAAAAGGTTAATGCTATTTCTTTGCTTTATATTACATCACATTACAAATTTAGGAATGACTTTAAAATTCTGATGAATTAGTTCTGTTTTATATCCATACAGAAGTAAAATTTACTTTTATCTTTTTTATGAAATGTTGGATTTGAAATCTTCAAAACCAAATACTCAGTAAAAGCTTAGCTTGTAGGTATTTTTGTTATTGTGGCAACTGGATTCGGTAGCATGCCTAACATGAGATTCCAGATGTTAAGTTTACCGTAAAGTTCTGATGTTTTGGACTCTGAGGTAAAACTTTCCTTACTCAGCAGTTGCTTTATTTAGCTTTTCTAAAGTTCTCAACTTATTCGCCAAATAATTTTTTTTTTCACCTAAGTTTTATAACAGTAGAAAAAGGAAATCTCAAAAAAAAAAAAAAAAAAAAAATTTCACAAATTGCGAAGAATGCAGTTGGCAGCGTGACCTTATTTTTAGTGGTAAATGGCTTGAGTCTTGTAAGCCAAATTTATTAATTCAGAATTTCTAAAATGATTGTACCTATTCATTTGCTACCAAAATTCAATAACAAGTACAATTACTGCTACCTAACTGCTTTAGTAATAATGTAAACTCCCAGATTCGTCTCTCTGGAATGCTTGATGTCGCACCAACACATTGTTGCGTCATCACTTATCGATCAATTCATGTGTGCTCTCGCAATGCCAAAATTATTGCTTGCTATATATATAATAGCACGAGATCACTTTCAGATGTCAAAGTGATCACATGCTAATTTAAAAACATTGGATTATTAATGACTTGGTTCTGTTTTTTCGATCTACAAAATTCGAATTGAATTAATGTCGCAGTGAGTTGAGTTTTCACACGATCACATTGAGATGTCAAGGTAATCGCATGCTTATTTAAAAGCATTGGATTATGAATGTCACGTTCTATTTATCCGATCTACAAAATTCGAATTAAAATCTTAAAATTGTGGCAAGTTGCACTTGTATATTAATTTAGCTCAATTTGAATATTAATTTGCATGCTTTAATTATTTTTTACTTTTTAATTTAACTAATTTTCTGAGTTTAGTGCTGATTTATATTATACATTTTGCAAAATATCAATCTATCTAAACGCTGTGAACTACAATAAAAACTGAAATCTTGCAATGTCGAAGTGAGCAAGATTGCATCTAAAAGCAGATGTAGCCCCAATAGCACATTGTCGAGAATTTACATAGTTCCGATTTGTAATACCAGATATCGCATTATTTTGTAGAAAACTTCGGTATGAAGCTTCAAATTAAACTTCAGATAGGACAGTCTAAAGCAAGCTGTGAGCAGAATAATGTGCCGGAGAACAAGTAATTTAATGCGAAAAATCAAAGCAAAAGTTATGAAGGTAAGTTTACATGAAACAACTGGACTACATGAAAATTGTTGAACAACAAATATTTTGTGCAGAATATCTATCGTGAGGTCTTTTGAAGAACGGAAATAAATAGCATATAATTTTCGGTTCTAACATGAATGAGTTCTTACTATATAAGTTTTTACTTATACTTCCTTACAAAAAAAAGCCAGCATTTATTTCATACCTGCCAACTTTTATGCATTTTAACTGTTTTTTTATGATTTTACGCATAGATCACCCTTTGAGTGATAGTGATATTTTCACTATCACTCTCTCTTTGGATTTATTAGCTATAATTTAATAGCTCGGCTGTGGGCTAATCCCCCACACTGATGTACTTACCTGATTAATAAGACAAAAAGAAATCAATATCCGGACTAAAGTGTGGGATATGGTGGACCTACCACACTTGAGAAGGACGGTCCACCATGGAATCGACCTGGACTTTCTAAACGGCGTACCAGAAAAAGATCTCGGCTGAGTAAATGCAAGATTGGTGTATGGAATACTATAGGTATAAATGGCAAGATGAGTGAGGTGATTGAGGAGAGGAATAAATATAGACTGGATGTGCTGTGTGTAAGTAAAACCAAAAAGAAGGAAATTGGGGTAGAAGAAGTGAATGGCACAGTGAGTGTGTGGTCTGGAGTATTAGATAATGTGGGAGGACAGGCTGGTGTAGGTGTGATTTTAAGTGAAAAGATGAACAACTTGATTCACTATAGTTGCATAAGTGAGAGAATTCTCTGGATTCGTTTAAAAGTGAAACCTCAGAGAATCGTAATTATTGTAGTGTATGCTCCTTGTGACTGAACCTTCTGATAAGAAGGAAGATTTCTGGAATGAGCTAAAAGCTGTTTTGAGCCAGTTTGGTGCTAAAGAAAAAGCTATAATAGCAGGGGATCTCAATGCTAAGAGTAGGAGTGCAGAATGCAATTTCTGACAATGTTCTGGGTAAGTTTAATAATCCTTGTGTGAATGATAATGGTGACAGATTAATTGAACTCTGCATTGAGAATAGTTTGTGTGTATCTAACACATTTTTCAACCACAAGTATATCCACACATATATACTTGGGAAAATCATACTCTTGGTCAAAAGAGTGTGATAGATTTTGTCTACGATCAGCGTCTGAAACACTTAGTTGTTGACACCCGTGTGATGAGAGGTGCAGATGTTGGTTCTGATCATTACGTGGTAGTGTCACGAGTGAAACTTAATGTTGGTTGGAGGAAAGGAATAAAAAGAGACCCGGGATAGAAAGAATAAAGGTTGATAGGCTCCTTGAAGACCATCAGTGTTATTCTGACTTGCTCAGAGAACAACTGAAGGAGCTGAAGTCATGTGAGAGGGATGGAATGTTTTAAGAACTGTGTTGTCACTGCTGCTAAAGAGGTCTGTGGCACCACAATAATGGGCAACAATAGAGGTAATGTTTGGTGGAATAGTGAGATTGAAAAGGCAGTAAAGAGAAAGAAGGAAGCCTATTTGGGGATGTTTCAAGGTAGATTCTCTGTAGATGAATATCACTCAAAGAAGCGTGAAGCTGCTAAGCTGGTTTGACAGAGTAAGGCAAAAGATAGGAAGGAGAAGGTGAAAAGGCATGAACTGGCGTTTTGGAAAGATAGGAAGTCTTTCCGGAAGTACACGAGACTCAGGAAAAATAGGGGAAACAAAGTTGTAAGTTGTGTGAAGAATGAGATCGGGGAAATGATATGGGAGCCCAATGAGTTAAGTGAAAGATGGGGTGAATATTTCTGCGAGTTATTAGATCAGAAAAGCAAAGATGATTCTGAGGCAGATGTTGTCACAGTGAAGGATGGAAGCACAGGAGGGATCTCAAGAGAAGTGTGTAAAGATCTAAAATCTCTTCAGAATGGTAAGTCTCCGGGAGTTGATGGCATAACTGCCGAGATGTTGAAATATGGTGGTGACTCTGTAATTGACTGGTTAACTGAATTTGCCAGTTGTGCTGGGAAGTTAGGAATGGTCCCTTGGGATTGGAAGGGTGCTATTATTGTTCCCTTGTATAAGGGAAAAGGTGATCAGACTGAATGCAAGAACTATTGTGGTATTAGCCTACTAAGTGTGCCAGGGAGAGTGTTTGGTAACGTTGTTGTTTAAGAAGTACGGCGTCTTGCATCAGAGAAAGCGTGGGATGTTCAGAGTGGTTTTATGCCTGGTAAAGGCTGCACCAACCAGATTTTTGCATTACGCACGATGTTTGAAAAGTAGCTAGCTGTTGGTAAGAAACTTTTTGCTGCCTTCTTAAGATTTAGAGAAAGCTTATGACCGAGTAAATAGGACACTTTTGTGGAAGGTATTGAATGAATATGGTGTTACTAGGAACCTACTTAAGAGTGTAACAGCCATGTATGCTGGTAGTATTGCTCGTGTATGAGTGAATGGTGTTTTATCAAAATGGTTTTCTATTGATGCAGGAGTTAGACAAGGTTGTGTAATGTCACCATGGCTGTTTAATATATTTATGGACGCGTGCATCAGGGTGCGCACGCTTGCTTGAAAACCTGGAAAGTCCTGGGAAATCATGATTACGTTTTCAAGGCCTGGAATATCCTGGGAGAACCGTGTTTTTTTTAATGCTGTCTTGAAAAGCCTTGAAATTTGAAATTTGTGCTTAAAAAAATGCCCGTTTAGGAAACCGTGTTAATGTTACCCCTTCATTTTTTAAAGTTCCTTTCCTCTGTTCTCAAAGAAACCATCGGCAGCGGTTTCCGACGTGCACCAAATCCTAATTTGGCTGGGGAAAAAAAAAAGGAAAAAAAAAAGGCACTACTTCCAGTGCAATAAAATTGGATGATTACTAGTAGGTCGAAGGGGAGCTTGATGTCCGTCCGACAACTGAGAACAGAAGGGGAAAGAAGAGGCATTTAGCATTTGCAGGGGGTCGCGTATGTACCAAGTCAGCTGGCATCCAACAGTGAGGAGTATGCCTGAACAACACATTCATCTTTTTCTTGTTTATGTGCATGCCACCCTCCCTCCCCTCAAGAGACTTTTGCTACTTATGATAAAAAATAAGAAAACTATCTTTGAGAATTTTTCACGAAAGTGGCTGAAATTTTTACATTCACTGTAGGTTGGATTAACAGAAGCTGACTTCCAAAATTCCAATTGAATCGGTTTAAAACTTTGAAAGTTAGCATTGGTAATTTTTATTATGGACAAGTATGTGTGCCTCTTTGGACAGAGTGAGCCTCCAGCAGAAAGGGTGTTACCATAGCAACGGTTGATTGACTGCTGGGAGCGCTGATCTGAAGCCCTTAGTTGGGAAGAAAGCAAACACCTGTTTATCACTTCCACAGCTCAAAAGGACTAGGAGAAAATTTTCAAAAATCCATCCCTAATAATTGAGAGTGCATACTGTAGTTTCAAATATTCTATTTATGAGCTAGTTTTCGCACTGTTCGTTATGCTTTTATTTTCGAAATTACTAACGCTTTTGAATTATGGTTGCAGAAACGTTTATGCTTTGGGTTTGTCTGTACGATAATTCGCATGAAAAGCGGTTGAATTTCGGCGAAATTTTAGTATGCTGTTGGGTACAACCTGGAAACCTACCCTCTTGAAAAAGGTCGAAATTAAATTTAAAGGCCAAGACATAAGAGCAGTATTCGTTCTCCAAGCTTAGGAATGTTAACTCACATAAAATCTGTTTGATTGCAACAAAGTTTTGGTATGTTATCAGGGAGGAGAAACCTACCCTTGTAGAAAATGGTCCAACTTGAATTCAAAGGTCAGGGCATAAGAACAGAATTTATTCTTTACGATCTTGTGCTTGATAAACTTGATCCATTTGCATAAATAAAGCACATTCATCCATTTGCATCTTTCATCATTTTTATTACTTTAAAACTGAAATTACTTTAAAAAATAATTTGAACATGATACTGTAAAGCGTAATAATCATCCTGGAATTTTTTGTATATGTCCTGGAAAAGGCCTGGAAAGTCCTTGAATTTTTTCCCCTCAAAAGTGTACGAACCCTGGTGCATGCGTGGTGCCAAAATAGATGATAGTGGTTTATGTCTTGGTGATATCAGTGTGTGCAGATAGCTGTTTGCTGACGACACTGTCCTGTTGGCAGAGAGCAAAAGTGATTTGCAATGTATGTTGTCTCGGATGTACAAAGTTTGCATGAAATTCAAACTGAGTATCAGTAAGGGAAAAAGCAAAGTTATGGTGTTTGAGAGAGGAACTGGTAGCACTGAATGTAATGTAAGTATAAACGGCACTGTGATTGACCAGGTGAGTGAGTTTGTGCATTTAGGAAGTATGTCTGATACAAATTGGATGGTGAAATCAGTAGGCGAGTGAATTCTTCATTGAAAGTCATAGCTGCTGTTGGAGGTTTTCACAGGAATGATGGGTTCTAGAGAGTCCCGCATGGATGTTTATGAAAGTGTAATTGTTCCTACTCTGATGTATGGCAGTGAAACTTGGGTACTGCAGAAGAAACATAGGAGTCGTTTGTGTGCTGGAGAAATGCGTTACTTACGGGGGGGGGGGGGGTTGTGGCAAGACACGGTCTGATTGTGCGAGGAATGAAGATGTGTTGCAGTTGTGTGATGTGAAGCAAAATGTTGTTAGCAAGGTGGAGACCAATATGCTTCGGTGGTTTGGCCATGTTGAAAGAATGAGTGATGAGATGCTTACTAAGAAAATTTTTTTAGTCCAAGTGGCAGGAAAGAAAGGCAGAGGAAGGCCAAGGAAGACATGGGTGGATCAGATTCAGGAATGCCTGCATGAGAAAAAGATCGAGTATGAAGTATAGAAGATCTTGTGTACAGCGTGTAATGTATATCAGTGAATCCCAAGTTGTATGTCAAGATCGCTGTAAATGGAGAAGTTTGATACGACAGCAGTAAGTAAAAATATCTGGTAGTTTGTATTTCTTTTTGGAGCTAACCTCTGAATCTCAGAGAACAGCTTAGTGATATGTATTTAATAGCTTATGCTGTTAAGCCCCACCAGATAGAGACATCTCAGTTGCTCAGCCCATCTCTACGGATTGGTGAAGTCAGATGCTGACAGATAAACACACATAGCGCCGTGGATTGTTGGCTACCATAGCATAAGGCGAACACATTTGGTTAATTATTGAGAGATCTAGGGTGTGATCCCAGCGATATCCGGATAACAAATTTTCGGTTGCTGTGTTAAAAAAACGTGGAAAGAGCAATGACTTTGTCTATTCACATTGTCACCACGTATTTGGAGATTTTCACTATCAACTTTCAAGACACCAAGCCAAACATGGCAGGTATCAGCAGTTGTGGCTGTATCATACTGAATAATGTCTAATTCAACCCTGATAGGCTTAAGCTGCAGTAAAAGATCTTTGCATTATATGTAAGATTTGATCATTAATAAGTCTAGCAGTTTCGACATCAGTTTCATCGTCTTTGGTGATCTTTTGAAATAATGACCTATTGTGTCAGTTTAAAGGCTAGTGAGTTGGCTATTCTATCTTGTATCTTCTAGAAGTTGCAGTTTAATGCTTTTTAAAACCATTTTGTTTTGTTTTAAATTCAATATGTTGTGAATACAGGGGTGTGCTCCAGTTTAATATGTAAATAAATAAATTACAGTGAATGATTGCATCTTGCTCATGCTGTTATTCACTTTTTCGCAGCACATTTAGATTTTTTATCCTAGTTAAAAAGTTCAGCTTTTTTTTTTTCGTCTATGTCATGTATGTAAAAAGTAAGTTTGCTATAATAAAATCCTGTTGCCAATGAATTTCAGTTTTGATTGAGTGATTTATTGTTATAAGTGTAGACACAACCTTCAGGATTGAATTATTAATATAAGGTATGGTGTTAATATATTATAAGTTAAATGATGTGCTGCTTCATGGATGATGAAAGCATGGCCGAGAATTTGAATGATTCCCCTTAATCTGCTTGTGTTGTTGAACACGAGCAATTAAGTGTTGGAAACATACTGATGAATTTCATAGAAGCACTGTCTGACATGAAGCTTGCATCCTTCTCAGTGATCTTGAAGAGTGATGATAACAGGCCGAATTTGAGTGATGTCAGATGACCCCTCTGTGTGACACATGTTCATGTGCCTGGAGGTGGACTTCTTGGATGTCACCTTGATTATACTGGAGGAGCATTTTTCTTTCTGACTCCTGATCACTGCTGAGGCTGTAAATGCATTTTGTACTGGTTAAACCTTGGTTACTTTTAGCAATTTTTTTAATCTCACATAGCCACTAATATTCAACTGTATGAATAATTTACTCACCTTTCATTTAAAAAATTAACATTAGCTTGTTTGTTTCATATTTATTACAAGGTTTCCAGAGTTACAAATATGTACTCGATCAAAGAAAAAAACATTTATGAGTTTTGCTACTTTTTAATAACTGTGCCATACCTCAGTCTCCGGCAGCTGGAATGTACCTGGCCAAGGCAGCGACCAGTGTGACATGAAGGCAGAGGATGCTAAGAATCCCCGGAGGACCGGACTAGGCTGCCATCTGATGCTGACTTTGGCTACGTGTAATGGACGCTCCCTATCTTCTGATTCAAGGCTTCTTGAATTGGAAGAGGAACTACAAAGGATCAAGTGGGACATCGTCGGGCTAAGTGAGGTAAGGAGAAAAGGAAAAGATCTCATTGAACTGAAAAGTGGACATCTCTTCTACTATCGTGGGACAGATACTGGCAGAACTAGTGGTGTTGGATTTATAATAAACAAGAAACTGAAGGATAAAGTTGTAGAAGTTGAAAGGTTCCTCTGACAGAGCCGCACGACTCGTTATCCAACTCTCGAGAAGATACCAGGCTCAGATTATTCAAACTTGTGCACCCACCACAAGTCATCCTGAAGAAGAAATTGAAGAATTTTATGAGGAAATTCGTCATCTAAATAATTAAGGTAAGCAGCATTTGAAGATAATTATGGGAGATTTCAATGCAAAAATAGGGCAACAGAAACCAGCATGGAAATACTCTCGTTGAGTTTGCAGAGGCAGAAGGGTTTTTCATCTTGAACTCCTTTTTCAAGAAAAAGCCACACAGGAAATGGGCATGGAGACATCCAAATGGGACTACAAGTGAAATTGATTTTATTATGTGTAACAAAAAATTCGTCATAGAAGACTGCAGTGTGCTAAACAAGTTCAACACAGGTAGTGACCATAGATTAGTGAGATGTAAGATGCACCTCAACAGTAAACTTGGACGTGGCAAGCTCATAAGACAAACAAAATATATTGACATAACCAACCTTAAAAAACACCATAATACCTTCAAGTTGGAACCGAAGAATAGATTCTCTGCTTTAGAAGGCCTAACATTGGAAGAAGTGGATATTTCTGAAGTTAACAGAAAAGTAACCAAAGCTCTTATGGAAACAGCAACAAAATTAGCTGGGTCTAAGAACAAGTTGCATGTGGACAAATTATCAGGAAAAACCAAAATGTTGATGCAAAAAAGAAGAGAGATGAGGACAGCTAAAGAAGATGTGACTTCCAAAGTGGAATATATAGAGCTATGCAAAACAGTACGAAAAAGTATGACTGAAGACGTAAGGAAATTCAACTGTGAACTAGTGAGAAAAGCAATTGAAAACAACCAAAGCCTAAAGATAGCAAAGGGACATCTCAGTAAGGGAAGAAAACAGATTATGGCACTAAGAAAAGAAGATGGTTCTGTAACAAGAAATAGAGGCGAAATTTTGACAAGAGTGAAAGATTTCTACTCCAAATTATATGAAAGGGATGATGCATGTACTCCAGACATCATGAATGGTACCAGAGTTCTTCCAGTCCTTCCAGCAGAAGTTGCACATGCAATCAAGAACATGAAGCGGGGAAAAGCTCCAGGAGAAGATGGAATTACTGTAGACATCATACAAGAAGCAAGTGGAGAAATCGAAACAATACTCGCCCAAATTTTCACTCGATGCCTTAATAATGAAGGGAAGATTCCTGAGGATTGGAACAACGCTACAATGATCCTGCTACATAAAAAAGGTGACATTCAGGATCTCAAGAACTACAGACCTATCAGTGGTTTATAAAATTTTCACTAAAGTTCTTTCACACCGTTTGAAGGTAACACTGGACATGGCTCAAGCGAGAGAACAAGCTGGATTCAGGAGTGGCTACAACACAATAGATCATATCCACGTACTGAGAGAACTAATTGAAAGAGCGAGGGAATATGAACTTCCATTGTGCATGGCTTTTATCGATTATGAAAAAAGCCTTTGATTCGGTGAAACCATCAGCAGTTACAATGGCTCTGAAATCCTGCGGTATTGAAGATGCATACATTAATATTATTAATAACATCTATGAACATGCAAGTGCAAAGATTCGGCTGTTTGAATATACAACACATAAAAATTGGAAAGGGAGTGAGACAAGGTGACACCATATCTCCGAAGCTCTTTAATGCCACATTGGAAAATGTCTTCCAATCACTAAACTGGAAAAACAAAGGGATAAAGATTAATGGAGATTATCTAACCCACCTTCGTTTTGCTGATGACGTAGTCATTTTTGCAACTACCCCATTGAGCTGCAGAGTATGATCCAGGAACTTGCTGACAAGAGTAAAGAATTGGAATTAAAAAGGAACTTTCAGAAGACAAAAGTGATGTTCAATGCTTTTAAAAGAAAAGAAGATTTATCGATTGATGGAGAAAAGCTGGAGATAACAGACACGTACGTTTATCTTGGACAGATATCAAGTGAGGGTCACATGGATGAAGAAATTAATCGGAGTTCAAAACTTGCCTGGAGAGCTTTTGGAAGAAACAGCATAATTTTCAAGAGCAATATGCCATTATGTCTTAAAAGAAAAGTGTTTGATCAATGCATCCTTCCAGTGCTTACGTATGGTGCAGAGACGTGGACCTTAACTGAAAGAGACATACAAAGGCTGCAGACAACTCAAAGAAGCATGGAGAGGTGCATGCTTGGTGTAACCAGGAGAGATAAGAAGAGGAACTCCTGGATCCGAAAAATGAGAAGAGTAGAAGACATCTTGATCTGAGTTAAATCCCTGAAATGGCAATGGGCTGGACATACTGTCAGGACAGACCATCGATGGACAGCCGAAATTTTAGATTGGATTCCAAGGGACAGGAAAAGACCCAAAGGAAGACCACATGGGAGATGGGTGGATGAAATTCGAAAGTATGCGGGAGTGACATGGAGGAGACTGGCACAAGACAGAAATTAAGATCATCAAGTCATGCGTTTCAAAAATCCGTTTTCCTTTAAAACGTTTAAAAACATGTTTTTGCTTTTTTACCTGTAGTGTAAATAAAAAAACTATTGATAATGGTTGACAATGATGACCATTTTAAAATAATGATTTTGCACTTACATTTAATTTGTTCTGAAGTGTGCTTTTGTAAAATTGAGAAGTTATTCTCACGTTTCTAGACCCATTTGCACTAGAGAAAGTAATTGGCTGGTAATGAACATCTGTGGCTGGTTAAGTTTTTCTTGTTTTAAATCTGTTCTACATCAGCAGTGATGTTTAATCTAAGGCAACATGGACATTTAAAAAAAAAACATTTTGAACAAATTTGCCAGTGTGTGTGTGTGTGTGTTTGGTAGAATTTTAATGAGTGTGTGTGTGTGTGTGTTTGGTAGAATTTTAATGATTTATCATTTTTTCCTGTTTGCCTACCACAGACCTTTTAAAATTTTTTATGAGACTCCCATAATCTATTATAGATATTGCGTGGCCGAGACTCCCATAATCTATTATGTGGGTTTCAGTAACGTCTTCCCTTTCATTCACGGCAACCTACTGAGTTACTCCTTCTCTAACTAAGAATAAAAATGCAAAAGAAATAAAAAATCCAAATTTTCATTTAATAGAGCTGAATTTTTAATAGATGCCATAACTTGGTTTTATAAGATTACCCTGCAAATTTCGCTTGAATCCATTGGAAACTTAAAATTACGCACTTTTCTTTTTTATTATTAGGACGTTCAGAGAAAGAAAGATCAACTTCACGGGAAAGCGCAGATGACCGAGAACTATGAGCTTGCAACATTAATTTCTCTCCCCCGTTTTACTCTGAGCCCATTTGCCACACTTCTGTTGTTGTATTGCGTCTTTGCTTAACTGAGGATTAAAATGTGAAAAATTAATTTTCCAAATTTTCATTTTAAAAAGCTGATTTTTTTTATAGATGTCCTAACTTGGTCAAACAAAGTTACCCTGAAAATTTTGCCTAAATCCGGTGAAAACTTTTTAAATTACATACACACACAAAAAAAAAAAAAAATGGACACTTAAAGAAAGAGGGATTAATAAGAAAATTGCATTTCTAACTCAAAAAGTTTTTAAGTTATCAAAGTGGAATTTTCAGGGTCACTTTGTTTTAATAAATGACGGCATCTGTAAACAGTTCTGTACATTTAACTGAAAATTCGGGAAAAAGATAATCCGCAATTTTGTTTCCCAGTATGTAAAAGCATCCTGCTTGCACTGGGCGGGGATCCCTCACTTCAGTACTTATATTAAGTCATTCACCTACTACGGACATTGCAATGTGCTTTCAACAGCTTAAGCCGGCGGAGTGACGCAACTTAAACAAAACCATTACAAAGAATGCCCGCATGTAAAGCACAATTTCCTTCTCTTTCCTTCTGGCCCTTTTTTTTTCCCGGATTTTAACAGTTTCGAAGAAAAATGATTGTGCCAACCCTTGAATTTTTTAACGATACAGAGCAATTATGAAATAAAATGCAATAAACAATTTTTTTTTTTTTTAATTTTATATCTACACCAAGATTGGTCATTTTGTCCGAGGTAGGGAGTGGGGTTGTGACATCGCCGAGGATCAGCGTGGAACCTCCAGCCTCGGCGGCGAAGCAGCAGAAGCGCCACCTATCGGCAGTTGCTTTGTTGTAGCAGACGACGCAGGCCAGAAACCGAAGTATAGCTGGAAAACATTGACGGAGATTCTGTATTGCGCTTTTTGACTATTCTTATTTATATGCAACCTGTTATTGAGTTGTCTGAATACACTAAAGCACCTGGGTGCATGACAAACGCTAAGCGGGTCGCAAATAACACAAAAATTATGCTAAAAAGAGTTAGTGGGGGAGGGGGAAATGCGGCGTCGTAGCAACAAACGCGTAGTATTAGGCATATGATGCTTAGTGCGTAGTAAAGCTTAAAGAAATGCGTAGGGGTTGGCATCCCTGATTACGCAATCGGAGGCCTCTAACACATTTCATTCGTAAACCATATAATTTATTTCTTATGATGGGAAACAAATTTAAATTAAAACGTGTGCTTATAAATATATTGAAAACAATAATTGAAGATATTCAATACATTTCATTTTTTTTTTTTTTTTTTTTTTGTGTGTTATGGCCATAGTTATTAAGAGCTCTTCCTTGCTAATTTGGCCTCAAGCTTATGCGGGGTGTGTGTAGTTGTATAAATATATATAGTAGCTTATAATTAAATTACGGCAGTCATGGTAAATTGCCGTATCATTTTAATCGCTGGTACCCATGCCTGTACTAAATTCTCGATTTTCAGTGTGTATTTAAATGTTTTGGTAATCTCTGACATATGTTTCATTTGCTCTATTTTTTTTTATTGTGCATGCTACCATCCCTGTATCTCATTTTTATGCACCCAATCAGTAACATCCTTAAAAAAGAATGCAAGAAACTGAATTATGAAATTGCTGATACTGTTAAGGACATATCGAAATTTTTGACAACTGACTACAACAACCAACCCACGCTAGAAGCTGCAGGAGTAGACTCCATCCCTACAAGAAAGGCAGACAACAATCACACCGATAAAATATACATAGGCAGCACGAAACGACTGTTCAAAACTCTCCTTATGTGGGAACATGTCAAAAATTGGAACAGGAGAGAGATGAAAACGGCATTAATCCAACACTGCCAAGAGAATGATGTTATCCCAGATTGGGAAAACGTGAAAATTTTAACAACACACAATGCACACCAACAAAGCCTAATGGCAGAGGCAGTACTGATCGAGAAAACTTGTGATATAAATTGTAATAACAACACCCCTTATGACCTGCCATATAATATGCGTGGAAATTCTTGGTGGAACGTGAAAAGCAAATAAAAAAGATGTCCAAACAAACCCGCACCCTAACCAATAGCCTCACCAGGATATACCGCGATGAAACAAAATAAAGCACAACCATAATACGCATGCGCAACAATGACACTGCAGATAATGAGAACAATCAGTGACCCAGTGATACAACTACCTCTTTGGAAAGGCAAACATCGTACGCTACTGAGGACGACTCGCAAAATGAAGAGTTGAAACTAGTTTAGTTAATGAAACAATACAACGTGTGAAACAGTAATAAGTAACATTGTATACCAATGTGCATAATACCACCCTATTTAACCATCTTGCAGATTCCTTATCATAGATACAAGTTTTCTGTCTTTCAAAATTTCCGGAAAGGGAAGTTAGGCGTAGTGAGGATTTCTTCTGTAGTCATAATTTTTTTCCCACGAAGGACGATATGTGTCGCACAATTATTTTGTACTCGTCCCCATAGCAGAATCGCGTCGCTGGCCAACATACATCACAGATTTATTTTGTACTTGTCCCCGTAGCAGAATAGCAACGACGTACATTGCAGATTCATTTTCTACTAATCCTCGTAGTAGAATCACAGCAATGGCCGATGCACATTGCAGATTCATTTCAGTCCTGCAGGCAAAAACGACATCCCCAGAACCCGATTAAAACATCTTGTAGACCTCCTAAGATGCAAGTTTTTTTCCGCCTGTCAAAATTTCCGAAGACGGAAGTTAGGTGGAGTAAAGATTTCTCCCGTAATAGTAATATTTTTTTTTCTAATAATTAACAACATAAAAGTGTTTGCTGATTAGATTTAATTAGTTTCTCAATAACATTTTGATGTTGGGAAAAAATCTCTACATTCTCATCATCAAGAATTTATATTGCTGACATAGGCTTCAAAAATTATCAGCATGCATCGTGTAAAGATTTTTCTATCTGAGTGTTACATTTCTTGGTTCTGAGAGGTTGGCAGTTTATTTTCATGTTTTCAAAATTCCAACATTCATTAAACACTTTTGGGACTGTTTATTGGATGATTTTAATGTTGCGACATTTGTTTGATATAATTTGGGTGTCTTCATGCCTTCCCCCGCCCCAAAATGATTGTTTTAGAATCAATAAAAATGTTCCATAATTTTCTAAATTTCGAATTTTTCTTACCCCAAGATGCGTTTTTTTTTTCACTTTTGGTGATATTCTTATTTGTTATATTTTTTCTGAATATGTATCTCATTTTTAATATCTTCAGTAATAGTGAAAAAGAACAACTTCATATTTTAAGTTTTTTTCTATGAAGCTCTCAGTTTTTGTTATTTTTAACAGCTTGTTCTTCAAAATCAATCAATACGAAAAGTATTTTTCCTTTTCCACTTTTAAAGCTAAATTAAATATCAAAATCGGTATTTATTCTGCCCGTGATGGAATCTGCCTTTTCTGTGACCCGTAAAATTACTATCGCGGCAGACTGAACAATACAGTACTGATTTTTTATATTTAATTTTGCTGAAAAACTTGTGTTTATTCATTCCTTATTAACATTTTACTGTATTAAGGTGCAGAACAAGAATTTTTTTATTTTGTTTAAAGCGAAATTCATGCATGCGGGGAAAACGTGACTGCGTGGAATGAAAGACTGCTACAGAAAGTAAAGTCCTGAGTTTCAACTTTTGATTTCTTTTTGTAAACAAAAGGGAAAATACTTGCCGTTTTTGTTGGTTGATCAGCAAGAAGTGCCTAAGCAATGGAAAATCATGCATTTTCTGGAAAACAACTTAAAAAAAAAGAAGCTGCTGAAGACGAGTTATTATGTCACAGTTCCATCTAAAGCCACAGTTCACCATTCTCCATATGGCTACTTTGTGCCCCAACTTAAGCAGGAAACCAAAAATAGCTGCCCCCGTCCTTCAACAGTGAATCTATAAATAGATCGTACCCACTTATTTGCGGATGCTTTGAAAAGGCTGTTTTCCACTGCGCGTGAGTTGGATGATTTGAAAATGCATTTCCTATAATAGGAGTGTTTTTAAAAGTGCAAATAAATTATTTAGCAATGAAAAAATAATCTGGCTGGCCACCAGTCCTTGCTGAAGGTAAATTTTTGAGCGTGGCGATTTAAAAAATAAAAATTATTGGTGTCAAATACTTGACATCAATAAATCAGATCAGATCATTATCTTTATAATTAGTTTCTGGTGTTAGCATCCCACAATTTATATATATCCCATTATCCACCATCCAAGACTATATTTGTCCATTCCCAGGAGAATCCAGGCCATCTTGAATGCAAAAGATGGTCCTACACCATATTAGATATGGAATTCCTTCTTTTACCAGGTGTTTCCATATTTTTGTCCATCCCCTCCTGTACATGCCAGTTTTATAAGCACATCTTTGATACCACTTGCAAAACATGCTAACTTAAATATGGCATATAAGTTATGACAGATTTTGTGTAAGCTTATCTAAACTTCCAAAATTTGATTAAAATGATGAAAAATGTAGGATTTTCTCCATCAATACAAGTTTAGATAAGCTTAATGCATCTCCAAGATTTTATTTTTCTTTATGTAGCACAGTGTCATTCTTGAAGCTCCTGATACATCATGCTGTTTCTGGGTTTATATTATTATAAAAATTGTAGTAAATCACAGCATATCTTCTGTTAAGTATTACCTCTATCATTGCTGTTTCCCTTTCTTTTTCTGTTCAAAGCTGTGACAACATGAAGGTACCCCCAAATTAAAACCTTGACCTTCACAAAATGGCCTGTTTTAGCAGTGAGGTGTAAACAGTGCACAAAGATGGGTCATAAGTTCTGCAAAAATAGTGTCTAGAAGCAAACTGATTAAATTCATGGTAACGAATTTTTGGGTGACTGATTAAAGAACTCAAATGCTAATTTTATTGTAATTACAGTGAAGCATCTTGTTCTGTGTAAGGTTGCTCCTTTAGTATGCACATTTTCAAGTTTTTATTTGTGGCGACATAACTTCATGAAAATGTTTTAAAATTTTTTGCCACTAACTCTTGATCATTTGTCTGTTACAGATCGCGATATGGGAGCCAGACATCGTGCAAGAGCAGATTCCATTCAGATCATGAGAGTGGAGGAAATTGCAGCTTCCAAATGTCGGCGACCCCATGTTAAACAGTTCCATGTAAGTTTTGTTTCCATCTATTTTCAGTTTTTTTTCATAATTGTGCAAAATGACAAAGTTTGACAATCATGTAAAATACAGGAGAGCTAAAAATAACTATAGAAAAAATTGATAAAACAGAAAACTACAAAAAAAAAAAAAATCAAGATCTTGTAATAAAAAATAGTACAAAATGGTATCTCACACTAGACCGGGGTTGGCAACATATGTCACTTCGTGAATTTAAATATGGCTCTTGATACTCAAAGGAATGGAAAAGTTTCAGCTGCTACTTCGATGTGATTCTAACAAAAAATCCTATTTACTCTTGCTGAAATCCAAAACTGAAAAATCAGTACAGACTATATGAAACCATTTTTCTTAATACATAGTTGTTCTTAAGTTTGCACTGGTACTGATTTATACTAAAGGGTGATTCATATGAAACTAACACATTTCATTATCAATTTATGTTAACAAGAATAAAGCTAACAGCAAGTTATGCCATCTGAAATGTAGCATATCTATGGGAGTTTACATTACATAACATTTACCTTTACATCAAGTGCTGAAAATGTCCGTCCCCCTCTCCTTAAAGGCACATCTAGACATGTTATTTCATGTTCCTGGCTATTCGTTGGAGCATCATCTTATCAGTACTGTTGATTTCGTTTGTAATGTTCTCCTTCAATTCATCTTATGTCTGAGAGTGTGTAGAAAACACTCTTTCCTTAAGAAACTCCACAGAAGGAAACCTGGTGATCTTGGTGGCCACAAGTTGCGGGAAATTATCCGGTTCTCAAAGAAACTGGATCAGCACCATGGACTCATTTGATATATGGCATGTGGCGCCATCCTGTTGAAACCTCATTTTTCATTGCAACAAAGGCAACTGAAAAATGTTTGATACTGTGATAATAAGGCTCAAACTGCAAATCATTCCTTAATGCTAAAAGATGTTTTTATAAATATGGAAATTTAGAAAAGTTTTGTGTGTAAAGAATGTGCATACAGTCGTGTATCTTGTCCTCTTAGTGTATTACATGTTATTTAGAATGATCCAGATTTGTTAGGATGTTACATATTTAGGTTTAATGTGAATAAAAAATCATGAAAGCATTTGTGCATTGAAAGATTGGGGTATTCATCTTTGTTCTGTCATGTTAATGTGACAGTTTAAGTAATTGCCAAACATGGTGTTGATTCTAGTGTACAATTTGATTTTACCAAAAATTGTGATGAATTAAATGGAGCGTGATCTCTGTACTTTTTCTTATTTAGTAAAATCTATTTTGAAGTGTTAGTTTCATTATATTTATTAAAAGTGCACTATTTTTCTTGTTTACTTGATGTATTCAGGAAGAATAAGAGTGCTGAGAGCAATGTAACCTGTCGCCTTCCAATAAATTCTTTTATATGGAAGTGAATCAGGTTCCTATAAAATTATTTTAAATATACACTGAGTGGCTGATTTTATTAGAACCACCTATCTGCACTCGCAAGTCTTCCTAAGAGTGTACTGTTGTAAAAGATGGGGAAGCAGGATCACAGCCTGTCTGTGGAACATATGATCAGCATCAGTTCACATTACAATGCACTCTGTGTGCTGGCAGAACTTCTGAGCATCAAATTCAAGAGACAGTGAGTATAAAACAGAATGGGGGTGTGGTGGAGTCTAAACTTCAAAAATCCTTCCCCCTACTGCTGCTTTACCTCCCTTATCCTCGAGTTTTTCCCAATTGTCAATTTGTTGTTTGTGTTGCAAATGTTGGAAGAAGTCTTCCACCCTCTCAGAGTTGGACATTTTCCAGCTAGACAGTCAACAGCCGAAAGTGCATTCTAAAAATGCTCTGCCATTTTGGAAAATTGTTTTAGATGGCAATTTTGCCCACTTGACTGGTGAGGAAACAAAAATAAATTGAGCAATAATTCTGTTGTTTTTCGACGTAAATACTAAACTATTTGTAGCAGAGGTTCCTATTCAGTACCTCCCACAATGGTACTCTTTTAAGTTGACTCAGTATAACAACATACTGAACCACTTCCGATCTTCAGAACTATGGCAGTTAAGTGTTGGCTTAACCAAGATCTTGGTAATGCTTGACTGCTGTTTGATCTTCAGAACCTGTTGGTTTGATCAACTTTTTGATAATGTTCTGGTGAAGTATTTTGCACATGCATGTCAAATAGCATCTTCCAAATATGTACAGAATGAGTGGTACTGCATCTAGATATCCGATTTCATCACATAAATGCGCTATGGGATTGAGAACTGAGGTGCCAGTGATGCATCATGGTAATCTCCATCGTGGTGCTTATAAACCACTCCCAAGACAATGTAGGCTTTTTTTTTTTTTTTTGTTAATTGGAGGTTTAACGACCACCGTGAGCAACTCAATGGGCTATAAGTAGTCGCCCGTCCCTAATTTAGGGTAACTGGTTCCAGGGAAGGGAGAGAACCAGTGCCGTAAGACAAACACAACATCCATGCCTCACCGGGATTCGAACCCGGACCCCCTTCGGACGAAGATCAGAGGCCATCGCTTAGACCACTGCGCCACCGGGGCGGCCAATGTAGGCTTGGTGTATGCTTTGTCTTTGTGAAAGTATATGCCAGCTCAACATGTATGTATGTTTAAGCATTCAATCTCTTGGACTGCACAAAATCTAGATGTCCTGTTAACTACTGATTTCTGTTTTTCTGTGTCAGCACACTGTAGTCTTTAGTCTTCACTGCTATTGTCGGTCTTCCATTTTCTACAGGTGCAGTAGTTTTTGCTGATGCTCCCTCTACTCTGAGCACTCACTTATAATTATAAGCATTGTCTCAAAGTCAGTTAAATCACATGCATTGCCATTAGATCTTCAGTAATGTATTCCAAACTACTTCTGGAAGTATTACTAATTTGTTTGATTGCATTTGCCTTGCATCCAGTGTTGCCCAGCAACAGATGTGCCATTCATTTTGCACAAAATATTCTAGTGTTTCTAATTAATTTGCCACTTGCTGTATATTTTTCTTGAGTGTAGTTCTTATTGCACTTAATAATAATAATGAACTGCCTGTTGCTTTTGTCAGTACATTCAGGAAGAATGAAAGTGCTGAAAACAGTGATATCAGGTTTCTGTAAAGTTAAGACGTAAATACAGTGGAACACCTTGGTTATTCGGTTTTCACTTTTATACAGAGTTCAGTGTTAGTCCTTATATTTTAGCTGTAATTTATACCAGTATTTTTTTAATTGGTTGTATGTTATTTGTTAAGTGCTTTTTGCAATTATATTTTGAATTTTAGATTATCAAAAGTACATGGTTCTTGGGTTTTATACAAAACCCAGTGTTACGACTTTAAGAGAATTGAGATAGCATTTTTTTTTTTGCCACCATAAAATAGTGATGCAACTGAAAATGTACTAAATATTTACAGTTTTCTTTCTTCTGAGTTCAAGAAATTTGAAACAAGCAAAGATTTAGTGAATAATTTAATTGGCACTAATGCTAAATCAACGAATGGACAAACTGCTTTGAAAACAGTGGTGCTTATAAATGAAAAATGTAGTAGGGGTATTTAATATGAAACAAAATTGTATTTGGATTTGCTCCCTGTATTTCAAAGGTAGGGTTTTTCCCCCATATATTGAAAATGTGACATTGTTCAGAATCTTAGTTTTTAAGATTAAAATGAAAAAAAAATTAAATATTGTGGTCCAAATACAGGCTTAAGGTAGCAAACAAAGTGTTCATGTATATGTTTTTCTTGCATTATAAATGAGCATACTCTAAATTTGTTTTTGTTTTCTTTTTGGAGTCAATGAAAATTTTGCAACAGTAATTAATGGATCATGGAAAGAAATACGGGATTACGCCATATAATACAAATTTTGAAGATGACCATTTGATTTTTGGCGCAAATGTGACAAGGATGGTAAGTCAGATAATATCCGAAAACTTGAAAATTTTCATCATCCTGGAGCGGGACTCGAACCCGCGTCTCCCAGAAAACGCCTAGGTATGCTAACCACTACACCACCCAGAACGACCAAGTTTCAAGTTTCCGATCAATTTGAATTTAAATCATCAATGGTTTTAAATTTCTTTTACACATTTCTTAAGGTCGTCACCTAGAAAAATGTTGTATGTACCTGGAATTTGATATAACGCAGTCTCTTATTAGTAATGCACTGCATGTGCTGGTGTACATTAATGATTGTGTTCTGGCAGAACATAGTGCTAAAAGCAGTGTGTATAACCTGTTGCCTTCTGTTAAAGGTTTTTGCAGGGAAGTGAAAGTGATTTCTATGAAGTTATACTGTAAACATTTATTTTCACTGAAACACCCAATATTCTTATTAGTAATGCACTGCCTATTCTTGCTTACTTCATTGTATTCAGGAAGAATAAAAGTGCAAAAACCCACTGTAACCTGTCGCCTTCTATTAAATAATTTTATATAGAAGTGAATCAGGTTTCTACAAAATTAAAATGTGGTAAATACATCTTCACTGCCCATTAATATATTGTGTGCTAAAACTTTTGGCCCTTAGACAACCTTTAGTCTTCATGGAATACTCTCAACCGGGTTTATGATATATGTCTGCAGATATGTTCTCCATTTGACCTTCAAAGCAGTTCCCGGGTTCAGCTTTGGGTGATCTCTTCTTTCACGCACCTGATCCAATTTGCCCCAAACATTCTTTGTAGTGTTCAGGTCACTGGGCTCAGGGCTGGCAAGATTGATTTCTTGTTTCCCATATCCTCAGACCAATCGGGAACAACATTAGCAGTACGACTGGGTGTGTTGTCCTGCTTACAGGTATAATGGGCCTTCCCCAAAGTACTGCCCCACTGCTGGTAGCGTTTAATTGTCTAGGTAGAGCTCCGCATTCAGGGGTTTGTCCAAAACAACTAATGTGCTCAATTCAAACCATGAAAAACAGTTAATTGGCATCGTGTTTCCACCAAACTTCATTGCCGGAACTGTACGGTCCAGAAGGTACCCTTCTCTCAGCAAGTATCACACTCAGAAATGACAGTCAGACTTGTATAGACTGTATTGCGACTTATCAGCTCAATGCAGTTTTCCATTGGTCTCAGTTCAAAATAAACGTTCCTTACACCATGCTAATTTTGTGGGTTGTGGTTTGTTGCTCGTGCAGTGTCCTACGCACTGTACTGGTGCTAACATCAGTCCCAATAGTCTCACCTAGGGTTTGCATAATTTGAGATAATGTTAATTTGCATTCTGAGCTGACCATCTTTTGCAGAGTTTTTCTGTGGTATTCTGTTAGCTTCAGAGATTTACAAGATCATTTCTTGGCAGATTCAGCCCCAGTCCGCTATCACTTGTAGGTCGCATCACTTGTGCCTGGAGTTCAAGCAAATGCTTACTTTGCATATTTAGCCACTTTGAGAAATAAGTAATTTTGCAGTAGCCTAAACAATTTTATAGAAAAGCACATTTGAAAAACAATATTGTTTATTTTAGACTTAACTCTCAACAGTATTGTGGTCAAAACCACTTATTAAGAAAATTGTCCCCCATTATACAGAATGGTGATATTCAAATCCACTTCCAGTCAAGCTATGCTTAGTCTCTCTACTAAAGGACTGCACCAGCAAGGCACTTGGCTCCTGCATTACATAGAGCTTCAGAAGTGAGGGTATTATTTCCAGACTTCAAACTGATATCAAATACAAAGAAAGTTTTCTTACAAAAGCTCCCTCATGAATTCAGTTGTTTAAAGGATATTGCTCCAGAATTAAATCTCCACTACATTCAGTTTTAATGAGGTAGAGAATGTTGATTTCTGCTGTAGTAGCTCATTATGCTTTGCACATGGTTAGTTATGTCTTATGCGTATCATGAAAATATACAAGAATAAAATGTTTATGCATCATGTAAATATATAGATCCAACAATAAAGCTTTCAGGTACATTGAATACATATTTCTTCTATTTTTAGTGCAGGTTTCCTGAATTTTTAGTGCATAAATGCTTGCTTATTTTGGGGTTTTTTTAAAGCTTGGACATCGGGCTTTACACATCCCCAACCACCGATTGAGGGATCTCCAAATGCAGCTGAAATGTCACTTGCAGAGTGATTGCTTGTATGCAGGGTGCGCACGAGTGCTTGAAAATCTGGAAAGTCCTTGAAAATCATAATAACATTTTTAAGGCCTGGAATATCCTGGGGAATTTTTTTTTTTTTTAAAGCTGTTTTGAAAAGCCTTGAAATTTGAAATTAGTGCTTAAAGGGGGCGCAAATAAATGCTTAATCTTGTTTTTCCAATATCTCTGCTTATGTGTGATTTAAAAAATTCTTTCAACACCAGATATCATTCACCTTGCAGAACACTTTAGGCTAGTATACGAGGAATTTTGTAGTTCACAGTTCCGTCGCTAGGTGGTGTTTTTGTACTTCAGTTTGCAGATGTATCGCTGCTTCTAAAAACCCCTTTGAGAAATTTCTTCTTTACTGTATGCCATTCCCTACAATAGAGAGATGTAGAGCATTTTCCTCTGTAAACAATGCAAAGATTTCCTGCTAGGGACGTAAAAGTCGAAACTTTTTTTTTGCTATCTCTGCTCCCAGAAGACATTTGAAAAACTTTTTCCTTAGCAAAGGTTTTCTATGAAGAATATTTTTTGCATATTTTCAACTTTTCCCATTATTATAAATTCTTCCGCTAACAGGCGTAGACTTATATCATGTTTCCTTCTATATTTCTTCTATTAACTGATTAGATGTGTACCCTCCCCATTCCCGTTCTTTATTTTATAATAATTTCAATTGTTATCAATAATTAATAGACTGATTATGTGGGAAGATAGTGCAGAATAGTGGCTCAGCTAAAATGACTGATTGAATTAATAATTTTCCGATTGAGGGAAAGGACTTTCAGAGGTAAGCCTTGTGGTAATTGCACCATCCTGTTGATTCAGTTTTGCATTAATGGGTAATTCTCCAATTAAAAACATTTAAAAGAAATTGAATGAGTAAAAAAGCACACTCTTCCATTTACATCTTTCATTATTTTTATTACTTAAAACTGAAATTACTTTTAAAAAAATAATTTGACCATGATACTTAAGCGTAATAATCATCCTGAAATTTTTCTGCATATGTTTTGAAAAAGACCTGGAAAGTCCTTGAATTCCCCCCCCCAGAAGTGTACTGTCAATCCACTCTGGAAATCAGTTAACTCGGTCAGTTGAGATATCTTGCATTGTCTTGTATCCATACGGGCATATTTATAGTTCGGTTTGCAACAGCTTCTGTTGGATTGAATTCACTATCAGTAGAGAGGTGTCCAGTTATGGATAACTAGACACATAATAATTATTATTAGTTATCCACCAGAAGGTATGCCAAGTCTATTATTAGTTATCCATCAGAAGGTATGGCAGTATATAGTGCAGTGGCCAATATTTTTGATAATGTACTTGATGTTCTTGCTTACATTAATCAATGTATTCAGGAAGTGCAAAAAAGCAATGCAACCTATTGCCTTCCATTAAATTGTTTTAAATGGAAGTGAATCAGGTTTCTACAAAACTAATGGAGGCATACTGCAAATACATTTCCACGTCAATACTCGGTATTTTTACTAGTTATGCACTTCCTGTTCTTGCTTACTTCATTGTATTCAGGAAAGATAAAAGTGCTAAAAAGCAATGTAACCTGTCGCCTTCCATTAAATTGTTTTAAGTGGAAGTGAATCAGGTTTCTACAAAACTAATGGAGGCATACTGCAAATACACTTCCACGTCAATACTCAGTATTCTTACTAGTTATGCACTGCCTGTTCTTGCTTACTTCATTGTATTCAGGAAAGATAAAAGTGCAAAAAAGCAATGTAACCTGTCGCCTTCCATTAAATTGTTTTATGTGGAAGTGAATCAGGTTTCTACAAAACTAAATGGAGGCATACTGCAAATACACTTCCACGTCAATACTCAGTATTCTTACTAGTTATGCACTGCCTGTTCTTGCTTACTTCATTGTATTCAGGAAAGATAAAAGTGCAAAAAAAGCAATGTAACCTGTCGCCTTCCATTAAATTGTTTTAAGTGGAAGTGAATCAGGTTTCTACAAAACTAATGGAGGCATACTGCAAATACACTTCCACGTCAATACTCAGTATTCTTACTAGTTATGCACTGCCTGTTCTTGCTTACTTCATTGTATTCAGGAAAGATAAAAGTGCAAAAAAGCAATGTAACCTGTCGCCTTCCATTAAATTGTTTTAAGTGGAAGTGAATCAGGTTTCTACAAAACTAATGGAAGCATACTGCAAATTTCATGTCAATACTCAATATTCTTACTAGTTATGCCCTGCCTTTTCTTGCTTACTTCATTGTATTCAGGAAAGATAAAAGTGCAAAAAAGCAATGTAACCTGTCGCCTTCCATTAAATTGTTTTATGTGGAAGTGAATCAGGTTTCTACAAAGTTCTGTAAGTACATTTACTTTCAGTGCAATACCCAATCTTATTAAAATTGCACTTCATGTTCTTATTTGTACATTAATCACTGTATTGAGGGAAAATGGAAACTTGTCACTTGCAAATTTTTTTTACCAGGGTAAGTCATAAGTTCATAGCATTTTGAGATACAATGGTTCAGTCCAGTACCACATGTTGACCACATATGGCTATTCGGCAAAATACAGTCCATCAGAGTCTATGGTCCTTTGCCGACGTTTAGCCAACAATGCAATGTGGTCGCAATACCAGCTGCTGGCTTGGATTAAAAAAAACTCAGTGATGCCATCTTTCACAGCCTCCAAGGAATGGAACTGTCTGCCGGCCAAGAAGTGCACCATGAAATGAAACAGGTAAAAATCCAAAGTGGCAAGATCCAGGCTATAGGCTTGTGGTAGGATTTCGATGCTATCCAAATACTAAATTTTCTGGCGGAACACCCGTGACCTATGACATGGGGGGGGTGTCGAATTGCAGGACCTTCTTTTGGTTCACCATTACCGAGTAGTGCTGGTGTAGAACGTCGGCATACATGTTCCCATCGACAGCCTGAGTATGTGGCACAAGCTCCCAATGGCCAGGACACAGTGAAATTCCATCATATACACAACATTCTCTTCACTTCAAAACGTCTTTTCTGAACCACTGCTTGAGCCTCATTCCCTGGCTGCAGCCATTGGTATCCGGTATCTGGATAACGTAGGAAGATCCACTTCTCATCATTTGTTATGATTCTTTGCCAAAACTGGTCGTCACATGGATTTTTCAGCAATTCTCAACACAGAGTGACATGCTCCTCAACTTGCTTTGGGTTCAACTCATGTGGGGCCATTCATGGACATCTTGGGTGATGGGTGAAAACCGATTTGGTGTAGGTGATGATCGATGGTGGTTTGTGATGCATGATCCTCTGTTAATCGTCAGGTGCTAGTTCCTGGGTGCTGTTCAACAGCTAGACGCAGGGCTTCGGTGTTGGTGGTGACTGGTCTTTCACACCTCAACCTGTCGACGAGCTCTGTCTCCAGAGCAGAAGCGTTGGTGCACTGTCCCCTCATCTTCTACTCCACAAATGTTGTTTGCAGCAGCTGTTGCGTTGAACCCCTGTTTTCCAATAATGGCACAGAAGCACATAAACAAGTTTCGCCACCCCAGTGGCGCAGTGGTTTAAGTGATGGCTTCTTACCATTTGTCCGAGATGTGTGCAGGTTCGAATCCTGTTGAAGCATGGATGCTGTGTTTGTCTTACAGCACTGAATCTCTCTTCCCTGGAACCAGTGGGCCTGAATTAGGGACAGGCGACTGCTGATAGCCCATTAAATTGCTCACGGTGGTCGTTAAACACTCAATAAAAAAAAAAAAGTTTCTCTTACATTCTCATCTCATTTGAGTTGAGCACACACATGTTGGGCCTGGCGCATGCCCTACCTGTTCGAGCAGCAGAGAATGTCGCCCAATCAGGCATGGGACACATTCTACCTTACTGTACATGTCCCACCTGTTCAGTGGAGCTTCTCCATCTGTACCGCAAAATGCTACGAACTTATGACTCACCCTGGTATAATGAAATGAATTAGGTTTCTAGAAACTAATTTAGGTGTACTGTGTTTTAGTGTGATTAGCACTGTGGCTATTTTCAGTCAAGGCTAGAGCTAACTGGGTACATGGATGCTAATTTTGTGAAGACAGATTGTCTTTAGCTTTGGCATATTATTCCTATCTTTAGGGTATTTTAAGGGTTGTAATAAGCCATTGAATGATTTAAGAAAGCATGGTTTTTAGTTTTTTCTGGTTGCAAAGATCAAGTAATATGACTTGTAAATCAGTGCAGCAACATCATAAATCAAAATCTGTTCCTGGCATTGCATTAATAGTCTTAGCTGTGTGTCAAAGTTTAGATTACAAAGTAGAGAATGTGGAAGCACAATAAAGCTATGTATTGTTAGGAAGATAAATGAGGTGTTCACTTCTTGAAATCAGTTTGTCTTTCATTTTTAGTTTTAAACTCATGTTCGTGTGACTGGGACTGTCTTGCGGCAGGTGTGGAATGTAGTTTAAAAAACAAAAAAATGGGTTGACTTTTCATACTGCTGATCTCACTTTCTAATTCTGGAGCAAGGCTTTGATATTGTGCTTGTCCTTCTTAATTGCCAGTACTATCTCCCTTGTGGGACTACTAGTTCTACTCACTGTGGCAATTCAGCAATGAGACCAAATTAAAAATAAATAAATGGAAAAGCAGGAAAACTTGCATGATTATTTTTTATTTGAAGTACATTCCACCTGCATTAATACAAGAAGTAGTACAATCAGTGAACGAAAGGAAGGCTTGCAGAGGTCATCTTTTGGTATGGAGTGAAGAGCTGATGTGACAGTTCGTTGTATGTTTTCAATGTCTTGAAACACTTTTTCCTTTTAAAAGCTTTAATTTGTGGAATAGAAAGTAGTCTGCAGTGACAAATCTGGAGAATAGGGGAGATGGTTGAGTACACACATTTGTTTTCATGCCAGAAATTGCTGTACATTGACTGCTGTGTGTATGGGTGCATTATTATGAAGAAGGAACCGTTGCCCATTTTTGTACTTGGGCCTACAACCTCTTACACAATCGTTCCAGAATGGATGTGTCAGCATTGTCACTGATAGTTGTACCTTCAGGAATAAACTCATGATGCAGAAATCCCTAGCTTTGTAACCTGATCTTTCTGTTGAGTGACTGGTGACTTCCACTGATTACTCGGACACTTCATTCAGGATCATAACGAAAACACCTTGTCTCGTCACCTGCTGCTTTTGGAGAAAAATTTGCATTGTTTCCGTAGTCTCCAGGATGTCTTTTGCGTTCTCCTCGTGTATATTTCTGGTTGTCTGACAAAAGCATGAGGAATAAAATGAGCACAAACTCTTTTGCCCTCCAAATTTTGCACTGAAATTTGACTAATTATCTTATTAACACTGTGCTCACATTCCAGCATCATCAAGTAGGGTTCCCACAGTTCTTGAAAGTCTTTGAAAACTACTTGAATTTAATTTTCCTTTTCAAGGGCCATTTAAAAGTCCTTGAATTTTGTAAGTCCTTTAAAAGTACTTGCCCCTCCTCCCTCCCTCCCCCGTTCACCGAAGAATAGCTGCAGTTCATTAAAGAGAAGCTGTTGCCAAAATGTCGCATGTGGCAGGGCTGTATTGTGGAACGCTCTCTTGGAATCGGGAGCGCATACGTAGCTGTCACATTTCCAGTTTTCACGTGATTGTGATTCTGAACTGCGATAAGCAGATGCGAGGGGAATTCTTTTGAGCTACGATAAGCGAATGCGAGGGAGTGTAACGTACTAGCGTCTCAAACCAGCTTTGCGATTTGCTGAATGCTTGTAGCCCAGGAATCCAGTGTAAATTTTCAGTTGTTTTTCGGTGGTCTGTCGTTTTGGCGATATGTCCATTTCAGGGATTTTAAAATTTATGTAAAATTTGTGTTTTGTCTTTCAAAAGATATTTTTCTCTGAGAGGTTTCCAATTTTTCTTAACAAAATTCCCCTGCCTCTAGTATCCCGTCGGAAATAAAGTAATTCGAGTGCACTCGGCAACCAATGGACGAATCAGTACTCATTTCGTATAACGTTCGAGATTGATTCTTATTTTTGACTCTTCGTTTTACTTAAAGCTGCTGACTGGTTGGGGCTGGAATGTGAGCGAGCGTCTGTTTATTCGAAGCAACCTCCCTCCCCTTACACCTGTAACCATCACTAATTTATATAGTAAAACCTACACCATCAAGAATTTATATAGCTGAAATAGGCTTAAAAAATTATCAGTAAGTGTTGTGTTACGATTTTTCTGTTTGACTGTTATGTATTTTGGTTCTGAGAGGTTGGCAGGTCTGCATAGCTGATAATTGACTTTAAAAACCAAAACAAAAAAACATTCTATATAATAGCCTTAAACTGCATGCTGTTGGGGTTTGTTAAACGTCGTGGAAAAATTGATGTGTAATCTTTGGGGGCTTTTTTGTTTAAAGGCATCCTTAGTACTTAGTGTAGTACATATTCTGTCATCTTAAATCTTATTGTAGTTTTGCCGTAGAATTGTTCATATTATATTTAAATTTTGATGTTAAATGATTCTTGTTGGCTGGATCATGCATTGTATAAAAGTGCTGTTACCATTATTATAAACATTAGTGTGCAGTTTGCTCATCTGCCACTCTTTAAAAGAAACTGCTGTTCAGTGTGTATGTCAAATTTGTGTAGAAATGAATATTTTATGTATGTATGTAAGGATTTTGTTTTTGCATTGAAGAATATGAATTAATTTCGTGGCAGTTCCATTTCTTCCCTTTTACGAAACAAAACTTGCTTTTGTAGGATTAGGCATTTTTCTGAAATTGAGGCTTTTTCACAAGTTCAACACTTTTTAAGTGAATTAATTTCTCCAGTGAATAGCAAACATGTCATTTCTACACCTTTATTACATTTGGCTCTATGATTGGATTGTGTTGAATATTCTTAAAGCAGAAATCTTAACATCAGAGTGTTAATGTTAATATTTTTGATTGTGACTGAGACACATCTGCCTGTTCTGTGGCTGGCATTTTTTCAGCGTTATGTTTAATTTGCATATAATGTTCGGTGATGTGAAGGGAAAATAATTCGTCCATCCCTTCTTTGTGGAATAAGTTTATGCTGTGTTATGTGTGTGTAGCTTGTGATTTTTTTAAATGTAATATTTGATTAACTTTTTTTTTAAATTTCACTTTTTTTTATACAGGATAGCAAAATTAAATTCCCCTTGCCTTCAAGGATCAACCGCAAGTTCCACAAGCCTCGTTTCACAACTGTTAGACCAAATGCAAAGTTTTAATTGTTTGTGGGCTGAAGTTGTTCTGCTACTAAATAAATAAAAATTTATTAGAACTTGGTTTTGCCTGTATTTTCTTGAATATATATATTTTTTCATTCATGGCCTTGTAACCTGTAAACTTATAATACTTAAATTCATTAAGTTTAGTATAGTAATTGAAATATTTTGCAATGCACATATGTGTATGCAGACATGCCAACAACTACGGATTCTCCGTAGTTCCTACGGAAAAGCTCTTGTACTATGGAATACGGAAAACCGTGATTTTTCTACGGAAAATTAATGGAAGTTATTAATTTTTATTTTGCTTGTTCCTCTTCCAAACGCAACGGTGGCCACTTGACGATCCATCATGCTTGCGATGCTGCTCACTTCCAGTTCTGCCTCTCGAAGCTGCTAGGATCTTAGCGCGAGCCGCCGGTACTCGAAACCCTCCCTCCCCAGCATGGAACATTCTGGGGACGTTAGCGTAGCTCACTTTGGTGTAGACGTGGGCGGAGTTCGGCCTGAAGCTCTTTAGCAGTGCAGCGGCAAGCTGTTGAAAATCATTTGGTGCAGAACGTGAGTGTCATTGCCTGGCATCAGTTTTTTTATTAAATCGTGTGTCGACCATTCATGTCAGTAATTAATATTTTGAAGATTTTTTTCTTGTGTTGCAGAAAAGTAGGCTTGGATTTCGTTGCAGAGTTCGCTAAAACGCGTAATTACGCGACTAGTACGCATCAAAATTTTACCAACGTGTAAATATGTGCACCAGGAATTTTTCGCGACGCGTACAGTACGCATCAACACGTAAAAATATGCATCGAGAAACGCTTAAAATACACATTGAGAAATGCGTAAAACTACGCATCGAAGAATTTTACCAACGCGTAAAAATATGAATCGGGAATTTTTTGTGACTTGTAGAAATACACATGAAGCGCGTAAAGTACGCATCAACACGTAAAAATATGCATCGAGAAACGCGTAAAATACACATCGAGAAGCTCGTAAAACTACACATCGGAAAATTTTACCAATGTATAAAAATACGCTTCGGGATAGCATTTCGCCTTTCAAAAACGGAAGTGAACGAAATAAAGATTTCTTCCATAATCATAATTTCGTTTTCCTGCGATGGTGCCTCTGTCTAGTATTGTTGTTATACATAATTTTATTTGGAGGGGAATTTCCGAAAACGGAAATTCTACTGCGCAAAAATTCCTGTGTATTCTTCGGCTTCGAGGAATTTCTGCTTTTTCGTCGTGATTTGGGTTATTCTCGAGATCGATCCATAATTGAACAGAAATTTTGGGGCATTAGTGGTGAAGGATGCTTTCCGCCTGAAACTTTCGAAAACGGAAATTTCGTCTTTCAAAACTTTCGGAAACAGTGAAGATTTCTCTCATAATTGTAATTTTATTTTTCACGCAATGTTTCCTCTGCCTAGTATTGTTGTTAAATTTCATTTTATTTCGTAAATATTTGTATTTCACCTTGAATATGGAAGGGAAATGTCCGAAAATGGAAATCGGACGTAGCAAAGGTTTCTCTCGTAACTGTAATTTTTCCCCTCAACGATGTTCCGAATGTGTATTCTGTGTTCTTACATATTCCCCCCAAAAAGGTTTGTATTTCAGCTTGATAAAGGGGAGAGTCCGAAAACGAAAGTGACGAAGCTGAAAAATTTGTAAGAATTGATGCATGACGTTCAAAAAGCATTCATATTCTCCAAGTTACACTGCCCTTTATCTAAAATAGTGAAAGCTATTGTGCATTCATGGTCCTCAAACTGAAAGTTCTTTCAGCATGATGGATAAAATTGTCATGGCATCCAAGGGGTTTGTGAAGCCTACTGTCGTAGCTGATGGTGATGTTGAGCTTAATTTTTCAAATAAGTTTTTCAAAAAGAAAAATCAGAAAGGACACAACTGGTAATTGGAGTAAAAAGAAGAATGTATTATAAAGCGAAATCATTTTAAACGAAAATGAACTTTCTAAGTTCTGCACACGTCTTTCTAAGTTCTATACATCTGTCGGAAAAGTTCGCATTAAAGAATGTTCTTATATTCAAGAAAAGATACTGATCTATGATGAATTTTTAAAACATGCAGAAGTAGTAGATCCTTCACTTAGAGCTATAACATCATTTACTTCTGTATTACACATAGTCAAACGCCTTCCATTTATAATAACTGAAAATGAACTTGATGTACTGGAAGCGGAATTCCTTGTTATCAAGCTGACAAATTAGAGACCATAGCAGTAACAGGTAGAATAGATGTCACTTGGTCAGAAATCTCAAAATTAAGATGCTGTAATGGAGCGGTTAAGTATACTAGTCTCTCGAAAGTAATGTTTGCAATACTTGTAGTTCCACACTCGAATGCTTGTGAGTAAAACAGATTTTAGTTTAGTGCGAAAAAATCAAGCCCGTTTCCAACCTAATTTAGGTTTAGAAACTGTAGAAGCACTTTTTATTGCAAAAATGAATATGCTCTCATCTGGGCAAGTGTGTTATGAAAAAGATTTTCTGCTGAGGAACTCAAATCTCCAAAACTCTGTACAGTGAAATCACTAAAGAAAGCTGTTTAATCAATGTTTGTTGTGTAAAAAAATGTATCAGTCATGGTATATATTATTTTCCATGTGAAAAATTTGGAATATTTTGATACAGATTTTCATGTATATACACGAATAAGTAAGTAAAAAAATGCTAATTAAATTAAATGAGTTGTTTTCCTCGGTTAAAATTATTCTTTTTGGTATGACTACTGAAAAATGGCCTAAACTACTGAAAATTTGTACGAGTACTACTGAAAATATCCGAAACAGGTTGGCATCTCTGTGTATGCATGTTCATCTATGCTTTTTCATATTTTCTGTTAAATTTGTAGGTATGTATGTGAACAACTTTTGCAAATTCAGAAATTCTTAAATTTTGTTTCCTGTCATGACTGAACCCATTTTTGTCAGTTAAATTTTTTTTTCATAGATTTGCTGACAATTCCAATTTTGTGAGTCAATTTTTTTCTTACTAGTTTCTATTAATTGCAGTGGCAATCTCAACAGAAGCATTTCACACATATTAAGAAGTAAAATGTTCCTTTTAATTAATAAATACATGGATAAAGTTCCTTGCAACACGTCAAATTAAGCCAAACCAAGGCAGCATTACCACAAGTTTAGGAGATACACCCATTTGGTAGATTACATTCATCGTAGGCAACTCACAGGCAAAACCACTTAGCACATGCCCCCATACAGCTGAAAACACCGTATCAGTTGGAACCATTTCCTGGAATTTCATTTAAAATAAAACCAGATTTGATTTTAACCTTAAGTTTTTCCACTGGTAAATCATCTGCCTGACTTCCATGAATGCTGCAGTGCATTGTGAGAAAATATTTTGTGGATATATTCCTTTGTATTTTTGTGTGTGTGTGTGTGCTACTACCCAATGATTCAAGTAGGGGTTACTTTATTGCAGACATTGGGATAATATGTCAGTATAGAAAGCTTTGTTTTTAAATATGAGCTGCCACACCCTCTGCCGCTTCAGTTGGGGGGTGAGTAAGTGCCCTGTTCTATGTGGCCGGTAAGCTCTAGCACCATTAGGTCACTCCGCAGCACGCGTGACAACATTCTTGAAATGCTCAGCTCAAAAGCCATCAGTGATTGTTGTTCTGACAGGATTTCATCGAATACGGGCTACCACTGTTTTCACCAGGCGAGCAGTCCTCTGGTATGCGCCGACCTTTCTGGGGCGGTCAGCGATGATCCCAGTCTCAAGGAACCCTTTTATGGTCCAATAGAGAAAAATTCGGCTGATTTTCAGCATGTTGAAAATCTCTGAAGCTAATTTTCCAACTTTGTACAACGCTATTACAGCAACACAATACTCATTATCTCCCCACTCCATGGCAAGTACTTCACAAAACATCTCCTGACTAAACGCACAATGATTCACTAGCTGCTTCATGCCTTCTGGCTGGTCGGTGATGTTGCGCACCATCTGTCGAACGTTTGTAACAATATTTATGCTAAAACTGGGTATATAAACTTTTTTTTTATGATCTCTATTTCTTTTCCATTGCATACCTCCTATGAAAAACATTTTACCTATATTTTACCTTCCAAAGTAAAAGGGGTACCGGCTGGCAATTCGTGTTTCGAGAAAAAGCCATTTATTTCACAACACCGCGCCACACCTCAGGTGAGTGAGATCAATAGTGGCGCTGACTCGGACACAAAAATAAACACTGCATAGCGAGATCGCCACCCGCTGTTATCTACCAGACGATTATCCCACTTCAGCTTTTCCCAGAACGTAATGCGCGAATGCCGTGATGTTTGTAGACCTGCCATTGGTCTGTTATAGACGAGTAGATTTCAGCGTGTTAGATTTGGTGTTAACTCACAATGAGCGATTTTTTCAGTGAGTGTGGAAATTTTTATGGCGTAGATGATTTAACTGTTTTAGTGGCCGTTGATGACGATTTATCTCAACGCGGAAAGTGGGGATGATGAAACTCCGCTAGAATGTAATGTTGATACATGTCATTTTCAAATGTTTTAAGCATTAAATCAATTTTTCTGTCATTACATGCTGGATTTCTTGAAAAATTTAGAATTATAATACATTGATATCTAAAAATGTGTTTATTGACCCCAGTACCCCTATTACTGTGGAGGGTCACATATTTGCTACATTTACATAATGCACAGCTCTGCCACTAAAGGGCAGGTACGGTATATTTCTCTTGGTGATATCTGAGATTCAAAAAATCTAATTTAAATACTGCTCTCTACAAAGAACGTTGCTCATTTTCTTCAAATGGATTGCCTTTTTTTTTTTTTTTTGCTGGGGTTGTAGTTACATTACATTTTCCCCTGTATCTTCTAAGTTTTTTAATTTGATAAAAATAAGTAGCTGTTTCTATTTGCAAATTTGTTCCCAATTCTGTAAATCCCGTTGAAGAAAGTATTCGTACAGTATTGCTAATGTTAAAATGTCAATTTAGCTGCTTCAGTATTAATGTGCTATTTAGACACCCCATAGCAGAAAGTTCGTGGTCAGTCTGCAAACAGATATTGTGCCACAAAATAATCGGTGGGTGGTCACTGTGCAAGATAACTACTAAATGCGGAAAACAATAAAAATTGCACAGACATATTTTTGTACCTAAAAAAATGTCATAACTTAAGTACTACAGCAATTGTAATGCTAATTAGGTTCAAGAACATTCTGATCCCCTGTATCTGGAATTTTGCAAATATTTTCAAGCTGAAACATAGATTTATGGAATAAAATGATATTTAACAACAAAGCACAGAGGCATCACTAGAAAGAAATTGTCATATTTTCCTTCCATTTTCGGGACATTTTCCTCCATTTCCCATTCAAGTGCAAACATTTATGTAATTAAATAATGATTAAACAATAATATAGAAGCATAGTGTGTTAAGGGTTTATTAGAGGGAGAAATTTTTGCTCTGTACAACTTTGGTTTTCAGAAAATATTCCTTCATTTTTAGCACGTCTTTTGTAAAAAAAGATCGTGCTCATGTTACCGGTTTGTCCGTCAGTCAGTATCCACGATATCTCTGCAACTATTAGTCCTATTTGAAAAATTCCTTTTACATTGGGAAGCTTGAAATATGCGAATGATGATCCTTCATTTCATTTTTATTATGATGTACAGTTTTGCCGCTAGAGGGCTTAAATGCAGATGATGTCGAATTCAAAAATACGTTTTATTTCACATATTTGCTTCTAAACATCCGATTGAAAAAATTCTTTTATCTTTCGATTCCATTTATGTTGAGTATTTCAGGCATAGTTACTTTTTCAAATTACGCATAGATTTTCCGCTAGGGGGCATAAAAGTAAATTACATTTTCCCCTACAACTCTTCTTCTAATACTTCGATTTGAAAAAAAAAAAAAATCTTCAGCGGATACACCCCCTGATGGAAAATCTTTTGCATATTATTTCAAATTTTTGATAAAGAATACTTTTGCCACCAGGTGACGAAGTGTTAATTTTTGCTTCTGATGTATTTGCCATAAAATCAGCTTTTAAAATATCGATTGAAAAATTTCTTTCATGGACTGATGCCACTCACATCGATAAACTTTTTCGGAATATTTTCTTAAAATATTCCACAGTTTCTCTGCCAGGGGGCATAGATGTATATCTAATTTTTGTCAATATCTCTACTTCTAGGCGTCCGATTTGAAAAATTCCTTCTTTGTTGGATAGTGTTTTCAGTGTGACATAATTTTCATATAATTTGACAATGTTCAAGTAATTCATAGACTTTCCGCTAGGGGGCGTACGGGTAAATTGCATTTCTCCCTATATATCTGCTTCTAAATCTCCAATTTCAAAAATTCTTCCTGCACCGCATACATCTCTTGATGTAAAATCGTTTGCACATAATTTCTAATTTTTATAAAAAATGGTTTGGCCAGCAGGGGTAAGTGTTAATTTCCGCTTCTGATGTATTTGCAGCAAAATATGAGCTAAATTCTGGATTGAAAGAAACGTTTGTAGACCGATACTATTCATGTCAACAAACCTTTTAGAAACATTTTCTTCTTAAAATAATTCATGGGTTCTACGCCAGGGTGCGTAGATGTATATCCTATTTCTGTCAATATCTACTTCTAGGAGTCCGATTTGAAAAATTCCTTCTTTGTTGGACAGTGTTTCTAGTGTGACATGTTTTCCATAAAATTTCAAAATTTTCAAGTAATTCATAGACTTTCCACTAGGGCGTAGTGGTAAATTGCGTTTACCCCTATATCTCTGCTTCTAAATCTCCGATTTGAAAAATTCTTTCTGCACCAGATCAGCTCCAGATGGGAAATCGTTTGCACATAATTTCAAATTTTTGTAAAAATGGTTTGGCCACTAGGTGGCGTAAGACTAAGTCTTGATTTCTGCTTCTGATGTATTTGCAACAAAATACGAGCTTCTAAATTCTCGATTGAAAAAAACGTCGTTTGTAGACCAATAGTACTCGTGTTGACAAACTTTTTAGGAATATTTTCTTCTTGAAATAATGCATGGTTTCTATGCCAGGGGGTGTAGATGTATATATTCATTTTTGTCAATATCTCTACTTCTAGGAGTGAGATTTGAAAAAAAACCCCTTTGTTCAATAGTGTTTCCGATGCGAAATGTTTGTCCTATAAATTCAAAATTTTCAAGTAAAACATAGACTTTCCGCTAGGGGCACAAAGGTAAATTGTGTTTTCTGCGTTATTTCTGCTTCTGAAACTCCAATTTTAAAAATTCTTCCTGTATTGCATACAAGACCTGATGGAAAATATTTTTCACATAATTTCTAATGTTAAATTTGGTAAGCAATGGGTTGGCCACCACCATGGGGCATAAGTGTTAATTTCTGCTTCTGATGTATTTGTAGCAAAATCTGGGCTCCTGAAAACTCAATTTTTTTTTCTTGGACCGATACCACTCACATGGAAAAGCCTTTTGAGAATACTTTCTTCCTAAAATAACGCATGGTTTGCCCACCAGTGGATGTAAAGTCACATCTCATGTTTGTCGATATCTCTGTTTCTAAGAGTCAGATTTGAAAAATTCTTTCTGTGTTGGAGAGCGTTTCCGGTGCGTAATGTTTCTCATATAAATTCATGTTTTTCTTAACGCAAAAGTCTGCAACCAGAGGACGTAAGCTCACAATTATGTTTACAGCAATATCTGAGGGATTAAAAACTAGATTGAAAAACTTCTTTCTTCTGTCAGACACTATTATTTTCCATACCAGTTCCATTGACTTTGCTTTGATAAATTTAGTTTGCGTCAGAACAGATTCAAAAGATGTGCTTATTACACCCAGAAAATTCGGTGTAATCTTTCTTGTTAATTACTAGAGGGAGAAAATTTTCCTCCATTTTCAATCTTAAATACAAACATTTATCTAATGAAATCATATTTAATGACCATAGAGAGCTGAGGAAATATTGTAAGAAAAAGAAATCAAGATTACTGGGTTCCATCAAAGTTTTGTTTTCAGAAATTTTAAAAGGTGGTAAGCTTGCATCTATGATAGGGAGTCTGCAAGATGGTTTAATAGGTTTCTAGGGATGTTTCTGTCTGCAGGACCAAAATAAATCTGCAATGTACATTGACCGTCGCTGCGATTCTGCTACGGGGGACGAGTACAAAATAAACCTGCGGTGTACGTCGGCTGTCGCCACGATTTTGCCATGGGGATGAGTACAAAATATTTCTGCAACGTCCGTCGTCCTTGGTGAGAAAAAAAAAATGATTATGAGAGAAATCTTCGCTACGCCTAACTTCCGTTTTCTGAAATTGTGAAAGGTGGAAAACTTGCATCTATGATAGGGATTCTGCAAGATGGTTTAATAGGGTTCTCGGGATATCACTTTTTGTCTGCAGGACCAAAATAAATCTGCAACGTACGTCGCCCGTCACCGCAAATCTGCTACCGGGGTGGGGGGGTTAGATGTAAACTAAATTGAGGTCACCCTCTCCATCCCCCCAATAACATTCAGGAGGTTTTCTTCTCTTGTATACATTTCCAACACATAACACAAAAAGAATACTGTTGGGTTATCTGATGCATGGCTTCACTGTATGGCTGATCTCTGAGGAAAGACATGATACCGTGTGAGAACCAGAACATTTGTCGTGTCGTGTCGTGTCGCGTCGTCAGGCGGTGATGGCAGATCGCAGTTGCGACCACTCCTTGATAATGGCCTCGGCAGAGGCTAAAAGTGCTTGGATAGAACTGTTGTTGCTGTGTGGGGAGGGGTCCGATATGATCGTGGTTACGTTATAGTCGGGTTTGTTTTTTCGATACCTAAGGGTTTTCATTTGTAAATAATTATGGATTAGAGTCTTTTAACTTTGAAGTTTTAGAAAGTGTGTAGTATAGGTTTTTTAAATTGGATTGTTTTATAATTAGATATCTGGATTTTTTAGGGAGTAAAGTTTGTGTAATTGTGGTTGATACATTTGAATTGGCATATAGTTATTGGGGGGGGGGGGGGATCTGAGTTAGCGTGAGTTTTAAAGGAAGTGTATTTTAGTCTTGAACCACTCAGTGGCAAATAAAATTATGTGTTGGAAATGTATACACAAGAAGAAAACCTGAATGATATTTGGGAAAAAAAGATGAGTAACCTGATAATTTAGTTTCTGTTTTATAACTTATATCACTCACTGCAGGATCATGGTGTATTTTAAGCAATGCATGTTTTTAGTGTTAAGATGCATAAATGCAACTTCTTTTTAGTTAATTTTCTTCTAAAAAATTGCTCTGGAAAATTCTTTGTGTTGGTAGATTCAGAAGACATGCTTGCTACACCAGGGAATTCCAAGTTCATGTTACTATTTAGAATTTGTTATTTTGTTGGGATCAAAATTAGTTTTTTTTTTCTTTTCTGAAAATTTCCATGTTGGATGGGCACAGCCATAAATCCCTGTCTTTTGCAATTCTCTTTTATCCGGTATGCTTTTCTAATTTCCTTCACACATCTCCCAATGCTGTATGCTTTCTAATTTCACCAACCCATCTCTCATGTTGGCTTCAGAGTCTTTTCCTGCCCTGTGGTTTCCAGTTTAGTATTTCAGTTTTACCAATAGTATTTCCTTTGTTCACAATGTCATCTACTCTTGTCATTTTCTTGATCCAAGAGTTTCTTATTTATACCAAGCATGCACATCTCCATGCTTCTTTCAGAGTAGTTTGAAGCCTCTGTATGTCTTCTTTTTGTTGAGATCTGTGTCCCATGTGTAAAGAACCAGAAGGATTTGTCGTAATTAAATAGTTTCCTTTACTGATTCTTCCATGGATTTGTAAAATGTAAAATTTTGCCTCTTCCGCTGTCATTTGGGTCATACTTGATCGATGAAGAGAATTTTTTGGAGATCAACGGAGGGGAAGGGGTTGTTTTTCATCTGGGAAAGGTTTTCAGTCTTCCAAAACTTTCGAAAATGGAATTAAACAGAGAAAAGATTTTTCCCGTAATCGTAATATCTTTTTTTATTGCGACGGTGCATCTGCCCACTATTGTTGAATGTTGTTTGTACTTCAGCATGAGATTTCTGATTTCGGAAGTTAAGACTTCAGAAAGATTTCCCTGTGGATTTCAGACATGAAATTTTTCCGTGGATTCCAGGTATTTCTCCATTTCCGTTATCATTTGGGGCATTCTTGATCATTCCACAAGCAAAAAAAAAAAAAAAATTGGATTGGGGATATGTTTTCTGTTTGAGGACAGAATCCTGTCATTTAAGTAACTTTCAAAATTTCAAAAGTGGAAGTTAGATGGAGTGAAGATTTCTCCCCTAATTGTAAATTTTTCTCTCACGATGTTCCTTCTGAGGATTGCAGTTAAATATACTTTTATTCCACAAATATTTGCATTTCAGCCTAAAAATGGGGAAAAATTCACAAAAACGGAAGTCAGACGAAACTAAGATTACTTCCGTAATTGTTAACCCCCCCCCCATTCCCGATCTTCTCACTCTTTTGTGGTGGTGTATGTTACTTTCCCCCACAAAGTTTTGCATTTAAGCTTGACAAAGGAGGGGAAATTTGTAAGAATTTATGTATATGTTCTAAGTATTCAAATTCTCAAAGTTATTTAAATAGTGAAAGCTTTGATATCCTGCATTAATGGTCCTCAGGCTGAAAGTTCTTTCAGCAGTCATCGGAGGGGAGAAAACGCGGCAATGAAGAAATGGGAAGGGAATTATATCTACAGGAAATAAAACAAAGCAACGAAGACTGCAGCTGCAGTCAGACAAATATGGCCCTGGAACTTGCAGAGAAGAAAGCAATACAAGAGGAAACAAACTGATGTTCTAGCAAGTACAAAACAAAACAAAACAAAAATAAAATACTGTTTGAAGCAGTGTTTGTGCAAACCATATTTTGTTTTGAATCCAATAATTTTATATTGCAAATACAGCAGTGTGCTACAGCTCAATATTTACCAGATTACAGTGAACAGTTCCATCTCGTGCTGTGTTACTCACACTTTCTCGTCACATACCGATTTTTCACCTGGTTAAAAAGTTCAGGGTTTTTTTCCCTTGGTTGGTCTCGTGCAGGAATAAATTATGAAAATTGCACTGGTTTCTTCCAAATGCACTTCAATGAAGTTTTATATTCTTATTAATATTTTTTATTGTGGTACTTACATGATATCTATTGTGTAGGCAGTAGCTACTTCTAAATTTTCCCTGTCAACCTTTAAATCTTCAGTAACCATAAAAGCACTGGAATCAGTTAATCAAACCTGTAATATGTTTTTTTTTTCTAGAAAATATTTTAATTAAAAACACAAATTTTCAGAAAAACTTCTCTTTAGGCTAACTTTTGTTGTCACTCTTTCACCATCACTTGTGGTCATGGCACCCATATTAAATGTTTTAAGTGTTTAATTTAAGAAACTAGGAAGACAGCTTTCAACATGAACTTTATAAAGAACAAAAACTGTTAATCATTGTTCTCTGTAAGTTCATCTTTTTGCCGCTGCCCCGGTGGCGCAGTGGTCTAAGCGATGGCCTCTGATCATTCGTCCGAACGGGGTCCGGGTTCGAATCCCGGTGAGGCATGGATGTTGTGTTTGTCTTACGGCACTGGCTCTCTCCCTTCCCTGGAACCAGTGACCCTAAATTAGGGACGGGCGACTGCTTATAGCCCATTGAGATGCTCACGGTGTTGGTTAAACATCCAATCAAAAAAAAAAAAAGTTCATCTGTAATCCTTCACGACTGTCAGTCAGATCGTGGATCCTACTCTAGCTTTTATGAACAAAATGAATGCGGGTTCAATAATTTCCTTTAGTCTTATCCCCTTGTCACTTGGTAGTTCAGTGATTGAAATACATTCTGCAGTGTGGCATTGAACAGTTTTAGTAATATGTCTCAATTTTGATATGTGCTGTGTCGAACAGTTGAACCTTTGCATTTTTATAGCTGTTATCCATAATGTGGGTATGTGTGTATGTAAATAAAGAATCTTTGAGCCAACAGGCAACCCAGAAAGGCTAATCACATGAAAAGGCCACACGAAATATGTAGAAAAAGAACCATTCATAGTAAAAATGACATCAAAAGGAGGCAGCCACCACCTTGCATGGTAATACAATTCTTGAAAATGATGGTATGAAAGCTTAAAAATTAAAAACTTTCCCATTACGCTCAAAGGATATTTATTGATAAAACTAAAAGTTTAAAAACATTCATTAAATCTTTCGAGCAACCCAGTTGCCCATCTTCAGGTGATTAAATACTTGACAACTATGTGGATGGCTAATATATACCTGTGAACATGTGATGAATGATGTCATATAGGACTTCGTGACCATTGGTGCGCAGAATTGCACTCCACGGATTAACATATTAGCCAATGATAAGTGGAAGATTAATTTGTAAAAAAGGAAGGCAGTATGATACATTAATACAATTATTACGTGTTCACATATAATATGTCAAAACTTAAACTAAGCACATTGCTACAATATGACAAAAAAGAGGGTATGTTAACCATAAATGATAGTTTCTTCACATAAAACATAAGAAACCATAAAGGTAATTTACCACCTAATGATGTTAGTATTATTTAAAAAAATAAAGTAGAATTATTTCATTGTCTTCATTGTGGCCGGTAACAGTTAATGTCAATGCCTTTAATCAATCCTTTCCATTGTCCTGGTACAAAAGCAGGTAAGCTGTCATTACAGCATATGGGACCTTTGTTAAAAATAATCAAACTTTCATTAAACAGCAGCGAAGAACCAGGATGAGGAGTTATGAGTATATTGGCATTCTCCCAATCTGGATAATGTACACCATGAACTTTACGGGCTAATGCTGTCTTCATTAATCCATTCTTAATATCATATTTATGTTCTTTAAGTCAAATGTTCAAAGAACGAGCTGTAGAGCCCACATACATGCAATCTGGTGTACCAACTACAGTGCTCTTTAAAGGAATGCTGTAAACTCCATATTTGGATTATTGTTGCACTGGGTTACGATCCTTTTTGACAATTGTACTGATATTGTTGGTCTTGCCACCAAAATTCATGTTAAATTGTTTACATATATTTTTGAGGGTAGGTGTAACTAAGGGATAATAGGTCATGGAGCCAATAAACTTCACCTCTCGTCCAATTCTTTGGAGAGCAGTGGCTGTATCCCATTCCAATTTCGTAAGTATCGCTTTCACCTTGGACCCTGAGTGGTGAAAAAGGATCGCGACCCAGTGCAACAACAATCCAAATATGGAGTTTACATCATTCCTTTAAAGAGCACTGTAGTTGGTACACCAGATTGCATGTATGTGGGCTCTACAGCTCGTTCTTTGAACATTCGACTTAAAGAACATAAATATGATATTAAGAATGGATTAATGAAGACAGCATTAGCCTGTAAAGTTCATGAAGGTGTACATTATCCAGATTGGGAGAATGCCAATATACTCATAACTCCTCATCCTGGTTCTTCGCTGCTGTTGATTATTTTTAACAAAGGTTCCATATGCTGTAATGACAGCGTACCTGCTTTTGTACCAGGACAATGGAAAGGATTGATTAAAGGCATTGACATTAACTGTCACCAGCCACGATGAAGACAACGAAATAATTCTACCTTATTTTTATTTTATTCTTTAAAGAGTTTTTTAAATAATACTAACATCATTAGGTGGTAAATTACCTTTATGGTTTCTTATGTTTTATGTGAAGAAACTATCATTTATTTTTAACAATACCCCCTTTTTGTCATATTCTAGTAATGTGCTTAGAAGTTTTGACATATTATATGTGAACATGTAATAATTGTATTAAGTACCATACTGCCTTCCTTTTTTACAAATTAATCTTCCACTTATCATCGGCTAACATTAATCTGTGGAGTGCAATTCTGCGTACCAGTGGTCACGAGGTCCTTTATGACATCATTCATCACATGTTCACAGTATATATATTAGCTATCCACATAGTTGTCAAGTTTTTAATCATCTGAAGATGGGCAACTGGGTTGCCCGAAAGATCTAATGTATGTTTTTAAACTTTTAGTTTTATCAATAAAGTTTTTAATTTTTCATCTTTCATTCCAACATTTTCAAGAATTGTATTACCATGCATGGTGGTGGCTGCCTCCTTTTGATTTCATTTTTATTGGATTAAGCACGAGATCACTTCATTAAATCATTCGTAGTAAGCAGTTTAACATTTTTTTCTCTGAAGTCATTCGGATTTGTTTGTTGTAAAACAGAAATCTAAAGAGCTACTCTAAATGGGCCTGCAACAATATAAAGTGCATTATGTATGCGAGATATAAAGGGAATTCCTTTAAATGAGGCATTCCAGGCATTACTTTTAAAATATATAGTCCATTACTTTTAAAATTGGCGGCTTGAAGTAAACCCCTCCCTTGCTCATAACCACAATAGCTGTGCTGCAATCATGACGCGAAACTCTTTTTTTACACTCCACTTCACTTTAGGAAGGAAAACTGGTTTTATCTGTGACCAAACGGGGTTTTTCACACTGAAGCTAACTAAAGTAGTGAAAGTAAGTTTGCTGTCTTAAGTCCCTTTCTTGGTAGATGATGCTAACATTGTTACTGGCGAGGGTAGGGTGAGTGGGGTAACCTTGAGCTGCTGATTTAAAAAGTAATGGATTATAGGCTTATTGCGTGAGTGTTAACCTTGATAGTTTGGTTTAGTCTAAATTACTATACATTTGGACAAAATTGCCCAGAGAACCATAACTGTTAACCAAAATAATTTTTAAAATCTTTTTTGATTTTTAAATTATATTAAAACTTCTGTTAATGTTAAAAATTTCAAATAATGAACTATAACAACAGCTATTACACACTGGACCCAGCTAAGGACCAGCTAGCCAGCCAGCCAGCCAGCCAGCCACCCACCCTAACGCACAGAAATCAAGGAATGTTTACATGTGTTCTGTAAATCTAAGTCTTGGAAATCATACTGCATGAATGAAATTGTGTGTTGAAAGTGATAAGGTATATGGGTGAGTAAAAGAAAAATAAATCTTGCCTTATACAGCTAACCTCTCAGTAGCAGACACCCAACATTTGTGTATTTAGGAGATTGTCTTCTGAGCCGTCTAGGCTCACAACGCAAAAAAATAAAAATTCGTATATATAATTAAAATGTAAATTAAATGCAGGGAGGGGGGTGTGTAACAGTGGTAAACAAAATGCTTGTACATCATTCTATTTTAAAATATAATGCATACACTGTACTTACATATATGCATGTTGCAAAATACGTTAGGGCTACTCGTGGAAATGTTCTTCGATAGGACTGAATTAAGCCAATCTATGACTACAGAATCAATTGCAGTAGTCTAATTTGCCAACTTGAACATTCTTGCTGTCATGGATTATCTACCGTTTGCCTATTTCCTCCTCAAAAGTGCAGTTATTTGCATTTATGTATTTTGAAGCATTCAAGAATCTGCACACACAAAATTCCCTTTAATTTTGTTTTCTTTCCATGTTAATTGTTTTTCTTTTGTTACCATTTGGTAAACGAACAAGTTATCCAAACAAAGATTTCCTACATTCGCTACAAAGCTATCACAGTGAAACGTGATTGTGAACTGACTCACTTTCAAAAAGGGGAGTTTGGCTACATTTATCCTTCATGTGCAAGGAATTACTTTATATTTTGTTCAAGGTTTTGTGCTGGTTCTCCAAAGAAAAGGGGGAAATTCAGATCATGAAATGAACTCTGAACCCTATTGGGAGTAGCTTGCTGATTTAATTGAATGCGGCAAAGAGGATGATGACTAGGAGACAAAGGGAGCTGTTGTAAGAAAAGATTGACCCTATTGAAGCCACAGACCAGTAGATTTGTCATGGGGATCCCGAAGACAAAAAGTCGTTCTGCTTTCATCCAAAGAAACTAAGGAAAATCTGTTTTTTTGTTTGTTTGTTTTTGTTTTTTTTGCAATCTCCCTACCCCTTGAACGTTTTTTTTTTTTTTTTTTAACTATTTAATGACAAAGACCACTGTCTGCTATTTTGGTGTCTGTTACGGAGGTTTCACTATATTTTGCTTTTTAATATTTAAAAGCCTGTTCTGATTTTTTTATTTTCACTAATTCACTAATTTATATCTTAACTTACCACCCTCAGTGAAGTGGTGGGACAAAATGGCAGTGTTCCTCTACTATAGTTTGGACAAAGCAGAAAATGTAGTGAAGTGCCACTTAGTGGCAAAAGTTCAGAATCAAGTTGTAGAAAAAGAAATATATCCCAGACTTTTGCAGGTTTTGACTAAGTAAAACAAAAAAACAGCAAAAACACTGTTTTAAGAAAAATGTGCAAAATATAAGCAATGAAAATGTAGCAGACCTTAAATGAGTTGCTAAAGAAGGCAGGAAGATTTAGTTACAGGATAAGTTGCATTCTTAAGTTTTAATTATTTTTTTCAGGGGATTTCATTACAACTATGAACTGTCCTGTCCCTAATTTAGTCACCCGTTTCAGGGAAGAGAGAGTGCCAGTACGTGTTAGACAAACATATCATCCTGACATTACCTGGGATTTGAACTCAGATGCAGCTGTGAATTTTGTAAATAGTGGGATAATGTTAGTGGCTGCATTTGAATTCTTTGGTGGTATACTGGTCTGAGACCATGAAAAATTGAGTCCGACCTACGACTGTTTCTAAAAAGCTGTGTTAGTTTCCCTTTTTTGAAAAGGGAAGTTGAAAAACATTTTATTTTGTTTTTGCTAGGTAAAGAATTGCTTATTTCCATCATAAGTTCAGAGGATGCAAATTGTGTAGTATATTGGTTAGGAAGAGGAAGCAGCTCTCTCTCCAGGCAAGTGCAAAAAAGCTATAGATGTGGCAGCCTGCTAAATGCATTGCTGATAAGAATCTTTGCTCCATGGGAATATTGAGAGGAGAATATGGTAACTCTCACTCCAGTGCAAGGAAATTTGGGAAGTGTAATGTGTGAGTGTGTTGCAGTGGCAAACTTAGAAGCATCAACTAAAAAAGGGACAACCCAAGTTATTACTGCATTTGTGAATGGCAGTAAGCTACCTTTAACATGTGGCATTCAGTGGTGCATTTTACATAGGGGTTAGTTGAGGTCAGAATCTCTACCTTGTTTTTATTTTTAAAAATGGAAGTTTTGATAGAAAAATAAAATTTAAATTAAAAAAAATAAAGTTTTACTGTTTGGTAGAAATGCGAAGTTTTCACACGGACTTTCACTAATGTTACTCAATTTAAACTCAAGTGAAAAATCTACAAAAAGGGTTCAGTTTGATTTTGTTTTAATCGGTGGAGTAACGGGACAGTGATTGCCCATAAGATTGTGTGAATGACGACGTCACATGACAGTCAATGGTACATCACATCACAAATAAAACAGACGTATGATTGGTTGTTATTTGTTGCCTGGTGCCCTGCATGTTCTTGTGGCAAAGGTCTGTTTGACCATAGCTCACTCACTTGACACACACTGATGAACTAGATAAAACAGCATGTCAAATTGAGTTGCATTTGAAATAAGTCAGGAAATAAATATTTCCTACTGTAATAATGGCATTGTTTATTTTTAACATTTAAGATTGCGTATACCATGCATTGTTTAGGTATGAATTGATTAAAAATTTTAACTGATTAATCAAAATTCACTAGTTGATTAATCGTCCCTTTAAATAAAATTTCCTGCAGCACTGTTTCTGAGAAGACTTGTTGTTTTTGCTAAACCCTCTCCATACCAGCATCCTATATACACGGTCGAGTCACATTATTGTGACCACCAGCTAATATCCAGAGTAACCTCTGTGCAGTGTGGACAGCAACTAGACTGGCTGGGAGTGACTCAATAACATGTTGGAAGGTGTTCACAGGTATGTGGAGCCATGCTGACTGCAGTGCATCTGACAGCTACTAGAGGGTGCGTGGTGGAGAATCCATAGAGCGAACAACACGATTGAGGTGGTCCCACAGATGCTCAATTGCGATTTAAGTCTGGGGAATTAGGGAGCCAGGGAAGTACTTTGAAGTCTTCATTGTGCTCTTCCAACCACTCTCAGACATTTCTAGCTGTGTGACATGTTGCATTGCTGTGCTGGAAGATCCCATCTGCCCCAGAAAAGACAGTCTGCATGTATGGGTGTACATGGTCTGCAAGGATGGATTCATAACGAATTCGGTCCATAGTGCCTTCCACAGGTATGAGTGGACCCAGGGAATGCCATGAAAACATTCCCCAGATCATAACGCTGCCCCCACCAGCTTGTGTTCTTCCAGCAATGGCTGAAGAGTGTTAGTTCTCCGATGCTCCTTGCCTTATACACCAACGTCCATCTGTTCAATGAAGCAGAAAACGTGACTCATCGGAAAAGGCAATCGTTTGCCAATCAGCGGAGGCCCAATTCTGATACTGCGATGCAAATGTAAGCCTTTTCTGCCGATGCACCTTCGTTAGCATAGGTGCAGTGACCATCCGTCTGCATCGGATCCCTACACGCAGCAGGGTTTGCTGAACTGTCATTTTAGACACAGTTCCGGTAACCCCCTAGCACATTCGGCAAGTGAGTTGCTCCACTGTAGCCTATCAATCGGCCCTCACCCACCTTAGCCGACGCTCATCTCTCACATCAGTGGCATGTGGTGCTCCGCTGTTTCTACATCTTATTCGCAATGGTGCCATTTCTCTAATCACGATACACTTTAACCACAGCAGCACACGGACAGTTCACAAACTGTGCCGTTTCAGAAATACTGCCACCCTTGACCTAAAAGCCGATAATAATCCGTTTTGCAAATCTGATGAATTGCTCCTTTTAGTCCACGACAGCAATGAGTGATATATTTTCAGATTTCCTACAGCACACCGTATATACCCTACAAGCCAGCTCACGACACGTGCCTTCATTTTTTGGCTGCGCTCTGTTTGCGTCAAAAGTAGGAGGTGATCACAATGTGATTCGATTGTGTATATGCCACTGTTGGCATTACACAGTCGAATCACATTGTGACCACCTCTTCAACCCAAAGCGTGAATTCAGAAGTATCCACAAGGGAAAATATGATTGTGATTAGTGATCACATGCATTCCAGTAACAGTGGCTGAGACTTAGTATGGGTCCAGAGTGAAGCAGAAAGTTTTTTCTCACTTTGTAGAAATTTTAAACTCGCTGATAAGTAGTCAAAATTTATTATTAGAATTGATAACTTTTATTTTGATTCCATCAAGGCTCATTCATGCATTGAATGGTAACACTATATGCAAGGTTTTGTTGTTTTGAAATGAATAGGTGTATCTGAATGGATTTCTTGCGCAGATTCCGAAAATTATTTTCAAAATTCCGTATCACATCAAGTTTTTTCACAAATGACGGAAATGTGAAAATTAAAAAAAAACATTATTTTTTAATGACATTGTTATATGGCAACGTTTGTAACGTGTGAAAATGTTCTCTGGAGGGCGGAATGATTGTTTAAGAAATAGATAGACATAAATATATAGCTGATAATGAAAATGCAACTGTTTTATCTGTATGACGTCACGATTTGCGCCACTCACGAAGGTGGAACATGAGAGAATGCTATCTTGGCACGGCAGTATGACTCCTACCTCACGCCACTGCTCCCTTCTTTCTATTGGTCACATGTGGCACCATTCGGGGCAGATCGTGTTACACTAGTCAGTGCAAAGAAGGGACTGGTCTCGTTCGGTTGTTTCTTTATGGCGTGTGCAATGGCTTCACGCGGTTGTGTAAATCATCCAGACATATTTCGCTACATATGTGGCTGTTATACGACAGGAAAAAAACAGAGGCAAAATATTACGCCTTTCGTGAAAAATGCTTGTTTTCGATACTTCAGCATTAAACTAGCAGATCAGGACAAAGTTTGGTCTCCTCACAATGTGTGCCGTGCATGTGTGGAGGGGTTGAGGAACTGGAAAAGTGGAAAAAGGGCATCAATGCAGTTCGGTGTACCCATGGTGTGGCGTGAGCCAAAAATCACAGTGACAACTGCTGCTACTGCACAGTGAATATCGTGGGCTATACCAGAACCAGTAAGTGTAACATTGTGTATCCCAATATCTCATCTGCCAAAAGACCAGTGCCCCATAGTGAATCCATCCCTGTGCCATCCCCGTCCAATATCAAGCCCCTAACAGACACCGATTCAGACGGTGATACAAGTGATGAGATGTACCAACCGGACAGCATGGAGGATAAAACCCCAGTGCCATTTACCCAGCATGAACTGAATGATTTGGTTCGTGATCTGAATTTACCTAAAGACGCAGCAGAGCTTTTAGGATCACGACTTCAGGAAAAAATTGTACTATGTCCTAATACGAGATTCTCCTGGTACAGAAGCAGAATTGATTCCGTTTTTTGCTGAGGAAGGCGGTTTGGTATATTGTCGAGACATTCCGGCAGTCATGAAATACTTCAACATTAATTACAATTCAGGACAGTGGAGGTTGTTCATAGATGCCAGCAAATCCAGTTTAAAAGGTGTTTTATTACACAATACTAACATCTATCCATCCATTCCAGTAGCACATTCTGTGACTTTGAAAGAGACATACGAGAACCTTAAATTACTGCTGGAAAGTATGCAGTACAAGTTTCATGAATGGTCTTTGTGCGGGGATTTCAAGGTGATTGGAATATTACTCGGCCAACAAGCAGGCTACATCAAATTTCCTTGCTTTTTTTGTGAATGGGACTCCAGAGCAAGGACGGAACATTGGGTTCGGCAGCAGTGGCCAGTCAGAAGTACATTCACACCTGGCGAAAAAAACATTGTTTCACTTCCACTGGTTGATCCCTCGAAAATACTGTTGCCACTTTTACACATCAAACTTGGCTTAATGAAGCGATTCGTGACAGCTTTAAGCAGGGACAGTAAATGCTTTCAGTATCTTGGTGGTAAGTTTCCGTCAATCACGTCTGAAAAAATTAATGCTGGCATTTTCATAGGCCCTCAAATACGAAAATTAATGGCAGACAACATATTCGAGGAAACCATGAGTGAGTGCGAATTGCGAGCATGGACTGCATTTAGAAATAATGTGGTACACAACGTTTTGGGGAACACGAAATCTTCAAATTACACCACTTTAGTCGAGGACATGCTTGAATCCTATGAACTGCTTGGTTGCAACATGAGCGTCAAAGTTCACTTTCTTCATGCTCATCTAAATTACTTTCCTAACAATCTCGGTGATTTTTCGGAAAAACATGGCGAGCGCTTCCATCAGGATATTAAAGTGATGGAAAAGAGATACCAAGGAAAGTGGACTGTACATATGATGGCCAACTATTGTTGGATGTTGAACAGAGACTGTACGGTTGCACACCGAAGACAATCCAAAAAGAGGAAGTTTGAAGGGGAGCCCAGTGGCGAATGTTAGGTATGTTTGCTTTTGAATATGTATTTATGTTTATCTATTCCTTAAACAATCATTCCGCCCCTCCAGAGAACATTTTCACACGTTACAAGCGTTGCCATATAGCAATGTCATTAAAAAATAACGGTTTTTTAAATTTTCACATTTCCGTCATTTGTGAAAAAACCTGACGTGATATGGAATTTTGAAGGTCATTTTCGGAATCTGCACAAAAAATCCATTCAGATACACTTGTTCATTTGAAAACAACAGAAAGAAGTTGAAAAATTGCGGATCAGTGTAATTGATTAATACATTTCAATGCAGCAGAGTGTAAACAGGGGTTCAGAAATACAAGGGAAATGAAAAGACTAGTGAAACAAAAGTAACACTAATTCTGTTTCCAGACTAAATGACGATATTCCTAGATACCTCAGATATTGCACAATTTTATCCACTTCTAGTGCCATTCACTACAGATCCAATCAGGTAAAAAAGACGAAATAAATTGTTAAACCTTACACCCTTTAAAATACTAAAGTTGGTATATGAATTATAATGTCTGAAAATATTTTGTAATATATTCAGATAAATGAAAGTTTATGCTTCACTGACCTTCACGCTTTAAAAAAGAGCATTAAAAGTTATACAGTGTGCATATTAACTGTTAATGTATTAATACTTCTGGACTCTGCCAATTTCTATACTTGTCTGCTGAACCAGTGAAGTTTTTTTCTTAAATTTTACCACTGCATTGGGATAAAGTTATGGAAAGAATAATTCCAGTAGCTGATTCATAATTAAATGTATCAGTTATCCATTAAATAGAAGAACAAAGGCACTGTATTATATTTAATTTTACTACGTACAAAAAGAGTTTAATGCACTATTTCATAGATTTTATTTGGCTTCTTTTTTTGGTATCCCTCGATTGCTTTTCATAGCATTTTCTTTATACGTACATACAGTCGTGGTCAAAAATCCTGCACCAGTAGACCGAAAGTCAATTTTTGATGTTTGAAGTCAACTGTTAAAGCCAGGAATACATATTACACATCATTTTAAAGGAAATTTTATGCTGAATTCAAATATTTTTACAGAATGTTATTACCAGTAATAGAAATGAAGTTACAAGCAAAAATGTGCAGGTCAGAAAACGGAAATCCTGTTCTGAAAAAGCGTTCACGCCCTTCTAATCCACTATAGCTTTCTCTGACGTCCGCTAGTGAGATATAAAAGCGTTCACGCCCTTCTAATCCACTATAGCTTTCTCTGACGTCCGCTAGTGAGATATAAAAGGATGTAGAATCGTCTGCCAACTTAGAATGCAGCTGATTGTAGTCAGTTGATGCAGAATTCCGGGTGATATTTGAACTTCAGAATACCAAAAACCCAAAAATTTGTCCTGCCCCCTCCAAACCAGGGCAAAAATTATTACTTTGCATGAATGTGGATTCAGTAGTCTTAAAATTGCTGTTAAATGTGGCTCTGATCATTCCACTGTCTTGCATGCCACTAAAAGATTTGCAGAAACTGGATGTGTGGGAAACAGAAAAAGAACAGGTCGACCAAGGCTGTGTACTGAACGTAATGATCACATATTGATTCGTCGTTCCTCAAAATCAAGGTTTAAAACAGCCACTCATTTAAGAAATGAGTGAGAGAATGAAGTTGGCATTATTGCATAAACATGTACAGGTCGTAGGCTACAAGAAAATGGACTGACTGCACGAAAACCTTTCCTTTCTGAACAACAACGACTCAAAAGAATTGCTTGAGCCAATGCACACAAGATTTGGACTGTTGATGAAGGGGAAAATGTTATTTTCAGTGATGAAACAACTTATTATTTCCGCTAATAACGAAAATAATTATGTACATCGTCGGTCGGGCTGGTGAAAGATATAAGGCATGCTGCACCCAGCCAACAATCAAGCACCCACATTCAGTGATGTTATGGTCCTGTATTTCAGCCAGTGGTGTTGACTATCTGTGCATTGTTGATGGCACATTAAATGGATTGAAATATGTGCATATTTTGGAGTACAAACTGCTACCATCTGCACAAGACAGGTTTGCGGAATGTTTTCTTTCAGGACGATATCATGCCATGTCATTGGTCTAAGTTGGTTGACGAGTTGTTTAATCGAAAAGTTATAAGAAAACTTCAGTTGCCAGCACAGTCACTGTATCTTAATCACATAGGAATCTGTGGGTGAGAGTAAAGTAAAGGATCCGTCAACAAGCACCCACATCTAAAACAGCATTGAGTCTGTAAGGGCCGTATGGCACCATGTTATCACCAATGGACAACTAGAGAAGCTCTATGCCAAGAAGGTGCACTTTGTTACTAAGAAACCGTGGTTATCCAATTAAATATTAAAGTGTATTTTGCTTGTTGGTAAGTTATTTCAAGTGTCCTGCAAGTTTCAATAATGTACTGTACAATATTTTTACATTAAATGCATGTACACTAATTTCACAAATTCCACTATTTTTTGCTTTTTATGACTAGATGCTGTACTTTTGCATGTAACTTCACTTCTATTACTGGTGATAATATTCTGTAAAAATATTTGAATTCAGCATAAAATTTCCTTTAAAATGATGTATAATATGTATTCCTGACTTTCCCATTACGCTGTATAAGTTGACTTCAAACATCAAACATTGACTTTCAGCCTACTGGTGTAGGACTTTTGGCCACGATTGTATATATATATATAATTTACTGTATTGTATGTTAAGAGATGGGAAGAGATGGGAATATTTTCTTTCATTTAAGAGCATCCAAAGGCTTTAACCAATTAAATATATATTTCCTAGGAAAAAGAAGGTTCAAATCTGTAAACTCTATATAATATTTTAACTAGAGCTTGTGTAAAATATTAATATATCAGGAAGGTGTTTTTATATATAAGGAATTCGTGACTATATTCTCAATTTCTTTTAAGATATTGGGTAATTATATTCTTAAACAACAAAACACCTTCCAGATTAATATTTTAAACAAGCTCAAGTTAAAATGAACAGTTTTTGAAACTTATTTCTAGAAAAAATATATTTAATTGCTAAAGCCTTTGAATGCTCTTAAATGGATGAAATTTCTGTCTCAAATTTGTATATTATAAATAGAAATGGGCTGCTTTTATATGTAATAAAAAGGTAAATTATATAAGATACAATAGAAGTATGAAAAGCAATTAAATGTTCAAAAAAACCAAATATATCATATAAAAGGGTGAGAGGTAGTACATTAACTTTTTTGTGTGTAGTGAAGTTAAAAATGAAAGAGTGCCTTATTCCTCTGTTTAATGGTTAATTAAGTGAATTATTCATTGTGGATCAGGTACTGGAATTATATTAAGTGCTGTGCATTATTTAACCCCATCATTTACACAGTTCACAACTTATTGAACACAACTTTAAACAAGCAGGCCTTTTTTCTGGTACTTTCTCCACACAACCAGCTGGATTGTCATGATTAACAACATATATATTTTCATTGCATATATTTGCTCACTTTACATATGAGTTTTTGCCAGGGCTGTAGAAATCTAAGGTGAATTTTTTCTTTAGTTTGACTTGTTGACTTCTTTTACCACTAGGTGGCACCATGCCACTTTTTGCTTTAGCTAGACTACACCATGGGGAGGCTGCCATTTTGCTCTTCCTCTCCCTGAGGAGGACAGTAAGTTATACTGTGTTAGGAAGTGTATTGGCTACATTTTTTTCAGAATGCATTTTTCTTTGAAAGTTGTGAAGGTAAGATTTCTCTTCTGTGTATTTATTCATTTTTCAAGAGGTATATTTGCTCATATTATAGGATTCTTATAGATTTACTTGTAAATATTTATGTGTAGGGGGAAGTGTCTTGAGTTGGACTGAGTGTAAAAGCATTTACTGCAGGTCATCATATGAAATTCTTAAATTTAAAGATCTCAGTTGTAACTCTCTTGATGGCTGAAACAGAATTGAAGAATTAAAAAGGAAAATATTTCTTAATATACCAGTTCTGTGGATGATTGAATGTCCACATGCGTGACAACAGCTTTAACCCTTTAATGCCTGAGTGCTAGGCCCTTTTGCTCACTATTTCCCTCATATTTATTTAGAACATACTTTTTATTAATTATATACTGTATATGTTAAGTGACATAAAGGAAATGTTGGAGTTACAAATGCTGAAAATAAAAAAAATATATATATATTAAAATAAAAAATATCACAACGTGTCGAAATTGTGTACTTTGGGAAGCACAACAGGCATTAAGGGCTGCCCAATGCCAGGGTTGCTTACCTGTAAGGTAGACAATTTCAACTTACACTCAATTAATAAGTAACATGGAATGCCTTGTTGACAGGATTGCCTCTTATATCTTGCAAAGATATGTAGTTTATTCTTCTGGAGCTCCCCCCCCTTTGTAGTAATTTCTTTTGTTTTCGAATGATTGTCTATAAATTAACTCTAAAGAAAAGACCTGTTAAACTTTGTTATATGTGATAATTCCACTGCCAAATATCTTATTCTTGGCAGTTTTCAAACATTAAACATTTTTTTAGACTTATTTTACTATGACATAGTCCTTGTTGTAGATGCAAGAATTTTGTTTTCTGGTAGTTTAACTTGACTTTGATACTTGTCCTTAGCACTGGTTCCTGTTAAAACATTCCATAGTGGTTGCAATTTTAAAAAGCAGTGAATATGTTAAGTGTTAAGCCATTTTCTTAAAAAAGAACTTTCTACTGCTGCTTGCTGCACTTTTTGCAACCATAAGCACTATCCCATGTAGCTGCTTGCTCAGCATATTAATTAGCAAAGTGAATATTTGTAAGAATATTTTGCAAAAGCATGAATGTAACTGAGTTGCAGAGTATGTTGTCCTGGATGTACGAAGTTTGTATGAAATTCAAACTGAGTATAAATAAGGAAAAACCAAAGTTATGGTTTTTGAGTGAGGAACTGTTCATACTGAATGCAAGATAAGTCTTTAATGGTACAGAGATTGACCAGGTGAATGAGTTTGTATATTTAGAAAGTATGTTTGACAGAGAAAACAAGTTAGATGGTGAAATTAGTAGGCTAGTGAATTCTTCATTGAAAGTCATAGCTACCTTAGGAGGATTTCACTGGAATGATGGGTTCTCGAGGAAGTCCTGAATGGCTGTGTATGAAAGTGCAATTGTTCCTACTCTGATGTTACGGCAGTGGAACCTGGGTGCTGTAGAAAAGACAGTCGTTTGTGTGCTGGGGAGATGCTTTATTTACAGGGTGTTTGTGGTAAGACGCGTGCTGATCATGTGAGGAATGAAGACTGGTGCTGATCATGTGAGGATTTAAAAGACCGAAGGCTATTTTAAATAAAATTCCTGAAAAGAATCCAGTTCACAGTTGTACTTCCAAAAAAATAAAAAATAACTGGAACTAAATTGAAGTTATTCTTCATGCATGGGAAGAAAGCAAGAATTGAATATCAGGAGTTATGGGGAAAAAAACCAAAACCAAAAAAAAAAAAAAAAAACGGCCCTTTTAAGGGCCGAGCAAAATGTTGCATAAAAGATTTATCTTTTTTGTACAGAATATCTCTCCCCTAACTAACAAGGCGTTGTTGGTCTTGTCTGTTATATTAATTTTTTTTTCTTATGCCTTAGTTCTGACTAAATAAATAAATAAAACAGGACTTAATTTTTTTCCGCTGTTGCACATAATTGTGCAACAAGCAGACAAGTAGCGAATGAAAAAAAAATGATTGGCCCTTATACTACCGGCTCCCTTAATAAGGGATAAAAACCCTGATTGTGGCTGTTTTTATATTGTTGTTTTTCTGTTGTTTTCTCAAAATGAGTAACTTAAACCTCGATCGGTGTAATCTTGTGATCACACCATCTCAGCTATGGTTACTCTGACATGTCCGGCAAGAATCAAAAGTAAACCTGAGAACATTTTTTTTAAACCAATGGGGAAAAATCTTTCCTCTCATTGGCTAACGAGAAACGAAGCAATAGCGGACCCGAGAGAAACACTGAGCAAATGGCCAGTTTTGTCTTATCCTGTGTTGAACGTCGATTTTCCTCTGGGAAACTTATTCTGTGTGTGATGTTTTTTTTCAGGTTCCCCTTTCCCTTCCCTTCTTTTCCCCCTGTACTCATTTGTGGCAGCGGTGTACCGGGCATTTTTCTGCTGAGAGAAATATCGCTCGGAACGGCTTGTTGTTGTAGGTAAGTATGTAGGGCAGCTTATAACTTCACTACTTAACGGGAAACCGTTTACTTCTTGTGCTCTAATATTTCCATACTTTTTTTTCGTGCTATTCTGTCAGGGCAATCTGTTCCTAACTCTCTTAGATTCTCTTTCACCTGCCAAAAGGCGCGGAGCGCTGTGGGTTCGGGTATCTCAACCTCAGATAGGAAATCTGTATTCTATTCTCCCTAGCACTGTCAAGTGCCGAAGTGGGGGTGGGAGGTGCTCTTTGCTGCAGACGACGTGGATAAATTTTTCTAAATTAAATTTTCTCTCGTTCTTAATATAAGTGAGGGAAATTTTTGCAGTGATCAAGATGCTACAACATAAATTTTGGTTTTAATTTCCGCTAGAATCCAGTGAAAACTGAAGAAGTTACGCATAATTTTTTTGGTAAGTTTTTTAGCTTCTATTCAGCCTGTCCATTAACTAAAAGGGATAAATTTCTAAAGGGATAATTAACTAACTGGTAGAAATTTATGTATAAATTTCTACCATTTTCTTTTTTATTTAAAGCTTTTCTTACGCATTCCAAGCCACTGTTTGAAGAAGCATTTACTTACTGTTTTAGAGAACAGTTGAGTGCATTTTAACAGGATTTTTATATATAGCGTTTGTCATGGAGACACTTTTCCCATGATGTCATTAACATGAAACTTAATCAGTGTTGAAAGCGGTATCTGTCAAAACAAATGTGGTAGTATCAAGCTTTCTTTTTGCAGACTACAGGAAAAGTACGAAACTGCTGATTGTAATGCCACCTTGCAGCTCAGAAAGAAAAAAAAAGGACGCATTTTTGTGAAGTCTCAGTATTTCGTAAAGTCTGCCAATAATTACCGTATTTTCCTACGTACTGTCCGCACAAAACTAGTTTGCCCCCCCCCCAAAAAGATCAGATAGTCTGCACTTAAAGTATCTCAGATAAAATCCGATGGGCATGGAGATAAATTCCATAAATTGTTACGTCGTAAAAAATAAAGATATGTTAAAAGGGATAAAAGAGGGCGCTCAGAAATGCCGTTGGTTGTTATGACACGTAAAAACAACTAACCTATACCGGCCCATATATCGAATTTATTTTTAAAATGCTGAATATTTAAGATGTGGTGGGCACAAAAAAATTGCGATGTGTGGATATTTGCGTGCAATAATAGTTAAAATATTTATAAAAAAATTAACACGCACCACCGATATATCGATTAAAATCTATACAGAATAATCGATTAAAAATTGCTTATATTCTGTGAATTTAACTGCATAGTTCGAACTCTCCTTGAAAACCTTGAATAAAAAAAAGTTCACTTTCAAGTCCTTGAAAGTACTTGAAAAAGTTTAAGGCTCTGTAAATAGTACTTGATTTTTTTTTTTTTTTTTTTTTGTTGTTAATGATATGAAAGAGCATGTGTTAAATAATTGTTTGTGCTAAAAAGATGTATAGGAGATTTCTGCATAGTTGAAATGAAAACACCAAGCTGATCAACTAGCCCAGAACTTGCACTCAACCCAGGGGAGTGTGTGGACAGCTATGGTGCTTTGGCTATGATATCACTACAGAGTAAAGGACCAGCCATGTGTGTAAAATAAGTGGAATGATATATTCGCAAATTGTGATGGGCTTTTGTTTATTGGCGTTAGAGATGCGTTCTTGCGGGAGGGTGGAACTTCCAGGAATTGTTTGTGCTTCATGTGTGTACCCTTCGTCTTCTGGCTGCATCAAAAGCTGCATCAAAGTCATGCATCAAAAATAAAAAGTTGAAGCAAACAATAAGTGTCATACCAGTAGATGAATATGATAAAAGACTCAACTATAACATTATTAAGAATAGTTAAAGGGGCCATTAAATGCTGGATGTGTAAGTAACGTTCCCATAAAAAGAAATTTGTTAGTGTTCATGACACATAAATTTTATAAAAAGCATGTAGATAAGCTGAAAGAAGAATAATCAAAAAAGGTAAAAGAAAGGAAGTAGAAAGAAAAGGATAAGGAAAAGCAGCTAGAAAAAAAAAAAAAAAAAAAGCTGGGTTTGACGACAAAATGAAAGAATACGATGCTGAAATAAATCGACTTCAGAAAGATAAAGAAACCTCCCTAGCAGTAATTCAAGAGGGAACAGAAAGGGTTAAAAAGCTGTAGAAAAACAAAATACTGTTGAAATAGCATTTGCCCGTAACTTGATCATACAAGGTTCAGCTAAAATGAAGAAAATTGAAAGTAAATTAGCTGTTGTGGATGCAGAAAAAGATAGGCTTATCAGGAAAAGGTTAAAACAATAATGTGAAAAAATAATTCAATGTACAGTTGTACATAGTTCTTAGTTTTCAATTATCTTTTTAAGATATTATTATAATTTAACGTGAAAACTTTACTATGAAAATTGCGAATTGTTTCTGGTTCAACAAAATATTAATGTTTAAACTGGAACTTGAATATGTAATGTTTCAATTAGAATTTTTTAATCAAGGTTTTATCCTGAAAACAAAATGTTAAGGTGTGATGTTCTAGAACTAACGTTTTTTTTTTTTTTTTTTTATATCTCAGTTTATTTATGGTTGTATCTCTTACTTATAGATTGAAAATAATATGTGAAAAGATAAGAACTGAAAATGCAAAATAAATCATACTTAAACCTAAGACATTATTAGGTGTTACGCGAAAAATTTGGATCTGTAGCATGTTACGATGTATAAAAAGTTTTCGTGTAATGCGTAAAGTATAAAAATAATAGTTTTACTTTTTAAAATAATCTGAAAAAGAAAGAGATTAAAAGAATACTAATAGTGTGTATTGATTCAACATATACTTGAATAAAAAGAGGGCAGGCAACAAATATATATATCTAGTTTTTATTGAAACACACTCCTAAAATTTTTCTAAAAATTCCTGGAATTCATACCTATAATTTTCTCTGAATATGATATGATCCCTGCTCTAGCCCATTTTCTTCTTGGAGAGGCCAAGAACTTATCAGCATTCCCTTGTATGTAAAATGCTTCAGGACCCATCAGACTTCATGTCCAGCACCAAAGGGATTTATTCACAGCCTGAACACACATTTGTCTTTATGTCTAAAGCTTGAGCACCCATTGCGTTTCTGGTAAGTCGAAGCCTATGGTTCTTTTCTGTTGAGGTATTGCATAGGGAAGAACTGAAACTCTGTAATCCGCTATACAGTCCAGTGCATACAGTAGTAATTGTACATTTTTTTTATTGTATGTGTGTTGACTGTTTTTAAAGAAGTATGAAATTGAAGTTATATTAAATTTTCCATTATACGAGTTTTGGCTCTGTAGAAGTTGTGAAGCAATTTTAAAAATGCGTGAGTACCAGTCATTTTTATTTGAGAATTTCATAATATCTTTCAGTTTTGTTCAAAAAATGCTTCTTTTGAGGAGGCCCCCAAAGTAACTTGAATAAAATGGTATGTTCGAAATGTTTTGATGGCATTTTGTGTATTCAAGGAGAAAAAAAAGTGGTAGTAATCACAAAACAATTGAAGAAAAGTAAATTTATTTTAAATCCACTAGCCTCATATAATGTTACAGCATCACAATAAATTAAAAGCTTCCTAGTGATAAAATGTCATACAAAATAAATACAATGAAGGTGCCAGCACCATTGCACAATTTCTGTGCAGTTAGTAAAAACAATTTTGACTTGCATTAACCACATTTTTTTTTTCTATTTTGGGGTTTATCCCCTTTCTCTCATGTTAAAGTGGAGGTGTACTATAAAATAAAAACAGTGTTACTCACATATAATATGAAAACAATAAGATAGAATAATATATCCAAACTACACTTTTTCAAAAACAAGCTTGTAACTCAGAAATCTTCTCTAGTCTTAGTGTTAATAAAATCCTTCAGTACTACATTGTATTGAAATTTCTAAAGCAAATTTAAAAGTACGAGCAAGAGAAGAAAAAGTATTATTATATATGAATTTTGTTATATAATCTTTCAAGTTTAAACAAAAATATGTTAAGAATTTTTTGTGGAATTATACAATGTACATAATGTGTGCTGTATAACAGGGACGACAAACATGTCGATCGCCGAATCATTTTTGATCAATCGCTAACGTTTTGTAAAAAAAAAAATGTAAAAATATTCAGTGAGTTTACAAAAATGGAAGATCTTATTCAATTTGTTATTTACCCATTCAAGGAGGACACTGACCCACAACCGATCACAAGTAAATTTGCATAACTGTTTCAATTGGACAAAATTTCACTCGAAAATGAAATAACACTGCGGTGTGATGTATCTCTGAAAGCCAGATCTTCAGAAAATAATTTCTGGAATTTTTTTCTAAAGAAAAGTACTCTAATGTGAGAAAATATAGCGAGCATTTACATCCCTGCTTCAGGTCAACATATTTATGCAAATCAGAATTTTCTTACTTACAATAAACAAAAAAAGTAAACATTGCTCAAATTTGACAGATCAGCATGCAGAAGGATTGCTTGATTGGCGTTGTCAGATTATACTCCAGATTTTTTAGCCTTGGTGGAAGAAATGAAGGTGCCAAATTCAAATAAATTTTTATTCATCATAAAAAATAAACATTTGTTCATAACATTTAAATTTGTACTAACACCTATGTACAAATCTCGACTAAAAGTCATAAAATAATTCAAATTGTTTTATTTACCTCAAATATATGCATAAAGTTGAATGGTTCTACCTGCAGGGCAACAATGATATAGGTATAGCGGGAAGAAACAAATTTTAGAGGAAGAAATTTGAATTTGTAAAGTACAGTAGATCATTTGGAGTCGAGGACAGAAAAGTAGATCTTAGTCCCAATCAAGTTGGCCACCCCTTCTGTATAAGAGAGAAAAAAAAAATCGTGCACTCTAAATGTTCCTGAATTTCGATTTTAATTTTCACTATATATGTAACAGCAGTAGAAGGGGCAATTTTAACATAAATATGCTTATGTAAGTTTTGGGTTAGCATGGATATTATTTTTGTAGTAGTGATCTGGTGTACTTTAAACCGGAATGCCCATAACACCAGCAGTGTTCCAAAATGAATAAATTTAATATTAGTGACAAGTAATACTAAGGTGTTGGTCAAGTGGTCAGAGGTATAGACTTCTGGCTAGTTGTCTGAGTTAGCCCTGGGTCCTGGATAAAAGGCATGGGTGATGTTTTTGTCTTAATACACTGGCTCTCTTGTTTCCCTGGAACAACCATTGGTCTAAAATTAGGGGCTGGTGACTGCTTATGATAGTTGTCCCCCCTTTTCCTGAAATGCCAAGGCCTGCAATCCTTGATTTGGTATTTTGAATTGAACTAGAATTCATTTCTAAATTATTAAGTCTGTGAAGGGTCTGGGTTCGAATCCCAATGAGGCATGGGTGCTGTGTTTGTCTTATGCATGGATGTTGTGTTTGTCTTATGACTCTCTCCCTTCCCTGGAACCAGTGACCCTAAATAAGGGATGGGTGACTGCTTATAGCCCACCGAGTTGCTCATGGTGGTTTGTTAAACCTTTAGTAAAAAAAAATAAAAAATAAGATAATTTCAAATGAGAATTTATTGAAAAAAGTAACTTCTTTTTTTTTTAATTTTGGTCAAAATTATTTTTGATCTATAACCTAGTTTTGGAAGTTCTGCCGAGAAGATAATATTTCAACATTCACACATTTTTGAACCTGCTGTGTTGGGTAAGCTATTCACATTCCATGATGACCTGTCTCTGTGAAATATATCAGAAAATGAATTATGTAATGAACTTATTAAGCAGTTAAATTTACAACAGAAATTAATGAAGGAATAATTTTCGCAAGTACTTTTTTGCACAGCAAAAATAAAAACCAGTGTTGGTGGTCACTCGCATTCCATGGTCATCTGCCAAAGCAGGCACTTTCATGTGGCATGGGTGTTACCACCAATAGAAACAATGCATAACACACTTATTTGGTTGCTACCTGTAGGACATAGCTACTTCTGAAATTCATAACAGAATATACCTGCATTTCGGGGCCACCGACGTACAGAGCTTCTATATTTACTCCAGGAAGTGTGCAATACTAAAAGTACTTGCAATTTGTTAAAAAATTTAGATAAAATTTTAAAGTTTTTAAGTGAAGGGAACCATGTCATTGTTACAAAATAATCAATCATGTTACTCAACTGACATATAAAATATTAAAAATCTGTTGCTGATAGAGCAAACTCAAAACTATTACAGTCAGTGCCTGAATATTTTGTGGAGCCCTCTTGATGAGTAAAGAACAAAGAAAACATGAGCAAAAAATTTATTGAACTAGATATGGAATGTTAGTGTTTTTGTAATTTGAATGTTCTGCATAATCTCTGATGGCACCATACAGTTGAGTGGTATAGACAGCTAGTCTATACCACTCAACTGTATGGTATAGACTTCAGTCGTGTGCAAAGCTTGAATGTTACATTCACCCCCTTTGCTTCTGGTTCTCCCACTTCCCTTTGAGCCAGAGTCTGAATTAGGGATTGACAGTCTGTTTGACTTAATTTCTAGGGGAGGGTAAACGGACTTGCAACTACTAGCAGGCTCAAAATTTTGTATGCAAGCTGCCCATTTGTTACCTATATTTTCATCTTGTTTTTAATTATATAGTAGTTTTAAGGGAACTGAGCGAAATATCTTTACTTCGATATTTCACACCTTTCCCTTAAAAATTATTGTTTCTCATTTTGTTAAGTTCAAGAGGTGATCACAAGACTTACCGTACAAGTAAAGCGGCGTTGAAAGAAAAAGCTGGTTGTATGAGACACCCTAATTGATTTCGTTCGGGCTCTTTAGAACTGTCAGTGGAGATACGTGACAGCAGATGCACACATCATGTCGTATAGATGTGAAAGCAGTGTTATAAACTAGCCGTGTGTAGCATGTTAAATGTAAGCTGACCAAAAGTCCCAAATTCTGGAGGACAGTCCTCGAATTTAGTTTACTGTTTTCAAAAACGTTTGATGCCTTTGGGGACACAAATTGTCCCGAAATCTTGACGTTTGTCCTCAAGTGACCTCGAATTTACACTTCCCCCATTAGCTTGTTAGATTTCTAATGAAAAATGTTCTTAAAAATAGTTTTTTTCTACTAATTTTCCAATATGCTTGTGAATTTTTTTTCCGAGTTTACGACCATGGTGAGCAAAGACTATAAACAGTTACTTGACCTAAAGACTATAAACAGTTACTTGACCCTGATTTGGAGAAATTCGCTTTAGGGAAGGGAGAGGGAAAGTGCTATAAGACAAATACACCCACCCATGCTTCATTCGAGACTCAAACCCGTACCAACTTGCACGAATGGTCAGTGGCCAGCACTGCACCACTGGGGCGGACCTCAGAGTTCCTCTTAAAACTGGCAAAATTCGCCATGCATGCAATTTGTTCATTAGTGTGCAGCTTGATTTTAATTCAGCACATATGCCGAAGGGCAAAACATTTCACTTTTGCTAATATGTTCTTGCCATCATAGTTCTTTGTACGAATTACCAACATTCTACAAGATATATATGTTTTTAAGACATAAATTTTCACATGAAATATCTCACTTATAGAAACCATACAGTTTTGTGACAAAACAAATCGCATATTTAGCTTGAGTATGTATGTGTCCCCAAATGATCTGCTCATTTGGGGATACCACGCCATTTTGTTCTCTAATCAGTGTTTCAAATATCAGGTCACCTTAGTTAAATGCTAGTAGTGTGTACTTTTTTTTTTTTTGAGATTTAACGACCACCGTGAGCAACTCAATGGGCTATAAGCAGTCGCCCGTCCCTAATTTAGAGTCACTGGTTCCAGGGAAGGGAGAGAGCCAGTGCCGTAAGACAAACACAACATCCATGCCTCACCGGGATTCGAACCCGGACCCCTTCCGACGAATGATCAGAGTCCAACGCCTTAGACCACTGCGCCACCTGGGCGGCAGTGTGTACTTCAGCCACCGTCCTTGTAGAAGTTCTTTTCAACTTGTAACTACCGCTGTTTTTCCCCCACCAGGGTATTAACAACCCCGCTAAATATTAAATCCCATCTTGTGATACCTATAATTAGCTTTTGATTTATAGTGGCAACAAACCCTAGAGATACACACACCGCTGTGAAAATAGTCAAATCATGGTCGAGGGAACTCAAATGTCTGTTTCTTTTGTGGTTGAAGTACTTTTTCATATAGTAATATACACTATATTGACAAAAGTCGTCGGACACTCCTTCAAAAGTAAATGAACGGATCCTCTCCGTTGTTAAGATGCGCGGTACAGTTACAAACGGTATAAAACAAGATTGCAGCTGACCGCGATCATATCGCACTGTGAGGTTGAGTGAAAATGCCGCGGCGGGAGAGAACTGACTTTGAGAAAGGAAAGATAGTTGGGTGATATATTAGTGGGTTGTCCATAAGAGAAACCGAGAGGCGTTTAAACATACCCAAGTCAACTGTTTTGGATGTACGGAATAAATGGAAGACATGGCGTGCCTGAAGCAGCAAAACGTACCGGCAGACCAAAGAAGATCACAGGACGTCGAAGCCTCAGGAGAATTGTTACAGCTAATCGACGGAGTACTGCACAAGACTTCAGTGTACAGGCGAGTAAAAATACTGGAACCTCGGTAAGTACACGTACCATTCGCAGAGAACTTCATTCCATGGGTTACCGTTGTCGTGCAGCTGCTCATAAGCTTTTCATTTCAACTCGGAATGCTACTCGTCGTTTAGCATGATGTAAAGAACATTTATCGTAGATCAATGGAAGCGGGGTCCTATGGACTGATGAATCCAGATACACGATTAAATAATCTGATGGCCATGTGTGGGTATGGCGGCAGCCGGGGGAACGCTATTTACCACAGTGTACTGTTCCTACGGCCAAGTTTGGAGCTGGCAGTGTACTCGTGCGGGGGTGTTTTTCGTGGTATGTTCCCGGCCCTTTGGTTATCGTGGACAAACCTGTTAACCAGCACGTCTACCTCGATATTCTGGACAATTATGCCCATCATTTTTGTGGCAATACTATGGAACTGAGTCTTGTTGATACCAGCAGGATAATGCACCGAATCATAAAGCAAGGACTGTTACGGCGTGGTTTGACGATTATTCCGTATCGCGTGTGGACTGGACAGCACAGATCTCTGATCTTCATCCCATAGAGCACCTAAGGGATGAATTAGAGCGCCGCATAAGAAGTTTGGAAGCAAGGCCTACTACTAAGCAACAGTTGGCGGCAGCATTCTGCAGTGAATTGAAGCGCATACCTATCGCTGTGTTCCAAAACCTTGTCGAAAACATTTCTCGAAGGGTCAGTGCATGCATTAAAGCCAAAGGTGGACCGACACCGTACTAATGTATGTCAATAAATGCTATGTTGTGTTTCTGTTCTAGGTGTCCGGTGATTTTTGTCAATATAGTGTATATGTGAAAGTAAAAATGGGAAGGGGGTTATGGCAACAGAAAGCGTTACTTTTCTTAAAATGGTGCGTACAAGGCCCCATTAACTCTCTAAGCTCGTCATTGTAGGTATGAGTTTTGCGTTTGTGTGTGTGTGTGTGTGTGTGTGTGTGTTTGTTACCTGTTACCATATCTCAGTGCGTGGAGAGGACCGAAAAAGTTTGAAAATCATCACACTGAAGATTAGTGATAACATCTTTTGTATGATATTTTTGTCAAAGCCATATACTTCAATTCAAGCCAGACTTCAAATGTCAACATTTTCCTCAATATAGAAAAATATTCATTACAAGATGATTTCTGTTGTCGTTTTTGGCAAAATGAAACTTGTACAGTGACCTGCACATTTGTGGGTAACAACAAGAAGCAAATGTAATTATTAAATTTGATATGTCACTCAGTAAAACACATTAAAATGTTTAGCATCAAGCACTTATAAGGAGTTAGGTTTTTTATCTGGTTGCTGTGGTGTATATAATTTCCATTTTCTTGCTGCTTCATCCACCTTTTATTATTATTTTGCTTCTAAGGTTATTTTCTCGAAGACTGTCTTCATGTTTCTTTATCGTCCTCGGATACTGTCCAGCCAAACAGTTATTCTGTTTGACAAATTCGCCATAATAGTTGATATAGAGCTGGCTGGTCTTCTGTTTGGAAATATGTGAGGCTTGTTTTGGCTGTCGCTTGGAACCGGCTGAAAGAGAAAATATATATTGCTATACTTATTGATGACAAGAAAAACTTGATCCAAAGCATCCACTCTTAAAAATAATTAGTTAATAAACCTTTGTGTTTTTGTTTGCGGGTGTAACCACCACCACCACGAGTTACTGGATGTGTTATAAGCAGTAGCCTTTCCATAATTTAGGACCATTGTTTCCAGGGAAGGGAAAAGAGCCCGTGTTTTTAGACAAACACAACATCCATACCTCACCGGGATTTGAACCCAGTGAGGTATGGATGTTAGATGAATGATCAGTAGCCAGCGCTTATACACTGTGCCACCAGGGCGGCACATATAAAGTATGGACATTTTAAAGACAAGTAGGCACTACCCGGCCACCTCAGAAGCCAGCGCTTAGACACTGTTCCACCAGGGCGGCACATATAAATTATAGACATTTTAAAGACAAGTAAGCATTACCTGGCCACCTTATTACGACCACCTCAGAAGCCAGCGCTGTGCCACCAGGGCGGCACATATAAGTTATGGACATTTTAAAGACTAGTAGGCACTATCCTGGCCACCTTATTAGGACCACCTCAGAAACAGCGCTTAGACATTGTGCCACCAGGGCGGCACATATAGATTATGGACATTTTAAAGACAAGTAAGCATTACCTGGCCACCTTATTAAGACCACCTCAGAAGCCAGCGCTTAGACACTGTGCCACCAGGGCGGCACATATAAGTTATGGACATTTTAAAGACAAGTAGGCACTACCCGGCCACCTCAGAAGCCAGCGCTTATACACTGTTCCACCAGGGCGGCACATATAAATTATAGACATTTTAAAGACAAGTAAGCATTACCTGGCCACCTTATTACGACCACCTCAGAAGCCAGCGCTGTGCCACCAGGGCGGCACATATAAGTTATGGACATTTTAAAGACAAGTAGGCACTATTTTTTTTTTTTTTTTTTTTGGGGGATTGGAGGTTTAACGACCACCATGAGCAACTCAATGAGCTATAAGCAGTCGCCCGTCCCTAATTTAGGGTCACTGGTTCCAGGGAAGGGAGAGAGCCAGTGCCGTAAGACAAACACAACATCCATGCCTCACCGGGATTCGAACCCGGACCCCTTTCGGGCGAATGATCAGAGGCCAACGCCTTAGACCACTGCGCCACCGGGGCGGCCAAGTAGGCACTATCCTGGCCACCTTATTAGGACCACCTCAGAAGCAGCGCTTGGACACTGTGCCACCAGGGCGGCACATATAGATTATGGACATTTTAAAGACAAGTAAGCATTACCTGGCCACCTTATTAAGACCACCTCAGAAGCCAGCGCTTAGACACTGTACCACCAGGGCGGCACATATTAGTTATGGACATTTTAAAGACAAGTAGGCACTATCTGGCCACCTTTTTAGGACCACCTGTGAAGTACCTACGACAGAGTTGACAGACATGTCGAAACAGCAAGTTGCAACGATAAGCATTGTTGGTGTAGTTCAATTGGTAGAACAGCCGCTCCGGAATTTAAAGATGTGAGTTCGAATTGCGCCAACGACAGAAAGGGCAGTTTCGCTATATTGGCGTCAGTACGTAAAATGAGTCTCGTGGCCATAAGGTTCGAAAAAATGTGATGCTTCTTCAAGTATAGTTTGTTGGCTGACCCGAAACCTACGATTTTGTGAATTCGCCTTTCCCGAGGGGGGGGGGCGAGGGGTATGTGACGTACTTGTCAAAACGGGACGTTGCAGCGATAAGCATTGCCAGTGTAGTTCAACCAGAACATCCTACTCCGGAGTCGGAATATGTGGATTCGAATGTCACTGCCGACAGAATGGGCAGTTTCGCTATACACCAACATATTACATATGTCTGCAGAAAAATCCACATTCATCATCAATGTAGTTTTTTTAAAAAGATTTATTAGAAGATGGGATGTATATGACAGGTGGAACTTCACAAAACATATCCCTAGCACTGAAATACGAAATCGCCGCCCCGGTGGCGCAGTGGTCTAAGCGATGGCCTCTGATCATTCGTCCGAACGGGTGAGGCATGGATGTTGTGTTTGTCTTAGGGCACTGGCTCTCTCTCTTCCCTGGAACCAGTGACCCTAAATTAGGGACGGGTGACTGCTTATAGCCCACTGAGTTGCTCACGGTGGTCGTTAAACCTCCAATAATAAAAAAAAAATCTTTTTTTTTTTTTGATTGGCATAAAATTTGGAGGACGAACTTCAGGAACCAGTTCTTCAAATTTATGTGCTGTCCTGACTGTCAGAGGTGTAGATTACTGGCTAGTCGTTCTAGATGGGTCTGGGTTCGAGTCCCAATGGGGAGTGAGTAGTGTGGTAGTCCTATAACGCTCGTTTTCTTTGAAACCAGTGACCTAAACTTAGAGACAGGTGACTGCTTATAGCCATTTGCACACGGGTGGTGTTAAACTACTAAAACAAAAATGTTCACGTGATTGAATTAACTTCACTTTTTCCTATTTAATCAAAAGTTAAAGTTTTGAGGCCACCCCGGTGGCGCAGTGGTCTAAGCGATGGCCTCTGATCATTCGTCCGTAAGGGGTCCGGGTTCGAATCCCGGTAAGGCATGGATGTTGTGTTTGTCTTACGGCACTGGCTCTCTCCCTTCCCTGGAACCAGTGACCCTAAATTAGGGACGGGCAACTGCTTATAGCCCATTGAGTTGCTCACGGTGGTCGTTAAACCTTCAATCAAAAAAAAAAAACCTCCAATAAAAAAAAAATTAATAAAAATAAAAAAAAATGTTTGACTGTCAGAGGTGGAAACAGAACTTAAGCGCCACCCCGGTGGCGCAGTGGTCTAAGCGATGGCTTCTGATCATTTGTCCGAAATGGGTCTGGGTTCAAATCCCGGTGAGGCATGGATGTTGTGTTTGTCTTACGGCGCTGGTTGTCTCCCTTCCCTGGAGCCAGTGGCCCTAAATTAGGGACGGACGACTGCTTATAGCCCACTGAGTTGCTCGCGGTGGTCGTTAAACCCCCAATCAATCAATCAATCAAACATAATTTATTGCTGAAATATAGAGAAGTGATGTTAAATTTGATTTATTCTATTTGGTTCAACAATACTTTTCTGTTGTGGCATGTAACTTATTTCAGTAGTTACACCGTGTTTCATCCCATAAACATAATAAAGTGCCTTAGCAAAATGTCCGGTTAGGTACATAACGTGGCCTTGTGTTTGTCTGTATATAAACACTCGTTTGCCATGACCACCTTCAGTGGGCCGCGCTAACAGACTAAGTGCTTCCACTATACGCGAGAACGGCACCGCTATTACCTGGAGAAATGCTCTCAGGTATGCTGGACAGAATGACATCCTGTGAATAGGAGATGGACAGAGTAAGCCACTGGCGCGGACCAATGAATGCTACGTTTCACTGAATCCCACAAATGTTCGATATACTTCATGTTGAGGTAATTCGGCAGCCAGGAGCGCGCAAAATGTTCAGTGGTGATCCTTGAACCATTCCTGCACGATGCGAGCCTTGTTGCACAGAACGTTGGCGCTCTAAAAAGGGTCCTACACGATCATCATGTAGGGCAACACCATTTCCGAAATAACGCCCGGCGGTGAGGATGTGTTCAACAGGGATGAAAGCTCTCCATTCCATTGGCCAGTTTGCATGTATTCTGGTTGCTGCTATTAACCCGCCCGTCGTAGAATACGGACCAGTCTATTGGCTTGTTGGAGCTGGAACCTGGGCTCATTTGACCTGGAATTTTTTTAGCCTAACTCCAGTCACTGTGTTCCTACACGCACTGAAGGTGGAACTGTTGATGAGGAGGTTGATCAAATATGGTCACATAAACGCGCTGCAGACCCCTGTGGCCCATCCTCAAGAACATCCATTGGGACTCGAGGAAATGCTATCCCACACTCATTAACTAGCTTGGCCAGCGTGTTGAGCAGTGTCTCCATGCCCTTCCCCAAATGACTTTACAACTTAATTATTGGACCTGAGTCTCTGGCGGTTGGAATATACCTGGCAGAGGCGGTGCGGAGAATCACCGGGGGGGGATGAGTAGGCAGCCATCCAATGCTGACCCTGGCTTATCATAATGGACAAATTTTACCTTTTTGTTCCATGGCTCTTTGAATTGGAGGAGGAGCTACTGGGATGTGGTAGTACAAAGGTGAAAAAATAAGTATTGATCTTTAAAATAAAAGATCGCTTAGAACTGGAAACAATGAAACCTGTAAGACTGGGTCTGTAAAAACTAGTTAGTGGATGAGAATTTGCTAATTTTGGAACTCTTTTCATGGGCACCAAAAACCATTTGCTGTGAAAACTTAGTAACAAAAAATTGTGAAGATGCACTCATCTTTTTTCTCTTAATCCACCTATCTTTGATCATCGTGCTTTCCTTATTAGTGGGTATTCACGAAACAAAACTATGTCGATATCTTAAATTTTGAAGACCACCCCGGTGAGAAATGGATGTTGTGTTTGTCTTACGGCACTGGCTGTCTCACTTCCCTGGAGTCAGTGACCCTAAATTAGGGACGGGAGGCGGCTTATAGTCTAAAGAATTCCTAAGTATTGCTACACCTAAAGAATTCCTAAGTAGAGGCTTGATGAACATTTCTGGGTATCCTACAAATACGTACACTGAAAATAACTACGTCGTTTGCAAATACGTACACTGAAAATAACTATGTTCGTACTTAAAAAGGTTCAGTGCTTTGCTCACTTAAAATGACAAAGCACGTGCCTTGTAAACAAATCCGTGAACAGCGGTGATTCGATTGTTCGTCTCTCAACCTTTTGGCATCACGTGTGCATCGGACCAAATTTTTTTAAGTAATATTAAGTACGAGAGGCCTAACTTAAAACAACTATTCAACAGATGGCTTCATCCCAAATCAAATGAAATATATATATATTTGCCGCTACAGAAAACTGTAGAGTTGCGCATTGATATTTAAAACAAAATAAATTCATGTGCTGAAACATTGATTCTTAACCGCACATTTTATTCAAGAAATGTTTTACTACTAGAAAATGCAACGTGTATTTTAAGTCATACAACGTAACAAATAATTTGCTTAAGAAGCTTTTGAGCAGATGTAAAATCGGACCAAAATTTTGAGATACGTATGTCTTATAGCGTACATTCAAAAATTGTGTTTGCATCTCACAAGAGAAACACGAGAGGTAATCGCAAACCAAATTATGCTGAGATTGTATGTGTAAATTTGATTCGTTCGAGAAATAAAGCGGGACCCAAACTTCCATCCTATGCACCTTTCCCGACTGTAGTAAAACCTCGAAAATCCGGTATCGACAAAAATGGATGAGTGCCGGTTTTATGAAAATTCTGGATTTCTGAAGCTATCCAATAATTGCGCAACAGACGTTACGTAAAGCACGTACATACACGAAACAGGTAACTTCAACGAACATTTGCGCGTCTACGCCTTATAAATATGCAGGGGTAATGCTGCCGATCGCATTCTTCGCAATTTGCGAAAAAAAAAAAAAAATTCGTTTTGGCGAAAATATTAGCGATTAGCTTTTTGTACTATTTAATATAAAACTCTGTCGAAAAAAAAAATCGAATTTGGCGAATAGGTTAGGCAAGAACTTGAAAAACGCCGGAGCAACCGCTAAGGCTGGGCGATGTGTCGATACATCGCGAAAACCCGATGTAAATTTTACATCGATGTTACGTTTTTTCGACTGATGAAATTACGATACATTGTGAAGGCGATTACCGCGATACATCGTGAAGGCCGATGTAGATGTCATTACACGATCGAATCCACAAACTGCCACAACCAAGCACAGATAATCACACGTTCAGCACGCATTTCAAACATGCACGCCGATTCGTCGCTTCACTGGTCCGCGTCATTTCTGCGCCGCCCAATGAGATGGCGAAATTGAGGAACCTCAAGATGTTACACGTAGGCGGCTATCGGCAATTCGTACGCTGAGATTAGATGATCTTGCGATGTGTTGTTGAGACGGTACATTGGGAGATTTTTATGGTTATTGGTGAAACATCGGATGCTCTTACGAAAACAGAAAAGTGCCGGATTTTCGAGGTTTTACTGTAATTCCGACGTAAGGAAAAGAGTAATGGAAGTAGTCAAAACTACTGTTGAAATCTACAATATGAATGCTGTCCTATGAAGTTACGCAACGATAGTTAATTTCATTGTTACTCAGCAATATACACTGAAGAGCAATTGAATTAGAGATACCTGTCTAGTAACATGTAGCAATGCCGCCCCGGTGCCGCAGTGGTCTAAGCGATGGCCTCTGATCATTCGTTCGAACGGGGTCCGGGTTCGAATCCCGTGAGGCATGGATGTTGTGTTTGTCTTACGGCACTGGTTCTCTCCCTTCCCTGGAACCAGTGGCCCTAAATTAGGGACGGGCGACTGCTTATAGCCCATTGAGTTGCTCACGGTGGTCGTTAAACCTTCAATAAAAAAAAAAAAAACATGTAGCACCACCTTTCGCCCTGATGACGGCGGTAATTCGTCTCGGCATGGACTCGACAAGACACCGGAAGCGTTGGGAAGCCATACGGATCCCTGACCCTTGAACAAGCTACCACAGTTCTAGAAGATTTGATGGAGGAGGGTCAGAGCCTCGAACATCTCTCTCGATGGCATCCCAGATGTACTCGATGGGATTGAGGTCAGGTGACCTAGCTAGCCAAGGAAGCGAGGTCACGTCGGTGGAGTGTTAATCCAACCATTCGGATACAATTAGGAAGCGATGGCACGGTGCATTGTCTTGTTGCAGGATGAGGTCCCCAGTGGGATGTTGAAGACGCACAACGGGAGCAAATGGTTGTCCAGCATATCCCGGTAACGTTGACCTGTGAGGGACGATGTCACACGTACCAGGGATCCCATTTCAGTCCACGTAAACAGTCCCCAGACGAGAATGCCACCCCTACCAGCTTGAAGAGTACCCTGCTGGCAAGAGGGATCCATCGCTTCATATGGTTTGTGCCGTACTCGTACCCTTCCATCCTCATGTACCAACTTGAATCTCGACTCATCAGTCCAGGCAACATTTTCCCACATGTCTAGGGTCCAGTGGTGATGTTCCCGCGCCCACGCTAATCTTTGCACCCTGTGATATGCGATCAGCAGCGGTACCCTCGTGGGACGATGGCTTCTGTACCCGATAGCGAGGAGATGGTTCTGGATGGTGTGGCTGCTTACACGTTTTGGTGCACCAGCGTTAAATTGCCGAGTGATTTCTTGCACTGTGGCCAGTCTATCCACTGTTACAATGCGAGCTAGTCGACAATGACCCTGCTCATCCACACGCTGTTGTCCACGGCAATTGGCCCTTGCAGGGATGGTTTCACCGGATTCGATGTACTCACGGTGCAAGACTTCCGAGATGGAGTGACCCATTCGTCGGGCCCCGATAATTTGCCCACGATCAAATGCGCTTAGATCCTTCGTCTTACCCATACTGCGTCCGACTCTTACTGATTCCCGTCGCATTACTTCTTATATTGTCGGATCGGTGCATACGTCATGTCGTTCCCGTTTTGCAGGGCCGCCCACAGCGCCACATTTGCATAACGCCAGATGTCTCTAATTCAATTGCTCTTCAGTGTACGTATTGTGTAAACTATCGCCGAACTACCTAAGTACAGCTCAGTGTCAGGAATTAAACCTTATTGTTTGTTATTATGATATAATTTCACTTAGTATGTACCGGAATATGGCTCGGTGTGGTCGTGAGTGACATGAATAAATACAATGTGATGTACGTAAATAGATGTATACTCTCTTATCACTCGTTTAATTTGAATCCCACAAAGATCTTGGCATGCCAAAGGTGCATCGCATAAATCATCTACAGAGTCTCAGGGTACTTTTTCTCGAGATTTTCTTCCTTAGTTGAGCTGCACAGGTAAACAAAGCTAGCGAAACCCGTAATCTGAAAAAAGTTTGAAGACCTTTTTAGTACACTTTGTTTAACCGAATCTACAAATCCAGAAATTTGGCAACTACTAAGCTGAAATGTTTATTATATTTTTAATTACCTGCTATTCTTAGTCGGCTTTCGTCAACTTCTGTATCATCACCAAGAAGAAATGAAGGATTTGGTTCTTTAGGTGTGCATGACGTTTGCAGTGGAAAGGAAATAAATGAGGCATAGCAGCAGAGAAGAAATTTTTACCTGTAGAGACAATTTGAAAGGGAAAGGCAAAAAAAAGGGAAAGTTTAAGTTACAAGATGTAGGAGGTAAGGCCAAAATGATAAATATAAAACCCGAAAAGCACTTAGGGTTATTAGATTATACCTGCCTTCGGCGTTAGTTCTGAAAACTACGTAGCATGACACACCAGCCATATCTGATAATGCACAATATTAATGCTTTATACGAAACGTTCAACGACAAAAGCAGCATGCAAAGTGCCTTTTGGTAGGTTGCAGGAGAAAACAAAAACTTGAGACCAGACGAATAAAGGAGATTTAAATAAAGTAACGGAAAGGGAAATTGTGGCGTTGGGAAAAAGATAATGTGACAACCATGATTATAGGGGTTGATATTTATTCGTGTAAGACTACATTGAAAAAAGAATAATAAAACCAACGTTGTGGTTATCTTTTGTGTATCTTTGTGTACACTCTCAAGATTGTATGCCATTGTGCCCAGGTAGTACAAGTTGTATTTTTTTCTATTGGAGGTTTAACTACCACCGTGAGTACCTCAATGTGCTATAAGCATTCGCCCGTTCCTAATTTAGGGTCACTGGTTCCAGGGAAGGAAGAGAACCAGCGCCGTAAGAAAAACACAACATTCATGCCTCACCGGGATTCGAACTCGGACCCCTTTCGGACGAATTGTCAGAAGCCATCGCTTAGACCACTGCGCCACCGGAACGGCCAAGTTGCGCTCAGAATCGGTTCGTAGGAGTGGTCAGTGAAATGAGTGACCTGTGAGACTTCCAAAGAGGACAAAATCCTAAGAAGCCCATTTAGCAGGAGCATCTGTAACCGTAACAGCGAAATTGTTCGATGTTTCAAGAGCAGCAGTCTTTTTACGGCTATGACTGCGTACACAAAACATGCAAAGCTTCATCGGCGAAGAATAGTGGGGGAAAACCGACATTGAATGAGTGGGTCCGTCGAGCACTAACATGGATTGTGCTCACACAATACAGAATTACTGCAACAAGTGACAGCAAAACCAAATATAAACTTGAAAAACCCTGTTTTCACAAAAACAGACTGCAGAGAACTTCACAAAGCCAACATCCATACGAGAGCTGAATTTGCTGAACTTTTAATCACAGAAACCAACGCTGCAATGCAAAAAAAGACCGTATCATGAGCATAAAACCTGGAAGCTGATAACTTGAAATGTGTGATATGGTCTAATGAATCCTCATTTGCATTGTTTACAAACAGTAAGTCGGATTTATGTGTGTGTAGGACCCTCGACGAAGTGTATAATATGGAATGTCTGGTTTCAACTGTTGAACATGGAGTGGATCTGTGATGATTTTTTTTTGATTGGAGGTTTAACGACCACCCTGAGCACCTCAATGGGCTATAAGCAGTCGCCCGTCCCTAATTTAGGGTAACTGGTTCCAGGGAAGGGAGAAAGCCAGTGCCGTAAGACAAACACAACATCCATGCCTCACCGGGAATCGAACCCGGACCCCGTTCGGACGAATGATCAGAGGCCATCGCTTAGACCACTGCGCCACAGTGGCGGCGTGATGATTTTGGGAGCAATATCTTGGTATTCGGCTGGCTCATCATTACCCTAAATGGTCGAGTTACTTGCAGTGAGTACTTCAACCTGGTAATTCGGTGCGTCATATGGGGCAAATGTTGTTTCTGAACAATACCATTTTCAAGATAATTACCACAGTGTTTCACAGCCAGAACAGTTTACTGCCCTGGTGGCGCAGTGGTCTAAGCGCTGGCTTATGATCATTCGTCCGGAAGGGATCTGGGTTAGAATCCCGGTGAGGCTTTGATGTTGTGTTTGTATTACGGCACTGACTCTCTTCCTTCCCTGGAACCAGTGACCCTAAATTAGGGGCGGGCTACTGCTTATAGCCTATTGAGTCGCTCACGGTGGTCGTTAAACCTCCACTAAACAAACAAACAAAGTAGAGCAGTTCAGTCTTAGTTTGAGGAGCACCAAGATGAACTTCAACATTTCCCCTGGTCAGCTCAATCATCTGACTTTAATATCATCGAACCACTGTGGGCAGGTTTTGGAGAGCAGAGTGAGAAGCAGATTCCCTTCTCCAACATCTCTGAAGCAACTGCCTGATTCTGATCGACTAATGGTACAACTTTCCACTGGGGTCTGTTCAAAAGCTGTACGAATCCAATCCAAGAAGCTTGGAACTGTGTTAAGGGCAAATAGTGGTCCAACAACTTGTTAATAAAAACATATTGGCTATTTCCTAGGTGTTTACATTATTTTATCCAACCCCTGTTTGTCTGAAGAATGTTACTAAATTCTTCCATGGAAACATGCATTTTGGAAACACATAATTTCTAAAATTGTTAGATATTATCGTAAGGGAATCACATCAAATGCCAGAGACGCTGTTTTTCGGCCGGTCGTTAGAGCTGGGCCGGGGTTCGAGTCTCGATGAGGCATGGATTGTATGTTTGTCATTCGGCACTCACTCTCTTCTTTCCAATGATCCGTCCAGTTTCTTTTCCTTAAATTGGACGCAGACCACTACTTATAGCCATAAAGAGTTGTTTATAGTGATCGTTAAACTCTAAGCAAAGGAAAACAAGGCGTTTTAAATGGAAATAGTACTAAAAGAAAGCATTTAGGCATAAATATTAAATAAGCAGTCTTATTTACAGTGTATTTATTTTTTAACGCAATTATATTGTATAACTGTATCTCCATTTACGTTAAAAAATTTAAACGCTTTCATTTTGTTACCAAGTGAAAACACAAATTTGTCCATGCCGTATCTCGAATCCGCGTACCCTCACTCCGGCGTAAGTTGCTCTCCCAACTAAGCTACACGGACGGAATGTATCGTTGCAGATTTGTCGTCTTGATACGTGCTTTATTTACCTCTGTAGTACGTCACATCATCTCCCCTCTCCCCCTTTGTTTTTTAAAGCGAAGAACGAATTTTTCATTAATTCCAGACGATGTGTGGAACAAACATCACACATTTTTTTGAAGAGCCCAACGGATAGTACATCCACTTTTACGTTCGGGCGCCAATGTGAAAACACATGTTTGTCCGTGATGGGAACGATTCCGCGCCCCCTGATTCTGGAGTAAGTTGCTTTCCCAACGAAACTACACGGACGGAATGTATCGTTGCAGATTTGTCGTCTTGACACGTGCTTTACCTCTGTAATGCGTCACAAGTTATCTTATTTGGAAAACTTAACAGCATTAAAAAAGTAAACGATTGTAAACGTCAATTTGAAGAGTTCAGGTATGCGAAATACGCCTAACTTCATGTAAGACAATTCAAAACGAGTTAACTTTCTGAGTCCTTGCTTTACCCATGTTCAGGTAGTAGTACGTCGTGGCTCCTGGTAGCTTTTAAAATTTTCTGCTACAGGAAATTTTGCTATAAAATTACTACATTTACCTGCAGTTATTTTGTATAGTGTGTATTACATTTGATACAGTTCGGCTCTGGAATTGTTGATTTATTGTTCACTTATGTAAAGCTCCGTAACAGTTTTATGTATCCATTCGTACAAATGATGGGGACTAGTTATAGCCATGAGATCTTTAACATAGAGAAGGATATAATTTCCGCTACTCGCTATTCTGAGGTTTATTTCCAACAAGACTAATTTTCTGATTTCAAAAATAAAGACAATTCCTTTTGAATGAGATTCAATTGTATCAAACATCTGTATGAAAAGCTGCATAGAGGAGTACAGTAGACTCTCGCTAATCCGGGCTCCTTCTCCTTGCGTGGGTTTTGGCTGCAGAAATAGTGTTAATATCAGACCGAAATGAATTATACTTCATACACGAGTGAAGTTTTCAATTTTAACGTTCGTGTAATTCAATTTAAAATAAAAGTATTCAATTTAAAATCAAGTGTGTAGATCCTCAAAATAATTTAGAATATTACAAAAAGCATCTTCATTAAAGCAGACAAAAATCTGTGACATGTTTCGATGTGACCACACTGAGTAGAAATTGTAAGATTTCATCTGTGCTGTATTGCAATTGTACGTTTCTTTTACCGTGTATAGTACGTACACATACATATTGTACTTTACTGCACTGATGATATGAAAAGATTATTTCATTGTTGTAAATGAGACAATATAGTGCGTACTGATCGTGTTCTTTTACTATTATCATATGCTTGCCTCTTATTTATGTTTTTTAAATACATCTGTACTACACATAGTAAACTTGTAATTGAAACATTAAATTTGATGAATTAAACTGAATTTTTATAGACTCTCAGTAGTCCGGCATTCTCGCTAATCCGGCACCCCTCTGTGCAAGGAATGGCCTGATAAGCGACAGTCTATTGTACTATAAACGGGACATGTGTGATAAAATGTACAGAGGAGAATTATGAACGGGACATATTGTGATAAAATGTAGATAGGATTATTATGAATGGGACATGTATGATCAAGTGTGTAGATGAGTATTGTGAACGGGACATGCATGATCAAGTGTGTAGAGGAGAATTATGAACGGGATATGCATGATCAAGTGTGTAGATGAGTTTTATGAACGGAACATGCATGATGAAGTGTGTAGAGGATTATTATGAACGGGACACGTATGATCAAGTGTGTAGAGAAGTATTATGAACAAGACATGTATGATCAAGTGTGTAGATGAGTATTATGAACGGGACATGCATGATGAAGTGTGTAGAGGAGTATTATGAACGGGACATGCATGATCAAGTGTGTAGAGGAGAATTATGAACGGGATATGCATGATCAAGTGTGTAGGTGAGTATTATAAACGGAACATGCATGATGAAGTGTGTAGAGGATTATTATGAACGGGACACGTATGATGAAGTGTGTAGAGAAGTATTATGAGCGGGACATGCATGATGAAGTGTGTAGATGAGTATTATGAACGGGACATGCATGATGAAGTGTGTAGATGAGTATTATGAACGCGACATGCATGATGAAGTGTGTAGAGGAGAATTATGAACGGGACATGCATGATCAAGTGTGTAGATGAGTATTATGAACGGGACATGCATGATCAAGTGTGTAGATGAGTATTATGAACGGGACATGCATGATCAAATGTGTAGAGGAGTATTATGAACGGGACAGGCATGATCAAAGTGTGTAGAGGAGTATTATGAACGGGACATGCATGATGAAGTGTGTAGATGAGTATTATGAACGCGACATGCATGATCAAGTGTGTAGAGGAGAATTATGAACGGGACATGCATGATGAAGTGTGTAGAGGAGAATTATGAACGGGACATGCATGATCAAGTGTGTAGATGAGTATTATGAACGGGACATGCATGATTAAATGTGTAGAGGAGTATTATGAACGGGACATGCATGATGAAGTGTGTAGATGAGTATTATGAACAGGACATGCATGATGAAGTGTGTAGATGAGTATTATGAACGCGACATGCATGATCAAGTGTGTAGAGGAGAATTATGAACGGGATATGCATGATCAAGTGTGTAGATGAGTATTATGAACGGGACATGCATGATGAAGTGTGTAGATGAGTATTATGAACGCGACATGCATGATCAAGTGTGTAGAGGAGAATTATGAACGGGATATGCATGATGAAGTGTGTAGATGAGTATTATGAACGGGACATGCATGATCAAGTGTGTAGAGGAGAATTATGAACGGGATATGCATGATCAAGTGTGTAGATGAGTATTATGAACGGGACATGCATGATAAAGTGTGTAGAGAAGTATTATGAACTTGACACGTATGATAGAGTACAGAGACGTATTATGAATGGGATGTGTGTAATATAGTGTGTAGAAGAGTGTCATATGAACGTGATACGTATGATAGTGTACAGAGGAATATTATAAACGGGACATATGTGATAAAATGTACAGAGGAGTATCATGAACGGGACATTGTATGATAGTCTGCAGAGGAGAATTGTGAACGGGGCATGTGTGATAAAATGTAGGCAGGATTATTATGAATGGGAAGAGGGTGATCAGGTGTGTAGATGGGTATTATAATTGGAAGTGTGTGATGAAGTGTGTAGAGGAGTATTATAAAGGTGATATACCTTCTGACAGAGTTTGTCATGAAATATAGTTTATAAGCAAAGCGAATCTTCCTACGTCATTGCCCTACATGACAGGTTAATGATCTTCAAAGCCCCTGACTTCTCAGCGAAGAAACATTTAAACAGGAGGATGAAAGAGTAAGAACTTACGATCAGTGTTTTCACAGTGCAATTTACTGCGGCCACAGATGAATTTTGTTCATCGGAAATGTAAGAACGTTCAATGTGGAAGGGATGGAACGAACTTAAATGAAGACGGACTCTTTAAGTAAATTAATTGAACTCCGCCACACTTAAAATAATGAAAAAAAAAAAATCTTATTTCGAAGCAGCAAATTACATGCAAAGAAGTGACTAGTGTATTGTCCTATTAATTTTATTCGATCAGCTACTAATTTGAAGTTCAGAAGAAAAGAAATTACTTCAATAGTCTTGGAAGGCGAATAGGAAGTGATCTTTTGACTAAGAATCCGAAATAAAGTCAAAGATCACACAGACAAAAAACATCTGAAATCGCACTCCTTGAGCTTCAGGAAGCGTCACAAGTGACAGATTCTGGAATTGAAGTGCTGCATTTTTTTAAACGTTTTCTTCATGGGACTGCTTGAGTGCTATTTTAAATTAAGGATTTTGCAAATTGGGGGTAATTTAATTCGTTCTTACGTGTTCTCTGAGAGGTCGACGTTTCTATAGATGTGCGAAAGGTGTTTCTATAGAAAACACCTTTCGCACATCTATAGAAACGTCTATAGATGTTTCTATAGATGTGCGAAAGGTGGTAATTTAATTGCTGCAAATGTGTTGTATGAAATGGAATCTAGTGATTCATACATTACAATGCACTTCAATGGACACCATTTATCAATTTCTGCTTTTTTCCAACTTGCTCGCCTCGGTGTAAAATATTTTACACCCTATTAGATTTTGGGATTGTCCTAAATTTAAACGACGTCACCTTCGTCTATCCTATTCGTTATTTATGTTTCTGACTTCAATGATGCACACTTCTTTCCTCATGCTTCATCTATCTTCTTAATCAATTGCATTCTCAATTCGCTGGGTAATCAGATTCTACATTTCAATGGCATTCCTTCTTGATGATATACACTAAAGTAACGAATTATTAGTAACGCCCAATACATTAAAAAAAAAATTAAAAAAATTCTGAAATTCACAAGCCACTTTCCGTGATTCTTTTCGGTGAACTAACGAAGCATATTTCTGATAAAACCTTTTCTGTGAAATGACGGAAAGGAACTTGAGTTTCACTGATTTCTCGTGCCATGGAAAAATTCTGAATATTCAGAAACCTTTCCGCGATTTCTAGCTTATATTGACGAGCTGATACGTCGGTGTCATGTCTGACGTCACACACGATAGCGCTGGAAACCAACTGGAAGCTTTGATTTCCGCGTGACGTCACTAAAAGAGAGAACTGTTCTCTCTAATGTCATGGCCCTTTGTGTTCTAGACGATTTTGGTCTGACCGGAGCCAGAGAGTAGATGCGAGGAAAATCGGTTGTTCGATAACCGCAAATGCTAAACTGTTGGGATTTCCACGTCCAACCGTTGCACTCGTATAACAAGACAACGTGAAATACGACAAAACTTCCAACCAACGGCAGAATTGTGACCACAAATGTGCAGTTGGTTCTCGAGGTGAGCTCAAACTGTCCCGCATCGTTAAAAAGAATCTCATAGCTATCGCGGAGCAGATATCGTCGGAATTTAATGAGGGCGCATCCACAGGGATTATACGTAGTACCTTAGGAAATACACTGAAGAGCAATTGAATTAGAGATACCTGTCTAGTAACGTGTAGTACCACCTTTCGCCCTGATGACGGCGACGATTCGTCTCGGCATGGACTCGACAAGGCACCCTAACCGTTGGGAAACCATACGGATCCACGACCCCTGAACAGTCTCCCACAGTTCATACAGATTTGATAAAGAGAGGTCAGAGCCTCGAACATCTCTCTTAATGGCGTCCCAGATGTGCTCGATGGGATTGAGGTCAGGTGACCTAGCTGGTCAAGGAAGCGAGGTCACGTCGGTGGAGTGTTCATTCAACCATTCTGATACAATTCGGGAGCGATAGCACGGTGCATTGTCTTGTTGCAGGATAAGCTTCCCAGTGCGATGTTGAATACGCACAAACGGGAGAAAATGGTCGTCCAGGATATCCCGGTAACGTTTACCTGTGAGGGACGATGTCACACGTACCAGGGGTCCCATTTCAGTCCACGTAAACAGTCCCCAGACGAGAATGCCCCCCTCCCCCAGCTTCAAGAGTACCCTGCTGGCAAGAAGGATCCATCGTTTCATGTGGTTTGCGCCGTACTCCTATCCTGCCATCCGCATGTACCAACGTGAATCTCGACTTATCAGTCCAGGCAACATTTTTCCACATGTCTAGGGTCCAGTGGCGATGTTCCCGCGCCCATGCTAATCTTTGCACCCTGTGATGTGAGGTCAGCAGCGGTACCCTCGTGGATGATGGCTTCTGTATCCCATAGCGAGGAGATGGTTCTGGCTGACGTGGCTGCTTACACGTTTTTGTGCACCAGCGTTAAATTGCCGAGTGATTTCTTGCACTGTGGCTCGTTTATCCGCTGTTACAATGCGAGCTAGCCGACGATGACCCCGCTCGTCCACACGCTGTTGCCCACGGCAGTTGGCCTTTGCAGGGATGGTTTTACCGGATTCGATGTACTCACGGTGCACCCGTGACACAGTGGCTCGTGAAAACCCCGTGCCTGCATGACTTCCGAGATGGAGTGACCCATTCGTCGGGCCCCGACAATTTGCCCACGATCAAATGCGCTTAGATCCTTCGTCTTACCCATACTGCTTCCGACTCTTACTGATTCCCGTCGCATTACTCGTTATATTGTCGGATCGCTGCATACGTCATGTCGTTTCCGTTTACAGGGCCGCCCACAGCGCCACATTTGCATAATGCCAACTGTCTGTAATTCAATTGCTCTTCATTTTATAGGCTATTGCAGTCTACATGCACAAGATTACGCACAGGGATTATCTGTCGTACCTTGGAAGGCAATGGCAGTTGACGTCCACATCGTGTCCTTGTTGGCTGCAGGGCACCAAAAATTAATTAGGCTGCAGTTTGCAAAAGTTTATGGTAACTGCACTGCTCAGGACTGGTAACACGACATCTGGCCTAACTAATCACGGTTTCAGCTGCATTACGCCGATGGGAGGGTGCGAGTGTGTGGCGTAAACCACACAAAGCGATGGATCCAGCTTGTCAAGTTGCTGTCATACAGGCACGTGGAGGCTGTGTAACAGTTTGGGGTGCGTTTACGTGGGTTTTCTTAGGTATCTTTATGCCCGTCGAGATCTTCGTCACCTGCACAAAGTATATGAAGTTCCTCTGCGACCATCTACACCCGTTCGTAACTATTCTCTTTCTGTACCGTGGACAAGGCTACACCACAAACTTCTGGAGTGGAGACTAATTGGCTCCAGGAACATTCAAGTGAGTTTACCACACTCGAATGGCACTCTCGATCACCGGATTTCAACCGCATTGAGAATTTATCGGACGAATTGGGAAAATCTGTTCGAGCCTGCCATTCCGTTCGGCAATTCTCGATGCTCTACGACATGCGATCCTTGCTATATGGGCGGCAAGACCACTTCCGTGTTTTCAACATTTCACTGAATCGTTTCCAAGACGTCTGGCTGCCATTGTGAGCAAAAGGTGGAGCAACACCTTATTAGGTAGATGTACCTAATACACTGGCGGAAAGTGAAAAAAGAACACCAAGAAGGAGACGTCTGATACCAACGAAATTTATACAGCATAATAACGGAATACAGAGGATAACGTGGTTAAAACATTATGGCAAAATACAGCTGTATTTGCTGGTAAACTGAAAAATAATATTTCCATGTAACATGGTTAGTACGAGGTTAAACCGCCATGAACTGCGTCACACTGTGCAATTCTGGCATGGAGTCTGTCGTACAGATGTTGGATGTAAGTTTGGGGTATTGAGTTCCAAGCATCCTCAACCTGGACGCGTAAATCGGGGATGGTCGTGGCTGGCCGTGCAGACCGGATAAGTCGTTGTCCCATAAAATCCCACACGTACTCAATGGGAGACAAATCCGTTGAACGTGCAGGCCATGGAAGTTGTCTCACACCCTGAAGTGCATGTTGCGTTGCACGTGCCGTGTGTGGGCGTGCGTTATCTTGCTGGAAAACACCACGATGGGCCGACCTTACAAATGGCACAACAACGAGCTGAATGATGATGTTGATGTAGGAGGTGCAGTTTAACGTACCCGGTACAAACACTAGTTGTGTATGGGAGTGATAGCTGATCTCTTCCCACACCAGGAGACCCTGTGTGTCGCTGGCGGATGCAAGAAGGGTGGAGACGCTCCCCTGTGCGTCTGCGAACACGCATACGGCCATCGGAGGATCTCAAGCAGAATCTGCTTTCATCGCTGAACACGACAGATCGCCATTGCGTTCTCCAGGGCAGACGTTGGCGACACCACTGCAGCCGTTCCTGACGATGGGCTGGAGTCAGAGGTACACATGCCAGAGGCACACGTGCACGTAGTCCTGCATCCAGTAGACGGTTGTGGATTGTTCGCACAGTCACCTCAGGTGCAACAGCAGCTCGGATTTGCGTCGCAGGGGATGTTCTGCTTGACAACGCCGCTCTTCTTATGCGCCGATCGGTCCGCTCATCAGTCTGTCTGTGACTCCCGGTTCCACGTCTTCTCGCGTGGTAATGTTCCTCGGACCATCTACGTCACCATCGTACCACCACCGATACTTCCAGTCCAATTCGGTCCGCAATACGACGATACGACCACCCGGCCTCGCGGAGTCCGACTAGACGACCTCGCTCAAAGTCCGATAACTGCTGAAATCGTACACGTCTTCCATGTCCAGGCATTGCAGCTTCTTCAGGGTCTTTGCACGTGTCCGTACACCGACGACTGATTACATTAATTTCGCCGTACTCCTTAAATACCACTGACGATAATTTGCATATTATGCCGTGCTGTGGCGTTAGCGCTCATCGGTTGGTCCCGAAATTAACATCACACCTACGTAAACTCGACCCCATTAACATATGTAAATTTCATGATCGTCCGCCAATTCCTTCTTGGTGTTCTTTTTTCACTTTCCGCCAGTGTAGTTTTTCTTTTTAGATTAGTTTACAACACGCCATTCATTTATCCACATAAATCTACAACAATCTTCCAGCTACATCACAACTTTGCATTCAACGTCGACTTTTTTATTTACTTTTGACTCACTGCCAGCGATGCCAAAAACGTACATTCTGTTCGGGAAAGTTATGTGCCGTCCAGTAAGAATATATTTAACCAAGTAGTTACATAAAACTAGAGGATCTCAACAGGAAGGTTAAATTAGAGGTAAACGTTACACTATAAATCGAGTGATCACTGAATTATGACCACCCCTATCAAAAGTGGATGCGGCCCATTGAACACAGGATTTCCAAGAGGGCGCTATTAGTCGACCGGTATAGCATATATAAGGTAGTAAAATTCGGAACTTGATGGATAAACGGAAAGATTTACCGGTCTTTTGAGAAAGGCTGAATTGGTGGTTTGTTCGCGAGTCGCTGCCGTCGTTAAAGAGTATAAAGACTGAGGTGAAAATGGTCAAATAACGACTCGGAGGCAAAACTGCACAGGACAGTGAAAGGTTTATTGTAAGAAGTGCGGTTCAGGTCCGATAACAGGTACAGGTCAACAGACGCGGAACTGTTGAACAGTTGACTACCCAATACAACAGAGGTCAACTCGGAACAGTATATGCCACAACTATGACACGTATGGTTATAAAAGCATGCGATCCAGACGACATCCTCTCCTGAACACGGTCCATTGTCGGAAAAGACACTCCTGGTGCAAAGATCACCCAAGCTGGGCTTCGGACTGCTGGAAAAAAGTGCTGGTCTGACGAATTGCGTTTTTTGCTCCACTCTGGATGGTTGTGTACGTATTTGGTGCAAACAACATGAGGCACTAGATCCATTCTGCATGATGTCCACACTACAAGCCGATGGAGGTGGTTGTACGGTGTGGGGTGCGTTCACCCGGCAGGAATTTGGACTCCTAATGCATATGGAACAACGTATGACTGGTGCCTACCAGTGCTGAGACAAGCCGAGGCAGGGCCCGAAAACCCGAAATAGAGCCCAGCCCGTGCTAGAGCTGCATAATACTTACTGGAGTTCGGGCTCGGGAATACTCTAGCTCTGGGAGAGGGAGAGAATTTTCTTCCTTTTGCTTTTAATGACATTTTGTATAATTTAGCACACTAGACTTTTTTACACTTTCTAGCTGCTAAAGAGAATTCTTCGGCAACTGGGTGTAGGTGGGGAGTAGGAATTCGGCAGGGCTTTTCATCCCGGGCTTGGGCATAGAAAATACCATATGCTATGGATTACTGCGAAGGAAATGTTTTTGAAGAACTATAGATGGCAGGTGTTGACGAAATTTTGGTGGAAGTCTGGAAGAGGAGATTTTTTATTGCCTAAACAGGTTAATGATAGTTTTCGGGCCCGGACTCTATCTTACAATATAAAATTCGGGCTCCGGCTGACATACTTCGGGCTCGGGCGATTAAAATTGAGCCCGAACTCAGCTCTGGTGCCCACTATCATGAATTGCTAGCTTACTCTGTGTACACTCAGCAATGTTGCATTTTTCCCCGAATAGCGACGGTGTTTAACAAGATGACAATGCGCCGAATCAAAAGGTCAAATGCTGTGCAGGAATGGTGTGAGGAACACAGTTCCCACTTCCAGTATATCCACTGGCCTCGAACTCGCCCGATATCAATATCATAGTGTACTTGTGGGACATTATGGAACAGCATATCGGCCGTCTGGTACACCAATCACCTTCATACCTGCATTGAAAGCCGCATCACACACAGGTTGGTTGGCCATACCTCCCAACTGCTACCGGCATCTTATTGAATACCTGCATTGAAGGCCGCATTACACATAGCTTGGTTGGCCATACTTCCCAACTGCTTCCGGCATCTTATTGAATTACCTGCATTGAAGGCCGCATTACACATAGCTTGGTTGGCCATACTTCCCAACTGCTTCCGGCATCTTATTGAATACCTGCATTGAAGGCCGAATTACACATAGCTTGGTTGGCCATACCTCCCAACTGCTTCCGGCATCTTATTGAATACCTGCATTGAAGGCCACATTACACATAGCTTGGTTGGCCATACCTCCCAACTGCTTCCGGCATCTTATTGAATACCTGCATTGAAGGCCGCATTAGACATAGCTTGGTTGGCCATACCTCCCAACTGCTTCCGGCATCTTATTGAATACCTGCATTGAAGGCCGAATTACACATAGCTTGGTTGGCCATACCTCCCAACTGCTTCCGGCATCTTATTGAATACCTGCATTGAAGGCCACATTACACATAGCTTGGTTGGCCATACCTCCCAACTGCTTCCGGCATCTTATTGAATACCTGCATTGAAGGCCGAATTACACATAGCTTGGTTGGCCATACCTCCCAACTGCTTCCGGCATCTTATTGAATACCTGCATTGAAGGCCGATTTACACACAGCTTGGTTGGCCATAACTCCCAACTGCTTCTGGCATCTTATTGAATACCTGCATTGAAGGCCGAATTACACATAGCTTGGTTGGCCATACCTCCAAACTGCTTCCAGCATCTTATTGAATACCTGCATTGAAGGCCACATTAGACAGAGCTTGGTTGGCCATACCTCCCAACTGCTTCCGGCATCTTATTGAATACCTGCATTGAAGGCCGAATTACACATAGCTTGGTTGGCCATACCTCCCAACTGCTTCCGGCATCTTATTGAATACCTGCATTGAAGGCCACATTACACATAGCTTGGTTGGCCATACCTCCCAACTGCTTCCGGCATCTTATTGAATACCTGCATTGAAGGCCGAATTACACATAGCTTGGTTGGCCATACCTCCCAACTGCTTCCGGCATCTTATTGAATACCTGCATTGAAGGCCGATTTACACACAGCTTGGTTGGCCATAACTCCCAACTGCTTCTGGCATCTTATTGAATACCTGCATTGAAGGCCGAATTACACACAGCTTGGTTGGCCATACCTCCCAACTGCTTCCGGCATCTTATTGAATGAATGCCACATTGGATAGCTGCTGTACTGAGGGCAAAAGGAGGACCTACGAAGTATTAGGTAGGTGTTAATAATTCAGTAATCACTCGGTGTATATTGTAGTAACGCTTTCCTTCGTCAGATTTCAATTGCTTCCGATTCGTAGGGGCATGATGTATAAAACCTTACTCTATAAAGCAGGAAGAACATACTCTGATGTATACTCGTATATTGCAATGAAAATTCTCCCGTTTCATTTTCCGCAGCCATTTCTTTAGAAGTTCCGGTCTTTTGAGAAGAAATTTATAATAACTCATCGCTTCCTCTATAAACTTTGGATTTATTACACAACCGTGAGCTGCGTAAGAACTAAGCATGATTTCGGTTTTTATAAATTTCCTCTCAAAATTTTTTTTGTGAGGAAATTTATTACCTCTCCAAAAATTTTTTAAGAGGAAATTTATATAAAACTTTTCAAAAAAAAATTTTCCGAAAGGAAATTTAATATGAATTTTTTTACAACATAACTTCTTGTTAAGTAACATTGAAAAGATGGAAACAAGTTGTTGTTGGTGCGTAAGCCCCGATTTTACTTCCCATGATGCAATGCAAAAGGACTAAAATCCATAAAACACACTTCTTGCCACCATCAAATAAAATCCAAACTACAGGATTACAGAATAAAAATAGGCATACGTAATTTGCAACCGGTGGTTTGTTTGTGGCTGACATCAATTCGCAAATGAAAACATAATTTTCTTAAAATGAGACTGGAAGAGCACTGTTCCAAAATATTGCAATTCAATAACAGTTTTGTCATTTTCTTCCTTAAAAAAAAAGTTTGTTTTCTTGGAGGAAATAATAACCTTGCTTTTCCTCTCATGAATTATGAAGGACTTAATTTCACCGCAGTGTTTTGCACAAGGGAACCAGTTATTTTTTTTTTTTTTCGTTATTTATAGAAACTGGCTTTTTATAAATGCAGTCTTATCGACCTAAACTTGAGCTCATGCTGTCAACGATTGAAAAAAAGATTTTCTTTTGTGTTTAGAAAGCATTGTTCCAGAGATTAAAAAAAAGAAAAAAAGATTTATCTTATCTAAATACGAAATATGCATTTTCTCATCTGCAAGCAAATTTAAATTAAAAATTCCAAAACTTAATCTTCAGAGTTTCTTAAAATCTTTCCTCAAACTTCAGAGGGTGAAAAAAAGACCCCGTCCGCTGGTTTAAACCCCCCCCCCTTTTTTTTTGGGGGGGGTTAGATCCCCTTTAACTAATTGAAACTGTTCATCGCTTTTTGACGTCCTCGACTGCGACAAAAATGAATGCCCTCATGCTGAAAATATCTTTAAGATTCTCAGATTTGGCTTCCATGTTTTCAACAAAATACACTTCCTGTCAAAAATTAAGCACGAAATTAATTGAGACTATGTGTGAATAACGAAGGAAGCTAATATTAACCGCGAAACCCCAAAAGTGTGAGTAACGAAGGAAAAGCTAAAATTAAGCACGGAACTTAAAACGTGTGAATAACGAAAAAAGCTAATATTAACCGCGAAACCCCAAAAGTGTGACCAACGAAGGAAAAGCTAAATTAAGCACGGGACCTAAAAAGTGTGAATAACGAAAGAAGCTAAACTTAAGCACTAAACCCACAAAGTGTGAGTAACGAAAGAAGCCAAAATTCAGCGCTAAACCCACAAAGTGTGAGTAAGGAAAGAAGCCAAAATTCAGCACGAAACGAAAAAAAAAAAAAATGTGATAAACGAAGGAAGCTAAAACTAAGCACTGAACTCAAAAGTGTGAGCAAGGAAGCAAGAGTTAAAATTCAACTCGAAACACAAAATTGTGAGTAACGAAAGAAAAGCTATAATTAAGCACAAAACCCCAAAAGTGTGAGTAACGAAAGAAGCTAAAATTCAGCATGAATTCCAAAAAGTGTGAATAACGAAAGAAGCTAATATCAACCGCGAAACCCCAAAAGTGTGAGTAACGAAGGAAGCTAGCATTAAGCGCGAAATCCCAAAAAAATTATTAGTAACGAAGGAAAGCAAAATTCATCACGAAACGAAGAAAGTGTCACTAACGAAGAAAGCCAAAACTAAGCACTAAACCCCAAAAGTGTGAGTAATGAAGGCAGCAAACATATTAAACACGAAACGCAAGAAATGTGAGTAACGAATGACGATAAAACTAAGCACGAAAGTCCAAAAGTGTGAGTAACGAAAGCAGCAAGCATATTAAGCACGAAACGCAAGAAATGTGAGTAACGAATGACGATAAAACTAAGCACGAAAGTCCAAAAGTGTGAGTAATGAAGGCAGCAAACATATTAAACACGAAACGCAAGAAATGTGAGTAACGAATGACGATAAAATTAAGCACGAAAGTCCAAAAGTGTGAGTAACGAAAGCAGCAAACATATTAAACACGAAACGCAAGAAATGTGATTAACGAAGAAACTAAAATTAAGGACAAAAACACAAAGTGTAAGTAACGAAGGAAGAGCTAAATTTAAGCACGAAATCCAAAAAGTGTGGGTAACGGAAGAAGCTAATATTAAGCGCGAAAACCCAAAAGTGTGAGTAACGAAGAAACAGCTAAAATTAAGCACGGAACCCCAAAAGTGTGAATAACGAAAGAAGCTAAAATTAAGCACTAAACCCATAAAGTGTGAGTAACGAAGGAAGCCAAAATTCAGCACGAAAAGCAAAACGTGTGAGTAACGAAGCAAGCAAACATATTTAGCACAAAACGCAAAAAGAGGGTATAACGAAGAAAACTGAAATTAAGGACAGAACACAAAAAAGTGTGAGTAACGAAGGAAAAGCTAAAATTAAGCACAAAACCCCAAAAGTGTGCGTAACGAAAGAAACAAGCATTAAGATCTAAAACCCAAAAAATATGAATAACGAAGGAAGAGCTAAAATTAAGCACGAATCTCAAAACGTGCGAATAACGAAGGAAGTTAAAATTAAGCACGAAATCCAAAAATTGTGCGTAACGAAAGAAGCTAACATTAAGCGCAAATCCCCAAAAGTGTGAGTAACGAAAGAAGCTAAAATTAAGCACTAAATCCATGAATTGTGAGAAACGAAGGGAGCCAAGATTTAGCACGAAGCGCAAAATGTGTGAGTAACGAAGGAAGCTAAAATTAAGCACGAAACCCTAAAAGCGTGAGTAACAAAGAAAGCAAAGATCAAGCACGAAACGCAAAAAAATGTGAGTAACGAAGGAAGCTAAAGTTAAGGACCAAGCCCAAAAAGTGTCAGCAACGAAGGAAGAGCTAAAATTAAGTACGAATCTCAAAACGTATGAATAACGAAGGAAGTTGAAATTGAGCGCGAAATTCAAAAAGTGTGGGTAACGAAGGAAACTAAAATTAAGCTGGAAACCCGAAACGAGTGATTCACGAAGGAAGAGCCAAAATTAAGCACGAAACCCTAAGTGTGAGTAACGAAGGAAGAGATAAAATAAAGAACGAAACTCAAAATATGTGAGTAACGAAGCAAACTCTAAGCACAAAAGTAAAAAGGATGAGTAACGAAGGAAGCAAACATGAAACACCAAACACCAAAACCGAATAAAGTTTCGAAGCGTTGGCATGTGATCATTCGTCCGAGATGAGTCAGGGTTCGAATCCGGAGGAGGAACGGGTGGTGCGTCTGCCTTAGTGCACTGGCTCTGTTCTTGCCCGGAACCAGTGGATCTAAATTAGGGGCCGCCCCGGTGGCGCAGTGGTCTAAGCGCTGGCTTGTGAGCATTCGTCCGTGATGGGTCCCGGTTCAGCATGGATGTTGTGTTTGTCTTACGGCTCTGGCTCTCTCCCTTCCCTGGAACCAATGGCCCTAAATTAGGGACGGGCGACTGCTTATAGCCCATTGAGTTGCTGACGGTGGTCGTTATACTTTCAATCAAAAAAAAAAAAAAATTAGGGACGGACGACTGCTTTACATCCCTTTGAGTTGCTCACTAAACTCCGGAAATAAAAAAAAAGAAGCAAAATTTCCACTTTTGCTGCTGTGCTACAACGTATAAATGTCAAAATATGCGTGGACGGCGATTCGCAAAGGTAATCATAATACAAATTAAAACGTTTGATAAATATTGTGTTTTCCATCGGTACAACGAGGAATGTTCCATCGCGCATGGGGTGCAGCCATTTTCTCATCATGTGGTAAAGAAGACGTCTACAAGAAACAAAGCGACAGAACAGAGAGAACCATTAGGAGTTTAGAGACAGACCAAAGACAATCACGAAGATAGGTAGATTTTTTAATGCCTAGCATTCACCTTTAACCAAGTGAACACCTCTCCAAAGCCATCCAAAAGTGACAACCGCTCAGTATACATCGCCTTGTTGGCCAAACGGAATCAGGACACAACATCGCCCACTCTGTATTCGGACCTCCTCTCACCCACGAGGAATCAGGTATCTGTCTGAACTGTAACCAGAGGGGCTGTATACACCGATGGACCATTATAATTATGACCACGTAGCCCAGAAAACAGCTGCCACTCAGCGAGGCATCAGTTTGATAAGGTGGCGATAGATATTCTGGAGTATCTGGTACCATAATGTAAATAGCAGGTCCTCCAGTTCCCTTATATTTCGGGGTGGTGGTGATTTAGCGCGAATCCGCTTTTCCAAGTTGAACCACAAATGTTCGGTTGGGCTCATGTCGGGTTAATTTGGAGGCCAGGGCATTAACAGGTGGCCACCAGCATGTTCCTCGAACCACTCCTTGACGATTCTGACAGTGTGGCATGGCGCATTATCCTGTTGGTAATGGCCATCACCAGCAGGGAACACAGTTGCCATGAATGGGTGAACTTCGTCAGCAACGATGTTCAAATACCTGACAGCTGTCAGGGATTGGGATAATGGGGCCTAAAGTGTCCCAAGAAAACATCGCCCACAGCATAACACCGCCGGCCTATTTCCACCCAACAGTGCATCCAGGTGCCATAGCCTCTGTTGGTAATCGGCGTATCCGCGCGATGCACCAGAAATCTTGATTAGTCAGATCAGACCAGGCCAGACCACTTTCTTCCAATCATCCACGATCCAATATCGATTATCTTGGGCCCATTTCATGCGGTGTTGGCGATGACGTGCAGTGAGCATAGGGACCCGGCTGGGTCTTCGGTTACGCAAGTCCATGCGCAGAAGGCAGGCTGCGATGAATTATTATGTGCTGTGACACATTGCCCTCATCACCACTGTTGTAGCTGAGGGTGATTTGTGGCCCTGCGGTCGCTGTGAACGATGTGCGGCAGTCTCTCCTTCCCCCTTTGGCATCAATGAGCTGCGGACGACACACGGCTGGATTACTTTTCCTCGTTTTGCCATATGTGCACCACTTTTAATACGTACTCACTACAGCCGCACGTGCACAGCCCATAAGCCGAGACGTTTCCGAGATCGTACTTCCAAGGCACTGTGCCATCACAATTTGTTCTTTATCAAACTCCGATAAGCCGGCAGCTTTTTCCATTCTGACTCCGAATACTCTACTAAACGAAAGCCAGTCTTTGGGTTGAATATACACTGAGTGGCCACTTTATTGTGACCACCCCCTCAGCACTTCGTTGGGCCACCCGTTTGCCTTTAATACTGCGTCGATTCTTCGTGGCATGGACTCCACGAGATGTTGATAGGTGGTTAGTGAAATCTGAGACCATGCTTGATGAATAGCACTTTCCAGGAGTGTGAGATTTGTGGATCCAGCTGTCTGATGGCTCGTTCAACTTCATCCCACAAATTCTCAATGTGGTTGAGATCTGGAGATTGTGGGGTCATCTAAGCAAAGTAAACTCACTGGCATGTTCCTGAAACCACTCCTGTACAATACGATCACTATGGCAGGACGCATTATTTTGTTGGAAGTAGCCATCGCTATTTGGGATAAACCATCCACATGACAGGATGCACTTGGTCCGCAACGATGTTTAGATATGATGTGCCAGTCAGACACGAATTAAAGGGCCCAAAGCATGCCAGGAAAACATTCCCCGAACCATAACGTTGCCTCCACCAGCTTGAAGGGTTGTAGCAATGCATTTGGGGTCCATGCTTTCGCGCTGTTTCCGCCAAATTCTCACTCGGCCATCGGCATGGTGCAACTGAAAACGTGATTCATCGGACCACATAATTTGTTTCCAATTATCGACTGTCTCTTGGGCGAACTGGAGACGTTTTCTCTTGTTAACTGCAGACAGCTAAGGTGTTCGAACAGGCCTTCGTCTGCCATATCCCATCCGATGCAGTGTACGGCGAACAGTGCGTGCAGAAATCATTTGAGGGGATCCTTGATTAAAATGGTCTGTAATTTGCTGCACTGTTGCCCTTCTGTTGTCTGTTACCAGTCTGGACACTCTCTGTTCCGCCCCAGCAGTCACTAGTCGATGACGACCACACGTTGTACGTAGAGACCCAATTCTTTGGCTGACAGTCCAGTCTTTAAACACTTTAACAACAGCTTCTCTGGAACATTTCACGAATGCGGTGGTTTCGGTGATACTCGGTTCATGGCTCTGAGCTCCTACAATAATCCCACGTTGAAAGTCCATCAAATGGCATTTTTTACACATCTCGTCATCCAAAAATCAGTTCTACTACTGTCGCAAGCACTAAGCTTTCCCTTTTTTATATTAGCCTCACCCACAGCCATTGCTCATTTGCTTAAAACTGTCAGGTGGTCATAATAAAGTAGCCACTCAGTGTATACTGCTTTGTGAACTTCACCTGAGCCACCGTTTGGTCTTCAGGCGCTCTCATTTTTCTAGGCAGAGGGTAGTCTTAACAAAATGGCCGCGCCCGGTGGCGCAGTGGTCTAAGGCGCTGGCCTCTGATCATTCGTCCGTAAGGGGTCCGGGTTCGAATCCCGGTCGGGCATGGATGTTGTTTGTCTTACGGCACTGGCTCTCTCCCTTCCCTGGAACCAGTGACCCTAAATTAGGGACGGGCGACTGCTTATAGCCCATTGAGTTGCTCACGGTGGTCGTTAAACCTCCAATCCAACCAACCATAACACAAGGGCTCATTAGTGTATTGTATAACTCTGGATATCATACCCGTAGAACGATTGTATGTGTGCCATTTCCTACAACATACAGGGTGTGCCCCCTAAGATAGTGTCATGATCATGTCGACTGGACCTTGGAACAATAGCGCAATGTCTATTTCATGTTTTTCTCTGGAATTGGTCAGCAAGGGAGTTGCTGCAACCTGTTACACGTCTCGTAACATAATCGAAGTTGTGAGAGCTAGTGTTACTGTGTAGGTTGGTTTTTCATAGGCGGGGGTGTGTCTGTCAGGTTCTTTTGCATTAACGGTAGTGTGTGCTGGGTTTTCCATTGGCAACACTGTTGCTGCTTGAGCTGATTGCTCATTGGTAGTAGCGTTAGTATGTGGGCTGGTTTTTCATTGGTGGTAGTGTTGCTGTGTAAGCTGTTTTTTCATTAGTGGTAGTGTGGCCCCGTGAGTTTTGTTTTTCATGTACGGTGGGCCGATTTTTCGTTGGTGGAGTGTGACAGTTGGCCGATTTCTCGTGGGTGGAGTGTGACAGTGGGCCGATTTTCCGTGGGTGGAGTGTAACAGTGGGCCGATTTTCCGTGGGTGGAGTGTTACAGTAGGCCGTTTTTCCGTGGGTGGAGTGTGACAATGTGGGCTTTTTTCCTTTTGTGGTAGTGTTACAGTGCAAATTGATTTTTTTCATTAGAGGTAGTGCTGCTGCATGGACTATTTTTCATTGATGATAGTGAGTGTGGGCTGGTTTTTCGCTGTCTAATTTGACGTGTTGGAGTGTGACAGTGTGGGCTGCTTTTTCACTGGTGATAGTGTGAGAGTATTGACTGCTTTTTCACTGGTGATAGTGTGAGAGTATTGACTGCTTTTTTCATAGATGGTAGTGTTGCTGTGTGGGTTGGTTTTTCATCGGCGATAGTGTGACTGTGAGATGGTTTTTCTTCTTTAGTGGTAGTGTTTCTGTGGGGACTAGTTTTTCATTGGTGGTAGTATGACAGTCTGGGCTGGTTTTTCGTGAGTGGTATGTGATTCCGTGGGTTCGTTTTCCATTGGTGGTAGTGTGACTGAATGTGCTGATTTTTCGTTGGTAGTAGGTAATATGCATCCCCAGACCCCCAGTATAAACGAAAACAGTGCGCAGAGAACTGCATAAACAAGATATTCATGACAGAGCTGCTATTGCAAAACCTCTGGTGACCCGGGTGAATGCAAAACGGCGACGGCAGTGGTACCAGGAGCATACAACATGGACTGCGGATGCATGGAAGTATGTAATGCGGTCGGATGAGTCCACAATCACACTATTTCCCACCGAAGGACGTGTTTACGTGTGGAGAACACCGGTAGAAACGTATAACCCAGACTGTCTGATCCCAACAGTGCAGAATGGTGGTGTTATTTCCTTGCTCTGGGCTGTCATATCGTGGTTTTCAGCAACTCCCCAGATCCCCTTGAAAGGACAGATGACTGGCAGGGCATATGGAACTATTTTGGCCGACCAAGTCCATCCAATGGCTCACTGCAGGGGATGCCATCTATCAAGATAACGCCCCAATCCACAGAGCTCGGAATATCCAATCATAGTTTGAGAAACATGAGGATGCACTTTAACAACTTCTTTGCACTCACCAATCACCAGAGTTAAACATCATCGAACAACTGTGGTTTATGTTGGAAAATAGAGTAAGATCCTGTTGTAATCCTCCTGCATCTCTCAAGGACCTGGAGCGATTTCTGCATGAAGAATGGTGTAACATTCCACTAACCATCATTGAGGATTTGTGTGCTTCCATTCCAAGGAGGATTCAAGTGGTTTTGAATGCCAAAGGTGGTCCCACACCCTACTAGGTACGCAAAACCTTCTTTTCCAGGTGTTCACATTATTCTGTCCAACCCATGTAGTTGGACCACACTGACTTTCTGCATTAAGTACATAAGCACACCGGACAAAAAATTAGTCATTCCTAACAGAAATGACAGTAAGAAGTTACAGGTTGCACAGAGGGCGCCGTGATAGCCTTGTTGGGAGATAAATAGCACTGGCGTGGTCTACAAAATCATTTCTGTCTCGTGCAGTGGTGAAAAGCGAGTGTGTTGAATTTAGTGTGCAATATGAGTTGTAAGACAGACGTTACTGAATGGCAAAAAGAAGCCATCGTGTTTGGCCGTGCCCACGGACACAAAGTGAATGAAATCGCCCAATGTGTTGGTGTGTCGCAGCGTACTGTCCAGCGGTCTACAAACAATGGTGTAGTTCCCAGTCAACTGAAAATCGCCGCCATAACTGAGGCTGGAAAACGATTCTCACCAACAGGACAACGTCGCCGTGTTTCACGCCAAGTAACTGGAAATCGGTTTCAAACCAGGCAACAATTGCTCCAAGCAGTCAATGAAAGTCCAGTTCAACCAATTTCCGAAAGGACATTGCGACCAGAACTGCATGCGATGGACATCTGGAGCAGAGTACTACGGAAGAGGCTTCTTTTAATAGCAAGTCACAAAGTCACACATTATCAGTGGACTCAGACGCACCAAAACTTTACTGTGGAAGATTGGAAACTAGTAATTTGGTCTGATGAGTATCGTTTTTCAATGATGGGAGGCGACGAGTGCATCGCAGGCCCAATGAAGCCTTTAATCCTGATTGTGTCGAAGGTGTTGTTCAAGCTGGAGGAGGTTCTGTGATGTTTTGAGGATGTTTTTCGTACCATGAAATGGGTTCTCTCGTTTCAGTGACTATGAATTTGAATCAGCATGCATACCTCCGCATTCTGAATGACGAAGTGTTGCCCTTTATCCTACATCTCCAGGAGGAGCATCACACTGCCACTCCTGTCTTCCAAGACGACAATTGCCGTGAGCACAGGTCTAAAACTGTGTCTGAGTGGTACGACGAACAGTCAGTAACACTGTCTCACCTCGATGGCCAGCCAAATCCCCAGATTTAAACCCTATTGAAAATTTGTGGTATCATTTTGAGCAGAAGGTGAAACGCCGAAATAGACACCCAAGTACTCTGGTGGAACTTCGGTACCACTTGGCGCACGAGTGACTGCAAATCGATGTTCAATACATCCACAACCTCGTGGAGTCTCTACCACACCGGATTCATGCTGTTATGAAGGCAAGAGGCGCTGTTGCCCGTTATTGGGTAAGTTTTTTTTTTTTTTTTTTTTTTTATTGGAGGTTTAACGACCGCCGTGAGCAACTCAATGGGCTATAAGCAGTCGCCCGTCCCTAATTCAGGGTCACTAGTTCCAGGGAAGGGAGAGAGCCAGTGCCGTAAGACAAACACAACATCCATGCCTGACCGGGATCCGAACCCGGACCCCTTACGGACGAATGATCAGAGGCCAACGCCGTAGACCACTGCGCCACCGGGGCGGCTGGGTAAATTGTGACGGGGTGAATGATTTCTTATCCGGTGTGCTTATGAAGGACACTCGCGTAAGAGTCATGAAATGTACTATTGCATACAAGATGACGTCTTAACGTGACGTAAAGAAGTTTCAAGTATTAAAAGGAAATTTCGATAAACTTTTTAAGCGAGTAGTTTCAGGTTTTGGAAAATTCGTAATCAGCGAGTAAGATCTCAGTGGAAATCAATAACCAACGAATCAGGATTGGGAAAAAGCTAACGAATCAAGCCTCATCGGTAAACATATCCAAGGAATCAGGCCTCATATCGAAAGAATAATCAATCTAACGTGAGGTCATCATCCACGATTTTCAAAAGATACAGTAATTGCTTCATTTTTTAATGTGGTTAACAACGTTTGACACAGTGGAAATTCGGTTATGCGTTTTTCTAGGGAATTTCCTCAAAAAACATATAAAAGAAATGTCAAAATGTTGAGTGTTGTGAAATTTTGAATGCCCCTGAACCACCCCCCCCCAGAAATTTAGATTACAAATTTGTAATGGAACTCACATATATATCATCATCATCAACCATTATCAATCCACTGCTGGATGAAGATCTCACCTGGCCTCCCCGGTGGCGCTGTGGTCTAAGGCGCTGGCCTCTGATCATTCGTCCGTAAGGGGTCCGGGTTCGAATCCCGGTGAGGCATGGATGTTGTGTTTGTCTTACGGCACTGGCTCTCTCCCTTCCCTGGAACCAGAGACCCAAAATTAGGGACGGGCGACTGCTTATAGCCCATTGAGCTGCTCACGGTGGTCGTTAAACCCCCAATACAAAGAAAAAAAGGTCTTCCCAGATTTCTTCCACCATGGTCTGTCTTGCGCCATCCTCTTCCATGTCACTCCCGCATGCTTTCGAATTCAATACGCATATAAATACAAACATAAATACTTTAAAAATTTTGAAGATATTTATAAAGTATTTGCATTATATGGTGTAATCTCGTATTTCATTCATGACATAAATACTTTATTTGCTACCATAAGCCCATGTCCATTTTGACTTTTGCATTAATTTTTTTATTCAAATTTCATTGTAAAAACTAAATTAAGAAATTCTGTACGATTTCGTATTTCGAATGTATGAAAAAAAAGCTTTGAAATAATATATAATGCACATACGATTATAAGGATAATGATCCGATTTATGGGTTTTAATTAAGAAAAAGCACGAATTTCACACCGCAAGCTTTCCCCGTCAACTGACGGCTTCATTAGGCGGTTACTAAGAGAAAACAATCAAAATTATAAACAGAACGTAAATTCTAACATAAAAGTTGAAAGTTGACATCATGCGTGGAGACCGCGCGCACAAAATAACCATGGAACGTGGAGAATAAACATAATATCTTAAAAGTTAATGCAAACTTTAGGGAGAAACTAGAGTCAATTAGGTTCGTCTTGCGATGCCTAGCAGATGGTTCCACGCTACCGGTAGTTCAAAAGAGACGTCTGTGTCTCTTTTGAACTACCTTTGCATTAACTTTTAAGATATTATGTTTATTCACCAAGTTCCATGGTTGCTTTGTGCGTGCGGTCTTCACGCATGATATCAACTTTCAACTTTTGTGTTAGAATTTACATTCTGCTTATACACTGGTGTGCAAAAATAAAGGACGAAGAGGAGAAATTAGCATAACAGTGGAACGAGCAGGCAGAACGGACCGAAAGACCACTCAGGAGATAGACTAGGGTTCGGGGTACGGTAGGGCATGCGCATATATGCAGCATGACGGGGGGGGGGGGGTAGTGTCGGAAGGGTATAAAGCACACCACACGGGCGGTGTACGCTTAGCAATTCGGTGAAAGCTATTGCACGGTGTACATCGGTTTGAACGACGTCGAAATGCTGCCACCGTGTGATGACATCTGGATGAATTTACCCGAAGTCGCGTCATTGGGAAGTTGGAAGAAGGTCGAAGTGTGACTAGTGCGGCCGAGGAGTTCGGGATCGCTCACAGCACCGTTTCTCGAGCTTGGAGAGCATTTCAAACGACAGGAACAGCTGTCCGAGAGTTTAGCAGTGGTCGTCCGCGAGCAACCACGGTGGCGGACGACCGGTATATTGGCCACCAGGCGAAAAAAGACAGACGGCAAACAGCGGGAGAAATCGCAAGTCACATGCAACAGACAACTGGACGTCCGTTATCGCGTTTTACCCTGGCCAGCAGGCTGCACAAAAGTGGTCAATTTGCACGATGACCAGTACGGTGTGTGCCATTCACGCCTGCTCAACGGAGACAGTGGTTTCTGGGGTGCTAGGAGCACAAGAACTGGACACACCAGCATTGGGGTTGAGTTGTCTTTATGAATGAGATCCGATTTAGTCTGACTAGTGATTCTGGACGCATACACACCTGGAGAGAGCAGGGAACACGCAATCATACCTCCAAAATCATCGAAAGGAACCGGTTTGGAGGTGGCGGAGTTCTCATTTGGGGCGGTATCATGCTTGGTAGCCGTACTGACCTCCACATCTTCCAAGGAGGTTCAGTCACTGGTGTCCGCTATTGTACCGAGGTTCTCCTGCCTCACGTGCGTCTGTTTAGAGGTGCTGTTGGTCCTGAGTTCCTCTTCATGGACGAAACCGCTACACCTCATCGTACAGTGGCTGTCGCACAGCTGTTGGAGAGTGAAGATATTCAACGCATGGATTGGCCCGCAAGGTCCCTGGACCTAAATCCAATCGAACACGTGTGGAACCTTATTGGGAGACGCTTGGTAGCACGTCACCAGTCGCCAGCAACGATTCCGCAGCTGCGATTGGCGCTACAAGAGGAATGGGCCGCGATGCCTCAACAGCTCCTTGACAACCTCGTCCTCAGCATGGACAGACGTTGTAAATCCTGCAACGCAGTCAGCGGTGATCATATCCCCTACTAAAGACTGGATTTTTCTTGGCAGCCGCCTGTCACATGGACGTTTCTGTCTTCTGTCCAGTTGTGCTCGAAGCTACCTTTTCAATAAAGTGCCTTTGTATCCTTTGGATTCCTTGTTTGGACGGTTTTGCTCACTTGTCCCATATTCTTACATCTTGGGGATCGTATGGTATGATTTGAGTCGATGTGGAGCACTTCTGCACGACATTACATTCGAAAAACCGTTTCGTCCTTAATTTTTGCACGCCAATGTAGATGATTTAGCATAGCGCGGAGTAAAAGTTTCACTAATGTTAGCTTGTTTCAAATTTCTTGAATTCAAATTAAAAAGATAACTGTCAACGTTATTTAATGAATGTTTAGTTGCATCATCGATTTCATAGCTATAAAAATAACGCTGTTTCGATTCTCTAAAAGGTGTAACATACCGGGATACGTATAAAAGAATTCAAAAACCGGTGATTTTGAGGAAAGACTACGTCTAACCCCGCAGGTAGTGTGAGGCGACTTACAGCCGAACGCCTGGGACAAAAATAGGTCCCAATTGAAATCATTATAGCGTTAAAAATTCGTACCGCACACTAATCGTATTAGCATATTCGTAAACAGCAAGGAGTCCAATATGCGTACTGCGCAATAAACCGTCCGCGCGAGGCTCCCATCGCTCGCTGTGCGCGGGGCAGACGATGCAGTGTTTCTGGGTGTGCCGCCGCGGTTGGCTCAGTCTATCTCGGTAACCGTGAGCGCAACACGACTGCGCGAGGTATCGTTTTATAGCTCTCGACGAGATCTATTCAAATATATGGAGAACATTTTGCAGAGGTTTGAACTGAACATTTTAAAAATTGTTTTCTTGTGAACCGGTGAACACTTCTGACAATATTGCGGTTTATCTGGACAAACCGTGAGTGCAAAGCGACTGTGCGTGGTATCGCTTTAAAACTCTCGGTGAGATCCATTCAAATATATAAAGAACATATCGCAGTGGTTTAAACTAAATAAAAAAAATGCTTTCGTGTAAACTGGTTACCATTTTCGACAATGCCGCGCAATTCGCAGAATGAACGCAAGCAAAAGTGGAGAAAATCAAATTAGAAATAGAAATAATGTAAGAAGCCCAAGAAGACTCTCTAGCTCAACGAACTAGAGAGTATCGAGAACGCCTAAAAGCGGCCACCGCCAAACAAAAATCCAACACACCGATCGTAGTCCTACGTTCCAAACAGACGGTTCAATCAGAACTGAGCCACCTGTTTTTTTTTTTTTTATAATCGGAAATTCAAATTTAAACGTATAATAAAAACTTATGAATGAATTACGTATAACCGAATAAAACGCGATAAAAACTAAAGTAAAATATTGTGACTAGCACAGAATTCTATATAAAAGAGAATAACGTGAAACTGGGGTTTGCCTGTACATGTAGTTTATACGTTCTTTTAATTTCACCAGAAATTCATGACAGCGACCATAATGTATCCCACTTGTTATACACTGAAGAGCAATTAGATTAGAGATACCTGTCTAGTAACGTGTAGCACCACCTTTCGCCCTGATGACGGCGGCGATTCGTTTCGGCATGGACTCGACAAGACACCGGAAGTGTTGGGAAGACATACGGATCCACGACCCCTGAACAAGCTCCCACAGTTCGCGAAGATTTGATGGAGGGGGTCAGAGCCTCGAATCTCACTCTCGATGGCATCCCAGATGTGCTCGATGGGATTGAGGTCAGGTGACCTAGCACCGTGCCATCGCTCCCGAATTGTATCCAACCATTTGGATACAATTCGGGAGCGATGGCACGGTGCATTGTCTTGTTGCAGGATGAGGTCCCCAGTGGAATGTTGAAGACGCACAAACGGGAGCAAATGGCCATCCAGGATATCCCGGTAACGTTCACCTGTGAGGGACGATATCACACGTACCAGGCGTCCCATTTCAGTCCACGTAAACAGTCTTCAGACGAGAATGCCACCCCACCAGCTTGAAGAGTACCCTGTTGGCAAGAAGGATCCATCGCTTCATGTGGTTTGTGCCGTATTCGTATCCTGCCATCCGCATGTACCAACGTGAATCTCGACTCATCAGTCCAGGTAACATTTTCCCAAATGTCTAGGGTCCAGTGGCCATCTTCCCGCACCCATGCTAATCTTTGTACCATATGATGTGCGGTCAGCAGCGCTACCCTCGTGGGACGATGGCTTCTGTACCTCATAGCGAGAGGTTCTGGATGATGGGGCTGCTTACACGTTGTTGTGCACCAGCGTTAAATTACCGAGTGATTTCTTGCACTGTGGCCCGCCTATCCGCTGTTACAATGCGAGCTAGCCGAGGATGACCCCGCTCATCCACACGCTGTTGTCCACGGCAAATGGCCCTTGATGAAGGGATGGTTTTACCGGATTCGATGTACTCGCGGTGCACCCGTGACACAGTGGCTCGTGAAAATCCCCGTGCCTGCGCGACTTCCGAGATGGAGTGACCCATTCGTCGGGCCCCGACAATTTTCCCACGTTAAAATGCGCTTAGATCCTTCGTCTTACCCACACTGCGTCCGACTCTTACTGATTCCCGTCGGATCGCTGCATACGTCATGTCGTTTCCGTTTAGAAGGTCGCCCACAGCGCCACATTTGTATAACGCCAACTGTCTCTAATTCAATTGCTCTGCAGTGTACGTATAGAGTGAAACCTCCAACTAACGGTCACTGCTTGAACCGGAAAAAAGTGACCTTTGTTGGGAGATGACCGTTGTACAGAGGTTAGTCATATTTCAACATTGCTGGGCCGTTGAGTTTTTGCAAAAACAGAATACGAGTATGAAACTTATGCACAAAGAAGGCGGTTGCAGTGCTTTCTCCAAATGCTCAGTAAAACAATTACACACCGATGAGCAATTACAATTATGATCACCCACCTAATAAGCTGCAGGATTCCTTTTTAGCCAGCCAAAACAGCGGCCACCCGACGAGGCATCGATTCGATGAGGTGGAGATAGGTATGCTGGAGTATCTGCTACCCTAATGTCAACAGCAGGTTTTCCAGTTCTCGTACATTTCTTGGTGGTGGTGATTTTGCGCGAACCCGCTTTTTCGAGTCTAACCACAAACGTTTGATTGGGTTCCTGTCAGGTGAATTTGGAAGCCAGGGCATTAACAGAAAGTCACCATCATGTTCTTCGAACTAATCCTTGACGATTCTGGTAGTGTGGCATGGCGCACTATTCTGTTCGTAATGGCCATCACCAGCAGGGAACACAGTTGCCATGAATGGGTGAACTTGTTCCGCAACGATGTTCAGATACCTGACAGTTGTCAGGGATTGGGATAATGGAGCAGAAAGTGTTCCAAGAAAACATCGCCCACAGCATAAAACCCCCGCCACCGGCCTGTTTTCCGCCCAACAGTGAATCCAGATATAACAGCCTCTGTTGGTAATCGACGTATCCGCGCTCGGCCGTCTACTTGAGGCACCAGGAATCTCGATTCGTCAGACCAGACCACTTTCTTCCAATCATCCTTGATCCAATTTTGATGATCTTGGTCTCATTTCATGCGTTGTTGGCGATGATGTGCAGTGAGCATGCGGACCCGGCTGGGTCTTTGGCTACGCAGGCCCATGCGCAGAAGGCTGCGATGAACTGCGTGCTGTGATACATTGCTCTAATCACCACTATTGTAGCTGCTGGTGATTTTTCGCACTGTGTCCCCGCGGTCGCAGTGAACAATGCGCAACAGTCTCCGCTCCGCTATCAATGAGCTGCGTACGACATATGGGATGGATGACGGTTCGTCGTTTGGCTATCTGTGCACCACTTTTGATACGTACTCACTACAGCGGCACGTGAACAAACCACAAGTCGCGCCGTTTCCGAGATCGTAGTTCCAAGGCGCCGCGCCATCACATTTTCTCCTCTATCAAACTCCGATAAATCGGCAGCTTTTCCCATTCTGACTTCGAACACTACTAACCTAAAGCCGGTTCTCGGGCTGTATATATACACTGCTCTGTGAACTTCACCTACGCTGTCGTTCGGTCTCCAGGCGCCCTCATTTCTCTAGGTTGGAGGTAGTCATAATGTAACAGCTGATTAGTGTATAATAAAGTAAACAAATCCTGGTGTAGAAGAGGTTTAGGAAAGCAGTGTGTGACGTCTGGTAAACTCCCCTTAGAAATAGCGAGCTAGGAGATTAGGGTGAGGGAACGCTGTTAGAAAGAAAAATGTTAGGAAGTGAAGTGTAACTGCACAGTTATCATCCCGCCCACGAAAAAACAAGAACAGAACCCACAGGAACCAAACGAAGAGATACCGCCGCGAATGGGCAACATTTCAGGCACCAGGGACCTGCCCAGCCGCCCGCAGCAGGAGACTGAAACATACACGGTATCTGGAGCTTGCTGCACGTCAAATTAAACTTTAATCCCTTTCTTTGTACTTAAAGCACACCTGTTGTACAGCCATAATCCAACCCATTCAATCCAATGCACAGCTCTTTTTGCAATATTTTTTGCCCCTATCTTATCCTTCTAGTTGAAGCGCCGAAGGAACTATGAAAAATTACACTACTGTTTGTGGAAATTGGAACGCCGTGAAAGACTGCTGGTATTGGCTTGAAACACTTATGAAAAACACGCTGGGCATGGAAATGATTAAAATGTCAGTGAAAGTGAGCACGCGGTTTCAGAGTACCACCCTCTGAACTGTCTTGTCTTGGGTATAAAAAGCTGGCTCAAACAAGATGTTGCAATCAGTGACCGATCACACAGCGACACTCACGGTGTTAGCGCAGGAGTGGACCACTGCCACAGGTCAGTCTTTGCTTCCGACACAGTTTGACGTCGTCAGCATAACAGAGAACTAGTCGCCAGCAGCCCATTACTGCGCTTTCCTTTAACTCTCAATCACAGACGCAGAACACAGACAGTGGCGCGCTGATTGGCAACAGATCGTGTTTTCCGACGTGTCACGATTCAACTTGATGCACCATGATGGTCGCATACGTGTTCGCAAACATCGTGGTGAACGGCACTTTGCAGCGTCATACCAGCCGAACGCCAAGCATCATGGTTCGAGGTGCCATTGGGTTCAATTCACAATCTCGCATGATGCGTATTGAGGGAACTCTCAACAGCCAGCGTTAAACATCAGGGATGTTTTAGAGGCCCCTTCCTTCAGAGTTGTCCTGGCGCTATATTTCAACAGGACAATGCTCGGACATCCGTAGCCCGAAATGTCCAAGGCCTCTCCTACGCACGTCAGATACCGCTTTTTCCCTGGTCTGCAGGTTTGCTGGATATGTCCCTGATCGAACATGTTTGGGACATTTGATCAGGGAGATATGCATAGTGTTCTGTTGAAATATAGCGCTTGGACAACTTCTTCAGAGTTGTCCTGGCAATATATTTCAACAGGACAATGCTCGGACATCCGTGGCCCGAAATGTCCAAGGCCTCTCTTACACACGTCAGATACCGCTTCTTCCCTAGTCTGCAGACTCGCCGGATATGTCCCTGCTCAAACATGTTTAGGACATGTTTAGGACAGGACCAGTAACCACAAATAAACTCTGGTCTCGCATAGAAGCAGCTTGGCAGGTATTCCCCAGGACGATATCAAAAGCCTCTTCCATTCAATACCACGCCGTGTAGATTGCTCGAGGTGACTTAACACGATACCGAGTTTTGAAGCGAAAAAATCTTGTATGTACAAATCTAATTAGTTATCTCCTGTTAAATGAGGAATCTGTGATATAAATTTCACTTGAGTAGCTCGATTCTTTCGTGGTGTTGCAATTTTTACAAACACCAGTGCATACCGAATGCCCGTCAGATCTCTTTCAGGACTGAATGGTGCGTCAGTTGACCGTTGTCTAACACTTTAACGACCGGGGCACTGAAATCTTGGGTTGCTCAAATTGCCATGACGTCTGTTTCTTCTTTCAGAATTTCTCCCCTCCCCTTTAAAAGCTATCAAATGCAGAATTCATATTCGGTCACCAAACAAAACTTCCGATACACGCAGTCCTAAAATAAAATAAACGTTTACCACTATCAAAGGTTTATTATACATCGACTATAGTTTCAAAGAGCTTCTAGCTCGGCTTCACCCATTCGTCCTGATGAAGCCGAGCCAGAAGCTCTTCGAAACTATAGTCGATGTATAATAAACCTTTGATTGTGGTAACTTCCTGCAGAGCGTTCCACAATTCTGGTGTATTCCGAGGTCTCGGATTCCTGTGTTCGATAGCGCGTTGCATGGCATCCCAAATGTGTTCTATCACGTTCAGATCTGGGGACTTGGGTGGGATGGCAACACCCCAAACTCAGATGAATGCTCTTCTAACCATAATGTGGCGTCCCGACACTTGTGTGGAGGTGCATTGCACTTTTGGAACAGGACCAACCCATCAGCATGAATGCCGGATATGAACAGGTGTACCTCGTCAGAAAGGATGCGCACATAGCGTTGGCCGGTCACAGACGTTTGTAGACGTACCTGGAATCCCAGTAAAGTCCAGCTAAACACACCACATACCACTACGGACCCCTCACCAGCTGGTACAGTTCCCTGATGACAGGCGGGATCCATGGCTTCATGGGGTTTGTGCCACACACGAATCCTTCTGTCTCCCGATACAGTTGGAAACGCCACTCGTCAGACCAGGCTACTTGTTTCCAGTCATCAAGTGTCCAGTGGCGGTGTTGGCGTGCCCAAGCGAGGCGCATAGCTCTGAGTCGTGCACCCATGAAGGGGACTCGAGTTGGGCGTCGGCTCCCAAAGCCCATATCGTGCAGGGTACGTTGCACAGTCCGGACGCTGATGCTTGTTGAGGCTCCAGCATTGAATTCTGATGATACCTGCAAGAGTGTTGCACGCCTATCGCGTGAAACGGTTCTTGACAGCAGACGATAGTCACGTTCACCCAATGTCTTTTTACGGTCACACTGGTATCGTAGGTTGGAGGAGGTTTTGCCGGAATTCCTGTAGTCACGGTACACCATTGCAATGGTCGTCCGTGAAAATCCGAACTTCGTTTCTACGTCCGAATTACTATAGCCCTTCTCACGAGCGCCAACTATGACATCGCGTTGAAAATCACTTAAATCGTTATTACTTGTCATTCTCATGCCGAAAACAGCTCTGACAGCTGGCAAGGATGTCTATCGCTTTATATACGCACTGGCGGACGCAACCGAGTAGGCTCATAGGTGCCGTTGCTATGTATTTTGCATAAGCTCGTCTGTACCAGTTTTTCTGGCACTACAGTGTACATGTAGTCCTGATGTGCACTGACCTCCGGCTATTTCTCAGGTGCAGTTATTGGATTCCTGCACGAAGAAGGCATGCGATATGGTGAGAGTAAGTAACATCGCCCGGGAGATACCAACGGCTGCTTTACTTATTTCTTTTAACGAAAATAGTGACCGAGGGTGTCTTCTTCTAAGCCCGTAGACACCGTGTAATTTCAAAGAAGAGGTGGGGGTAAAAAATCCTGTTCACTGTAGACGGGCGTCTTCGGGCGGACGTGGAAGTTTAGATGTAAGGGCGGTTTGGGCGTTATGGTCGTCAAAGGGTTAAATGTTTCATTGTTCGGAGGTTATCGTTAATATTAATCCTACGGCAGCTGTTCTGTACCAACGAAGACTTGATGCTACTCGGAGGTGCCCGTTAAAGGAGGTTTCACTGTATAATAAACATAGACTCCTTACATTCGTTCTCACACAGCTTCAAAACTGTCATAAAGCAAATGCGTAAAAAGCTGAGACTGTCTTATTGAAGCTGTACAGCTGTTCCGTTTGCTATGCAAAAGTAAAACAGTGACTGATTTGGGCGAATCTGCTATCAGCGTCCTACACACCTTGTCACAAACGATCCAACGTTTTTACAGTCGAAATAAGAACAGATTTCATAGCGTATGTATTTCCTCTTTCACTAAACCTTTCGCAAAAAATTCGCTGATGAATATTCAAATCACATGCTATTACTATTTAAAACCACTGTATTCTGAGGTAGCGTCCGAACATGAACATACACTTTGTACACTGTCTTTCATGCTTAGCCCTTGTAGTGTTACCAGCTGTTAACACCGTGCCCGCAATAAATAATGTTTCCGAGTTTGGAATTTCATTTTCAAATACGAGGACCATGACATAAATTCTGCACATGCTAATCTAAAACAGAAGAGGATGATGCAATCGGAAAAATGATTGCATCATGTTAAGGTCAGACTCTCAGCAATGCTGTGGTGTCAGAACGGCGCGCTATCATTTTCTGTGTGGACGTGGGAGGGTTTGGAAATGGAAGCGTTCAGCTCCTCAGGTCGAGTCACAGCGTTAGACCAGCGCTCGTACGCGAAAATAGGAAATCTGCGGGGGAAAAATTCCGACACAGATCCACACTGCTTTTGAACAAGTTTGTGAGGAAGGAACTCTTTGCGTCAGGTCAAGGTCAGACTCTCAGTAAAGCAATGGTGTCAGAATAACGCGCTACCGTTTGCTGTGTGGACGTGGGAGGGTTTGGAAATGAAAACGTTCAGCTCCTTAGGTCGAGTCACAGCGTTAGATAAAAAAAAACCTCGTACGTGAAAATAGAAACTCTGCGGGGAAAACTCCGACACAGATCCACACTGCTTTTCAACAAGTTTGTGGGGAAGGAACTGTTTGTGTCAGGTCAAGGTCAGACTCTCAGTAACGCAGTGGTGTCCAAACGACGCGCTATCATTTGCTGTGTGGACGTGGGAGAGTTTGGAAATGGAAGCGTTCAGCTCCTCAGGCGGAGTCACGGCGTTAGAATAGCGCTCGTACGTGAAAATAGGAAATCTGCGGGGGAAAAATTCCGACACAGATCCACACTGCTTTTAAACAAGTTTGTGGGGAAGGAACTCTTTTCGTCAGGTCAAGGTCAGACTCTCAGTAACGCAATGGTGTCAGAATAACGCGCTATCATTTGCTGTGTGGACGTGGGAGGGTTTGGAAATGAAAACGTTCAGCTCCTCAGGTCGAGTCACAGCGTTAGATAAAAAAAAACCTCGTACGTGAAAATAGAAACTCTGCGGGGAAAACTCCGACACAGATCCACACTGCTTTGCAAGAAGTTTGTGTCAAAGGAACTCTTGATCGAAGAACAATTTCTCGCTGGGCATTGCGCTTTCGCGAGGGCCGAAGCAGCATCGAAGATGATCACCGCTCAGGCCGGTGATCATCGACAGAAAAACATCTGCCACCGTTGTTGCAACGCTTATCGAACAGAATCGCCGTTTGACAGTCGAGGAGATTGCTCATCAGGTAAATTTGTCCACCATGTCTGTTCACTGGGAAAAAGAAAAATCGCCGCGCGCTGGTTGCCCCATCAACTCACCCCCGAGCAGAAGGCAGCCAGAGTGATCATCGCATGGGATCCCCTCCACAGGTTTCGAAACGGAGGGCGACACCTTCTTGAACAGAATTGTCGCAAGTGATGAGACTTGGATCTGTGACTTTGAGCCGGAGCTGAAGTCACAATCAGCGCGGAATGGAGGCATCCAAGTTCCCCACGCCCCTCAAAGTGTCTTCGGCAACAATCCAAAGTGAAGCAAATGATGATTTTTTGCGTACGATGCCCAGGGTGTTGTGGTCTCTGATCGAGTGCTGGTAGGGTAAAAAATGTCAACGAACAATATTATCGTGACTCTCTGAGGACAAAGTTGAGTCCGAAAATTCATCAAAATCGCCCCCTACGTGTTGGAAGCGGGAGCGATCTTGCTGCATGACAACGCACCGTGTCAAGGTGCAGCGTCCATACCGGGACTTTTGTCGAATTATTACTGGAAAACTTTATCCCACCCGCCATACAGCCCTGATCTCAGTCTACCCGACTTTGATCTTTTTCCCAAGTTAAAAAATTGCCTCCGTGGCATCCGCTACAAATCGATGGACGAACTGTCCATTGGACCTGACCCGAGTAACACGACAGCTGAACAAAGATGGCGTACTGCGGGGCATCCGGGACCTACCTCACCGTTTGGAAGCGGTCATTAGCAGCGGAGGGGAGTACAATGAACGGCAAGAAGGTAAGTTTTCTCCGTTACTTTACACTTTTCTCAAAAATGGGCAGTGTGCAGAGCTTTTGTTAGGACCTCCGTATTCTTCGAAGAAAGTTATCTAAAATTTTACTCGTTTCAGTTCAATGGCCAGTTGTCATTTAATAGAAACTCGTTTTAAGATTATGCACAAATTTTGATATAAATTGCAAAGTTTTTAAAAAATAAATTAAAACACCATTTACTTAACTTATATCCATTCATTAATGCAAGATGGGAGGATGATTGATGCAGGGATTATTTGACTGAGGGGGAAGGCGAGAGCCTTACGAGGTGAGGATTCGGTTACCAAGGGACGGGGGATCTCTGCAGTGAGGATTGGGTAGGGGGAGACAACCCATGTTTTTCATTGCTTTAACATCATTTTTCCCCTTGGATGTGCTGCCAATATCATGCTTCGATATTTAATTTGATATTTGTTTTCTTTTCTGACTTTGTCGTTGTTATTTGAATATTCTTGTCTTGAACCTAGGGAGATCAAAGCTAGTCAGGTCTCTTCGAGGCTTTTTTCTTGATCTTCCCTGCTATTATTTACACTGAAGAGCAATTGAATTAGAGACAGCTGGCGTTATGCAAATATAGCGCTGTGGGCGGCCCTGTAAACGGGAACGACATGACGTATGCAGCGATCCGACAATATAAGGAGGGATGCGACGGGAATCAGTAAGAGTCGGACGCAGTATGGGTAAGACGAAGGATCTAAGCGCATTTGATCGTGGCCAAATTGTCGGGGCCCGACGAATGGGTCACTCCATCTCGGAAGGCACTGGGATTTTCACGAGCCACTGTGTCACGGGTGCACCGTGAGTACATCGAATCCGGTAAAACCATCCCTACAAGGGCCAACTGCCGTGGACAACAGCGTGTGGATGAGCGGGGTCATCGTCGGCTAGCTCGCATTGTAACAGCGGGTAGACGGACCACAGTGCAAGAAATCACTCGGCAATTTAACGCTGGTGCATACAAACGTGTAAGCAGCCACACCATCCAGAACCATCTCCTCGCTGTGAGGTACAGAAGTCATCGTCTCACTAGGGTACCGCTGCTGACCGCACATCACACGGTGCAAAGATTAGCATGGGCGCGGAAACATCGCCACTGGACCCAAGACATGTGGAAAACTGTTACCTGGACTGATGAGTCGAGATTCACGTTGGTGCATGCGGATGGCAGGATACGAGTACAGCGCAAACCACATGAAGCGATGGATCCTTCTTGCCAGCAGGGTGCTCTTGAAGCTGGTGGTGGTGGCATTCTCGTCTGGGGACTGTTTACGTGGGCTGAAATAGGACCCTTGGTACGTGCGACATCGTCCCTCACTGGTCAACGTTACCGGGATATCCTGGATGACCATTTGCTCCCGTTTGTGCGTCTTGACCTCATCCTGCAACAAGACAATGCAGCTCCCGAATTGTATCCGAATGGTTGTATGAACACTCCATCGACGTGACCTCGCTTCCTTGGCCAGCTAAGTCACCTGACCTCAATCCCATCGAGCACATCTCGGATGCCATCGAGAGAGATGACCTCTCTCCATCAAATCTTCGTGAACTGTGGGAGCTTGTTCAGGGGTCGTGGATCCGTATGGCTTCCGGTGTCTTGTCGAGTCCATGCCAAGACGAATCGCCGCTGTCATCAGGGCGAAAGGTCACCACCTTTCGCCCTGATGACAGCGGCGATTCGTCTTGGCATGGACTCGACAAGACACCGGAAGCCATACGTTACTAGACAGGTATATCTAATTAAATTGCTCTTCAGTGCTTATGCTTAACTGTTCAGAATTATTAATTTTAAGATGTAACAGCAAGATCAATAAATGAGATAAAATGAAAAGTAGAGTACCAATGCGCTCCTTCTTTCTAATTTCATTTCATTAAACTCAGAAGTAATTACGCTCACAAGGTTTTCATTAGTTTCAGGCATAGCCCTTTGAATGTAATTCTGCTTATAAGATTATATCTGCTGCTCCTTATCAGTCAATTTAAACAACACTGTCCGTGCTGTGTTTTGATTGGTTAATAACGAATGTATAGTAGAAGAAGAATGGATATCTTACTCAGAGTTTGGAAATATATAAACCAGTCACGATACCGAATTGTCCGAAGCTGTAATGGTCACAGGTTATTAATGGGACTGCGATTTAAAAAACGTATCTGGAATGAAATGGAAGTTTGGACATATAATTTAATTCGCATGAGACAGTCGTAATATTCTGTGAATACTGTTAGTAGAGGAGCAAGAGAATTAAGATGTTTATTTACCACCAAATCACCACACAGAAATCATGCAGTAGTAATTTTTTAATTGTTAGTCATCACACATAAACCTAGAAAAGAAATGGACACGCACACCAATAGGTTTTGGAAAAAATTGCAACAGTCTTTATTTAGTAAATGAGACGATGACATTGGAAGACTTAGTTTGTTACGGGAGAGTTCGTTAAGTCCAAAAGACAGAGTCAACAGCCATCAAGGGTAAAAAGTTAAATTAGCTCCAGTGCTATTTCACGCTCAATTGATAATCAGTAACCTTAAATGAAACTGTGTAGAACATATTACATACGAACACATAACACACGCGGGTACACAAACAGGAAGCAAGAACTCATATTTACAACACTTTTAAAAAATAAGTGATGAGATCAAATACTATTGGAAAAGTACACTTCATACCAGCTATCTTATCTATTTAAATTTTCAAAGCACTTCAAATGTTTTAACACACATTTTGGGTTAGAGTGCAGTAACATAATTTATGAAGTAACATAAAATTTAATATTATAAAAAACGTACTTGTCGACATACACAATTTAAAATATATAGTTTAGTTCTATTGGGATCAGGAAGAAGCTCATGTCAGCCATTTTATGGTATATCTTTGCCCCTATGTTTCAATATTTGAAGTATAAAGTCAAAAATAGACTCTTTCGTAGTTGCATCTGTGTTATCTGTTGTAAAAATGTATACACGTTCCTGGAAGCCTTCCGACAGCTTTTTTTACGTTTTCGAATAACAAGAGTTATCTCAGAAATTTATGGAGTTGCTTTGTTAGTATCACTCAAGGGAAATTGCTTTCTTTCTGAATTTACATGTGTCCTTAACTGAGTTTGCTACTTTCTTAAAAAAGAGTGATATGCCTGAAATGAAAGAGTCAGTAGTCGGTCGAAAAAAAAAAAAGAAATATTTTCAACTAAGTGTACAGTGAAAACAAATGCAGAAGATAATAACAGCAACTGAAGAAATGCCCTGAGAGAGAAATGTGGAGGAAACGATGTTCGTCAGGTAAGAAAGAAAGCAAGAGAGAATACATTTTTGGATATTAAATTGATGTTTTATATTTCTCCCAATTAATTTTTATACGGAATTTTGCATTACTTTATGAAGGAAAAATTGCAAAACAAAGAAAACAATCATACTGGAATAGTTGAAAGGAACGTTAATTAGGTCATGCGATGGAAAACTCTGTTAAAAATGCAATTGCGTGTTTCGTGAGTTGCTCATAAGCAGATATTTTTACTATCTGAATTATAAATTCTATCAACCAAGCAACTAATTATTTTGTGTACAAGAAAGGGAAATTTTTTATTAAACTATTAAAGAGATGAGCTCGGTTAAAAACAAATTAGAATGCCATACGATGACGATAATACCACGATAGTACAACATGTGAAATAGGTGAGCTGAGGTATCTTTACAAAAATGAAGAGAAAGAAGAGAAATCAAAAAGAGAAAGTGAAAAAGTTATAACGAGGCAGAAATACAAAATTACGCCGAAGAAAGAAAATGCGGTCAGAAAGAGAAAAGGAAGAAGGCAGAGAGAGAAACGATGAGGAGGAAATATGGCGCTAATGAGTGAAGAATATATATATATATATTACTTGCATCTATGGCTTTGCAGAAACCCATTTCCAACTAGGTCTTTGTGAAAGTTAGAAAATGCAGAGTTTTTGCTGGTCCTTGATAAAGCCAGGGCTCAGTATTCTCGACACTTTCTACATTCAGTTGTTTTATTTTATTTTTTATTTTTTTCTCTTTTTACTCACACCGGTAGATACATAACTTTTTCTATGTTGTACTTGGTATGAGTCAAAAAAAATTTTTTTGCTTCGGTCTCTTCTTAATAGAATGTGAATTCTGAATTTTCATAACTGCTGCGTTGCGCGTTTTGATCTTCAGGTTATTTTGCAACTTTCGTTTTAAATTCAAAAGTTTTTCCTTTGTTTTCAGCTTTGCTCTTCAGTATATATATATATATGGCTGGACATACTGCCAGAAGAACAGACCATCGATGGACAGCCGAAATTTTAGATTGGATTCCAAGGGACAGGAAAAGACCCAGAAGAAGACCACATGGAAGATGGGTGGATGAAATTCGAAAGTATGCGGGAGTGACATGGAGGAGACTGGCACAAGACAGACCGTTGTGGAGGAAACTTGGGGAGACCTTCGTCCAGCATTGGATTGATAATGGTTGACAATGATGATGATATATATATATATATATATATATATATATATATATATATGGGATGTAAGGTCAGGTGATGCGTAACATCACAGCCTCTCCTTGACAAATGCCAACCCCGCCTTCTCGTGGTGCATCCTGTTCCCACTAAAGGGGCTCTGACGACCGCCCATAGCGGTATAACTATACCATCGGGATTAGAGGAAATTCTATCCCACACTCACCAACCCGCTTGGCCAGCGTGGTGAGTTATGGCCAAACCCCTCCAAAATGACTCCACAACTTAAATCTTGGCCCTCAGTCTCCGGCAGCTGGAATGTACTTCTGATTCAAGGCTTCTTGAATTGGAAGAGGAACTACAAAGGATCAAGTGGGACATCGTGGGGCTAAGTGAGGTAAGGAGAAAAGGAGAAGATCTCATCGAACTGAAAAGTGGACATCTCTTCTACTATCGTGGGACAGATACTGGCAGAACTAGTGGTGTTGGATTTATAATAAACAAGAAACTGAAGGATAAAGTGGTAGAAGTTGAAAGTTCCTCTGACAGAGCTGCACGACTCGTTATCCAACTATCGAGAAGATACCAGGCTCAGATTATTCAAACTTATGCACCCACCACAAGCCATCCTGAAGAAGAAATTGAAGAATTTTATGAGGAAATTTGTCATCTAAATAATAAAGGTAAGCAGCACTTGAAAATAATTATGGGAGATTTCAATGCAAAAATAGGGCAACGGCAACAGAATGAAACTTCAGTAGGTAAATTCGGTCACGGCAACAGAAACCAGCGTGGAAATACTCTCGTTGAGTTTGCAGAGGCAGAAGGGTTTTTCATCTTGAACTCCTTCTTCAAGAAAAAGCCACACAGGAAATGGACATGGAGACATCCAAATGGGACGACAAGTGAAATTGATTTTATTATGTGTAACAAAAAAATTCGTCATCGAAGACTGCAGTGTGCTAAACAAGTTCAACACAGGTAGTGACCATAGATTGGTGAGATGTAAGATGCACCTCAACACTAAACTTGAACGTGGCAAGCTCATAAGACAAACAAAAATCTATTGACATAACCAACCTTAAAAAACACCATAATACCTTCAAGTTGGAACTGAAGAACAGGTTCTCTGCTTTAGAAGGCCTAACATCGGAAGAAGTGGACATCTCTGAAGTTAACAGAAAAGTAACCAAAGCTCTTATGGAAACAGCAACAAAATTAGCTGGGTCTAAGAACAAGTTGCATGTAAATAAATTATCAGGAAAAACGAAAATGTTGATGCAAAAAAGAAGAGAGATGAGGACAACTAAAGAAGATTTGACTTCCAAAGTGGAATATATAGAGCTATGCAAGACAGTAAGAAAAAGTATCACTGAAGACGTAAGAAAATTCAACTGTGAACTAGTGAGGAAAGCAATTGAAAACAACCAAAGCCTAAAGATAGCAAAGGGACATCTCAGTAAGGGAAGAAAACAGATTATGGCACTGAGAAAAGAAGATGGTTCTGTAACAAGAAATAGAGGCGAAATTTTGACAAGAGTGAAAGATTTCTACTCCAAATTATATGAAAGGGATAATACATGCACTCCAGACATCATGAAAGATACCAGTACCAGAGTTCCTCCAGTCCTTCCAGCAGAAGTTGCACATGCAATCAAGAACATGAAGCGGGGAAAAGCTCCAGGAGAAGATGGAATTACTGTAGACATCATACAAGAAGCAAGTGGAGAAATCGAAACAGTACTCGCCCAAATTTTCACTCGATGCCTTAATGAAGGAAAGATTCCTGAGGATTGGAACACCGCTACAATGATCCTGCTACATAAGAAAGGTGACATTGAGGATCTCAGGAACTACAGACCTATCAGCCTCCTATCAGTGGTTTATAAAATCTTCACTAAAGTTCTTTCACACCGCTTGAAGGTAACACTGGACATGGCTCAACCGAGAGAACAAGCTGGATTCAGGAGTGGCTACAGCACAATAGATCATATCCATGTGCTGAGAGAACTAATTGAAAGAGCGAGGGAATATGAACTTTCATTGTGCATGGCTTTTATCGATTATGAAAAAGCCTTTGATTCGGTGAAACCATCAGCAATTACAATGGCTCTGAAAACCTGCGGTATTGAAGATGCATACATTAATATTATTAATAACATCTATGAAAATGCAAGTGCAAAGATTAGGCTGTTTGAAAATACAACACACATAAAAATTGGAAAGGGAGTGAGACAAGGTGACACCATATCTCCGAAGCTCTTTAATGCCACATTGGAAAATGTCTTTCAATCACTGAACTGGGAAAACAAAGGGATAAAGATTAATGGAGATTATCTAACCCACCTTCGTTTTGCTGATGACGTAGTCATTTTTGCAACTACCCCATCAGAGCTGCAGAGTATGATCCAGGAACTTGCTGACAAGAGTAAAGAAGTGGGATTAAAAATGAACTTTCAGAAGACAAAAGTGATGTTCAATGCTTTTACAAGAAATGAAGATTTATCGATTGATGGAGAACAACTGGAGATAACAGATACGTATGTTTATCTTGGACAGCAGATATCAAGTGAGGGACACATTGATGAAGAAATTAATCGGCGTACAAAACTTGCCTGGAGAGCTTTTGGAAGAAACAGCATAATTTTCAAGAGCAATATGCCATTATGTCTTAAAAGAAAAGTGTTTGATCAATGCATCCTTCCAGTGCTTACGTATGGTGCAGAGACGTGGACCTTAACTAAAAGAGACATACAAAGGCTGCAGACAACTCAAAGGAGCATGGAGAGGTGCATACTTGGTGTAACCAGGAGAGATAAGAAGAGGAACTCGTGGATCCGAAAAATGACAAGAGTGGAAGACATCATGATCAGAGTTAAATCCCTGAAATGGCAATGGGCTGGACATACTGCCAGAAGGACAGACCATCGATGGACAGCCGAAATTTTAGATTGGATTCCAAGGGACAGGAAAAGACCCAGAAGAAGACCACATGGGAGATGGGTGGATGAAATTCGAAAGTATGCAGGAGTGACATGGAGGAGACTGGCACAAGACAGACCGTTGTGGAGGAAACTTGGGGAGACCTTCGTCCAGCAGTGGATTGATAATGGTTGACAATGATGATGATGATGATATATATATATATATATATATATATAGACACATAGAGAAATTGCGTTAGATTAGAAAACGCTTTTCTTCAGTTGGTTCTTCGTATGTTATCGAGTAAATCGACCAATTAAATCAGTTACTTTCGAAAAAAGTCTTTATAAAAATTAACTCCAATAAAAAAATATGGAATCTTGGCGTGTTGACGAAGATTTGTTTGTCTTTATTCTATACACGTTATGTCTGCTAAATTTCATATTTCAGTTTTTACCACTGTAAAGAACCAAATTTTTATGACATCCTGTTTGATACGTCTCTGCAAATTCGTATGTATTCCGTGGGACATTTCAACTAAAATATAATCCAGGACACACCTTTTGCGTTGTTCGCACAATATTTAGGAACTGACCTTTTCCCACTTTCCTTATTCTGAAATTTCAGGCCACATAATTCTCTAGACGACCTAATTTTCACATTAGTGCCCCATTTGCTCTTAGGACAACATAATTTTTTGCAGTTCTTCCCACTAAATTTTATGGACAACGGAAGTTTTACATTTGTTCTGTTTAAATGCTTAGATCTATGAGATTTTGTATTTAAATCAACTGAAATATGCATTCAACACTACGTTCATTGTAAAAGATGAAAAACAAATTTAAGCTCTATATATAGTTACTTATCCCGAATTTTCGGAAAATCAGAAACCTCTGTGTTCCTGAAAAATCATGAATATTTGCAAACATTTTTCGCCCTGTTTATTCATCATGTACTAGTATCATATCTATAAATTATTAATAATAGGATGCTGAATTTTCAGAGTAAAACTACATTAAACGTAGATTATAGGTACACATTATATAGTTCCATTTTTTGATTTAAGACTCATAAAGTGAGTCTTCACTTTTTCGGAATTACATTGATTTTTTCTCGTTCATTATTGTCACTTTTTCCGCTGAGAACAACGAAAAAGTTGTTAGTGCATCTGATATTATTTTCCACTTTAAAGAGATGTATGCTGCGTTATATTTTTGTTAGCATTTGTTTTCTTTCAGACTACGAAGAGCTCTAAGCGGCTCATAACAAATTCTGCATGCATTCACAAAACCTTAATCACCGTCGCTATGGTTACTAAAATGTTATCCTGAATAGTGACTGTCGAAAGAAACACGAAATGATGAAAACAACGGTTCCAAACAGTTGTTCTCTCAGAATTAGACTGGAATATAACTGTTTTAAAAAACACCAGGTACGATGTTATCTTTAACGGAAAGAGAAATTATTATTTATCAATTATTAATTTGGAGCTGAGAAGTAGCTCGTAATAAGTCATTGTTAACTCTGGGCGCACACAGAAGAAACGTCTTTCGTACTGTAATGTTAGTTACATTTATTTAGAAAACGTTAAAATTCATGCTTGGGAAACGAATTATATAAATTAAGTTGCTAAGTAATATGCATTGTTAAGTTCCACAAGCTTTAATTTACATAGATAAGTATAACATAAATTAGAATAATTGTGATATAATCAGCTTCAATTTATATAAATTAGTGCTTGCAAAATGAAAACATAAAATCATATTGAACTTGAATTACTTTTCCACTGGTTATCGACTAATCTCTTTTGTTGCCTCGACGTAGCTAGAGTCTATAAGAAAATATTTAATATTCCGCTTTTCTCTGAAACAAGAGTTTTCTGATACGAGAAATCTTAAGGCATACTCGAAAAGATGTTAACTACACCGCTAAATATAATTAAGTAGATGACAAAGTCACATAAATCGGTGTATAACAAGATTTATTTTAATGTGCCAAGCTTTTGCCTTCCAACGGGAGGATATATCAAGGCGAACTTACACTAGAATAGCGATCCGTTTGGAATTTAAAAAAATCAAATAGCACAAATGTTAAATATAAATGTAATGCATTACAAACACGTGAACTGACAATTAAGCAACTGCATGGTGCGGTACTCACGCATAGTAACATATAACATCTAGCCTCTGAAAAATGGAGGTCCACGGTGGCGGCAGCTTAATGGATATCCCGTCATTGCATATGTCACTTCTTGTGACTATTTCAATGGACTCCCTGATCACAGTACCTTTATAAGTAGTGAATGGGGCCACTTTTTTTTTCATTCCATATAGGACCCGCTGCGTTGTATATTACCTTCTTTGCTAAAGCAGTCGTTTCTCTTCCTCCTCTTTATATCGCACTTATAAAGATCTTTTCGTTATACCGGTGAGAATACGGAGGAATCCGCGAATTTTAATGGAATCGCTTACACTCCTGCAGCATAGTCTACGTCTGTTTTCTTGTTATTCGTTGTTAAAATCTTACGAACAGTTTTTGGTGGTTTCAACGTAACCTCGACACCATGTTTCCATAGTAAGTTCTTGATATAGAACGAGAATTGTGGAATATACGAAATGATGCCTGCAAATTTCATGTTCCCTTTCTTGGTGGTGTCGTTTAATAGGCTTCTTTTCACTTTTTGTAATATGTTGCGACGTTCACACTCACGAAAGCCTACTAAAACTCCTTTCTTTATTATGTTGGTGATTTCCCGATTTTTTAAATTATCAGATGAGCATATTGTCAGAGCCCTCCACATCCACGATCAAGTTTTATAATACCTTGGATATGAGGAGCTGGTTGGAATTATGTTAATAGGGGAATTAATAAGCTTGGCACAGTAAAATAAATTTTGTTTATACATCGATTTACGGATTATATGACATTGTGATGGACTTAATTAGTTTTCTGATACTTTTGATTTCAGAATTCTACCAGAGAATAGCTGTTAAAGGTGAAATAAAAATTTACCTCACTTATCGGCATATAATCTCCTATAACATACTCGAACAATAAAAAACCCGGTTTCTATTAACTTGATGTTTATTTTCGATATTCCGTCTCTATTTTTCAGCAACCTTGTTTCTGCTCTACCAAAAATTATTAGTTTTAAGAAAAAGAGAACATTTTCTAAATATATGTAATTCGTTCTGAAACACTAGTAAGCAAACCGCACGCTCTTGTTTTTCATAGGTTTTCTCGAAGATTTATTTTAATCTCTTGTTTATCAACTAAGATGGAATTAAGACATTTTATGAAGCAATGATCGGAAGTATTAAAATATTTATGAAAATCTGATCCTTTACATAATAACTTAATAACTTTAAAAATGTTGCACATCGAAGTAATGCTTTAGGATGAACTTCCAGCAAAGTGAAGGAAGAATACGTGTTTTTGGAAAGGATAGTTCTTTAGCTGAGTGCTTCTTCAGCAAAAATATGAAATCCGGCACCTTTCAGCGATACGTTGCAGTTATTGCAACGTATCGCTGAAAGGTGCCGGAGTTAAATTATTATTTTTGAGGCAAAAATAATAATTTAACTCCGCCAGCTAAGCTGGAACCTGAATTTTACGGAATGCTCTTTGAAGAATAAATCTTCACTCATTTTTTTTGTTAAAATGGAATAACCAATATATACTCACATGCGAAAGATAAGTAATGGATTTTTCATCGGAGAAAGAAAAGGAATGGAACATATGGTCTGAGACTTTTACAGGCAGTATAACAGACTGTGAGAGATAACGCATGACCGCATGATGACACGCGTATGACGTCCATTTTTTTATGGCGGCTAAGAAGTTTCTCTCTGCTCATAATGATGTGGAAAAAAAAAAGGAAAAATAGCAAGGAGTGGTAATTTCGAGAATTTTAGGTGACGCTATTTAATAGTTGGAAATACAGAACATCGTATTTTTTTTAAAAAATTTTAAAATTAAAATAATGATTTGAGTGATGTGAAAGTATAAGATATAAGAATCAAGTGATCGTGGGGAAAACTATTTTAAGACACTAATAACAATCGAATAATTATAAATTTGTAATGCTGAAAATTATGATCAACTACAAATAGGAAATTTCAAGCACGATTTGTTTGAACAAAAAAAAAATTGCTTTGAAGTTTGCGACGAATGTCAAATCAAACGAAACGATAAAATTGCAAAGAAATAGAATCCCAATTAAAGAAATCATACAACGCGGAATATTACTGAATGTTTTTCAAAGATCTAGCTGGAAAATTGTGTTTTTCGAAGTGCAGATATTTTTCTTTGACAGTAGGCATATACCATGAAATAAAGTGACTTATGAGCTTCTTTCAGATAGAACAAGGTAATTCTTTCCTATGTGCACAGTGAATGAAACAGTCTCTGACACGGAAAGACTACCGATAGCAAAAAGGAGCACTAGACCGTAAGTCTAGTTAATGAAGAGAAATCACAAAAATAAAATTTCCCACTACTCAATAAGATTATTCATTGCAGAAATAACAATAGCACAAGATAAAACAAACGAAAGAAACATGCTAATAAAAATACAGCTGTATCAATTAGTCAGGTGCTACAACAATGGGTACCAATCACTGTGTGTACAGCTTAACGAAAAAGCAGTTTATGATTTATCTGTGCATCTATTGATATCGGATTAGTCGTTGATATCGGGTTAGGCCGACTGATTTTACAGATGCATTTAATAAGCTCAGCGTTGCAGTGGATTTATGGTTTCATTATTTGTTAGGCGCTAAATATTATTAATGTAACGAAAATTTCTGCTGCTCGAAATTTGAAGCTGGGAGTGGTTGAGCAACACCGGCAATCAGTTCCGAATGAGTTTCTCACAGCGAATGGACATTTGAAGCAGCGAATGTTTTACTGCTTTTTAAACAAACTTTTGCAAAACTGGATTTCAGATATCTTGCGGAAGTACGTTTAAAATAGTGCCGCTTTTTTTACAGTTTCACAAGAAACGAATTAAACCGCACAAAAAATATTGGTGTTGCTAAAGAAAATCCGTTCTTTTAACGCACTTCATAATTTTTGAGTTTTTTTTTTACGTAAGACAGGATATTATGAAAAAAACTCGTTGATATTTCCGCTGATTGTTTGCCATTTCGTGATCTTAGAAATTTAGAATTTCAGATAAATAACTTAAGTAGAGTGTTAATAATAGTGTTTCTAAGTATTTGTAGATATCATGATTCATAAACTTCAGTCGAAGCAGAGTGTGAGAGGTTTATGATAAGCAGTCGTGTTTTCGTTGTGTTTAAGATATACGAAAAAAGTATATAGATTTATTTTCACAAATCTTTAAGCAAAATAAAACTAAACAAAAGTGAGAAAGTGAGGGAAGCTAGAAACCTCTTTGGCACATAGTACAGATCATCATTAAGTCCGCAAATTAAGAAACATTTAAATATGTACAATAACTATATACATCAGGTAATGGGATATAAACAACACGTGAAAGGATTCATTTTCGTAGAACTGGAATGCTACCTGAATGAATTGCTGAAAAAGGTGCACTGAATTCATGAAATTGAGGAGCATCTCCCGTAACTATTGGTAATATAAGATGCTTGTTTGAAATCATTCCATAGTTTGTGTTGGTGCACAAAGTGTAAGACATCGTAATCTTATTCCATGTCTCGCAACTGCCCAATGTATATGTTTCTCACAAGAAATTTTCGAATCCTGTATTTGTAGAAAAAATGAAAATTCACCTGGCGAAAAGAAGCTCGTTACATTTCTCGCCTTTTCATTGCTTACATTTATAAATTTTCTAACAATAAATTCTTACTTGGAGCAAAGTCAGTGGTCTCAAAATGGCATCAAATATAAATCCCGTGTTTCAAACAGTAGTTTGAGAGGAAGGTAGTTCGGTAGATTTATGATCATCACCAGTTTGGAGGATAACTTTACAGAAAGAAAGATTTTTTCTTTCCTAAGTTTTAAATTCATGGGTGTCTAGGAAGGTTGCGAAATGATTATGTACTTATTTTAGGAAACACAAATCATAGAGAGAGACAGAGAGAGAAAAAGAGTGAGTGCGAAAGAGAGTGGTGAGTGAGAAAGAGAGTGAGTGAGTCAGAAAGAGAGTGAGTGAGTCAGAAAGAGAGTGAGTGAGTCAGAAAGAGAGTGAGTGAGAGAGAAAGAGAGAGAGGGAGAGAGAGAGAGGGGGGGCGTGTGTGCTTTTTTCAGGGATTGCTTTACATTTAATTTTCTAACATTTTCTCACCAGCGAAATCGATTTTGAACAGGGAAGGATGGAAAACCCCGGATACGTGTTGTACAGTGAAATGGTAGATAAAAAAAGGAGAGATAGAGATATATATTGAATTTCGAAAGTCTTAGCCAAGGGATAATATAAACATACGGATTTTGAATCTGGCAATGTATAAACATTGTGGTTCGGAGTTATTTAAGAAATATTTTTTATAGGAGCATTTTTTCATATCACACATGGAGAGCTTTTATGCTAAAACGCAATTTATTTCAGGTGCTGATTTTAAAATTCTTACAAAAATTTCATAAAAGCAATTAGCATATGAGCTTAATATTAAGACAGGCGTGTATTCGTTTGAGAACAAAAAAGTATTAGTAAGACTCAACTTGTAAGACATTTATAAAAGTTTATATTTTGTATCAACCAGTTCATCTTATTTTTTCTTTTGCAATTAATAGTGGAAACTATTAAAAATAATGATGTAGTATTAAAAAGAAAATTAAAATGTCTTAATACCTAAATATGGATTACAAATCGAAATATTCGGTTATTGAAAAAAAATTAGGTATCAATAGAAAAAGATGAAGCTCTTCAGTAAGCCAGGTACCTTATGCATTTTATCGATGGAAGTTTAGAGACACAAACTATTAATATTAATTCCGTTATGAAGGCGTAATCTAACTTGCTGTCAACGCTTTTTTAAATAGTATTTCTGCAGACAGATATAAGGTAACATGTTTTAAACTGAGATCGAAAATTTTTTATCGTGCCATCTTCTCCAATGATTTTTGGTGAAAATGTTTCGTAAATCCTTCAGAATACTGAAAATCTATGGTCTAGCTTTTGAAGGATTCAGCGATTGTGGTTTTAGACCAATTAAGAATACCAGTAGCAAAACTAGCGGTCTGCAGAATCTGATTCAACAAAGATTCTGGTATAGCACAACGTTATACACTTATTTTAAACATTTAAATTTGAAATGAGATTAACTTTTATATGATTCTTTAAAAAAAACAAACTTCGGAGCCTTTTTTTTTGTGACGTGACGTTTAAGTTTGCTGTTTGGAAAAGTGAGTAGCCGCAATTTAATATCTATCCTAACGCTCACGGGTGCCTTTGCTCTAAAAACTGAATGGAATGAACCATTTGTATTAGATTCGATTTTGTTTCATACGGATACATAAAATTGATCATATATTTTATTGCATGGGATGCAGCTTTTTTCTACACACGTATGCATTTTTTTCTAAATTTAATTTAATCCAAAGAAAAAAAAATAAGTTCCAATGTACTTGGAAATTACAATGTCGAATATTCTTGTATACCCACGTGCCTTAGCACTGAATGCGACCACACTGGCCAATAACTTAGTGGATATAAGAAACTTTCATTCTTCTGATGGCCCTATGGAAAGATTTCGGATAACACACCAAAAGGCAACATCTTGTAAAAATGAACTATTTCTAGTCATTTACTTGTTTGAATATACAGAATAAATAAGTTCTGCTTGCTATTAGGGCGCAGAGCGTAACCGCATTTCCAGCGACTCGATATCTAAATGCAACGGCGAGAAAATGCGGTAAGTTGTGTTCACTTAACCACATTTCCATCCGACGAACGACGTTTAAACGGACCCAATGTTTGCTGAACTGCGGTCACTAAGTTGAAGAATAATGTGGTATAACGAGACTTCGAAATGTAAGTCAAGTTTGAGGCATCTTTTGTGTTCATTTTAATTATACAACACACACACACATATATATACACACACAGGCCTCAGAAGTACAGGATTTTTTTAAACCATATATACCCATCTTGTTAATGCACTGGGAATCTCTTCAGTGAGCACATTTCTAAAAATTAGATTTCGAACGTCAAGAACGCATGGCAAAAATTCATGGGTGCTGAAAACAATTCCACTGGGTCACCATTTTTATTTATAAGCGTGTTTCTTAATTTATTATATAATTTTCGAACATTTTTATTAGTGTTGAAAACCAGAAAAATAATAAGAGATGTGAGAAGATGCAAACTGAATTTCATTTCTTCAAGATGATTGTTTTTTATATGGCATATATTTCATTATCTATTTTATTTTCATTTTAGAGAATTATATTTAGCGAGATGTAAATTGATTTAAGGCAAACCTTTGGGTCTCGGAAAGTATAATGCATGAGCAGAGTAGTATCAATTGTTTGAATAAAAGAAAATGGAAAATATTACGCCATTGTTTAGGCTAAGCACCATAGCGTAAAGCGATGAATGATGAGGAGACAGAAAATTCTGGTATTTATTTTCAAAATTTGAATTAAATATGTTTTTCCGAAGTCCCTATGATTTAAAATTTTTATCTGTACAAAAATTGCTCATCTGCTACTGTGGAGCAAACGTTTAATCGAACGGATTTAAATTTCATATTTTCGTAGTACCAGCATTTTTATGAATATTTTTCGATCATAGAGACTGTTATCAATTTTTTAGCATATTATAATATAATTATATTATGTTAAATATAAATTTTCCCTCTGTATCTTTAGTACAAAATGTAGTAAACTGTTGCAAAATAAAATATTTCATGAAATCCGAAGAAAAAAATTTGGAGACAGGAACTGCGTCTGATTTTTTCGACTGAGCTGCTCGAAATAAGTTTTTTTAAGTTTATCATATGTTATAGAATCAATAAAACGCTTTGCTGAACAGCGACACGTTATAGTTACATTTACGTTACATGAAAAATTGTATTGTACAATAGAGAGACTTAGTGAGACAATAGAAACGCAGCAGGATTCGGCTTTGAGCTTATAGCTCCACATGCAAGAAATCTGCTTAATGGAACGGAAAAGCGCAAGTTTTCAGGAAAACCGAAAGATGATTCATGTCTTGCACATTTTCCAAAGTATGGAAGTTTCCATTACTATGGTAATGGAATTATTTGGATTCACGCAAACCTAAAGAAGAAATCTGTTTAAGTAAATCAGTTCTCTCGAACACTTATTTTTCGTTTTTTTAAGTGAAACGCAGTCTGGAACTCTTGAGGTTTTACCTGAAAAGGTAGATTCAGGAAAGTAGGTAATTTTGACCCCTATTATGACGATAATGTTTTCCTTATACACACAACCACAAGGTCAACACAATCAACTCTACATGAAACTAGAAATAAACTGAAATTTGTGGGATCAATAAGCTACGTTACCCAGTAGTCAACATTCTTAAAAATGTGTGTCGTAGACATTTTTAAGGATGTTGACTACTGGGGAACGTAGACATAACGATAGGGATCCGGCGGGAAACAGTCAGAAATGTGGAGTCTATGGAATAATCCCAATGAAAATAAATAACCACCCGGGTCTGGATATGCTATACATCGGTTCGACTACCAGATCACTAAAAATTCGTTTAAGTGAACTCCAATACAACGTCCGCAGTAAGTCGTCGAACACGGCTTTATCAAGACTGGCTAATTCGGGCTCCCACTCCCCACTTTGGGATCAAGCTAGTGTACTAATTACATCTAGATTATATTTTTCGGCAATATTCACCGAAAGTTTTATCGTACATCATTTACAACATTTCTGTTGCAATGAAGAAATACCCAATTATATTCCATCTCAATGGAAGAAGATTGCACCTGTCAGAAAACTAAAGGATACCCAGAACTTTTCGATTAACGAACTTTTGGAACTAGAAACCCTCGTCTTGTGTCTTTCAACGTCATACTCTTGAACTGGCCACGCCTTCATCTACACGTCATGGAGCCCAATCACCTAATATTCCATCTCAATGTAAGAAAATTGCACCTGTCAAAAGACTAAATGATACCCAGAACTTTTCGATTAACGAACTTTTGGAACTAGAAACCCTCGTCTTGTGTCTTTCAACGTCATACTCTTGAACTGGCCACGCCTTCATCCACACGTCATGGAGCCCAATCACCTAATATTCCATCTCAATGTAAGAAAATTGCACCTGTCAAAAGACTAAATGATACCCAGAACTTTTCGATTAACGAACTTTTGGAATTAGAACCACTCGTCTTGTGTCTTTCAACGTCATAATCTTGAACTGACCACGCCTTCATCTACACGTCATGGAACCCAATCACCTAAGCTTTTGCTGCAACTAAACATCTGCTCATTTTAATCTGAGAATGAGTATGGAGCATAATCGAAAAATCTAATTTTAACTTGTATATATTGCTTTTAACATACAATGTATTTTAGTATTAAATCTTCAACAAGATAAAAGTGCTTCAATACTTGATTGTGTGTTTATAAATCGTGTCAACGGTGTTTCTGCATGTGGATTTTTTCACTTAATTGCTTAATAGGCGCGAAATTTCTCTTCATTGTTGACACAAAACCACACTGGTCAAGAAGTGAATAGAGAAGCATGAAAAGGAGATCTAATATCTTGCCTGCACAATCACCCTGTTTGAATGCCACTGATTTATTGTTTCAGGTTGTTGAAAATAGAGTGAGTGTCAGATTTCTCTTCGCCTTCATGGCTTAGTGTATGCTAGATATTGAAGATTTATTTGCATCTATTTCACGCAGAATTGAAGTTATATTTGGATAAAATGGTGGTTCAAAACCATACTAATAAACACACATGGTTCTTGATAGTAATTGTTTCATTCTTTTGTCCACCTTCTGTACGTTCAATTTGAACGTTAAAGAAATTTACATGGATGGGAGGAACTTTTCAAATGCGGATTATGATTGATTTAAGAAAACCGTCCAAGCTATTGAAAATTTAACCAAAGCGAACAATGGTGAAGAGTGCTAATTAATGCTCTCGCATTAGAAATAAGACTGAATATTATTACTGCAGTTATCGTACTCGATCGAAATGAAACAACGCAAAGATAGTGCAATGTAGATATCTAAGCAATTCAAACAGAAGCATAAGCAAATGTGAATGAAATTCTTGTAGTCATTACGAAATAAAAAGAGTGACGCGAAAAATTCTGTGAAGTGGGTGTAACGTCAGGGACAGAAAATAAATTCTTAAATGTGCATTCTTCCGGCAAAGTTATGTTGACGTTATTTCGGAAAATCATACTTATTGGGTCTTCTGCATGACATGACATGATGTAATCTCTCAATATGTTTCACTGTGAGGGCGCAGCGACCTAGAGCAGCTAGGTACTGTCATTAAGAGTCAAGTCAAGACAACGATGTAAACAGAAAGGCGGAAATGAAGAGCGCGTGAGTTGAAATTCATGTAAGAAGCATAATGTTGTCTGCTGTCAGTCAGTCATTTATGATGTTTGGTGGACGTGAATGATTTAAGTCAATTATCCTTTTACAAAAAGACTCATGAAAGTTGTGAGGCAATTGTGCATTTCATTTCATAATGTTTCCTAGGCATCAATAATATTCATTTTTAATCGCGTGTATGTGTTAAAACAGTATAGCATTAATCTTCGGAGGGTCAACCGAAAATAAATTGTAAATGTATTTTGTATCATATGAAATAATTTTAATCGAACCAGTGTAGAAATTTATTCGCGATAATGGCCGTTTCCCCCTAATTAAAGTTGCTGGAGATCACCTATATACATAGAACAATCATAATCATTAATGTTCTCTCTCTTGGCAGGTCCAACGGTAACTCAACAAGTTCTCTTCCTCCAGTTGCATTTGTCCCTTGTTCCCTCCTTCAATTCTTGATAGATTCCTGTGCCTATTATATCATCAAGCATCATTAGTCGTATCCTTCCACTTGGTCGCTTTCCTTCAATTTTTCCTTCTATCAATCTCCCAGATAGCATCAGATCCCTGGAAAATATCAAAAAGTTTTCCTTGTCTCTGCGAAATGACATTGTAAATCACCCTGAACTCCATTACGAATCTCAACCCTATCATTAAATTGTAGTTCCAAGCATGCTGCTAACAGTGGTGCTTCTGTTATAACCATCTTACTTGCTTTCTTATATATGCCATATGATTTATTCTTTTTCTTACATCTGATAGGGGGAATCGCCTTACAACCAATGTGTTCAGATTCCTCCTGGTAACTGTAAGTTTTAAATGTGTGCAATAAATAATTGTATTGTACATGCCCTATCCAGTTATATTTTCTTTTTCTTATGGTCTTTAGAAAATTCCTTTCTTCTTCAACTCTTTGTCATTGGTAATTTTTCAATCCACTTTATTTTTTCCATTGTTCTCCATAACCACATTTCAAATGCCTCCAACAGTTTTGCTTCTTTCTTCCCAGTTGTCCGCTTTTCCGCCCAATATAAAGTTATACTCCAAACATAGCACTTCATAAGCCTTTTCTTTAAATTTTTATTCATTTTACTAATAAACAGATTTTTCTTGTTATAAAAGGCATATTTTCTTTTATTAATTCTTTTATTTCCATGTCACATTTTCTATTTTCTTCCATTATACTACCGAGGTATTTGTATAATCTCACTTACTCTACATTATCTCCATTCATCATCACCACAACATTTCCTGGTTTCATGGAGACTCTCATCGTTTTTGTTTTCTTTGTGTTAATTTTCATACCAAATTTTTTGCATACACTTTCAAATTTTTGCATTAGATGCTATAGTTCATCTTCAGTATCAGCTAATATTGTTTGGTCATCTTCAAATGTAATACTTTGTATTGTTCTTCCTCTAATAGTGATTCCTCTTTTCTCTTCTTGAAATGCTTCTTTTATCATTTCTTCTGCAAAAATATTGAAGAGCGTTGATGACAGACAGCATCCTTAACTTACGCCCCTGCCAATCGCACATTTTTTAGTTTTTTCCTACTTTTGTCTTTATTATACAGAACAATACCTATTCTGAAAAGTTTTGAGGAACATGCCAATAGAACAACATGCTGTGCTGTTCTCATTGTGAAACTAAAATCTTTAAAGGTCGTTGAACACAGAGTAGTACTGCCAAAAGGTGTTAATATTTCACCTAATTCGAGCTACTAGCGCAACCATCGATGCCCTTTCCAAATTCAAATTTTTAATTTTGTGTCACGTATTCAAGAATCGGAACTTTTAATTTTGATAATATCTTTTTATTTATTTATTTTTAATGAAAGGTCTAATGCCACCGTGAGCAACTCGATGGGCTATAAGCAATAACCCGGTCCTAATATAGGGCCATTGGTTCCAGGGAAGGGAGAGAGCCAGTGCCGTAAGACAAAAACAACATCCATGCCTCACCGGGATTCGAACCCGGACCTATCACGGACGAACGGTCAAAAGCCATCGCTTAGACCACTGCACCCCCGGAGCGGCGATAACATCTTTGATCATCTGAATAAAAAGAAAAGAAACTCAAAGAAAGGAAGAAAAAGTAATTATATGGAAATTACTGTGACGAAGTAAGAGGCAGTTTTTGGCGGCAGATAAACATCCAACACTCAACTGGCATTAGAAACAAACCTAGTGGAAAGAGTTAACAAGAGTTTGAAAACAGAGAGGACAGCTTTGAAAAATGCCACTAAAAGTTTTGTAACACTTATCTTCCTAGATTCAATTAAAACGTTTTGCCCTCAATTTTCGATTTATCCTTCTTAAAACATTTTCCGCATGCAATTTTTACTTAACAGGTAGGAAAAATATGAGCCTGGGAACTTCGATAATTGATTGTCATCTACCTCCCCATCCGTATATTGTTGTCAGACTCATTTAAATTAGCATAGCAATTATTTAATAACTAGAATGAGATTCAACGAGCATAAAAGGGACATAAAGAATGGTAAAGTAACAACGGCCATATCCAGAGAAGTCCAGTTCAAATCCGCTACTCCTATGTGGGATGATGTAAAGAAATTAGCTTCTTACTTCACCCCAAAATCTACTGCCATTCGCGAAACTCTGGAGATCATTACCAACAGCGAGTCATGCAATGATAACGTCTCGCTGGAGTTGCTATGACTTTGAAATCAGTTCTTCAAATAATGAATGCCTTTTGTTTTCCTTCCATGATTCCGCGTGCTAAACGAACATACCACCTCGAGTCTTTGAATGAATAATTACTTAGCATCTGTTCGTTTATTGTCAAGTCTAGTTACCTCGTTCAAATCATTGAAGCGTTCCATTATTCAGTTTGTTGTCTAACTTCCTTGAAAAAACCATTTGGTTAATGTGCGAAAGCTTGGAAACTTTGATTTACATTCTACGCCAACAAATTCGGATTACTAGCATAATACTATTTTAGCATAGCAATACTATCCACTGGTAGGGTGAAATATCTATTGTTTCAACGCTTAGACAGTTCACACGTCTTTCGCTCGCTCTGGCTAAGCGCGGAATTACTGTCAGTTTTTGAATATATGAGACGTTTATTTATATATCGGTTTCCAGTAAAGGAGTTTAATTTCCCCCTTCAAGAGGCTTGCGGTGGTAATCACTTTACAGCCATTCATCTGGTTGACTGAGCAGTATTAAGGCATTGCCTCTGATTATGTCAGAACAGAGGAGAACAATTCAAGACATTTAAATCAAGGTCTTTAATAGTAGATGGAAGTGAAGTTAAAATTTTAGAAAAATATTTTAAAGAATAGTGCAACGTAGAATCTTTTAGCTTGATGACAGAAAACCCAAAGAAGATTAAAATGATGTCTAGAACAAGAAATGATCTAAAATAAGTAGTGGAAACACGAATCATAAAATTTTCTTCTGTATCTTCACTCCAGCCAGAAAGGTTTCGAAATTTCACATGATGTTTATCTATTAATCGGTAAATGCCGTGATTTCAAGGTTTCATTGGACGAAAATAATCCTAAAACAAGCAGACATTATTACATTTTCTCTTACTTTGCATATCACATGACAGTCAAAAGACAACTGAAATGTAACACCAGCCCTTACTTTAAAAAATGGTATAGAAGTTTTGCCTTTTGACCTGACCGTAAGTACCATGATCTGTCTACCACCATCATCAAGGAAAAACTAACACCAATTATCATTAAAAGCAAATAAGGCACCTATTTCAGTTGAGTTTAATTTTTAATGTTTAGTCTAGATTTTTGAAAAATAATTTAATTTTTTGAAACATTAAAATAAATTTTATAAACATTAAAAATTAATTTGTTTAATGTTTAAGTATAGATTTTTTATTTTTGGATTTTGTTGTCTTTCACTCGTGATGTGCCAATAGAATTTCAAGATCCTTAATATTGAGTTAAATTTCAATAAAAGTTAGAAGCAATACAATAATGTGTAGGAATATTATCGACTTAATACTTGACCATTACCAGCTTAGTGCGAAAATTATTGGCCTTATTCGATTTTCTTGATTTTTGGAAACACGCAAAGCAATATTTTTCATATTTTTCTTGTACGAGAATCCATTATAATGAATTCATTTTATCTAGCGAAATGATCATACAACAGAGAAAACGACTGTATATAAAATACTTTCGATGAAATGCAACCATTAAAAAACATAATTTTTTAGTTTTTTTTTTACATTTTTGGGAGATCAGTACAGTAGATAAGAAGAGTGCGCTCATTCTGTACTTCCGGTGGTGACTTAGTGAAGTCATTGCCTTAATCACCAAAGCAACGCCCCCAAATTGTCATTTTGCTCTCTCTCTCTCTTTTCCGCATAGTAACGTGTTGTAACTATTATTCGATAGCCAGGGGGAATGGCGTTCTAACATTTAAGACATTTTCTTTTCAGTTTTAATTAAGTAAATTTGTGGAATGTTTCCGAGATATTTAATTGTTCGCGCGAAAAAAATTTCGCTATAACATACTCGTAACATAACAATGCGTTCTGCATCTTTCTTTTCTTTTTCAAATTTTATTAAATAAAGATAAAGGAAAAATATATCTGCAACTGAATCAATCTCAAAAAGTATAATCATCCTGATTTACCTTACAAAAATGTGCTTCAAGCGTTTTTAAAATCGCGGTTTATTTTAAGCAAACTGTTCACATGGGCGTTGGTTTTTACAGTATGTAATGTAAATAAATTTTTGCATAAATGTTGTTACCAAATTTTCAGTTTTATATCCAATTTGAATTAAAATTTTGGTGGTAACGCTTCCTCCGCGAGTGCTTCCGTTTGGATTCACAATCTATCTGTTAGGAAGATAATGTCACTATGGGACGTCATGGAATCTTTGTTTTGCGACTTGAGCAGATCTCTTCATCTAGTAGTTTTTTAGGAATTTGTTTTTTTCAGAAATTGGGAAATGTTTGTTTTCAGTTTTTGAATTTTTAGAATTGTTTTCAGTTTTGAATTTTTAGAATTGTTTTCAGTTTTTGAATTTTTAGAATAGTAGTTTTTTAGAATTGTTTGCGACTTGAGCAGATCTCTTCATCTAGTAGTTTTTTAGAAATTGTTTTTTAGGAATTTGTTTTTTTCAGAAATTGGGAAATGTTTGTTTTCAGTTTTTGAATTTTTAGAATAGTTTTTTAGAATTGTTTGCAATTTGAGCAGATCTCTTCATCTAGTAGTTTTTTAGAAATTGTTTTTCAGGAATTTGTTTTTTCAGAAATCGGGAAATGTTTGTTTTTAGTTTTTGAATTTTTAGAATTGTTTTCAGTTTTGAATTTTTAGAATTGTTTTCAGTTTTTGAATTTTTAGAATAGTTTTTTAGAATTGTTTGTGACTTGAGCAGATCTCTTCATCTAGTAGTTTTTTAGAAATTGTTTTTCAGGAATTTGTTTTTTCAGAAATCGGGAAATATTTGTTTTCAGTTTTTGAATTTTTGCCATGACTTGAAGCAAGGGTATTGGAGCGTTAATCCCTAGTAAAAATAAATTGAACACAATTTTATGCGAAAGCTTCGATATATTCGTCACTCTGGAAGACTATGCACACTTCATTCATTTGAATGAAATTGACCAAATTTTCAGTACGTATGAAATACAGCATAAGCACAGTATATACAGCAGAGTTTACTAATGTCGTCAGTTTGGGTAGGTTGGACAAGTCATTGGGCTTCATCATACTGTCCACTGGAAACTAAATTAAGCTACAACTGAAACTACCAGAATGTTCTGCAGAGTATGAGACATACTACACAATTCTGAGTGAAACTGAAGCTACAGGTTTTGTAGAGTCCTGTTGAGGAGGAAATAGACGGGAACAGTGTAACACAGCCAAGTTTAGTAAAGTTGACGTTAGTTTTATACATTCGGGTAGAGAAGGTATTTTCAGGCATTTTTCTACAAGGTAAAGAGCTTTGACAGAAGCATATGAAGCATAATAGATGAAACAGTATACACAAAAATACAGCACATAGTTTTGTCATTGAAAGACTTCAGAACATTAAGTTTTTCAATCCGTTTGTCGAACAAGAATGTCATTTATTCGGCTTGCACTTATCTTTCGCAACAGATAGTCTTCGATTGCATGTCCACAAATAAAAACTAACTACTTGACATAACAGCCTTACTCAAAACACACAAACATTTCTGTGAGAATTCTCTGGAGTTAATCATGCTTACTGAAACTGAATGAATTTCAAGTTTGACTTCGTTTTATTTTGAAAACAAAAGAGGAAAATAATCCTGCAGGAAAATTAAGGAGTTATCAAATAAAATAGAAGTCTAATTGCAATTTAACTAATATATTTTATTTATTTTTAGCAAGAAAAGCAATGTGTTTGAATTTAATATGATTGTTTCAGAAACTGACAGAAACATAATTAAAACAGTTGCGAGAGTACCCTTTCTAAGTGGTTTCCTTTTTCAGTTGGATTAATTTAACTACTTGTTTGCCCAATTACAGCAAACCTTGTGTGAATTTTGTTAAAAGCAAATTTCTTAAGTGCAAATTAATGACCGCTATATGCAAAGACATCGTAATGAACATTGTACAAATTATGACTCAACAAACTACTAATTTCAAGAAACTATTACCATGTTCTTAGAGCAAGAGACGTACGAATTTTGTCTTGGTGAATTTATCGAATTCCTTTTTGAGGATTGGAGCTAAGCTATAAAATAAATCTTGCACCAATTTTGAGTGAATTTATCGAGTGTAAAATTTAAAGACCCATTAATTGCCATTAAAATAAACTCAGAACTCATTTTGTTGGAATGTTCTTGTTATTTTAGACGCTGTTACTTTACGGTTGGAACAAAAGCTTCACAGACTTAGCCTGAGTGAATTTATTATTGCACAAGTTTAGTATCCGTGACGTTACCGCTCATACAAATTTTGTCCGAGTAAATTTACAATTCGTACGAATTCTGCCTGAGTGAATTTACGCAGTGTCACACTGATAAAGTGCGGTCGGAATAAATCTTACAGAGAATTTATCTCAAGAAATTTACAAAAGCACTGGAATTAATTTTGCTCATACATTTCCGAAGTAAATTATGTTTGAGTAAATTTTTAAAAAATTAAGGATCAATTTATAATTTGCACAATTTGGTCGGCTTGACATTATTGCTTATACAAATTTTGCCTGAGTGGATTTACGATTTGTACGAATTTTGCCTAAGCGAATTTACGCAATACCACATTGCTGAAGTACCATTAGAATAAAACTTGCAGATAATTTATCTCAGGTAATTTACCTAAGTACCAAGTGCAAGAGCTGGTACAGTTCGGCTGGAATTAATTTTGTGCAGATATTTCCTAAGTGAAATCTATTTGAGCAAACAAATATATACATATATATAAATTATAGGATAAAGGATAATTCCTAGAAAGTTCTCTATGGTGAAGTTCCACTGTAAAAACTATAGTTATATCTCTAGAAATGTATAGTTTGACAGATACGGACGTTTAAGTCAATTTATGCACTATGTGGCTTCCAAATGTTGCGGTATAACTAATTTTTAACCAATGAAGCATATTTTTCGTCATAAGTTCTGTAAAGATTTTGTTTCGTAAATATCAATCGGCCAGGTCAAAGAGCCCATAATTGAAAGAAAAGAAAAGAGCAGAGAAAGTAATTCTCAAAAGAAAAAGTTATAGTGTTCACAAGGAAGGAAAACGTAAAAAGGCGGTTTCTCTTTTATTTAGGTTTGAAAAGTTCGGCTGCAGTAACTATAAGGCACAGCGCAAAATTGAGTGGTAGAGAAATTGCTATTTAATTTGATCTAAACCTTTCGAGTTCCAGTCTACGCGTAGATCGAACGCGCCGTACTTTTCGATAGCGTGGGGGCGAAGGGAGATAATTGTACTGCAGCAACCAAACCTTTCCAAAAAATAAAACAAGGAGTGCGATAATACTGTATTACCAATTGTCCGTTGACCTTCCCACTGCTTGCTAAAAAAAGAAAAGAAGAAAAAAAAAAAAAGAAAAAAAAAGAGATTGTATTTTTGGACTTCTTTGACCCGAACCGAGAGAGATCGAAGTAGCCCACCCCCACGTTATGAAAGTATGGGCGCGTTTTTCGAACAAACTGACGCACTCGAATTCAAAAACTGCTTGTTTGAGATAATTTCTTTCTACGTTCATTCAAAGTGACAGTTGATGATTTAAAGGGACAATTAATAGTCGAGTTAAATTCTTTCTGTGCTTATTTAAACTGACAATTTAAGAGCCCAATGCTAAAAAGATAAATTTTTGTAACAAAGGCCACTTAATACTGGAGTAACCTTTAAATAACTAAGTGGAAATTGTTAATTTTTACCATATAGTATGATGCTCAAATCCTGAATTAAAAAAAATATTGAGGAAGCCTTAGAAAAGAGAAAATGCAACTGCAAGTAAATCTGATTACTAAGTTAAATTATAGAGCTATATGCATGGCTTTCTAACACACTGAATGATGCTTGTTTATTGTGGGGAAAATGTATTCTTGTAGATAGAGTTTAAATCATCTAAGAATTTTTGTTTTGTTTTTAAAGCTAACAGAAATTGTCCTTCTGGTATTTGTTTCAAGAAAAGCTTGAAGTGAGGCTCTAATTGTGTTTCCTTTCATTGTGGAAATTATTCTGAAGCTATTGTCGCAAGAATAAAAATATAATTTATACTTGATTAATTTTTCAGTACGTTATGAACCATAAATTGATGCATAAATATGCATAGTTATTTGCAAACAAATTAAGCATTCAAACAATGGCTATTTGTAGTTGCTCTCTTCACCCTCAGTTCTGACTGACTTGGATAGCTGAAAATACGTATTAATACACACTGGGTCCGTCTGCACAGTATTCGAGATCTCTATTCATGTTAACTATAACGCTTCAAGTATTTTTAATTTAGTAGTCTCCAAAAGTGGTTCTTGAGAAGGAACTTGCGTGAAATGTTCATCAAATTACATATTCAACCTAAAAAATGTGATTCCGATATCTTGCATAAAATAGACAAATCTTAATTCATCAGAAAATTTAATACAAATGTATTTTTAAAGTGAAGTGTTTATCATATTTATTTATCTTTTAAAGTGCAAGTGGAATAAACGAATTCATCTTTCGGACGAAAAGAACTGATACTCAGATAAAGAACAGGTCTAGTTCAGAACTCTGCATAAATACACGCAAATACGCAGTTACACATACGCATGCTTGAAATGAATAAGTGCATGGATATTTAAGATTAGAAATTAGAAGGTATCTATATACAGGTAAGTATACAGAAGACAGGCAGAAAACAGAAACGCAGAAGTAATTTATCACCGCGATGTGTAACTTTGATTCTCCAAGAAGAATGGTGAAAAGGTTTTGTAAAATCTATGTCTCAAATTGCATATTTATGACGGGAAAGTTATAAACCTGTTGCAGGAATAAAGATTTAATATCCACTTTTATTTTACTTCGCGCTATGTAAATTTTGTTTTTTCAGATTATAATCTGTGATAGGAAAGCTATTCTCTCTGAAGCCAATTAATTAACTTACGCTTGGATTAGAGTTGTAATCTCCAAAACGCAACAAGAAACCATTTAGTGTGATCGTCCTCTTTATCACAAATAATATAATTTGAATTGTCTGAACATTCGTCTCACTTCGGTGGCGCAGTGAAAGGAATCATCACCATAGCAAAAAGCGAGAAAGAAATTTGTGACGTCACGCTTAGCTTTTCGTGTTTTTTGTGTAGGTGTTCAGTGAATCGAAACTGCTTTCCGGATTAAATTGAGACGTCATCACCTTAGTAACAACTGAGAAATAAATAATTGTGACATGCTTTTTTATCGTGTTTTCGTTCAGGTGTTCAATGAACGGAGACTGCTTTCCGAATCTAATTATGTGACGTCATCACCATAGCACCAACGGGGAAAGAAATATTTGTGACGTCACGCTTAACTTTTCGTGTTTCAGGGCAGGTGTTCCGTAAATGGAGACTGCGAATTATGTCAACGTGTTACGTAACAACTGTATGACGTAGTAATTTTTTTTTATTATTCTAATGTTCATGAAATATAATTTCACATTTGGACATCACAAACAAAAAGAATGCCTGGTCATTAAAAATTTACTTTACACATCTTATTTCCCCCAGTCATTATTGACGGACTTTTACCTAGTGTTATTATAAATGTAAAAGCTTCAACATATACCTCTAATTTAACCTTCCATTTAAATTTCTGTTTTCTTTGGTAAATTAGTTTCTTTTAGTTAAACGTTTCTTGACTAAGCGACACATTATTTTCTCCGAAGAGCTTTTTCTGTTTCGCATCACTGATAATAGCACAGAGGTCAACACAGCGAATGTGTTAGAAGTGCATTAGCGAGGCGACTTGTTAGTTGTGCGTTTTGATAGAGACATTTGATACTGCAGCTTGCTAGAAGTGCATTTTGGAATTGCGATTTGTTAGAAAGACATGTTACGCGATTACAGAGTTTTCTGAATATTTTGCGAATTGAAGCCAGCAAGTTTATATTCTGGCTAGGGCGTTCTTCTTGTTCTGAAGTGCCAGTGGCAAGATAATAAGATTTTTTTTTGAGGTTTAACGACCACCGTGAGCAACTCAATGGGCTATAAGCAGTCGCCCGTCCCTAATTTAGGGTCACTGGTTCCAGGGAAGGGAGAAAGCCAGTGCCGTAAGACAAACACAACATTTATGCCTCACCGGGATTCGAACCCGGACCCCTTCTGGACGAATGATCAGAGGCCATCGCTTAGACCACGGCTACACAGGTTCAGACTTTTTTTTCTTTCTTGAATTGCAGGTTTAACGACCACCTTGAGCAACTCGGTGGGCTATAAGCGGTCGCCCGTCCCTAATTTAGGGCCACTGGCTCCAGAGAGAGTCAGGGCCGTAAGACAAACACAAGATCCATGCCTCACCGGAATTTGAACCCGGACCCATCTTGGACGAATGATCAGAGGCCATCGCTTAGACCACGGCTACACAGGTTCAGACTTTTTTTTTCTTTCTTGAATTGCAGGTTTAACGACCACCTTGAGCAACTCGGTGGGCTATAAGCGGTCGCCCGTCTCTAATTTAGGGCCACTGGCTCCAGGGAACGGAGAGAGTCAGGGCCGTAAGACAAACACAAGATCCATGTCTCACCGGAATTTGAACCCGGACCCATCTTGGACGAATGATCAGAGGCCATCGCTTAGACCACGGCTACACAGGTTCAGAAAACGTTTTCATAGTTCTTTTTTTTTTTTCTTTCTTGAATTGCAGGTTTAACGACCACCTTGAGCAACTCGGTGGGCTATAAGCGGTCGCCCGTCTCTAATTTAGGGCCACTGGCTCCAGGGAACGGAGAGAGTCAGGGCCGTAAGACAAACACAAGATCCATGCCTCACCGGAATTTGAACCCGGACCCATCTTGGACGAATGATCAGAGGCCATCGCTTAGACCACGGCTACACAGGTTCAGAAAACGTTTTCATAGTTCTTTTTTTTTCTTTCTTGAATTGCAGGTTTAACGACCACCTTGAGCAACTCGGTGGGCTATAAGCGGTCGCCCGTCTCTAATTTAGGGCCACTGGCTCCAGGGAACGGAGAGAGTCAGGGCCGTTAGACAAACACGAGATCCATGCCTCACCGGAATTTGAACCCGGACCCATCTTGGACGAATGAACAGAGGCCATCGCTTAGACCACTGCACCACCGGGCTGGATGTTCGTAGTTAAGCGACTAAGAAAACATAAGCATTTAACCAAACCTAAACATTACAGCTTAAACTTTCAACTACAACCTTTAAAATATAATTAAAACTTTTCAAATTTTATTTTGTTCCGTTATGCACTTTGTATTGTATTTTCATTGACAGCTTTGATTTTCTATACCCAACTAATAAGAATCGCACATGAGTAGCGAGTGTGTCAGAGAGGACCAGCTCCTTTTTTCATGTCTTGGCTTACCTGCAGCTCTTACGGTTGCAATGAATTTTTTTCCAGAAATAAAGCAGATGGTTTGAAAGCAAGATCTCAACTAACTGATAGTCACTTTGAGAATTTTTGTTTGTTTAGTTCGGGCTTTAACGATCAGCATTAGCAACTCGTAGGGCTTATTATCAATCGCCCGCTTCCTAATTTATGGTCACCGATACCAGGGAAGGGACACAACCAGCGCATCAGAAGAACACACTACCCATACCTCATCCAGGACTTCATTTCTGCATCGTGCTAATGATGGAGAAGCCAACGAAAGTATACCAGCAGCTAATTAAAGACACGAGAAAATATTTCAGCCTAGCGATTACCAAAATTATGAACTCGCTGATTAGGTAAAAGGAAGTGTACAGCAGATGATGTAAAACTTCTTCAAATTGTGGATCGCTCTTCGTTTAGCAGAAGCACGGAGGGAAAAGTGTCAAGCTGTCTAAACCCCACTTTCAGTCACACTAGTCTGTGCATGGATCTTAGACTCAATTTAGACCTATATCTTTTTGTTTGGAGGTGTTAGGAGGCGCGCCATCCTTAATTTGAGACAGCTGGTTACAGGAAGGGGACAAGGCCAGTGTCATCCGACATTCCCACCAGTCGTGCATCATTCTCAACTCGAGATCAAGCCCCTCCTGGATGAATGGTCAGAAGGCAGAGCCTCAGACCACTCGACCATCAGGGCGACTTTTGAAAATTTGCTTGCGACTGATTTATCGCAGATGGCAGAGAAAGTTAAGTATAAAATATGTCAAACTTCTTGCTCGTATTTAAAATAAGTGTGTTTTAATATTCATATCTTTTACAGCACGATTTTTATATATGATACCCCTCTGTACTCCTCAAATGTTTGCTAAGTTATCGTTAAGCTTCATAAGTAAAGCTTGATAAAAATCCTTGAACACCCTGAATAGCATCGAAAAACAACGCGATAGTTTGTTGAAAAGAAATTACTTTTCTTTTAGGCGTGGTTGTTCATTTTAAACGCTAAACATTCTTAAGCAAAGCAACAGTACACCCTAATGAACTTGTTAGGGTTGTGGTTGACTAATATTCCAGTGAATACCTTAAACATCCCAGAACTACGGCGGAGATCGTTGCTCCCATATGATGGGGACATGTGGGACGGCAGCACGGCCCCCTGGACTGGAGGCATTGGATTAGATGGAGGACTTGACTGGATGGAGAGTAGGTGTGTGCATTAGGTGGGTATTAGACACCCCCCTTTTTTTCAGGTTGGCGTGAGACAGTGAGTGCTGATTGCTGCTCCGCCTTCCGGATACGGTTTTGGTGAGTTTCACTCCTCCCCGGTAGTGTTAGCGACTCGTTCTCCTTTCCCTGGACTGGTGCGGCAGTTTGCTTCAAAGATCAGCTCTCTTCCCCTGTCTCTAAATACTATTTCCTTTTGCGTTCACTTACTCATATCTCATTGCTTCCAATTTCAAAGGGAAGTTTTGGACCTGGGGTCTGACACCCCTTCCTAAAACTACTTCAATCAAGTGCAACAAAGTTCAAGTGTAAACGCGATATCCTGGGAGCTGGGTGCTTTGCTTTCTTCCTCCGGCTCTGGCAGCACAGTTACTTCTGGGATTTGTACGATCTCTCTCTCTCCCTAAACCCTTCTGTATTTTTCTTTCTTATCGAGTTCACTTACTCAAATCCCATAGCTTCCAATTTCTTGACAGAAGTTTCATACCTGGGGTCAAACACTCCCTTACCAAAACTACTTAAAATAATTCGTAAATTCATTGTAAACACGTAACTTTGAGAAGCGATAAACTTGCGAGCCTATGACAATTAAGAACTGAAATCGGAATTCTGAGAAAGAGAAACTTGTAGTTTGAAAATTAATTACTAAGGCTTCAAACGTATTTCAATTCAAACTGAATTCTGTAACACTCTTTTTAACGACCACCGTGAGCAACTCTAAGAATTTTAAGCAGTCGCCTGTCCCTAATTAAGGGCCACTGGTTGCAGGGAAAGGAGAGAGCCAGTGTACCGTAAGACAAAATAAACTATCTATTCCTCAACCGGGATTCCAATCCGGACACATCTCGGACGAATGCTATGTGCCACTCTGCAACCCGGATGGTGCAATATGTTTTCTGTCTTGGACTAAACGCACGTTATTTTATCACCAAATACAGGGTGCCCGAGAGTTATACAACACATTACAAAATTATATGAAACAAAACATTAAACAGATAGAAAGAAACTGACTGTACTAACTTACAATGTAACTACACAAGTTAATAAATTTCGATGTGAGATCTCTTGATTGCTCGTAGTACGTCCAAGCGATACTCGATTTCATGCCATGTATTGGCAAGCATCTGAGGAGTTATGGAATTAATAGCAGCTGTGATACGCTGCTTCAGTTCCTACAAATCAGTACAAGGCGTCTGATAGACACGATCCTTCACGTAACACACCACATGACAGATCCAATGGAATTAGATCTGGAGAGCGAGGAGGCCACGGAATGGGACCACCACAACCAATCCATCTGTTGGGGAAATGCTCATTTAGGCACTTACGTACACACGTTGACCAATTCGCAGGCGCGCCATCTTGTTGGAAAACGACGTTGTCATATCTTTTGATCTAGGGTATACGGAAATTTTGTCGCATATCCAAATAAATGTCACCATTTATGGTTTTTTCGCAGAAGAAGAAAGGGCCAATCACTTCTCTTTTTGATAGGACGCACCACACATTAACGTTTGGAGAATCACGTTCCAGTTCAATAGCAGCATGAGGCGGTTCACTGCCCCATATCCTACAGTTGTGACGATTCACAATACCTGATACATACATGAAATGTCGATTCTTCACTAAAAATTACAGTACTGAGAAAGTTTTCGTCGTTTTCCACTCGATTCAGCATATCCACAGCGAAATCGCATCCAGAGTGTGGTCATTTACATGCATCTTTTGCACTATTTGAATTTTATAAGCATGAAGCTTTAATTTATTGTGCAAGATATCGTGAGCTGTCGATTTCGGAACGCACAGTTCTCTGCTTGCTTTGCGAACGGATTTCCTGGGGCTTTGTCGGAAACTTTCAGTAACTTGGTCAACCGTTTCACCGCTGACGCTAGGCCTACCGGCTCCTCCACGATGTTCCACATTGCCAGTTTCTTTAAACTGTTTCATCCACCGCTTAATTGAATTCTTTGACGGAGGATTACAACCATACTCTAAACGGTACCGTTTATTAACTTTAATTCCGCAAGCCATAACACACATATCGCCTTCTGCTGTACGGATGACATGACTACTGATTGCGCATTTCTCACGCATTCCTCATCAGGCCACACCTAGCGCCATCTATTGGATTCTGGGAATAACAATTCTGCAAAACAAAAATATAGAAACCGTGTTAGTAATACGTGACATAGAAAAACAGACAATGCTCATAGTTTTTTTTTTTGTACATAATTTTGTAATGTGTCCAATAATTCTCGGGCATCCTGTATTAACATAACTGAGTGAAGACAATTTATAAAATGTCAATCTTATTTTATTCCGAGATATTTCATTTTGTGTTATTCTAAACAGTACAATTAAAAACAATATAACTGGCTAACAAGACGATAATAAAAATAAAGAGTTTTATCCCACATTATTTGCACCTAATGTAATTGTAGAGCTGAATAATTGCATTTAGTGTAATGTTCGTTAATGTAACAACAAACTTTAACGTACATTAGAAACAATCTTTTTTTTTTATATATAACTCTTTGTTAGCCATTTTGTCAGGATAGCAAACTACTCCCTATGCTCTGAAGTACCGTAGTGTTACGATCTTGCTTGGAGCGCTGGGAAATTATCTAGTGTAAAACCCTCCACATGACACCATCCAGTCCCCTATTGTAGCAGTCTGCTTGCCATGATCACTGGGCACCAAATGGAATACGGCTCAGTGGACTTAAAAATTTATTTTTGCCGAAAGTGGGATTCGATCTCACACCTTCCTACCCTGAAGTGACTATTTTCCCAATTGAACTGCGCCGGTAGGCTTATAGCCGCTTCATTGTCCATTTAATTCATACGTTACAGACTCGCGAAACCCTCTGACATAACCTAGCGCGTCATCTAGTCCTTTCTCACAACTTTTACGAACACTGTAATGTAGCAGCCGGCTCACTACGTTTAGCACTCCTACCAAGTTAACACAATGCACCAAATCAATGATGCTAGCTACGATCGTGAATCCTCCAAATTTAATGCCCTCTGCGAAAAACGTGACATACCCTCAGCTCGCCGATTTCCGTTGGGCAAACTTACTAGTCACTACGGTTTTCCATTCGGTAAAATAACTCGTTTGCTGGATTTACTAGCTCAGGCAATTACTGGACTAGTCTTCCCACAGACCGTTGATCCAAGCAAAGGCAGCAGTGAGTCTAAAAATGAAATCTAGCTGACATCACGAATCGATGGTACTGTCGGACGTAATTTGGCAGATGATTCTATCGGGTATATTCACGCCCACGAAAGGCTGTGATTTACTGTTGCTAAGCGACGAACTATGTCACTGTTGGTTTTCGTACCCACAAACAGGCGGCGACACTGTCTGTGGGACTTATCCAGAGATGATTCAGCATTACTTTTACGTATATTTACGTCTGAACTAAAATATTATCTGTGATATATTCTCATCCTGCTAAGACCTTCATTCTTTAACATATAGTCTGAGTGCCAGGAAGGATTTATTTATCCCAGCGAGTGCAAAAACTTTGCGAATATTTTTTGTTTCTATATGACATAAGTGTCTCAGAAAAGAGTCTTGAAAAGTGAGTCTTACAAAATTCCAGTGGTGGGGTGCCTGCGTGATGACATCATCAATATGGCTGCCGGCTATTATGTAGTTGCGGCATTTGGTGTGCATAACTTTTCACCCATTTATGCTTCAGGGATAAATTTTTTTCTGAAATGTTCCAAATTTAATGACAAATGCTTTTTCTAATTACACATTTTTGTTAACTCCATTAATTTTTAATATAATTTCATTTGAACGTAAAAATCAGTTTCCACATTGGATATGTGTAACGTTTAACCATGATTTACTCTAAAACTTATACGACTTTCGAAAAAATGCTCAAAAACAAAAAAGTTGAATTTTTTAATGAGGGACCAGAAAATGCATAATAACATTAGGTTCACCCTAACGGTTAGGGAATTAGGATTGATATCTCGTTATACCTCCACTTGCTCATCAACATGGCTGCCGCGCTAAAACACCACACCACTGGAATTTCGCAAGAAAGTTAATAGACAGTAAGGTTTGCTCATCCCGCCTTCCTCGCAGACGAATAATCGTGACGTCACTGAGTGACATCACCGTCCTAACATGTGAATCGTAAATCCGAACTGTAGCTATGGAGGAAGATGTCTTGTCAATAATTTTTATAACTGTAACACAGAACAAAAGCTTATGTAAAAACCATATTTACGCCTCATTTTTTGATAGTATTTATTCTGATTTTATAAATTATGCCATTTTACTCATTTATCAGCCAGTCACAAATTTTTTTTATAGATCCTGAAAGTGGAGCTCATACTCAAAGTATCGAATCCAATTATTGGAGAGCTCTCATGCAAAATCTCACAAGCCATACTAACAAATCGGAAGAATTATTGGCCGATAGCCTAATGGAATTCCCCAAATTTTTTAAATTTAAAATTGAAACATTATGCATTAAACAAAATCTGGTAGAATTTAGGAAGATTATTCCAGCTGGTTTACGAATAATAATTCCGACACGCTGCTATGGTGCAGATACAAAGAAACGTGGCGATTAGGTAGTCTTACAATGGCGATTTGGACAGTGACGTCACAAAGCAATCATCGGAAGTGCAGGATGAGCATAACCTTGTCATCTACTAACCTTGATTTCGCAAGACTTCACTTTTCTGAGACACTTATCTATTATAGAAATTTGTTTTGTTTGTTTGTCCGCTATGCAAATCTACAGTTTTCAATTTAGAACCACCAAATTTGGTATACTATCTCATGGTACTCTAACTTAGACTGTATATGGTTTTTGGAAGGAGTCTGAGCCAAGGGGCCTCCATACAAAATTTTCGCGAAAAGTTACATTTTTTACTTTTTTATTTTGAATTTGAATTTAATACTTTTTGTTGTGATAATTGCAAGAAGTTTTTTTTTTTTTGTGACAAGTGCTTTACAGTGAAGAACTGCAATGCAATTCAGCATTGGAACTGAAGATAAGTAAACAACAGAAATCAAACGGAAAAACTAAAAATACCGTGTGCCTAAAGACTCTACAAGAATAAAATTCAAATTCAATGAAGAAATGAAATACAATAATAGGCACGGGTTCACGCCGTAAAAAATTAATCGTTTTCACTTGATTTGTACAAAATTTTAAATAGTGAATCATCACCAAATTCTTCCGAGCAATTCAGCTAGTATCATACACAAACAAAAAATATTAGAAAATAAATCCTGGTCTGGCTCTTGGACTGATAGTAACCCGGTTTCTATGTTAATAACGCAACTTTCTTTTAGACGCGCTCAGTAGCACTTAGCCCTTTAAGCAGATGGAACGAATCAACTCGGGGTTAACAAAATGGGCAAAAATTAGCTGAAACGATTATATTCGTTGTCTAAGAAATACGCCAAACGCGGCTAGAATGAGTGATCCTGCAAATCAAAAATCGTTGATTTTCCTTTAGGCTTTTCATTCAAAGTGGTCGTTCAAGGAGAATGATTGCCATCAATGCTTTCTGTCTAATTACCTTCTTCACTAAAAATGTTATAAAACGGTGCCTAAAAAGGAGAGAAAAGATGTTTGAGTAACATGTTTTTATCTACTGGCATAATGTTTGTATCACGCGGACTAACCATTTCCAATCATTCCTTGGGTCATGGAACAGAGAATAAAGGACTGTATGGGAATCGGACTGCAGACTATAAGACTGAGGATTTTAAGAGAGCATCTACCACCAGCGAAAGATTTATGGTCGATACTGCTGAGGTGAGAGAGGGAAAGGAATTGCTTTACCGTAGCTTTCGCAAACCCCGGTCTCTATGTGAACATTTCTGTTTGAGGATCGCAGAAAATTTTGAGTACCATTTGATTCAGGTACATCGGCCACTTAAAGCGTAGGATTGCTTCTTTCGGTACGCATCAGTATACATTATTTCAAAAGAAAAAAAAACCTATGTAGAATTGAAATTAACAATATGAATCGGTTATTTTTACTTTGCACTCCAATAATTTTCTAAGCACAACGTCACCTACATTACAGTTAGTTGTACACAGTCTTTGTCCCGTGTCTTGAGAGAAAAGGAGGTAGTGTTTAGTTAAAAGCTGAAACTTATGTGTTTATTCCATTCCCGCCAACTGCGGTCTCTAGATAATATTCGCCACTGGAATACCTTCGTTGAATTGTCAAGCTGATATACGAGTTTGTAGCATCCAGCCAAAGAATATCTAACGCTTAAAGAAGGTCAACTCTCATAGAGATAACGTAAAACAGGCGGCAACAGCGCCACCACATCTTAAGAGGTAATATGCTCTGCGAGAAAGTTAACATTCAGGAGCAAAACACGTTAGGGGGACTACGGCAGTGAAGCTTTTCTTTGATCCACGATGGTTTCCTTCGATCTGATGACTATTTCCTTAGAGCAGTTTATGTTGTTGCTGTTTTCTGAGATCCCTTATTTTGGTGAGAAAAATATGCAATACCATTAGTATTACTATTTAAATTAAATTTCAGGAAATATTACAGTTATGATCCGTACAAAATGCAGACATTCCTTTGGCATTACTAAAAATGTTTCTGAAAAACTGAAGATCAAACAAAAGCCTTAACTAACCCGATTGGCGTAACAAAACTAACATATCAGATTTGCGAAGTGATTATGCTACCGAGAAGGTAACAACCACGTGCTGTGTGAGTAGCTCGGCTGACTGTTCTTTACCCAAAGAATTGAAGTCAAAGATTGAAGTCAACAGAAATACGCATGCGCAGTCTGCTCTGGCATAAGCCTGTATGTTGGCTTCTGTGCACTGCAATTTTTCTCTGAAGATATGGCTGCGCTAGTTACGTCTCGCTGAGCCTTAACTTGTTCTCGTTAGATATTCTTAGATATTCTTTAATCCAGCGTTAGCCCATGAGCATGAAGAATATCATTACCTGCCTTTTGATTTAACGAAATATGTAAAAACTCGTTCTGTTAGTATCAGTACGTCCGTCTGTGTATATCAATTTTTGGAACCTACTTACTGGATATAAATTACATTAGCTCTGTTTTCTGGATAGCATGGACTTCGAGAACGACAGCTCATAACTTGTACTCTTTTTCTGATGCACAGCCATGCGTAAATGCATGTGATTATTTATCTCGATGCATGTTTTACTTCATATCAATGCTTATGAAAATCCTTTTTGGAAAACTTAGGGTGCCATTCATTGTGACGAGCCTTTGGCGCACATTTTCGGATACAAGTAATGCACAATTTTCAATTAGATTGCATTCAATGTATATTTTATTTCCTTTATTATCTGTACTTCTAAAATCCTGCTCTGGAACAATTCTTTTTCTTTTGCACAATATCCATTATAACAAACATTTCGTGTACGTTTTTTTTCCTTTTCCATAATGTACAGTTCTGACGCTACAAGGGCGTTTATTTGAAGTCACATTTCCTTTTCTTAAAATGCTGATAAAATATATCCTTTTTTATTACCAGGTGTCTGTCACTATCAGTGGCAAAGGCGTTACTACTATATGAAGTAACACATATTTATAAGTTGCCATTGAAAAGATAAAATGATATTCTGTTATCGTGCTATGTATTATTATGGGTATCTGGGTATCTTACCTATTATTATCTGGTTATATCTTGGGTGTCTTTTATGTATCTGTGATGTTAGCAATTGGAACTGCCTAATGAAGAGAGACACAGTGATCCTCATGCTTTGAAGATGAAAATGCCTTTTAGCAAATGTGAGGTTGTATGTTAATTTCCGTGTAGTTTTGTGACACCTAATTTGCGCTATGTGATTTCTCCATATGACATCCTATGATATCTCTTTGAAATTCATTAACGTGCTGCACAAGCATACATATATACCTGCAAGCATACGCACGCATCCAGTTTTTATTATTATTTTTGGAATCGTGAAACGCTGTAAGTCCTGCAACTGAGATCCATGAATATTCATTGGAGTTTAAGTGGATGAGCACAGATTTCCGCACATTCCAGTTAGAGTTCGTACACGAACAATTCATGCTGAAGTATGTGCCAAAACAAGCTAAGCAAACTTAAGCAGTGGAATAAGATTTTGCATCTGATTAATCCATCTTTCATTTTGATGCTTATTATTCTTAAGGGCCGCAATAGAAAATTACACATTTTCCATTGATTTTCACTCTAAACCACAGTTTTATAGATATAAAGTAGGTCCTGGACGTTCACTTCATGATCTCGTAATAAGCTGCCAAGATTACTTTCATCATTGGTTTCTTAGAAAATTCACAGTAAACCAATAATCAGACTTTGTTCACTTAGTGAGGTGCTACAGTGAGAATCCAGGCACGCTTTACTTTTAGGTAACAGAGCGTTGGGCTGCGACTGGCGTTGTGGTTACCACGTCTGCCTGCCAAAGGAAAGGTCTCGGAATTGATCCCATGGATAGGTCAGACATGTTGAATTGCAAAATATTCGTCGTGCGTCGGATGGGCACGATAAGCTGTCAGACCCAAGGTACTATTCCCCCCCCTTCATTAAGAATAAAGGGCGTCTGTTCCTTCTCTAACACCTTTCTCTCTTCCCCACTGCTAATGTGTAATTTGGCGTTCTGTAACGTGAGTCGAGTTGGCGATGCGCACTTATACATCGGCATTCTGACTTCCCTCTGTCACCTGTCGTGAGCCTCTAGGTTTCACCTAATGTCCCTTCGTTTCTGATAATTGGCTTAAAAGACGGTAACGGGCACAGCTAGTCAAGTTTAAATCTTTTCTGTGGATGTAAACCCTACGAGAATGATCGTTAATTGATGGCAGAGTGTTAAAACCCAATTATAAGCCAGAACATTATTATTATACTGAAGATAGGATTTTGAAAAAAACTTTGATCTGACAAAAGGGAAATAAGGTACTGACAACTAAAATAAACTTAAAAAAATATTACTTTAGTTTTAATAGAAAGTACTTTAGTGTCATTTGTCTTCGTGGCGAAAGACATTAGTGTTGTCGTGTGGGTTTTAAGCAAAATCCATTTTACATCATGGGCCCTGGTTTCTGCCTGTCCTCTAAGCAATGCACGTTAATTTATCTATAAATGTACAAATTAAGAGCATTGGAATGGCACGTTAGACATTATGGGTGTGGCGAATCAGCAAGGAGTTTCACATCAACGTTTCCTTTCTGCAATACTAGAACTGATTTCTTTATGTTAAGGAATTTTACGATAGATGAATTATTTTCGGAAAAGTGTCGAGCGTCTGGCCTCTGAATAATATTTTTTAACAAACAGAAATGGAATTATGTTCTGTAGAACGTGATAAAGATAGCTGAGATATAAATAAAACAATAGCACTTTTCTTTAGAATGAAAAGATGTTAATGTACAAAAAATATCATTGGAGTCATAGCATTTGCCAAAGAGAAATATAATTACAAACATGTTATAATTTTCCTTTGTTATCTTTCAGTCAAATACCAAGGTATGGAAAGCTAATAATAGAAACGTTTTGTGAATTGTATCTCTATGAGAACCTAATAACTGTACGATAGGGCTTGAAATATTTTCATAACATTAAAATATTTTGGTTGATATAGAAAATCAAAGATATTAATAGCGAAATATTTTTGGTTGATACTGTTGATCCAAAATAATAATAGTGAAATATTTTGGTTGATATAATAGTGGGTTCAAAATAATAATAGCGAAACACACATTTTGGTTGATATCATAGCAGGTCCAAAATAATAATAGTAAAATATTTTGGTTGATATCATAGGTCCAAAATAATAATAGTCAAGTATTTTGTTTGATATCATAGAAGGTCCAAAATAATAATAACGAAATATTTTGGTTGATATCTTAATAGCTCCAAAATAATAGTGAAATATTTTGGTTGATATCATAGTAGATCTTAAAAAATAATTGCAAAATATTTGGTTGATATCATAGTAGGCCCAAAATAATAATGGCGAAGTATTTTGTTTGATATCATAGTAGGTCCAAATGATAACAGCGAAGTGTTTTGGCTGATATCATGGTAAATTCAAGATAATAACAGCGAAATATTTTAGTTGATAACATAGTAGATCCAAAACAATAATAGCGAAATATTTTGGTTGACATCATAGTAGGTCCAAAATAATAATAGAACACAAAATATTTTGGTTCATGTCATAATAGGTCCAAACTGATAATACCACACAAAATATTTTGGGTGATATAGTAGGTGCAACATAATAATAGCGAATTATTTTGGCTGATATCATGGTAGACCAAAATATGTTGCTGTGTAACACGAAATTAAAATTTGTCAGATATATCAAAAATATGAGGAGGAGAAGTTTGATATGTAGACTACTGGAATCGGTGAGGGTTTGCTGTCAGAAGTTTAATTATAAAGCAAAGTAAATCTTTTAATTTAGCGACATTAACCTCCGCAGCATTAAGGTATGAGTGCCATTTTTGATGTATTTTCTTATGAATCCTAAACTCTAGGAAATACAACCAATCCAATACTCTGAGTAAAACATGGAGTTATGTTTAATTGATGCATATTGGAGTAAATGTAGCATTTATTAATCGATGTGAAATTTCCGTAATTGAGAGAAAGGTTTTTTTACGCTTTCCAACCGTAGGCTGAAGAAGCGTACGTGCTCCAGCTTTTTCCGTCTGTCCGCACGATAACTCGCGTAAAAATGGTTTGATTTCGATGAAATTTTAACAGCTGGGGACGAACTCTATTGAAAATGGGAGTAATGGGGTCAAAGGTCACGACACAGGAGAGGGATCCATTCCATTACTCTTATGCGTCATAACTTGCGTAAATATGGCTCGATTTCAATTAAATTTTATTATGTGGTAGGGGACACATGGGGACGAACCCTATTTAAAATGGGTGAAGTGGGGTCAAAGGTAAGGACATAGGAGCGGAATCCATTCCATTGCCCTTATGCGTCATAGCTTACGTAAAAATGCTTCGATTGAGACACAACTTTATCATGTTGTTCCGGAAATATACTTTACCGGTTCTGTTGAATATCATCAAAATGGGGTCAAAGGTCAGGTCATAGGAGCGGGATTTATTCTACAGCCATTATCCTCATAACTTGAGTAATGATTTCTGGTATGTTGGAAAGCGTATCATAATAAATGCATTGCATGATTTTACTAACTTGTTTTATTTGGTCACGGTCTTATTTGCAAGCATCAGTGGGTTTACGGTAAGTATACACTGCAAAGGGGCAGCGTGATCTTTGTGTTTTTTATTCTTTGAAAATGGAAGGAGGGATTTTTATGTTTTCTGAAGAGTGCTCTCCAACTTCCAATTGACATTACGAGCAAAGCTAAACATTCATGAAAATATACAATCAGTTCTTTCGGAAACGTACGCAGTTTGGGCATCAGAGAAGAAAATATATGCATTGCAATAGAAAGGTGGAAATTTGCAGGAGCAGAAAAACTTGAAATGCTGAAGATGTAGAAAAAGACAAGAAACAAAGGAAAGTAAAATAGCGTTTTATATTATATATTCGGGCTTTTTTTGGAAGGAGAGAGGGAGTTCACATTTAATCTCATTCTTAAATAAAGTAGAAGTTTTTATCGGGCAGTGCAGGTATAAAAATGAATCAGTGCGTAAAAATTCTGTCCGTTCGCAGTAGATCAGTTTTTGTTAGTGATTATCTACGCCCTATTATTTAGGCACTTCTAATTTCGTTATGTGATTTGGCGATCGAAGTTTATTACGCAGGGAGAAATTTATGGAAAACTCTTTAAAAACAATTATTTTTTAACATGAGTTTTAAAAATTGTTACATGTATTTATTATACTTGAATTCACATCCATTATTAATAGCTACATTTATGCCAATAAAACAGGTAGGTAATAACAGAAAATTGCCCATGAAGATTATATGTTTTATATGAGAGAGATGCTACATACATATGAATTCGATTATATTTCCCTTTGAAAATTACACATGAAAAAAGCCTTTAATTCTTATTATCATGTTCTAAGAGCAGTCGGACAGGTAACTTTTCTTCGGAGTTCTGATAGTGGTCAATATCTCTGCTCTTAACAATCGTTTCTGTTTTCGAAATAACTAACTTTAGTTTATAAAACTGATTTTTTATACTGAAACGAAGCTGTTACAGAAGTAGGTATGTAATGTCATAGAATTAGGTATGCATTAACTAAAAAATGAGTCTTTTTATGATAAACAATTGCTAAATAACCTTTTCATGTACAATGTGTTTCAATAATACATTCATCAGTTAATGCTAAATTTCTGTTAATACGCATCACTTAAGTACAATATAATTTCAATAAACTCTCTAACATCAGAGATTTGTGGAAACTTACTGTAAGACATATTAGCAGTAAATATGTTCATAGACAACATTAATTCTGCTTTTATCTCACTTGCATTTTGTTTTTGACTGTTATAATTTTACTCCTGAAATAAATTTTGCATTGTGTCTAAATTTCAATATCGGTATAAAGGTGTAACAGGAATAAACCTGCACTTTGCAAAATCTTTTGCGGAACCTGTTAGTTTAGCAAAACACATAACGAAAAGGATTAGAATATAATAGAAGTTGAAATTTAAACAAGGTGACTCTTGTCAAGCATAACAAAATGAAAATAAATCTGTTTTTTTTTTAAATTTAGAATCAAAAATACGTTTAGATTGTAAATAGAGCTTAACTGTTCAACTAATTCTCCTCTAAAATTATTCTGGCAGTTTATGAATCTCCGCACGAGAATTCATTTTTCATGTCAAGGCACTACGTTATTTTAACCATCCAAACTTCTCATTCAGCGAAAAAGTAGAAAAAGAAAAACAAGAATTCACAGATCCAGTACAATTCTCGTCAAGGGGGTTGGGGGACATGCCGGAACTAACTGATCCGTCACACCCGAAGTTCTGTCAAATGTAAAACGAAAGAAGTCATTATTTACAAAAATCAGCATTTTCACCATCTTGTCGTTACATTTCCGCACACGATGACTTATAATCAAGGTCTTGACAGGCAGTCGGATTCTTTGACAAATAACTCTGATATGGATTAAAAATACTGCACGGAATATATAAATTTCCGTACCCAAATAAAATTGTGAGATTACATTCACGTAAAAAAAATCAAAGATATAATAAACTTGACCAACGTTTAATATAAACATACCTAGAGACAAAACGCACTTTGTTAACTAAATTATACCGTAGTTTTGAACTAGCATTTAACCAGTGTTTTACAGAATCGTGCTTTGTGGCCTTACAGGCGAACATGCTGTGTGTTATGAAAATCTGATTTTGTGTTGGTAACATTGGTTTTGCGATGTATGTTTTACAGTCATAAATGACATGTCAGCCATAAAAAGAAGTGGTGAGTGTTTCTCGTATAATCATTGATCGATTGTCTCAAAAATTTTTTTCGACAGTTTGATTGCAGATTCAAGAGAATATTGAAGACAAATTCCTTTAGTTTCTTCATATTAGACAAACTACTGAAACATTATTTCTTCAGAATAATAAATCTCTTGAAATAATATGGATTCAGATCAGCATAGTTGTGTTAAAATTTCTTCCATTTGTAATTATCCCAAGGAAACTTTCTTGGCTTGTACAATGTATTGAAGAATATTATTCAAAGTTAAAGAAATTAAACCAATGTCAACAACACAAATAAAATAAAAATCACATTTTCTGTTGATAACATTTAACTCCGTATGTTTTGCAGTTAAAATATTGCTCACAGGTGGAATGAAATTTTTTGAAGTGTGTTGTACGTGAAATCATCGATCGTCTCCTGCCACATATTTTTCTGGATTTCTTCACCGCAAAATTACAAAGATACCATTGCGAAAATCAGTGTGAAAAATTCACGATTTTTTCCCGCTTAAGAGAAAACGAAATTAAGTGTATAAATAGTTCGAATGAAGTAGGTTATCAATATAAAACTTCAAAACTCTTTGATTCGTGTGAAGAGGGAAAAATATAATTGCGTGATTATATTCATTTCTCAAGTTGGCACCTTGGCACGGCAAGAAAGCGGACACTGGTATGGTAATTTATATATGTTTGAAGATTACTGAGGTACGTGCAAAACATAACACTCAAAATCAAACTATTCGAAATTTTCAGAGAAATTAGATAATTTTGTCTAAAAGTCTAGTTTAAGCTTAATATGACACATCAAAGCATATTTTTCCTATGCGCATGACTTTATTTAAGCAAAAAATCATGTATTCTTTTGCGAAAAATGTTAAAATCGTGCACGTGTTAATAAGAAGTGAACTGTTTCATTCAATTTATAAAAAAAATATAAAATTCAACACTGGGTTTAATTAAATCCTGTTAAATAAAAGACTGATACACTAATACCTAAATTTTCTGAAGAACAATATCATTCAATTATTGTTGGATCTATATATCGATATCACTCACCCTTTTATCAAATCTAACCGATTTAATTTCAAGTTTCTCTCAGAGAAACTTCTCGAAAACAATGAATAAAAACGACCTATTATTTTTTTCAAATATGATATAAAGCGATTTTTTGAATTTTTTAAACATCTTCTTGCTATCTTGCATCTTTGCTTTTTTTAAGGGAAATGAAATTTTAGAATCGGTATTTATGCTGTTCCTTCCATGGCAGAGTACCTCTTTTAAGTTTCACTTTCACCAAAAAAAAAAAAAAAAAAAAAAAAATGCAGGCTTTACCATTCCTTGAACATTTTGTTACATCAATGAACAGATCAAGCATTATTATTTACCTTTTGTTTAAAGCGAAAGTACGGTTCAGCGCATGAACTGAGCGTTTTCTCAAGAGACGCATATAGCGCATTAAATCACATATAATATCAAGTTGTAAGGAGAGACATTGTAAGAAAGAAAAGGCGGGTGTGTCCGCTATACTGTTGGTATATCTTGACAACATGGAGAAGATATATATCGGAATGACAAAGTTATCCTTGGACACTAGATGTAAAGAACACGTGCGAAGTGTCAACCAGAACATGCAGAATACAGCCCTCGCCAGAGAAGTCATGCATTCATCGGCAGCTCCTGCATGGAATAGTATTAGAAGAATTGCACCTTACACGAACTTTAAAGAGACTGCCACCAGGGAAACAGTCGAAATCCTATTCAGCAAACTAGCGTGCAATGATATAGTTTCTGCTGAACTACCTAAGGTTCGGTGTGCGTTATTAAAAAATGGAAACACATCGCGACGCACCTTGTAATTGCGTGATAAAAAGTCGTGTAATATGCTCGTCATGTTACCCACGTTATTTTCAAAAATCATCTTTGTTCCTTACGAGTTCCAATTCCCCACATTTTTATGTCTACCATTGCCTTAAAAAAGCCTCCCAGTGGAGTGTAAAAGCTTGGCGAATATTTGTGCTGGTTACACCACAAAAATAAACGGATTTAATACGCTATACGCGTCTCTTGAGTATTCACAGTCTGGTGTATTTACAATAACTGAGTGTTTTCCATTTCCGCCTTTCATAACCCATAAGTGTGTTTTCCCTGCACAATGAGAAGGCAGTACCTTTTAATTTTAATTTTGCATTACGGCTGTCTTTGAATGAGTGTAAGAGAAATTCTATCCTATATTTAATTTTGTACACATTTTCTCGAAGACTATTACTTTGCAGTGTTTTAAATTTTGAGCACAAATAAAAACGACCAGTAGCTAATATATGCTACAGTTATTATTCCGAAAAAATTGTTAGAATTTTTTTAAAAATTAAATTTATCTTACTCGAAAGTATTCCAATTTGGGCGCTAGGTGGCGCGATAAGTTAGCTTAGCAGTGCTCCTGTCTGGAAGAAACGAAATCTCTCATTTCTGTCTGACTTTTTTGAATTATCTAGGCCAAATAGAAATAATTGAATGGGGCCAAAAGTGACACTGGAATATTGTCTCCCATAAATCATCTTAAATCCTACTGTACGTTCATTTTTTGAAGAGAAAATGTGTACATTAGCAGAGAACTCCTGAATTTGAGCTATAGAAACTCCGCTTACTTACTAAGCTCCACCCCAAAGAACGTTATTGGTTAAAACGTAAGAGCAGGTATTTTGTCTTTTCATTGTGGAGCCAACAGATCAGATCATATGTAGAGGATTTTACGAAGGGAGTGTCTGACCCCAGGTCTTAAACAACTCTTAGAAATAGGAAGCTAGGAGATTTGGGCTAGAGTGCCCGATAGGAAAGTGACACGGAAGCGAAGTAGAAAGGGGGATGAAGACGCCCTTATTTGTTACCGGGGGCTAGTACCCGTGGTCCGACGGCTTAACGTGCCCATCCGAAGCACGGCGGATATTTAGTGGATCGAGCGTTCGTACCTGCTGGGATCAAACCTGAGGTCCTTTCCGCGGCAGTCACGAACGTTGCCCACTAGGCCACCCGCGGCCCAAATTGTGGAGCCAACGAGAGACCGCTTCCATTTTGAATATGGTCTGCAATGATTCGGTGACGCCAACTTCTGAGACAGTCCCTCGAGACGTAAAAGCCACGCCCAAAGGAGTGATTTTTTGCGCCATCTATCGCAGAAGACGTACCCTAAAACACATTCAAAGACAGCCTTAAACGAAAGAAAAAAAATCTCACGCTATTCCTTGATATGTCAAGAAGAATCTTATGAAAAGAAAAAAAAAAAATATTATAGGAAAATTTACCGTAGCTGTACCCTATGCGATGGAAACAGCTTTACTGATCACGGAGTTGGTGCAGGTTCTAGCCACCAACCGGGGTAACAACTTTAAAATTTAACTTTTCTTAGAAAAGCAGAAATTGCTTCCTCCGTTGATTTATATTTCAAGAAGAGATTATAAGAAATAGGAAAAGATGCTTTTGATTAGGAAAATTTATAAAAAAAGTATGAAATGACTCTTCTGCACTATTACTAAATTTTCTGATTTAAACATTATATTATTTGGGATTTTAATGGTGTTCTTCGGAAAAGGGAAATTTAATTTGGTGCGCAACATATGTCTGTTGTGTGTGCGCTACTACAATCATTGAAAAAAGTTTAAGACCACCTGTTGGTATTAATAGATTTTTGCATATTGCGTCGGCTATTGTGGTATTACTCAACTTCCTGTTGGTGTTGCATCATCCTACAACGGCAGCTGTCGATAGAGTTGAGGAAAAGCGTGCGAGCGTCAGTTTGCTTCTGGTTTACATGCTGAGAGGTTTCGTACATATTTTTTATATAGCAAAAAACGGGCAAAAAAGCGTCATTAAGTGATACTCAGAGGGCACAGATAGTGAGTTTATATCATGAAGCCATACTCCAAACGTGACATAAGCAGAAAGGTGAATATGATCAAGACTGCTGTTCATAATACAATCATGAAATATCGAGATACCGGTGAATTTAGAGACCGTAAGAGAAGTGGGAGTCCAAGGAAAACATCCTCACGTGATGACAATACCATAAGGCGAATAGTTATGTGTTCTCCGAGGAGTTCGTGCAAGAAAATCAAGGCCTTTCTACATTCAAAAGAATCTGATATTAGTATCAGCACTGTTTCCCGACGTCTTAGCAAAGATTTTGGATTAAAGTCGTATAAACTTGCACATAAACCTAGACTAACCTTCATGAAAAAGAACAGACTCCAGTTTGCGAAGCGTCATCAATCGTGGGCTGCTGAAAATTGGAGCCAAGTTATTTTTTTCCGATGAGTCAACTGTACGTCAATTTGAATCACACGTTCGACGACCAAAAGGCTTGATGAAAAATACACCGTTAGCACAGTGAGACATACGCATAGTCAGATGACATGGGTTGCTATGCCAGCATCCGGTACTGCTTCAGTATCCTTTTTCTTGCCGACAAGCAGTACCATGACTGGTCCTTTTCATGTGGAAATGTTACGTGAGAAGCTGTTAACTCATATGCAAGTGCACAGATGCACAATCTTTATGCAAGATGGTGCTGCATGCCGCAGATCAAAGACAGTAAAGAACTACCTGCAGAGGAAAAACATAACTGTGCCTTGAGTGGCCCGGTAATAGTCCCGAACTTAACCCTATCGAAAATTTGTGGACCATTTTAAAAGACAAAGTTGAACAAAAAAACAGCTATCAAATTCCCAAGCTTTGATTGACGCGATAAAGTACGTGTAGTGCAAAGACATTTCAAGTGATTACTTGCAAATCCCTCGTTGAGAGTATGCCACATCGTATTCTGCCCGTTATAAAAAACAAGGGTGGCCATACAAAGGACTGATTTTGGTCTTTTTGTGTTCTAAAGAATATAAGTATTCCTCTGTGGTGTCATTTTTTTTAAATATCTCTGACTAGGAATTAGTTGTTTCTTTAGAAATCTTAATTTTCAATAAATTGACAGGTGGTATTAAACTTTTGCCAATGACTGTATTACATTTTATGTGTACTAACGGTAAATAGAAATCGACTCTTTAAATACATGGAATTTGGCTATAAGTAAATGTCCAAAACACCTTACAGGGCTCGTTAATCACTGCGTGAAAAGATCTTTAAAAAATTAAATAAAAAAACTAGTCTCATGCAACGAATCATGTCATTGTTTACGCTTTCCAACCGTAGGTTGAAGAAGCGTATATGCTCCAGCTTTGTCCGTCTGTCCGCACGATAACTCGCGTAAAAATAGTTCGATTTCGATGACATTTTAGTATGTGGTAGGGGACAACCTGGGGACAAACCTTATTAGAAATGGGGTCAAAGGTCAGGACATAGGAGCGGGATCCATTCCATTGCCGTTATGCGTCATAACTTGCGTAAAAATGGTTCGATTGCGATTAAATTTTAATATGTGGTATGTGAACAACTGGGGACGAAACCTGTTGGAAATGGGAGAAATGAGGTCAAAGGTCAGTACATAGGAGCGAGAGTTATTCTCGCTCCATATTCTCACAACCATTATCTTCATAACTTGAGTAATGATTTCTGGTATGTTGCAAAGCGTATATAATCAATGCATTGCATGATTTTACTAACTTGTTTTTCTTTGCCGATGCTTTCTCCGTTTCAAAACTTATTTATATAAAGAATCCTTTCTCCGTCTGCTGCTGTTTAACGCTTGTCTAATAACCTGAGATAGAAATAATTCGAACAGCAATGTACAGAAATGAGAATTTATTGCCGTGAAGATATCTGCTCTTTAAATGTGTGAAAAATAAATTTTTGATTTAGCACATTGATCACTGTTCCAAGTGCAAATGCGCCAACCTGCCTTTTAGAAACTATTACCCAAACATGAAGCTAAATGAATAAATAAAATGATTGAACATTTTGAAAGACGGGTAAAAGAATCATCTCTTTAGATCTAATTAATCTAAAGAGAAATATATGTTATAGCTGATATGAAAACTACATCATTGAATTCACCTGGTCTAGAAAATGATATCTTTGCATCTATCATAGATATCATTCGATAAATGATTTTATATAGTAAGTCTCAAGATTTAAACAATTAAATTCAGTTGATCAGAACGTAGGCTTCTTTTGATTTAGTTGGTCGAAAGGTTAATATGGCAAGATCTAGAGATTGACGATATATTAAATCTTAAATCCATCATTGATCTAACTTGTCTAAGTCTTATTGATTCAGTCTACTTGATCTAAGACTGATGCAATTAAAGTCAATTGATCTGAAGAACGACACATTAGATCTAATTGATTCAACGACTAATATCTGTAGATTTAACTTGTCTATAGATTGACTTCATCCTATCTAATTTATCTAAAGATTCATACTATTTTATTTGATTTAGATAATGACTGTTAGCTTTCCGTTCCAGAAGTTTAAGAAAAACTGAAATTCTGTCGAATCAATTAATGGTTGAACACAATTAGAAAACCATTTACAACACTTTACGAAACCTACTAAAAACCGTTTACATAACGACAAACATCAAACAGAATATTGTCGATGAGTTTTAAGAAACGAAAATCAAATATATCAAGTCCTACGTCTGACTGACTTCTAGTATCTCCAGGAGTTGGGTTGTGTGTGAATACATGAAAATTTTGGTTAAATAGATATAAATTTTATAAATATTTTGATTTCCATTTTCTTAAATATTTATAAATTTTGATTAAAGTTTAAAAGCCGCCTAATGACTTAGTTGGATTACGCGTTCAAATATATCTTCACAACAAATTCCACAATGGCTTGAAAAAAATATATATACTTTTTCGTTTTGAAATTCCTCATTAAAATAAAAAAAATATATTTTAAAAGAAAAAACTTAATTCTAGATTACGTAATTGGGGCCGAATATAAACAGGATGTTTCTAATACTATGTTAACATTTCTTGTACGTTTGGTGCGCTAATGGTATTATTAAATCAGTTTATACACAATAAGAGATCTTAAAATACGAATTCCATATCAGAGTTATTTGCAGAAGAACTGCGCGGAGAAAAACAACAAGAGTTTGACAAAATAGAAATATATATAGACCTCGAGTTGAGAGTGCCGCCATCATATCTATTGCTCAAACAGCACCTACGTATTTTTGACTAAAGTAGGCAGACAGAGAGATAAAACCAAGGCTTTACTCTCTGTTTAAAGTCCGACAACGCACTTTCTGAATGTTTGAAGATTTTCGAAGATTCATCAGTTTCTGCAATAGAACGACCATAACACTGTCGCATATCCATATAATGCAAAGATGACAGTGTTGGTTAGCCAGAGAAACGCATGAATCTTGGCCGCTGCTGACGAGGCGTAAGCCGTTGGCGCCAAGTCAGTGAAATTGAGCTTCAGCTTGCTCTCGATGGTCTCTTTCCTGGGTGTGTCGTTGTAATCATCTTCATAGTCGCCATCAGTGTACAAAGGGGTTGAGGAAAGGTCTGTTTTGTCGTTAGTGCGGGAATCGGGATTAGCTGGGAGCGAGGCTAAGGTTGCTAAACCATTTACCGTCGGTGACGGCCGCGAGGTAGCGCCTTCTTGACCATTTTCCAATGGTTTGTCTCTGGTATCTTCCGTAGAACCCAGCCATTGGTCACTTACCACTCGTATTGGGTACATCGTGATGTTATGTACGGTTACCTCCTGTGACGTCACTATGAACTGGTCTTCTACTGTTTTATATCCTTCAGCACGAGCCTATACGTGGGAAGAAAAGACAATACAAGTCGATTAATTTTAAAAAAGGGAACAACAACAAGAAAATAAATATTTCTACTTCTACAGAATTAATCAACTTGTAGAAAGGAGTTGCACAGTTCGTTCTTAAGTTTCGATGTGCAATACAAAGGGATTTTACCGCAGGGGGTTTTGTGCTTTCGTTTATAACTACAAGACGACAGTGTTCGCTCAAATCGCATTGATATATTTTACCTACGCACTTGGTTTTTATGAAACTGTATCCCACACGTGTAACGACGTTGGACTGACACCCTGAAATGCTTATGTTTTGCACCAATGCATAAGAGAGTTTTAGCCTGATATTTCTAATATAAAGATCTGTCGGTCCGGTGGCGAAGTGGTTTATGCGCCTGATTCTGACCATTCGTTTCAGATGGGCCTGGGTTCGAATCCCGATGAGGCATGGATGTTGTGTTTGACTTACGGCACTGGCTCTCTCCCTTCCCTTGGACCAGTGTCCCTAAATTAGGGACGGGCGACTGCTTCTAGCCCGTAGAGTTGGTCACGGTAGTCGTTAAACCAGCATCACCATCACGGCCAGCAACACAAAGCTGCACATAATCAATTAGTATGTGTTCCTGGTCCGCAAATGATAAGAAGGTCATTTAACCCTTCAGGTGGCCAATGTACTGAATAGTACCCCAAATTTTCTGCACACCCCAAGCAGAAATGTTTTCATAGCAGTATGGTTTTACGCAACCTATGGCAAAACAATTCCTCCCCCTCTCATTTCAGCAGTACCAACCCTAACCCTGTCAAAGATAATAGCATCTCGCTTCTAATCCTATATTCTCTGCCCCATTACCAAAGACACGATGGAAAGGATAGTTCCCGTTAAGACGTTGAGAGAATTGTTACGGAAAGATATTATACGAGGTTGATTGAAACGCTTACATCGAATGTTATGCCTCTTTGATATTGAAGTCTCAAATTGTTAATGAGACCTGGCTATTATTTTGGGTTATGAGTATTTCCGTATTGAGCTATTGAAGCAACCATTGATTGATTACACTTTGTAATTACATTCTGTGATGTTGTATTTTCCCCATGAGTGCCTATCAAGGACCAATATACAGTGTTTGACATTGTAATTATGATAATTATTATATATGAAAAAAAATCCCCGCTTCTTTCTAACGTATACTTACGTTCTGTGACTTGTACTTTCATCCGGCCATAAATTCAATGCTTAGTTAGTTCTGTGTCATAAATTTAAGCAATCCGAAGCACAACTCAAATTTTACGAAACATTTTAGTAAGAAAAATAAGCTTTACAGTGAAGTATGTTAGAGTTTTAATTGTAGCAAAAGCAAATAACGAATATCTACAACAATTTAACAATGAAGCTCTACAGTGGTGGCAAATATTGCGGACACTTTTTGAAATTTTCATGTTTTTGCCACTTTGCAGGCTTATAGAAAATGTTATTTTGCACAAAATGCAAATGTTTAGATGCCAATTTCAAGAAAACATACTAAATTCAATACAAAAAACAGAATGCAAATATATGCAGTACAAAAAAGTTATGCAGGGAATACTGCAATCATGCTGAAAATACTGTAATGCACTTACTATATCAATGTACTATCAGTATTTAGTAGGGTAGCCTTTATTCTTTAAAACCGCATCACAGCTGCGTCTCATTGAGCCAACAAGTGTTTGAAGGACAGCCTTCCTTACTACGTGCTGCCAGGAAGCAGTTATACCCTCAATTTATTTCCTTTTATTTGATGGACGTCTCATTCGTACAAGGGTTTTCAAACGGTGCCACAAATTTTCTATCGGATTCAGGTCAGCGCTGTTTCCTGGCCAGGTCATCAATGGAATGGACTTGTGAACCACTGATTGTATATCTTTGCCGTGTAGCAGGGAGCTGAATCCTGCTGAAAACGAAGTGGTACATTGTTGGAAAAGAGATCCCTGATGGAAGGTAGCAGTTTTGGTTCCAGGATGGTGTCAATGTATTTTTTTGCGTTCAGCGTGCCGTCGATTACATGAAGGCGGCGAATAAAATTTGCTGCCATACACCCCCAAATCATAACGCTAGTTCGGTGCTTTACATTGACCTCCATGCAGTCGGGATGTAACTCTTCTCCTACTCTACGTCTCACGTATTTTCGGCCATCATTAGCAAATAAGGATATCTTACTTTCGTTACTCCAAATAACTTGCTTCCACTGATCGTCTGTCCATCCAATGTGTTCGTTTGCCCAATGTAGTCGTTTCTTGCGCTGTTGTAGATTCAGATACGGCTTTTTCTCGGAATCCTATGTGACGTACCTGCCAGCAGGACGCACATGACATAAAGGCAGATAGGATTCAGAACAAATCCCGGCGTAGACCGAAAATGACGAAGAAATTTACTTCGTTATAATGGCGCCCGAACTACCCGGATGACCCGACCGTTCAAAATCTCGCATTGGTGTGATGTTATTTCCACACCGCGAGATAGGAAAAATCAGAGAATCCCTTCTCCAGTGCTTCGAAAAATAAAATGTGTGTGACGTTGCATTCCACACACCAGATTGACGGGGAGTTCTCAAATGCACGTTCTTCAGTGGTTGTCTGCCTGCAACGATTCATGGTCACGGTTGACCCGTGGGCCATGCCCCCGGCCCTCTTTCGGGGGGGGGAGATGTGACGTACCTGCCAGCAGGACGCACATGACATAAAGGCAGATAGGATTCAGAACAAATCCCGGCGTAGACCGAAAATGACGAAGAAATTTACTTCGTTATACCTACCTGTTAGTACCATATCTGATAGTCTGCTCCTTATCGTTCTTGAACTGACAGAAACACCAGTTGAACACAGTTCAGCTCTGATAGCCTCAGATGAAATTTTTCTGTCCTTCAGGCACAGTCTTTTTATTCTTCTGTCATCAGCAGCTTTTGTGCACCTTTTTCGGCCTTTTCCTTGTTTGTTTTACAGTCACTTTGTTTCCTGATAACGTAAACAGAACTTTCATACACCAGATGTTGTCACTGACCCACCTACTTGCCTTGCAATTTCAATATAAGAAAGACCCGATTCACGTAATAAAACAATCCTGGTCCTTTTCGTGGGTGACCAATCAACTCTTTTATTTGGTGCCATTGCTGTACTTATTATTAATATCTATACGTCAAATTCAAAGAAATACTAAAAATATTCACACAATCTAAAATTACTCTTCACTTACACCGCTACGTCTTTCTTCTGCAGAACAAACACAGCAAAACTGGCTTTCCTCAACTTCTCACAAGATGTATTGCAGCTACTGCCATTTGATTGGTCCCCAGAACAAGGACTGTGATTGGCCATTAGGGTTTGCACTTACAATCCGCTTCTTAACTGAATCACACTTACGTTTCTTTTTTTAGACTAAAGTAAACATAACTTTTTTTTGTACTGCATATATATTTGCATTCTGTTTTTGTATTGAATTCAGCATTAAATGTTTTTTTACATTGACATATAAACATTTGCATTTGGTGCGGAATGACATATCCTATAAGTCTGCAAAGTTGCAAAACATGAAGATTTCAAAAAGTGTCCACAATTCAATTCCCCCCCCGCCCCATTTTTGGTCTACTTCGTGGAAGTGATACAGTTAGCTCAAAATATTTTGCATGGTAATTAACAATAAGGTGTGTGGGCGAAACTATGAAATTTATATATAATTTAGTAATTTTATAGCTACTTGTATTACAAAAAAAAAAAAAAAAAAAGCATAAGCTGCGAATCCATACTTAACGGCGAACAACAGGCAATAAATTGGTAGCTATAAAAATGTTACAGGCCAAATAGATATTAATTGAAAGGTAATGTTACTTAATAGTTTACTACAAAGGATGCTAAGCAAAGAGCAGGCAGCATCTCAGTCTTTGATGATTAAAGGATTTGTGATCTCCCCTTCCTAAAATCTATTTATATTGTAAGGTGCATGCCATGACATTCTGTGACATAATGTACTTGATTTAAATTGGTTTAATCTTTCTTAATCGAGCCGATGACATTTCTCCTGCTGTCTTATTGACGCACAGTGTTTTTGTCTTTTATTTCGTGTGAACGAAATAGATATGACGTATTAACCTTCCTTTTCGACTTCCTGTGTTGTTCTACGATTAGATTTCTTCTCGTTGAACGTTTTCGTACTTACTGCCCGAGATTCCTTTTCGGTGAATTTGACGTTTGCAACTCCTGAGACCAAGCAAAAGTGCAACTACGTATTAGGAATTAAGAGGTAAGAGCTTATGTGTTCAATCTTTTGGGTGCAATGTTGATTAGACTGTTGATAAGGCAATGCTTTTAGAGCAATCTTGATTTAGCAAAATTGAAGCGATCTTCTGTGATCTATTTGTTTCTTGAACGAATAAGTGTCGCACTCAATTCCATGTAGTTTTGGAAAGAGAATTGCAGTGAGCTATATCTATGTGATAAGACAAACTGTTGTACATGCGGATTATATTGGAAGCTTGAATTACCACAATTCATTGATTGCAGACATCCGAAGTGATGACGTGCTCAAACCGTGATTAATAAACATTTTGGGAACATAAATCACTGGTACGACTCGGTTTACGCCGGGGTTAGGTTTCTGAGATTTCCGGCGTCAATAGAAGATAGAAAAGAAAAAAAAAAAAACGAAAAAAATAAAACAAAAACAAAAACGGAATCATATACACTATCTACCAACAAGTAATTGGACACCCCTGCAATCGACGATATCTGCGGTCCTGATACACGTCACGGCCGCCGCCGTTAAATATCGTGTAGGAAATAACAACGCAACCAATCGCATGCAAGATGCCACGCAGTTAGGAGCTCTCTGATTTCGAGAAAGGTGTAATCGTCGGGTATCACAGAAATGGCCGATCCATACGTGACATATCCAGCGAGTTGAAGTTCCCAAAATCGACAGTGGCCTACGTGATTGGCAAGTGGAAGATGAGAGCTGACTGTCGGAATGTGCCCCGACCCGGCAGACCCACAAAACTGGGAGTTAGAGACCGACGGGTGCTGGCCAGAGAAATTCGGAAGAACCTCATCAAATCGATGGGACACATCCCTAAGGAGTTTCAACAGGCATCCGGGAGAGTTCTTTCGATGAATACCATCCGTAAGGAAGCCCATCTACTCGATTATCATGGACGTGCTGCCGCCCACAAGCCTTTGATCACCAAGTCCAATAGCGCTGCTCGGCTAACGTGGTGCAAAGAACGTCGACAGTGGACCGTTGAACAGTGGAAACAGGTTCTCTGGAGCAACGAATCAAGGTTCACCCTCTACCGTTCGGATGGCAGGGTTTGGGTTTGGCGTCTGCCTGGAGAACGACGCCTGCTGGAATGTATTGTGCCAACTGTGAAGTTCGGCGGCGGTGGAATTATGCTATGGGAGTGTTTCTCCTGGTATGGCACTGGACCCTTGGTCGCAATTCCTGGTAGACTCAACGCCGAGACCTACTGCACCATTTTGGATGACCATGCGCTTCCTACGTTGTGGCAGTTTTACGGGGTGGACCCATGTTACTTTCAGGATGACAATACCACCTGTCATGTTGCGAGGTCCACCATGGCTTGGTATGGTGACAATGGGGTTAATCGAATGGACTGGCATGCGCAGAGCTCGGGCCTTAACCCTATCGAGCATCTCTGGGACGAGTTGGAGCGTCGACTTAAGGGGTGCCCCCACCGTCCGAAATCGGTGAAGGAACTGACCGGTCTTCTCCAAGCCGAGTGAAAGAAAATACCGCTAGCCGTCGTACAACGCCTGGTTGAGAGTATGCCCCGGAGGGTCGCAGCTGTAATCGCCGCTCGTGGAGGCTCCACCAACTATTGAAGGTGAATAAACTTCGTTTTCCTTTGCTATCACAGGTGTCCAATTACTTGTTGGTAGATAGTGTATAAATACATTAGGTTCTGTTCCAAGATTTTCAGTAATCAACACGAAGTACTTAAAATATGTTTTATTTTATGAAATTTACGAATTGAAAATGTTTAAAATAAAATTTACTGCTTTAAAAACGATAGAATAAGTGTGTTTGGTTTTCTTCTTTTCTGGTACTAAATTATAGTATGGCTGTAGAACTGCCTCAATTCCTCTCGTAAAGACAGAATATATGCATATTCGGGTTTCTTTTCTGATAAGTTATATTATCGCTGTAGAACTGTCTCAAATCTTTTCTTACGACAGAATAGATGCCTGTTTGGTTTTCTTCTCTTGTGGTATTAAATTATAGAATGGCTGTAGAACTGTCCCAATTCCTTTCGTAACGATAGAATAGATGCCTCTTTGGTTTTCTTCTTTTCTGGTATTAAATTATTATAGTATGACTGTAGAACTGCCTTAATTCCTCTCTTAACGACAGAATAGATGCCTGTTCAGGTTTCTTTTCTGATAAGTTATATCATCGCTGTAGAACTGTCTCAATTCCTCTCTTAACGACAGAATAGACGCCTGTTAGGGTTTCTTCTTTTCTGTTAATAAGATGTACATAGCATCGCTGTAGAACTGTCTCATTTTCTCTCTTAACAATAGAATAGATACAGTAGAATCCTGTTTGGTTTTCTCTCCCAGTTGGGGTCGTTTCTGCAGAAGATCTTACGTCCGTTATTAATAAGAGCAACAGCTTATTGTGCATTGATTTCACCGTTAGTGTCCTGACTGGTATTACAGCTTCACTTTCCTCTGTGTCTTCTTTGGACAGCTGTTTAGCTAGCTCTTCTAAACCTTCCGTTGAAAGCTCTTCCCCATGACTTTTCAAGGAGCTCATTTTTGTCATCAACTTATACATCATCTAGTCTATTTCCTTTTCTATCTCTGTTATTGACGGAAAGGTAGTATTGTGCTCTTGCGAATCCGGAATGCAGTCAGGCGGAATCTTAAGCCAGACGCTATTTATACGTGATTTTGACACTTCGTTCTATGCCACTGAAACGTTAGAGATCTCTTTCATGATGTCGTGACTTCCAGCAGTCTGTCATCTTGACACAAGAGGGAGTATCAGCATCCTGTTGTCTAGACACCATAGACGACGGGACGCTGATGGTCATTCCTAACCTTCCGGGATCCTATTGTCTGGACTAGACACCACTGCATATTTGTCAGTTCACTTTCAGTTCTTAGTCCGTAGTTAATGTGATTTGCTTTTCCTCGTCGCATTTTATACACCGTTTTTTTTTGTTTAATTATTTAAAATTAAGGCTATAGTTTAATCATTCATTACAGTTTTACTACAATTTAAGTTTTATTACAACGTCTGCAGGGGAGAATTGGGTGGACGAAACCAGGCGGGGGAATTTTATTCTTGAGGCCCACTACAAAAACGCCCGTATTCACAGGAAACACCTTCATATTATTCCCTCATGAGAAAAAAAAATTCCTAAATGAAAGAGCACTGTTTGAAATATGCATTGTAAAACTAATTCAGTCGTGAACAAATTTTAACAGCAATTTAAGGGTCAAAGAATTTTAAAAATCCACTCATGATTGAATGTAATATATAAAACCATACTCAAAACCGGATGTTGTACCAGATAATTATATTTATTTGATCACTGATCGTCTACTCAGTGGCGTAACTATCACCCCCGCAGCTGTAAGTTATAATTTTATGGAAAACAATTCAAACACGCACAATAATTAACCCGAAGATTCATACTTTACTTTACATAAACAAATGCCTAGTTTCACTGTTAAAACACTGAATGCCCTACAGATTAAAAGTGTTTGGCTCTTTGACTTCGGGTTATAATACGATTGCTCTGCAACGGGTTGTAAATAATACGATCGCTCTCTCTCTTCGAAACTTCACAAAACCATCGCCGAATGGTTCGTTCGTTGGTTGTATTCTCCCCAAACGCTTTGTTAACGTTTCGAGAGGCAATTCGTGTAGAATAGCCTTGTTTAAATTCATACAGGAAGATGATTCTCAAATCCGGCTTCTGCATGTTTCTTTTGCAAGCCACGTTACGTCCAAACAAACAACGCCTGAACCTTGTTCTTCACACATGTGCTAGCTATTTATAATAACTCTGTTAAGTAATACCCGCAACGCTTGTGGGTGATTCCATTCCGCTGTGGTGGGGGCCTGTCTCCACTGCTCGTTCACGCCGGGCATTTCATTCACACCAACCCAATACTTTGGAGCACACGTCTAACGTACAATATTTAGATAGAAAGAAACGCCATTTTGTTTTCAAGACAGTAATGCTTTAGACAGATAACATAAAGCTCAAATGGGTTTAACGATGCTTATTCATAAGTACCAAAATAATTATTCGTTCTTTCCGAGCAATGCAGACAAAGAGGATAGGAAAAAGTGGACCATTTCTCGATTGTCCCACCTGGAAATGTCCCGGTGGGACAATCGCTCCTGAATTCGGGACCATCTGTGTCTAGGAAGTCTAGCAGTCATGACTCTTCCAGCTCCTCCAATCGTGAACTACGAAAGGCGTAAAAGTGAATCGGGCATAAATTGAAGTGTCGTAAACTGAGTCCTAAATGTATTTGATTTATCTCTGATCCATAGCCGCATCTTCGTGAAGTGATTTTACATGCCTAATTAAGTCTTATTCACATACGAAAGACTGAGACTAACCCGGAAAAGCAATCTTTAAGTTAGAGTGGCAATTTATGTCTCCAGTGAAACCCAAAGCTGTATTTAAACAGTATAATAATTGTAAGCATTTCAAATATTATTTACACAAGTTTCCGAGCATTTTAAACGGTCACGTAAAGGCACCAATACGCTTTCTTATGCACGTTAATAACACACAGATGGAGAGATGATGAAAATTTTTAACAGTGAAGTTTCTAAAATATTTGCAACTTAAAATCACACATCATGAATAAAAAATTACACTAGACCCTTCGTAATGTCGTCCATTACATCATCAGATGAAATACTGAAACCGTGGCACCCTACGGACAGCAATATATAGGCGCATTTGTGACGTCGCCATGTTCGAGAGGCCGATATTGTCGGCGATATAGGGATAAAGATTAAAGGAGATTATCTAACTCACCTTCGTTTTGCTGATGACGTAGTTATTTTTGCAACTACCCCATCGGAGCTGCAGAGTATGATCCAGGAACTTGCTGACAACAGTAAAGAAGTGGGATTAAAAATGAACTTTCAGAAGACAAAAGTGATGTACAATGCTTTCACAAGAAATGAAGATTTATTGATTAATGGGGAAAAGCTGGAGATAACCAATACCTGCATTTATCTTGGACAGAAGATATCAAATGAGGGTCACATTAATGAAGAAATTAATGGGCTTATAAAACTTGCCTGGAGAGCTTTTGGAAGAAACAGTGTAATTTTTGAAGAGCAATACGCCATTATGTCTTAAAAGAAAAGTGTTTGATCAATGTGTCCGTCCGGTGCTTACGTATGGTGCAGAGACGTGGACCTTAACTAAAAGAGACATACAAAGACTGCAGACAACTCAAAGATGCATGGAGAGGTGCATGCTTGGTGTAACCAGGAGAGAAAAGAAGAGGAACTCGTGGATCAGAAAAATGACAAGAGTGGAAGACATCATGATCAGAGTAAAATCCCTGAAATGGAAATGGGCTGGACAGCTGAAATTTTTGACTGGATTCTAAGGGACAGGAAAATACCCAGAAGACCACATGGGAAATGGGTGGATGAAATTAGAAAGTATGCGGAAGTAACATGGAGGAGACTTGCACAAGACCGACCGTTATGGAAGAAACTTGGGGAGACCTTCGTCCAGTAGAGGATTGATAATGGTTGATGATGATGATATCGATTAAATATCGTGAAGTAGCTTAATATGCCGAAGCCAGTGAAGTTATGACCGCGTTCTCGGAACATTACTGTGAATGTTTTTTAATTTCCTAAGGATGAATGGTTGTAAGTTATTCAGAAGAGTTTTCATATATTCAAAATAAAAGCTGGTATATCGTCGTTGCAGCATTGTTGCCTATAGTGTTGAATGAACAGGTTCTCAGCAAAACAATGTTGAACGCTTTGTTCTTGCACTCAACAAAATATAGGCGTCTTGATATGAGGCGCTAAATGACGGGCTCTGGATGAGTCGAGCAACAGCAGCGTTTGAGGCGCCAATTCTTTCTGAATATTGGTGTTCAGCCCCTTTAATGGATAAGTTACGAAGTGTAGAGCCCAAATAGCTGGTACTCGAAGTCTCAGACACTATAGATTTGACAGGAATGCAGCAAACGCCACATTTTTGTGATTCATGAGTATTATCATGATCCCTACGAATTTTGTGATAAAGGTTACTTGCTCTTTCTCCAAAGGCGAGCTTGTGTTTCTTACAGACACTTTTCAAAACATTTACAATTATTAGATGGTATTCAATTGAACCGATAAAACTAGGTGTGTTTTGTCGGTTCAATTGAATACCATCCAATTAGTACCACACTAATTCTGGACATTTTAGTACATGATTTCCTTCTATATCCAGCGATTAACTACATGATATTTAATCGATATATCGTCGACAATATCGGGCTCTTGGACATGGCGACGTCAGAAACCCGCCTATATATTGCCGTACCCAGGGTGCCACGGCTTCATTATTTCACAGGATGATGTAATGGACGCCATTACGAAAGATTTAGTGTAAATTTTATTTATGATGTGCGATTTTAACTTGTAAATATTTTAGAATCTTCACTCATAAAATTTTTCATCATTTCTCTATCTGCGTGTTATTAACGTGCATAAGAAAGCGTATTAGTGCCTTTACTTGGATTATTTTTGCACGTATTCGAAACAAATTTTCTTATTTTAAACGGTGTTTCTCATTTTTATTGGGAAACCATCAATTTGCTTCATAAGGGATCTTTCCTCAGAGAAACTGGAAAAAAATTGTGCGGAATTAATAATAAAATTAAAAATGAGATTTACATAAAGGCCTTACTTCAATAATATAGGAACCGGGTAACAGAATTCTCCAATATTCTCCTTTCTTCGTCGAATAGAAGGTCATGTCTCGGCCTTTGATCTTTAGAGCTGCTTTTGTAATTGGATAGTTATTCAAATCCTTTATTGTGCCTTTGACACCTGAAAAGTAATAAATATATTATTTTACCAAACAATATACGTTAAATAGACAGGTTTGTGTTTTCCAGTGATTACAGACAGATTGGTACGCATTCGCTATTTCAGTAAGTCCCACTCTCTCATTCTTCTCCTGACTTCCTTGTGAGTAGTTACTCGCTCTCTGTATTACTTCGTGTAAAACAATCAATTCTCTTTTTTTCACTAACTGTTCTCTTTCATCATTTACCTCTTACCTCACACCTATTTTCTCAAACATTTGATCATATTACCTATCTCCTCAAACCTATTTTCTTTTGATTATTTACGTCGCCTCCAGTAGAGTGCGAAAGCTTGGAGAGTCTTTGTGCTTATTACCCGTACACCACAAAAATGAACGGATTTAATACGCTATATGCGTTTCTTGGGATGTAAGGTCAGGTGACGCGCAACAGACTACAGCCTCTTCTTGACAAATGTCCACCCGGCGTAAAAATTGGAAAGGGAGTGAGACAAGGAGACACTATATCTTCCAAACCTTTTAATACCACATTGGAAAATGTCTTTCAATCACTGAACTGGGAAAACAAAGGGATAAAGATTAATCGAGATTATCTAACTCACCTTCGTTTTACTGATGACGTAGTCATTTTTGAAACTACCCCATCGGAGCTGCAGAGTATGATCCAGGAACTTGCTGACAAGAGTAAAGAAGTGGGATTAAAAATGAACTTTTAGAAGACAAAAGTGGTGTACAATGCTCTTACAAGAAATGAAGATTTATCGATTAATGGGGAAAAGCTGGAGATAACCAATACCTACATTTATCTTGGACAGCAGATATCAAGTGAGGGTTACATTGATGAAGAAATTAATGGGCGTATAAAACTTGCCTGGAGAGCTTTTGGAAGAAACAGTATAATTTTCAAGAGCAGTATGCCATTCATTATGTCTTAAAAGAAAAGTGTTTGATCAATGTGTCCGTCCGGTGCTTACGTATGGTGCAGAGACGTGGACCTTATCTAAAGGAGACATACAAAGACTGCAGACAACTCAAAGGAGCATGGAGAGGTGCATGTTTGGTGTAACCAGGAGAGATAAGAAGAGCAACTCGTGGATAAGAAAAATGACAAAAGTGGAAGATATCACGATCAGAGTTAAATCCCTGAAATGGCAATGGGCTGGACATATTTCCAGAAGGACAGAGCATCGATGAACAGCCGAAATTTTAGGCTGGATTCCAAGAGACAGGAAAAGACCCAGAAGAAGACCACATGGGAGATGGGTGGATGAAATTCGAAAGTATGCAGGAGTAACATGGGGAGACTGGGACAAGACAGACCGTTGTGGAAGAAACTTGGGGAGACCTTCGTCCAGCAGTGGATTGATAATGGTTGATAATGATGATGATAATGATGATGAATGTCTTGAGTATTCACGTTCTGGTGTATTTAAAATAACGTTACAGGATAATAGTATGCTTTACTTAGAATGCTAATCGGAAAATGTTTCTACTTTTAAGCCTATGAAATAGAATATATTTCCCTTTGATTGGTCTAAAGACAGAAGCAGATAAGGTCAGATACAGACCATCTATATTTTTGACAACCTCAAATATTCCTTTCTTTAGATTATCAACAATGATTTGCTGGCGAGTCTTTTGTTCAATTCTCATTCAGTAGTATGTATTGCATGAAACACGTGTACACAAATGTTTTTTAGGTCGTGAGGAGCTCCACTGCTCGACACACATAGGAAATGTCACACCAGGTAGTATTTGACCGAGCGCCGTACGAATGAGTATGTGTCGACAGTTCGGTTATATAATTAATGCAGTTTCGAACCAATCACGAGATACGTGAGGGAGATAAAAGGGCAAAACTGCTCGGCGTAGCTCAGATTGGTCATCCTTACTTGGCCGTGTGGACCGCTGTATCGGAGTGACCTTGGTGGCGAAAGCACGTGTAGGGAGTGAGAATTCTTCGGCTGCATCATTGGGAGTCCTACCACCACAAATGTACCTTTACCAGAGGCTTCATCATACGGCAGCGTACAGCTGGTTGGTTTTTACGTCACATCGCTACGGAAACCAGATGCAACAAGTGTCAGCAGAATGTATCGACTGTGTTTGGAGGCAGGTAAAATGCTTCGCCGTAGTGGGATTGGTGCAAGTAGGAGAATGTCCGAGAGCAATCGACAGCAAGCCGTAACAGCCCACAATCTATACTCGACGAGGTGTACAGGCGAACGTGGAGATCCCCGTATCGACACGGATTGCGAATCGCAAATTGGCTAAGGCATGTTTGCGCTCTCCGTCAGCCATTGTGTCAACTGCCTCTCATCACAAAACATCGTCGCGGGAGGCTGCAGTGGTGCCGTACGAGACATGCGTGGCGGGAAGAATGAAAACATGACTTATTCAGCGACGAGTCCAGCTTCTGTCTCAGAGCCGACGATCCCTGATTGGGAGTGTAGAGATGACGTAAGCATCTGGTTAAAATTCCTGTCATTCGTCGTCGCCATATAGCTCCTCAGCTTCGTGTCATGGTTTTGGAGCTCTATCAGCTGTTCACCGCCCGTACACGTAGTGCGTACAAACACAGCTCGACGGTAAGTCGATATGTACTGCAACCCATTTTGTTGCTGTATCTACGTAGTTTTCCCAATGCCAGTTTCAACGAGATAACTCCCTTCTGCACGCTGCAAACATCAGCAGACAGTTCCTAAAAGTTGTACAGGTGCTCCAGTGGCCAACATAATCCCCAGACTTCTCCCCTATAGAGAATGTGTGGAAGGTATTTGGATGACGACTTAGCACCTCTGCGCGACTCCCTCGTAATGTCGACGAAATGTAGACGCATGCTAACAATGCATGGCTAGTGGTAGACCAAGCGTCTTTGGCCAGCGATACACCATTCGGGAGACTATAGTACTCGTTCTCATGCCGGTTGCTGAATGTATACCGAATATACCAAAACTCCACAAATTGTGAGAGTCAAAATCGAAAAATTGTGAGAGTCAAAATCGAATAATGTTAAGTAATTGACAATACAGGAGGACGGAAGTATATACTCCGTTCCTAAACCTTAAAATATATTGTATTGACTAATGATTCGATTTTGACAGTTTCTTTGCACTTCGCTCCGTGGTTCACCACAAAAGCATACTGAACTGTATCGAAATCAAGCAATTTCTACGTGAGTTATCCTGCGCGCAGACAAACCCTAATCCCTACCCTGACTATTGATCAGTTTAGTATACCTCCGGAACAACATACTAAAGTTTTGTTGCAATAGAAGTTTTTTTTTTTTTATTCAAGTTATGAGGATGTGGTATAAATCTCGCTCCTGTGCCCTGGCCATTGACCCAATTTCAATGATATTAAACAGAATTGGTTCAGTATACCTCCGAAACAACACACTAAAGTTTCGTAGCAATAGAAACATTTTTAGTCAAGTTATGAGGATAATGGCTGTGGAATAAATATTACTCCTGTGCCCTGACCTTTGACCCTATTTCGATGATATTCAACAGAACCGGTTTAGTGTCCCTCTGGAACAACATGATAAAGTTTTGTCGAAATTGAAGCATTTTTACGTAAGTTATGACGCATAAGGGCGATGGAATGGATCCCGCTCCGATGTCCTGACCTTTGAACCCCATTTCTCCCATTTTCAACAGGTTTCGTCCCCAGGTTGTCCCCTACCATATACTAAAATTTCATCGAAATTGAAAACCGTAGAGCCAACGCCACTGTTCAGCGTAGATAATTGTTTTTTCAGTTTTAATTCCTAGATATTTCCAGATATTTTGCTAACCAGTTAGATTTTAATGATAATTTTTTAAAATCGGAAAAATTATTTAGTATTACCCCTTACGTAAGTTAGTTTAATACCATAAAACTTCTGTAAATCAAAAGAAACAGTAAAAATAAAGAAATGATAATAACCGTCAAATAATTACTCAGGGTTTCTTAAAAATCATACCTTTGTGTGCTTCTCCTAGAAAGTGAAGGAGGCCTTTCTTGTTCTCGTTCCAATACCGAAGGAGATCTGTTCTGAGAGGGAACTTGCAGCAAGAGATTTCAAATGTTACTTCCATTGTTCCGCCCCATACGTAGTTATAATCTTGCATACCGCCTGCAGAAAAATGCATAGTTAATTATTGAAACGCTATGAAAAAATATCTGAATCTTTTGTTACCATAGAATACCGAAAGTACTGTGCGATCACATATAGTATAATATGCCAAAATTTACTCAGAGAGACGCGAAAGCAAAACCTATCGTGCGACATATACAAAGACCATGTACAAATTGCACATATACACTATATTAACAAAAATCACCGGACATCTAGAAGAGAAACACAACATAGGATTCATTGACATACATTGGTACGGTGACGGTCCACCTCGGGACTCTATGCATGCACTGACCCTTCGAGACAAGGTTTTGGAACATAACGATAGGCATGCGCTTCCATTCAGTACATAATGCTGCCGCTAACTGTTGCTTAGTAGTAGGCCTTGGTTCAAAACTTCTTATGCGGCGCTATAATTCATCCCATAGGTGCTCTATGGGATTAAGATCAGGGCTCTGTGCTGGCCAGACCACACACGATACGGAATTATCGTCAAACCACGCCGTAACAGTCCTTGCTTTATGGCTCGGTGCATTATCCTGCTGGTACCAACAAGGCTCTGTTCCATAGTATTGCCACAGAGTTGGTAGGGCATAATTGTCCAGAATATCGAGGCAGATGCTCTGGTTAACAGGTTTGCCCACAATAACCAATGGGCCCGGAACAATACCATGAAAAACACCCCCACACGAGTACACTACCAGCTCCAAACTAGACCGTAGGAACTGTGGTAAATAGCGTTCCCCCGGCTGCCGCCATACCCGCACACGGCCATCGGACTGATAGATCGTGTATCTGGATTCATCAGTCCACAGGACCCGTTTCCATTGATCTACGGTCCACGATAAATGTTTTTTCATCATCATCATCATTGTCAACCATTATCAATCCACTGCTGGACGAAGGTCTCCCCAAGTTTCCTCCACAACGGTCTGTCTTGTGCCAGTCTCCTCCATGTCACCCCTGCATACTTTCGAATTTCATCCACCCATCTCCCATGTGGTCTTCTTCTGGGTCTCTTCCTGAAGAAGAGACCCAGATAAATATACTACTCGTCATTTATCATGGTGTAAAATGTTTTTTACACCATGATAAATGACGAGTAGTATTCCGAGTGGAGATGAAAGGCTTATGAGCAGCCGCACGACCACGGTAACCCATATAATGAAGTTCTCTGCGAATGATACTTGTACATACCAAGGTTCCAGCATTTTTACTCACCTCTACAATGAGGTCTTGTGCAGTACTACGTCGATTAGCTGTAACGACTCTCCTGAGGCTTTGGCGTCCTGTATCACTAATTTTCTTTGGCCTGCCGGTACGTTTTGCTACTTCAGGCACGCCATATGTCTTCCACTTATTCAGAACATCCAAAACAGTTGACTTGAGTATGTTTAAACGCCTCTCGGTTACTCTTATGGACAAGCCATTAATATAACACCCAACAATCTTTTCTCCTTTCTCAAAGTTAGTTCTTTCCTGCCGCGACATTTTCACTTAACCTCACAGTGCGATATGATCGCGGTCAGCTGCAATCTTGTTTTATACCGTTTGTAACTGTACCGCGCATCTTAACATCGCAGCGGAGTCGTTCATTTACTTATGAAGGAGTGTCCGGTGACTTTTGTCAATATAGTGTATTTAGTGTATATCAGAAGTGAGAACATCCTGCTATGAAGACTGAAAAAATTGAATACAGACAGCAATCAAATTTTGCAAGGCACAGACGCATTTCTAAAACGCCCGTAGCTCTTTTCGAAATCGCACAGAATGTATAAAATGCATCAAGACTGATGTACTCTCAGTGATCAATGAATTATTACCACCTACCTAATACTTCGTAGGTCCACTTTTCGCTTTCTTCAGTACAGCAGCTATCCGACGTGGCATCGATTCAAAAAGACGCCGGAAGCAGCTGAAAGGTATGACCAACCAAGTTATGTGTAATGGGGCCTTCAATGCATGTATAGAGATTGGTGCATCCAGGCGCCTGATATGCCGTTCCATAATACCCCATAAGTGCTCTATGGAATTGATGTCGGAGAAGTTGCAGAGCCAATTGATATGCTGTAAGTCCGAAATGTGCTCCTCTAACCATGCCTGCACAACATTGGACCTGTGGTTGGGCGCGTTGTCAACTTGTAAAATACCGTCGCCATTCTAGAAGAAGTTAGTAAGATCATGCAATGCACTGATTATGATACGCTTTCGAACATACCAGGAATCATTACTCAAGTTATGAGGATAATGGCTGTGGAATAAAATCTCGCGCCTGTGCCCTGACCTTTGACCCCATTTCGATGATATTCAACAGAACCGGTTCAGTATACTTCCGGAACAACATACCAAAGTTTTGTCTTAATAGAAGCATTTTTAGTCAAGTTTTGAGAATAATGGCTGTGGAAAAAATCTCCCTCCTGTGCCTTGACCTTCGACCCTATTTCGATGATATTCGACAGAACTAATTCAGTTTACCTCCACAACATCATGATAAAGTTTTGTCGCAATCGAAGCGTTTTTACGTACGTTAGGACGCATTAGGCCATGTAATGGATCCCGCTCCTATATCCTGACCTTTGACCCCATTCGCCCATTTTCAATAGGGTTCGTCCCCAGCTTGTCCCCTACCACATACTACAATTTCATCGAAAGGAACCATTTTTCAGCGAATTATCATGCGGACAGACAGACGGACAAAGCTGGGGCATATACGTTACTTCAACCTACCGTTGAAAAGCATAAAAAAGTTCAGCATTGTTGGATGCAAGCGATTCACGATAGAGGGCACCATTCATACGTTGTTCCACATGCATCAGGGGTCCAAGTTCCTTCCAAGTAACCATGCTCTACACGATACTACCGCTTCTACCGGGATGCAGTGTGGAGACAATGCAGGATGGATCGATAGTCTCATGTTGTTTGTGCCAAATACGTACACGACCATCCACTGACTGGAGTAAAAAACTCGACTCGTCAGTCTAACAGTCATCCGACGTCCAACTCGCATGATCTTTGCACCGATGAACGGTGGTTAGGATAGGATGTCGTCGGGGTCGTCTGCTGTTACATATACTGTTCTGGGTTGACCTCTGTTGTATTGGGTAGTCAACTGTTGATCAGTACTGCGTCTGTTGACCGGTACGAGTCGTCAGATCCGCCGCTCACCTCTCACATCAACCTTTCTGTGTACTGTGAAGTTTTGCCTCCGGGTCGTTGTTTGGCCATTTTGATGCCAGTCCTGATACGCTTTAAGGCTGTCTTTGAATGAGTGTTAGGGCTCATTTTCTGCGATAGATGGCGCAAAGAGTCACTCCTTTTACGTCCTGAGGGACTGTCCCAGAACTTTGCGTCGGCGAATCACTGCAGACCTCACCATACTCAGAATGGAAGCGGTCTCTCGTTTGCTCCACAATGAAAAGACAAAATACGCGCTGTTACGTTTTAACCATCGACGTTATTAGGGGGTGGAGCTTAGTAGGTAGGCGGAGTTTATTTAGCTCAAATTCAGGGGTTCTCTGCTAATGTACACATTTTCTCTTCAAAAAATGAACGTACAGTAGGATATAATATGATTTATGGGAACCAAGATTCCAGTCTCACTCTTGGCCCCATTTAATTATTTCTGTTTGGCCTAGGTGATTCAAAATAAATTAGACAGAAATGAGAGATTTCGTTTCTTCCAATCAGAAACACTGCTAAGATAACTTATGGCGCCATCTAGCGCAGATATATTGAATTAAAAAAAAGAATTCTAGCAAATTTTTCGGAAAAATAACTATTGAACATGTTAGCTATAAGTGGTTTTTATTTGCGCTCAAAATTTCAAACACTACAAAGTAATAGTCTTCGAGAAAATGTGTACAATATAATTTACATTGCAGATACAGGATAGAATTTCTCTTACACTCATTCAAAGACAGCAAACCCACCAGTTAACTACGGCGGCTCGTGAACAACTCACCAGTTCAGCCGTTTGGGGAATCGAGGCATCCTCTCTTCGAGCTCCTACAACCTGTCCTTTCTCAAAGTCCGAAAAATTCTTCAGTTTACCCATCAGACTTCGAATTTTACTACCTATTGCTCCACTCACACCTTAATGATGCTACGCCGGTCGACTAATCGCGCCGTCTCGGAAATCACGTGGTCAATGGGTCGCACTCACTTTTGATAGGTATGGTCATAATTAAGTGATCACTAAAAACTTGAAAATTTGAACGGTTTTCTTTTAAAACATTACTAGACGAACCCCGTCTGAATCGACGGTTAGTTTTTTTTTCTTTTTTGAAAAGAATAAACTCGTATGATAAAACAAATGTAAACTTCATTTGATTGACAAATTCATTCAACCACTTCAGTAAAGCAGTAAAGGCCGCCCCGGTGGCGCAGTGGTCTAAGGCGTTGGCCTCTGATCATTCGTCCGTAAGGGGTCCGGGTTCGAATCCCGTTGAGGCATGGATGTTGTGTTTGTCTTACGGCACTGGCTCTCTCCCTTCCCTGGAACCAGTGGCCCTAAATTAGGGACGGGCGACTGCTTATAGCCCATTGAGTTGCTCACGGTGGTCGTTAAACCTCCACTCAAAAAAAAAAAAAAAAAAAAAAAAAAAGCAGTAAAGACCATAGTCCAGGTTCGTTTTTTTTTGACTGAATATTTAACGACCACCGTGAGCAACTCAACAGGCTATAAGCAGTCGCCCGTCCCTAATTTAGGGTCACTGAATCCATGGAAGGGAAGAGAGAGCCTGTGCCGTAAGACGAACACAACATCCATGCCTCACCGGGATTAGAACCCGGACCCTTCACGAACGAATCGTCATAAGCCAGCGCTTAGACCACTGCGCCACAGGGGCGGCCAGGTTCCTGATGATCATCACGACTGCACCCTTTTTCAGTCGTAAAATGTGAGGCGGAAGTCCACTCATCTCGATCGTGTGCAAAAATTCAACTGGATAGCACACACTTTCACTCTCATCTTCAGTCACAACTGTGGTTTTTAAATGTTGATGGAATGAGATTCACGTTGCGAATACTCTTCATTCTCTCTTGTCTGAGACATATACTGCAGTTGCGACCCATTGATCGCTCACGCCTTCCAGTAAGGCTCTTACGTTTTCTTGTCTTTTTTTTTTTTTCTGCAAGAGAGACATTCTGTTAAGGGTAAGTATGCAATAAAGTATTTATTTACTTTAGAACTGAACATAGAACACCATGCACACACCAAGTCTGACACTGAACGGAGCCCCTGATGTTGATAAGGGCCGCACGCTTCTCTCATAGACTTTACATGGGAACTTTGCCACCCCACCACGCCTCAACCGTTGCCGTAATATTAGTTTTCTCTTCGATTGGCACATCCACAATGTAAGACCTTCATTTTGGTACCTGAACCATATTTGTACGTTTAGCTGTTCTCTCAAATTAGGACACACACACAGTAAAACACCTTATAGAATGAAGATATAGATGGCGCAACTCAGTATGTACATTTTAAATATTTTCACTAACAATGGTCAAGAATGTTTATTTACATCTTTACATATTGGGAAACGTCTTACCTACGTGAATAAACTGGATCGCATGAATGTTAAATTGTATATATACATGACACAGTCCAACGGCATAACGCAATCAGGTCTTCGAGAGTGTTCGCTGTTCCGATGAGAAGAACTTTGATACGAATGTCCGTTAGCGTTGCTTTGCGCAACGGTTCGCTCAGAACAGAGAAGGCTGGGGACTATCTCAGTCCCTCCATGCTTTCGCCTTCAACAACGCGTGAGTCAACCGCACGCTTCTCCCATAGACTTTACATGGAAAATGTGCCGCCCCACAACGCCCGAACCATTGCCCCAATCTCATTTTTCTCACGACTGGCACATATACATGGTAAGACCCTTTATTTTGATACCTCAACCATATCTTTACGTTCAGCCGTTCTCTCAAAATAGGGCACACAGTAAAAAACCTTATAGAATTAATATATAGATGGTAAATTATTCTTATTATAAATATATTATTAATTAATTATTCTTATTATTTAATATCAATTATACCCATTAATTTCTTCTTCTACGTAACGCTCGCCTGATGATATCTGTTGACTCTCCAAGTGTTTCTCTCACCAACTAGCTTGGCCTGCGTGGTAAATTATGGCCAAACCCACCAAATGACTTAACAACTTAATACATAAGGGTCGCCCAAATGAAACTAAGACTGTCAAGTGTCCCAGCGCGGCACGAGATTGTGGATACCCTGAGCGATGAACGTCAGTGGTTGGCTGTGGAACCAGTTTTCAACGGCGAACCGGCGGCCCTTGAGAGTTTTTTTTCAGTGGCCCGAAGATGTGGTAGTCGCAGGCCGACAGATCGGGTCTACGGGAAGGATGGTTGAGGACCTCTTACCGAAAGCACCGCAGCAAATCTTGGCACACTGTCGCCACATGCAGGAGTGCGTTGTCTTGCAGCACAATCACCCCCAACATACCGGGTCGAATATACGCTTGATGATGGCAATTTCGAGGTTGCGTAACCTCTTCCCATACAATAACGCCTATTGTATTGATGCTTACCTTTGTAACACTCGTTGATGGTCTCCCTGCATGCGGGATTAAAGCCACGGACTCACGCGCATCCATAAATTCTTTGTGCCATTTGTAAATCGTTAGTTTTTTTTTTAGACATCCATCTTTACGAGCCTCTTGAATAAGAAGGAAAGACTGTCCGACAGACTTCTTAAAGTCGACAGCAAAATTTAATCCCGCAACTTTGTTCCTCTTTCACATCCATTTTTTTCGAAATATCGCAGCGCTTGTTAGGGGTTTACGAAACAACGCTTATTAATAGTAATATAAATCTCAGCTGTCTCACCGTAAGATATTTCTGGTGAAGGGGAGGGGAGGGGGAGGGGGTTATGTTTGCAACTTGGTACCGTGTTGCACTGTGGGCAATGGTAGGCTATATATATCTGATGGGCGGTGCTTGTCCTGTGGCACTCGGGCCAGTAGATGGATACATGTGTTCTCCGAAAGCGCTAGCTTTCTGCAAGGTTTTTAAGTCTGTAAATAAATGTTTTTAGTTTGCAGTTTGGAAACTTGGTGTTTTTTATCGTACGGTGACACAGCTTAGATTTATATTACTGGTATTTCGTACGAATCTTGAGTCAACAACGCTTATTAAACTGCGCACAACCGACGACGCATGCGTGGCCGGTTGCTGTGTGTGGTTTCAACGACCTTGTTTTAGAGATTCGTGCTAAGGTCCAACGCAGTATGACACATGTTTTTTATAAAAGCAATCTCAGTTGTTTTGGAACAAGCCTACATATATACAGTATATGGGTTGTATCATACCCAGCGTGAGATATTCAATAAATATTTATTTCAGTAGAAAAATAAAAATAAAAATATTTCTACTCATTAAAAAGTAAAGCATTAAATTCGTACTTTGGTAGGAAAATATGTCATGAATTAAATTTCTATTTTACGCGAGTTTGAAAAAATACGAAAAGGCGGCATTTATTTGATTTGTAAAAGCCTTTTATATAAATTAGGGAACAAGAAAAAAAAATTGAATTAAAGATGGTGTTTATTAAATTTGTATTTCTCTCATGTTTGAAAGTGTGGATAAAAGCCATATGCGTTGAGTGTATGCATCATTCTCATTCGTGGGTTCCGTAACCAATGCAATAAACAGATTTTTCAAGAGAGTCAGGAAATTATCTATAAATGCAAATAAATTCTAATTAAGAAAATATACTTATGATTTCGTAAGTGTTTCCACGTTATAAATGTGTCCGTCTCTCTCTCAAAGGGTTCAAAGAGAAGCGATAAAATACTGATATGTGTCTGAAGATTCTAAAATTTTTTTCTTCCTACTAGTTGGTTTTTAATTATGGGCTCGAATTAGAGTTTGTAACGGCTGGTTTATGTTATCCTAAATTTTTTCTTTTGTTTCTTTTTTGTCTGAAATTCTTAAGAGGCAAAATATTTGACAACGTGAAAAAAAAAAAAAAAAAATTCGCAGTTGTCCATTCCAAGAACTGAGTTTGAGATTCTTCTAATGAGCACGAAAACGGAATACATATTTTTAGTGCGGAAAAGATGGAATCCAATTTGAAGAGGATTATTACCTATCCTCTTATCAATGTAAATACAATACTTATTTTTCAAAAATTTTTTTCTTGAGGAATCTCACGAATTGCTCCTTCTAAAAATGGGTAATCGACGAGAGAATAAAGGAGTACAATTATTTTACGCGCATTTTATTGTAAATAGTCCTTGTCAATGTTTACTTAAAAGGAAAAAAATGGTTTTGTACGTGACTGAATCTAGCGACCAAAATATTTCATTAAAACAAAGTAGGAGAAAAAAAAATCGTGCCCAACTCGTGCTCAGAAGACAGATCTTCAAACTTGTTGAAAAAAAAGCAAAGTTAAGACGCAGAACTGTATTTATTAATTTCAAGAATAAATATTTGTTGAAAAACAACCCAACGAGGAGGGCAAGAAACATAAAATGACAGTTTGGAATGGTACTTGAAAGTAAGAACTCTTTGCGTTTCAAGAACGCTTGTTTACTAATTAATATTTTTAATCTCCTATTGTTTCAGATAAATAAAAAACGCATACATTTCAAAATCATACCAATTGCCCTATCAGATAAAACACTGTATTTACCGAGTTACTCTGGGCTAATTTGAAAGTAGCTTATAATTAAAATATAATGCCGATTGTTGAAAATTACTTTAAAATGTATGCTGAAGCCGTGGTCCAAGAACAAAGTAATTATTCTAGAGGGAACGTCATAAGCATGTTATTTCCTTAGAAGTTTATATGGAATCACATGAAATAACGTTCGGAAACTTAGGCAAAAAATGAAAGCACTAAATGCGTGGGAGATTTGTCATTAACAATAGTGAAAGTGTAAGGATCAACATTTCGATCACAGTTTTGCCACCAAGGGACGTTTTGCTACCGATATACACTGCTGGCCACTAAAAGTGCAACGCCAGGAAGATCGCATCCCAAGTGCTCGAAAGTTGGCAGAACACGGGCGCACATGTAAATGATTAACCGGGAAGCACATCTGGAAATCACGTGGGACAGTAACGCCCCTTGGAAGTCGTATAAGGGGATGGCCTAGTGGTCAACGTTCGTGACTTCCATGGAGGAACCTCAGGTTCGATCCTGGTCAGGTACGAACGCTCCAACCATTAAAATATCCGCCGTGCGTCGGATGGGCACGTTAAACCAACGGACCCCAGGTACTGGTCCCCTCGGTAATAAGGGCGTCTTCCTCCCCATTTCTACCTCGCTTCCGTGTCACTTTCCTATCGGGCACTCTAGCCCAAATCTCTTAGCTTCCTATTTCTAAGGGTTGTTTAAGACCTGGGGTCAGACACTCCCTTCTTAAAATCCTCTACAACTGATATGATCTGGTGTTAAGTATTCGAAGTGTGTTTGCTCGCCATTCCTCACCATGGAGAGCTGCAGCATGCCCCATCGAAGACATCGTCAGTACTAGCAGGTTTCGGACTTCGGTTGCTGGAGAATTGTGGCATATCGGGATTGCGAATTATCACTCCCAGACATCAGTGCTCGTGTGGAACGGCATGCTGCGGCCACGGTGGGTAGAGTATAGCGTCAGTGGGTAGCGGAGGAACGAACACACCGACGTGCGGGATCTCAACGGCCCCCGTCACACAACCTAATGAGAGGATTGCTATCTTGTGCGCATGATCTGACGGATTGTCCAGTTACATCCACCACCGTAGTTCAACAGTTCGGGTGTGTGGCACAGCAACCAGTCTCCGCACGGGCGATTCGACGTCGTCTCCAGCAGCGGATAATTTTCGCACGGCGCCTATTGCTTCGGCTACCTTTGACTGTACAACACCGGCGACCGCAGTAGTGCCAAGAACGTCGCGCATGGAGGAGCGAATGGCAGGGCTTTGTGTTTTCCGACTTATTCCGCTGCAGTTTTGCAGCACTATGGTGGACGAATCCGTGTCCGGCGGCGACCAGCCGAGTGAGCACTGCATTATGCTGCGCCATACCGACCCGGCGTTATGGTATTGGATGCCATTGGATTCTACACCCGCACGCACTTCGTCCGCATTACCGGTACATGGAACAGCCATCGTTACATCACTGAGGTGTTGGAGTCTGTTGTTGTTGTACCACATCTTCAGGTTCTGTCTGGTGCCATTTACCAACAGGATACATGCGACGGCATGTGGCACGCAACGTGCAAGACTTCCTGGATCGCCACCATGTCGCATGTTTTCCTTACCCCCCACGGTCCCCGGATATGTCCCCTATTGAACACGTGCGGTCCATGATCGCCATACGACTGGCACGCCAGCGACCACCCCAGGCTACAACGGAGGAACTGTAGCATCTTATCGAAACTGCGCGAAGGACATTCCCCAAACGCACAACCAACGCCTTCACCTCTCGATGCCGGGCTGTGTAGCAGCTGTAATTGTCGCCCAGGGTAGCTGCAGCAAATACTGATTGTTATCTCATCGTATTGTATTTGTAATCGATTAATCCTTGTATCATTTGTACAGTGAATATGGCTTTGCCATCTATTGCCTTTCGTGGTGTTGCACTTTTAATGGACAGCACTGTATTTGCGGTTTCCTTTCGCTCACTACGGAAATATTGATACGCATTTCCTGCCCGGAATAACACGCTACTTACCCTCTAGGAAGCTCAAATGCATAATTCATTCAAAATAGTGTAACTGTACTAGTTATCCAAACTTTTTGGCGTACAATTGAAATAAAAGTTTCTAAGCTTTCGCACATCAATCAGATGGTTTTTTCATGGAAGACAGACAGCAAACCGCAGATTGAATAACAGAACACTTCACCAATTTGAACGCGGTGACTTGACTAGGGAAAAATGAATAGATACACATGTGATTATTCATTCGAAGAAACGAGGCGTCATGTTGGTATGGCACGCGGTATCGTGGGAGAAAACGCAGCATTATTTGACGAACTGGTTCCAAGCTAGTGGCAATTCTAGAGAGACTCTATCATTGCAAGCCCCACTGTTGGTAATGATATTTAAGGCTTTGCGAATGGCAGTAGATTTAGGCGTGGAGTAGAAAGCTAATTTCTTTATATCATCCCCAAAGACCTTTAAGATACATAGACTGCAAAACCGTAAGTTAACCGTGCGACATTTGAAGTTCAGCGTTGTACGGCAAGAATCTGTCACATCTCGTTGTTTACTAAAGACGTTCGCGTGTTTTATAAGATTTATTATTTTTGTTTTTATAATAGTATGTACACTGAAGAGCAATTGAATTAGAGATACCTGTCTGGTAACGTGTAGCACCACTTTTCACCCTGATGACGGCGGTGATTCGTCTCGGCATGGACTCGACAAGACACCGGAAGCGTTGGGAAGCCATACGGATCCACGACCCCTAAACAAGCTCCCACAGTTCACGAAGATTTGATGGAGGGGGATCAGAGCCTCGAACATCTCTCTCGATGGCACCCAGATGTGCTAGATGGGATTGAGGTCAGGTGACCTAGCTGGCCAAGGAAGCGAGGTAACGTCGGTGGAGTGTTCATCCAACCATTTGGATAGAATTCGGGAGCTGCATTGTCTTACGGCAGGATGAGGTCCCCAGTGGGATGTTAAAGACGCACAAACGGGAGCAAATGATTGTCCAGGATATCCTGGTTACGTAGACCTGTGAGGGACGATGTCACACGTACCAGGGGTCCCATTTCAGTCCACGTAAACAGTCCCCAGACGGGAATGCCACCCCCACCAGCTTGAAGAGTACCCTGCTGGCAAGAAGGATCCATCGCTTCATGTAGTTTGTGCCGTACTCGTATCCTGCCATCCGTATGTACCAACGTGAATCTCGACTCATCAGTCCAGGCAACATTTTTCCACATGTCTAGGGTCCAGTGGCGATGTTCCAGCGCCCATGCTGATCTTTGGACCCTGTGATGTGCGGTCAGCAACGGTACCCTCGCAGGACGATGGCTTCTGTACCCGATAGCGAGGATTTGGTTCTGGATGGCGTGGCTGCTTACACGTTTTTGTGCACCAGCGTTAAATTGCCGAGTGATTTCTTGCACTGTGGCCCGTTTATCCGCTGTTACAACGCAAGCTAGCCGACGATGACCCCGCTCACCCACACGCTGTTGTCCACGGTAGTTGGCCTTTGCAGGGATGGTTTTACTGGATTCGATGTACTCACGTTGCACACGTGACACAGTGGCTTGTGAAAATCCCAGTGCCTGCACGACTTCCAAGATGGAGTGACCCATTGGTTGGGCTCCGACAATTTGTCCACGATCAAATGCGCTTAGATCCTTCATCTTACCCATTCTGCTTCCGACTCTTACTGATTCCCGTCGCATCACTCCTTATATTGTCGGATCGCTGCATATGTCATGTCGTTTCCGTTTACAGGGCCGCCCACAGCGCTACATTTGCATAACGCCAGCTGTCTCTAATTCAATTGCTCTTCAGTGTACATATTATAAAGTACTTCAGAAAATAATATTGCCAGATTTAATGAGCTAAACAAATTTTCAATTAAACTAAACATTTTAATGAGATACAAATTTTTCAATTTAAACAATTCTCTTTTCCGAGACTTTTAATCATCGAGATTTGAAATTGTCTCAACTCTAAAATATGTGAAGAGGACATTTCTTTCTATCATATTTAATTTTAGGTATTTTTTCCCTCTCGTTTGAGTAGCTATTACGAACTCATAATACTGCGGGAAAAACCTCCAATTAAAAGTTTTGTTCTCGGCAACTTCTCTAAATAATAAACAAGTTAGTGAAATCATGCAATGCATTTATTATGATACGCTTTCCAAAGTACCAGAAATCATTACTCAAGTTATATGAGGTTAACAGCTGTGAAATAAATCTTGCTCCTGCCCCCTGACCTTTGACCCCAATTTCGATTATATTCAACAGAACCGGCTCAATAAATCTCCGGAACAACATCAAGTTTTGACGCAATCGAAGCATTTTTACATACGTTATGACGAATAAGGGCGATGGAATTTTTACCTTTGACCCCATTTCACCCATATTCAATAGGTTCCATCCCAGGTTGTCCCCTACCATGTACTAAAATTTCACCGAAATTGAACCTCTTTTACGCGAGTTATCGTGCGGACGGGCAGACAGACGGACAAAGCTGGAGCATATACGCTTTTTCAATCTACGGTTGGAAAGCGTAAAAAAATTGCCACATTAAAATGATTTTTGACATTACTTAGAGTGTGAAATACGAATTTCATGCAACTAGATCACGCAGTTTGCAAGCAGCTGATGCCAAAATATATTTTACACGTAGGATAAACGACGTTTCCTTTCAGTTATTTCATATCCTCCAAAATTACGATAATGATGTTTTCTTTAATCGTAAGTTAAAAGGTGCAATGTCCAATTTATCCTCTATTGCAAAAAAAAAAAAAAAAAAAAATTAATACGCAACATTATATCAACTTAAAATTTTCTTTTCTCTCAACTAAAAGAGCTTAATTAACGTTGTTTACATAGGAAACATGCCGTTTTGCCGTACAAGCTCTGCGATCAAAATGTCGCCATCTGCTGCCACTCATTTACACAAGAACTTTCCAGTCTATGTATCTTAAAGGTCTTTTGATCATCCCACATAGGATCAACCGACGTAAAATTGACTTCTATGGATAAAGCAGTGGTTACTTTTCCGTACCTTGTCTCTCTTATGTTCGTTGCGCCTAATTCTGAACTAACGCTTGGTCATTCCGACGTAGTATAGCTTGGAGCCGTCCGGATATTGAACGAGTGGTGTACAGTTCCTATTTGTTAAGTATATTTCATTTTTTCTCTATCTCTGCATCTAAAAGTCCGATAATCAAAATTTTTTGAACACTGGATACCATTCACCACTTGAAACATTTTATATATACTCTTGATTTACGTAATGCATAGTTGACCCTAGGTGGCGTTAGAATTCATATTTCTGTTGGTAATTGTGGCACCGCTTTTAATGATCCCATTGAAAAGGTGCTTTTTGTATTGCATGACATCTGCTATGGTAAAGAGGTAAAAACTTTCACCTCGCGATCTCTGTTTCTACAAGACTCGTTAAAAATTTCCTTTTTTCCATTGCATAACTTTTGCACAAAAGAATATTTTGCAATTACTTTCGACTTTTTCGTGTTTAAAAATTCTACCTCCATGGGTTGTCGGCTTATATTTCTATCTGAAAGCGTATATACGATTTAAAAAAAATGCCTTACCAAAATATTTTTCTTTTTGTAGCATACACTTCATCATAAAAACATTTTATGTGCCCATTTTCTTCTCCAAATAACACGCAGTTTTTCCGCTAGGGGGCGTACAGCTATATCAGACTTTCTTCCTATCTCTTTTCGAAAAAATCACTGAATCTCAGATATCTTCTGGTATAAGGAAGACTACTTTGCACATTTTTTAAATTTTCCTTATACACATTTCTGGCTCCATTGGACGTCCGAAAACTGTGAAATTCAGGAAAGGGTACAGAGAGTTACTTCAAGTATGGTTGTTACGCTACATTGGCGCCCGAACGTAAGAATGGGTCTACTGGCCGTTGGGTTCTTCGAAAAATGTGTGATGTTCCTTCCACACATCGTCTGGAATTAACGAGAATTCCTCCTTCTACAGAGAGTTACTTCAAGTATGGTTGTTACGCTACATTGGCGCCCTAACGTAAGAATGGGTCTTCTGGCCGTTGGGTTCTTCGAAAAATGTGTGATGTTCCTTCCACACATCGTCTGGAATTAACGAGAATTCCTCCTTCTACAGAGAGTTACTTCAAGTATGGTTGTTACGCTACATTGGCGCCCTAACGTAAGAATGGGTCTTCTGGCCGTTGGGTTCTTCGAAAAATGTGTGATGTTCCTTCCACACATCGTCTGGAATTAACGAGAATTCCTCCTTCTACAGAGAGTTACTTCAAGTATGGTTGTTACGCTATATTGGCGCCCGAACGTAAGAATGGGTCTACTGGCCGTTGGGTTCTTCGAAAAATGTGTGATGTTCCTTCCACACATCGTCTGGAATTAACGAGAATTCTTCCTTCTACAGAGAGTTACTTCAAGTATGGTTGTTACGCTATATTGGCGCCCAAACGTAAAAATTGATCTGCTGGCCGTTGGGTTCTTCGAAAAATGTGTGATGTTCCTTCCGCACATCGTCTGGAATTAACGAGAATTCCTCCTTCTACAGAGAGTTACTTCAAGTATGGTTGTTACGCTATATTGGCGCCCGAACGTAAAAATGGGTCTACTGGCCGTTGGGTTCTTCGAAAAATGTGTGATGTTCCTTCCACACATCGTCTGGAATTAACGAGAATTCCTCCTTCTACAGAGAGTTACTTCAAGTATGGTTGTTACGCTATATTGGCGCCCGAACGTAAAAATGGGTCTACTGGCCGTTGGATTCTTCGAAAAATGTGTGATGTTCCTTCAACACATCGTCTGGAATTAACGAGAATTCTTCCTTCTACAGAGAGTTACTTCAAGTATGGTTGTTACGCTACATTGGCACCCGAACGTAAGAATTGGTCTACTGGCCGTTGGGTTCTTCGAAAAATGTGTGATGTTCCTTCCACACATCGTCTGGAATTAACGAGAATTCTTCCTTCTACAGAGAGTTACTTCAAGTATGGTTGTTACGCTACATTGGCACCCGAACGTAAGAATGGGTCTACTGGCCGTTGGGTTCTTCGAAAAATATGTGATGTACCTTCCACACATCGTCTGGAATTAACGAGAATTCTTCCTTCTACAGAGAGTTACTTCAAGTATGGTTGTTACGCTACATTGGCACCCGAACGTAAGAATGGGTCTACTGGCCGTTGGGTTCTTCGAAAAATGTGTGATGTTCCTTAGTAGTATAAAATGACCGATTCTGGACCAAGGAGCAAGGGGCGTGGCCTGGTGCAGAAGGATGCAAGGGGCGTGGCCTGGTGCAGAAGGATGGGGGCGTGGAGTGTGACCAAAGGATGTGGGGCGTGGCAGATGACGCTAGTGCGTTGGGTCGATGTGCTGCCCGCTAGCGGTGCTTCTTGGAACTTTATTATTATGTTAGATCTTTGTTTTTGAGTGATGGCAACGACCGAGTGGGGGAAAGGAAATGTGCTGCCCCTAGCGGTGCTTCTTGGAACTTTATTATTATGTTAGATCTTTGTTTTTGAGTGATGGCAACGACCGAGTCGGGGAAAGGAGATGTGCTGCCCCTAGCGGTGCTTCTTGGAACTTTTAATGGACCTTTGAGAGATGGCAACGACCGAGTGGGAGAAAGGGGGTGGATATAGGGGGATGTCAAGTCGATGTGCTGCCCCTAGCGGTGCTTTTTGGAACTTTTAATGGATCTTTGAGAGATGGCAACGACCGAGTGGGGGAAAGGGGGTGTACGTTGCCCCCTAGCAGTGCTTCTTGGAACTTTCAATGTATCTTTGAGAGATGGCAACGACCGAGTGGGGGAAAGGGGATGTGTACGTTGCCCCCCTAGCGGTGCTTTTTGGAACTTTTCTCGGGAGATTTATTGGACGTTGACAAATTTTTAAGAAGTCTTTCCAATATTTATTTTTTTAATTTTCTCAGGAGATTTCCTGGACTTTGTCAAATTTTTGAAGGAAGTTTTTTTGTCGTTTCCAATTTTTTTTACTCGTATTTTTTTTTCCTATTTTTTCTCTCTAATTTATTTTATTAAATTTATATTTTCAGGAATTCCCTGAGGTATTATAATTTTTATAGACGTTGCAGTATTTTTTTATTTTCTCGGGAGATTTATTGGACGCTGACAAATTTTCGAAGGAAGTCTTTCCAATATGTTTTTTTTTATTAAATTTATATTTTCAGAAATTCCCTGAGGTGTTATAATTTTTATAGACGTTGCAGTATTTTTTTAATTCTTATATTTGTCCTCCCTACAATTTTAATTTAGGTGAGGAAAGGCTTTGTTTGAAAAGATTTCGTTCCCGTTGATTCATGTTGCGCCATTTTAGTTTCACCACGTTGTCATTTTGTGAGCCATGTGTTTTGGGATGAGTCACAATTTTCTCTTTGACTCAGAAAATTTTGTATGACACGTGTTTCGGGATGAGTCATTATGATGAGTGACGCATTCGTGATAGCAGACATGACATCAGCCAACGTCGTTTTCTCCTCGGCGGGGTCGGCTTTATTTATTTTTTTTATTTTCTCGGGAGATTTACTGGACTTTGTCAAATTTTTGAAGGAAGTTTTTTCAATCGAAGCATTTCCTCAAATTTGTTTTATCAAATTTATATTTTTAGAACTCCGTGAGGTGTTATAATTTTTATAGACGTTGCATTATTTTTTAATTCTTATATTTTTCTTCCCTACAATTTTAATTTAGACGAGGAAAGGCTTTGTTTGAAAATATTTCGTTCCTGTTGATTCATGTTCCGCTATCTTTTGTGAGCCATGTGTTTTGGGATGAGTCATCATTTTCTCTTTCACTCAGAAAATTTTGTATGACAAATGTTTTGGAATGAGTGACTATGATGTGTGACGCATGTCGTGATAGCAGACATGACATCAGCCAACGCCATTTCCTCCGCGGGGTCGGCGGTTGACGTCATTTGAGATTCTGTAGCCACATTAAGTTCCAAGACTGATTTTTTTTCAATAACTTGATCATTTTTCAACGAATTTATTCCTTATTTTTTCCTCATAATTTCCCATTTTATATTCATAATTTTTCAACGTAACGATTTTTTTATTTTCTTTGAGGAGACTTCACGCATTTTCAACGGACGTTCCAACATAAAAACGTTTTCCAAAGTTTTGTGCTGCAGACATAATCTTAAAACACGATTGTTTATTAACGTACTTACGTGTTCATGACATTTTCTGTTACATTTTTTAACGTTGTACCTTTTTCCGCCATACAAAGCCGCAATGTTTTATACATAGTTAAAATATTTTTTTCTTACCTTTCCGTATTTTCTTTTATGATTAATCAGTGAAATGTACCTTCTAATCCATTATCTTAATCTACTTTTTTTTCTAAATGCTTGCATACTCGTTAAACTTCTCGATGTACCATCATTATTTTATTTTCTTACTTTTCAATCTAACAACTACTTTTATCGAGGCTTTATTTTTTCTGAATTAAACAAGCAAACGTTTCTTCATTATTATTTCTTTTTCCTACGCAAAGAACTTTTCTTACTTGTTTTTAATGTATGACTTAATCTAGTTTTTTATATAGATGTTTCATGTTTGCGCAAGAAATATACAGATCTATAGCAGATATACATAAAATTCGTTCCTAACAGTATCTTTTTTTTTTTTTAGATTTAACCCAACATACGTTTCTCAACGACTTGATATCTGTTCCACAAGGTGTTACAAAATTTCAGATTTTTAATTTTTTCCCTCTGAAACTGTTTTTTTCCTTACTTGCTTTTAATGTATGGTTTAATCTATTTTTCTATCTTATTACTTTTCTATATGTGTACAAGAAATATACCAATCTATAGTAGTTAAAATTCGATTGAAACAACATTTCTTCATTCTTACTATATTTTTCCATTTCTTTCATCTATAGTTAAAATTCGATTGAAACAATATTTTCTTTATTCTTACTGTATTTTTACATTTCTTTCCAACAGATGTTTTTTCTTCTCAATTCCCGTTATCTAACCTATGCTTTGAATATCATTCTATGTTCGCGTATTCGTCCATTATTTAATTTCAAACTTTGCTAACTACCTCATACTTATATTCTGACTTTATATTTTTCATTTCAACCAACGTTTCTTAACGACTTGAATTTCCGGATGTGACAAAACTTCAGATTTATTTTTTCTCCTCTTAAACTATTTTTTTTTCTTACTTGCTTTAAATGTGACTTAATTTATTTTTTACATCGCTGTTTCTTGTATGTACAAGAAATATACAGATCTATAGCAGTTAAAAATTCGATTGAAACAGTATTTTCTTTATTTTTACATTTCTTTCTGACAAACATTTTTTTTTCGCATTTTCCCCTATTTAACTTAATTTTGTGTTTTGAATATCATTCTATGTTCACGATTCAGACTTTATTTTTTCATTTCATTTCAACCAACGTTTCTTAACGACTTGATATCCCAAGATGCAGCAAAACTTCAGATATTTTTTTGTTTCTTCATGTAACGTAATATTTTTCAAAACTCACTTTTAAGTATTCCTAAAAGCTTACATTTATGAGAAATATACAGATCTGTAGTGGTAAAAATTGGACTACAACAGTATTTTCTTTATTCCAACTTTACTTTTCTATTTCTTTTCAACAGGCGTTTCTTCATTATTATTTCTTTTTCATATGTAAGCAACTTTTCTTTCTTTCTTTTAATGTATAACTTAATAAATTTTTCTATCTTACCTTTTCGTGGGTATACGAGAAATATACAGATCTATGACAGTTAAAATTCGATTGTATTAGTATTTTCTTTACTATGACTTTATTTTTTCATTTCATTTGAGTAAACGTTTCTTAACAAATTGATATCACAACATGTACCAAACACTTCAGAATTTTTGTTTCCCTCACTTTCCAACTCACTTAAGTATTCCTAAAAACCTGTATGTATGTGAAATATTCATATTTTTTCATTCTATCCTAATTTGCTATACTTTTCTTTAACTGACCCAACAGGAAAAGCATTCATTGTCAAGACATTCATTCTAAAGCATTATTTCTTACGATAAAATTTATATCCTTTGCAATATATTTTCAGTATATTTTTTCTAAATCAACAGAAAAAACATTCATTCTGGAGACATAGCGACCAAGTCCGTACTTCCACTAAACATCGTATTCTTAGCAAACATTTTTTCCCCTACATAGCAATTTCCTAACTCACCAGAAAAACAGCTATTCTCAACATGTAGCTAAAATATCGAATTTCTCCAAACAAATGTAATAATTTTTTTAAGAAAGACTTAGTTCTTTTCTCTGTATAACGACTTAATCTATTTTTCGAAAAACTGTTCTACGTTTACGTATTTTGTTTAACTTTGCTTTACACTGTACTTCGATTTTTTTTTCTTTGTAGTACTTTTTTCCTGTTTCAATTCCAACAAACTTGTTTCTTTTCGACTCGATCACTCTCACATTTCCATACAAACTTTCCTAATATCAGAAGTGTAACAAAAACTTCAGATATATTTTTAACTTTAGAATAAGTTCACTGACATTTATTATCATGACATAAACTAAAATTTCATACTTTTCCCCAAAATAGTTTTCTTAATGAGTTGTTTTACACTTTTTTCATAATTGGCAAAGACTATTTTTTTAATATAAGGTTAGTTTCGAGAAAGTTAAATTTCGTCTAGTGTTAATCGAACAGAAGAAATATACATCAAGGAAAGAAAACTGAAATTATACATATGCAAAGAATTTGCTACGGCTGAAGGTCCCCCGAGTGAGTTATTCAACCAATGCTCGTATTACCCATTCAAAGATGGAGGTATCAGGATGACCAAATCCCTCGTTGTTGCCTTCTTGTAGCAAAAGAGGTGGTGAACTTCACCAAACATGGTTCCATAATATTGGAGAAACACATTAACGTGTACGGAGCAATTAAGCCCACGCCAGTGACCTTCTTCGTTCACATACACTCACATTCAAACAGAAAAAAATATAAATGAATGACAAAAAATAATGAAATAAAAGTAGTCCTGAAAAGGACTGTTTTGTAGTCCTAAAAAGGACTTGGTTTTCTTTAAACCTCGAAATCATCATCGCACTCCATATTTTGCACAGTCTTGAGAATTTCGCAAACATCAAGATCTTCAAGAATAAATCTGGGAACTGAAACTTTTGCAACTGAGCAGGCATTGGCGTAAGCAATCCCAAGTACTTTGGGCTCAATAAGTGCAAATGCCTTATGAAAGCATTTATGCCACCGATCGCTTGCTGTGGAATTCATACAGTCATGACCTAGCTGATTATTTGGCATAAGAAGCACTGGAAGATGACACTCCCTACAGTAGAAAACTTTTTCTACATTTTCCTGAATGGTAGCTCTTACCACTTCCACGAGAACGTCTTTCAGTTTTTGAATGTCTACGGAAAAAGTAGTCAAAGTTCCTTGTTGTTGTAACACGGCATTTTGGAAGGTGGATCCGAACTGTAATTTTTTTACACTGATCCAAAGGTTTTTGCATGCATCTTTCAGAGTTTCAAATTGGTCACATGTTAATGACACTGATGCTCGATTCAACATAAACGAATCATCAGTCAGAACGTGAAGTTGTTGAAAACGGTAAGCAATTTCACGAGGGGAAGGGAAACAGTTCATCATCAATTCCTTGTTGAAAACCACGATTTCATTACTTCCATCATACATATAGCAGTTTTCCATAAATTCCTTAAATGTTTTAGTTGACATGGTGACTCCGTACTTGGAAGGAAACAGTTTTCCTTTTTCACAACATAACTTCGAATGTGTACTCTCACAGTGCCTGTGAAATCAGACACTTTTGCTAACTTATTTCCACCCAAGGAAACAAGATGTGGAGGAAGGCTTTCTAATGAGATGCCTGATTCAGCATGAGACTCGGGCTTTGTAGGAACACACACCTTCTTTGTAGCAGTAGCAGAGGAAACTTCGGCAGATCGCTTCATGTTCAAGGCAGTTCGATGAGTAACACAGTTCACGGTAGGTTGTAGCGATGATAATCCGTACGATAACACAACGTGTGAGCAGTTCGATGATTGAGAACAGAATAGTGAGCTGATTTGTCCTCAGGCAAAACTAATAAGAGATTTGCGCATGTGCGTCTGCTTGATGACGTCAGTCCTCCACGTGGAAAAATCATGATGTCAGATACACCCAACGTCTCCCTGAGCGACGCCATCTTGAATCACCACGTGCCCCAGCACAGCAGAATGACGGGAAAAAGCTGATTTGTCTTTAGGCGATAAGAGACTTGAGCATGTGTGTCTGCTTGATGACGTCAGTCCTCCACGTGGAAAATTCATGACGTCAGATACACCCAACGTCTCCCTGACTGACACCATCTTGGATCGCCACGTGCTCCAACATATATCAGCTCTCGCAAAACGCTTGGGGTGACGTCACGGAATATCTAAAGGTTAGGTTTAGACGAATATTGGGAGCATTCTTGCAGTGTGGTGATCCACTAAATGAGTAACGGACATGATTATCACCGTAGGCTACATGTTGTCTAGGAATTTTATGTTTTTCCATAAATCTTAATTTTGCTGAGATCATCACCAAAATATTCAACTTCATTTTCAAGGCGGTTAAGATAATCTGTAGCTTCAGAATCAGAAAATAATTTATCATATGAAAAATGGAGGCCATCCTTATGACATATCTTAGAAGAATGCATTTCTTCAGACGAAAGAAAATGTAGCAGTAATTGAAAAAAGCAGTATCTTCACACCCAGCAACGAAGCGAGAATGAAACAGACAGACTTGAGATAAGACATACGACCAACGAATGCGTGAGTCATCGATGATGCAAGCACGAGCACATTACGGACGGGTGCAAATGATCAAGAATTAAGCACGTCGCTTTAAAACCAGTGTCAAATAAGCATTCAAAAAGTACAATTTCCCGAAGGGGAGAAAATGAAATTGACTACGTGTGTGAGAAAAAAAATGGTGGTGATCGTGAAATGTCGAGCCCCTCCCCCACAAAAAATAAAATGGCGGCGACCGCTAGCAGGATGGCAACATGGTGACTCACCCACACACGTGGCGCACAAATCACATCTCAAAGACCAATCGCGTCGCCTTTTCCTTGGCAGCATATTCTTTATTAATAGGTCACGTACATTAAATTTGGTGAACTACTGCCTGGAAAGGCGACGCGATTGGTCTTTGAGATGTGATTTGTGCGCCACGTGTGTGGGTGAGTCACCATGTTGCCATCCTGCTAGCGGTCGCCGCCATTTTATTTTTTGTGGGGGAGGGGCTCGACATTTCACGATCACCACCATTTTTTTTCTCACACACGTAGTCAATTTCATTTTCCCCTTCGGGAAATTGTACTTTTTGAATGCTTATTTGACACTGGTTTTAAAGCGACGTGCTTAATTCTTGATCATTTGCACCTGTCCGTAATGTGCTCGTGCTTGCATCATCGATGACTCACGCATTCGTTAGTCGTATGTCTTATCTCAAGTCTGTCTGTTTCATTCTCGCTTCGTTGCTGGGTGTGAAGATACTGCTTTTTTCAATTACTGCTACATTTTCTTTCGTCTGAAGAAATGCATTCTTCTAAGATATGTCATAAGGATGGCCTCCATTTTTCATATGATAAATTATTTTCTGATTCTGAAGCTACAGATTATCTTAACCGCCTTGAAAATGAAGTTGAATATTTTGGTGATGATCTCAGCAAAATTAAGATTTATGGAAAAACATATAAAATTCCTAGACAACATGTGGCCTACGGTGATAATCATGTCCGTTACTCATTTAGTGGATCACCACACTGCAAGAATGCTCCCAATATTCGTCTAAACCTAACCTTTAGATATTCCGTGACGTCACCCCAAGCGTTTTGCGAGAGCTGATATATGTTGGAGCACGTGGCGATCCAAGATGGTGTCGGTCAGGGAGACGTTGGGTGTATCTGACGTCATGAATTTTCCACGTGGAGGACTGACGTCATCAAGCAGACACACATGCTCAAGTCTCTTATCGCCTAAAGACAAATCAGCTTTTTCCCGTCATTCTGCTGTGCTGGAGCACGTGGTGATTCAAGATGGCGTCGGTCAGGGAGACGTTGGGTGTATCTGACATCATGATTTTTCCACGTGGAGGACTGACGTCATCAAGCAGACGCACATGCGCAAATCTCTTATTAGTTTTGCCTGAGGACAAATCAGCTCACTATTCTGTTCTCAATCATCGAACTGCTCACACGTTGTGTTATCGTACGGATTATCATCGCTACAACCTACCGTGAACTGTGTTACTCATCGAACTGCCTTGAACATGAAGCGATCTGCCGAAGTTTCCTCTGCTACTGCTACAAAGAAGGTGTGTGTTCCTACAAAGCCCGAGTCTCATGCTGAATCAGGCATCTCATTAGAAAGCCTTCCTCCACATCATGTTTCCTTGGGTGGAAATAAGTTAGCAAAAGTGTCTGATTTCACAGGCACTGTGAGAGTACACATTCGAAGTTATGTTGTGAAAAAGGAAAAACTGTTTCCTTCCAAGTACGGAGTCACCATGTCAACTAAAACATTTAAGGAATTTATGGAAAACTGCTACATGTATGATGGAAGTAATGAAATCGTGGTTTTCAACAAGGAATTGATGATGAACTGTTTCCCTTCCCCTCGTGAAATTGCTTACCGTTTTCAACAACTTCACGTTCTGACTGATGATTCGTTTATGTTGAATCGAGCATCAGTGTCATTAACATGTGACCAATTTGAAACTCTGAAAGATGCATGCAAAAACCTTTGGATCAGTGTAAAAAAATTACAGTTCGGATCCACCTTCCAAAATGCCGTGTTACAACAACAAGGAACTTTGACTACTTTTTCCGTAGACATTCAAAAACTGAAAGACGTTCTCGTGGAAGTGGTAAGAGCTACCATTCAGGAAAATGTAGAAAAAGTTTTCTACTGTAGGGAGTGTCATCTTCCAGTGCTTCTTATGCCAAATAATCAGCTAGGTCATGACTGTATGAATTCCACAGCAAAGCGATCGGTGGCATAAATGCTTTCATAAGGCATTTGCACTTATTGAGCCCAAAGTACTTGGGATTGCTTACGCCAATGCCTGCTCAGTTGCAAAAGTTTCAGTTCCCAGATTTATTCTTGAAGATCTTGATGTTTGCGAAATTCTCAAGACTGTTCAAAATATGGAGTGCGATGATGATTTCGAGGTTTAAAGAAAACCAAGTCCTTTTTAGGACTACAAAACAGTCCTTTTCAGGACTACTTTTATTTCATTATTTTTTGTCATTTATTTATATTTTTTTCTGTTTGAATGTGAGTGTATGTGAACGAAGAAGGTCACTGGCGTGGGCTTAATTGCTCCGTACACGTTAATGTGTTTCTCCAATATTATGGAACCATGTTTGGTGAAGTTCACCACCTCTTTTGCTACAAGAAGGCAACAACGAGGGATTTGGTCATCCTGATACCTCCATCTTTGAATGGGTAATACGAGCATTGGTTGAATAACTCACTCGGGGAACCTTCAGCCGTAGCAAATTCTTTGCATATGTATAATTTCAGTTTTCTTTCCTTGATGTATATTTCTTCTGTTCGATTAACACTAGACGAAATTTAACTTTCTCGAAACTAACCTTATATAAAAAAAAATAGTCTTTGCCAATTATGAAAAAAGTGTAAAACAACTCATTAAGAAAACTATTTTGGGGAAAAGTATGAAATTTTAGTTTATGTCATGATAATAAATGTCGGTGAACTTATTCTAAAGTTAAAAAATATATCTGAAGTTTTTGTTACACTTCTGATATTAGGAAAGTTTGTATGGAAATGTGAGAGTAGTCGAGTCGAAAAGAAACAAGTTTGTTGGAATGAAACAGGAAAAAAGTACTACAAAGAAAAAAATCGAAGTACAGTGTAAAGCAAAGTTAAACAAAATACGTAAACGTAGAACAGTTTTTCGAAAAATAGATTAAGTCGTTATACAGAGAAAAGAACTAAGTCTTTCTTAAAAAAATTATTACATTTGTTTGGAGAAATTCGATATTTTAGCTACATGTTGAGAATAGCTGCTTTTCTGGTGAGTTAGGAAATTGCTATGTAGGGAAAAATGTTTGCTAAGAATACGATGTTTAGTGGAAGTACGGACTTGGTCGCTATGTCTCCAGAATGAATGTTTTTTCTGTTGATTTAGAAAAAATATACTGAAAATATATTGCAAAGGATATAAATTTTATCGTAAGAAATAATGCTTTAGAATGAATGTCTTGACAATGAATGCTTTTCCTGTTGGGTCAGTTAAAGAAAAGTATAGCAAATTAGGATAGAATGAAAAATATGAATATTTCACATACATGCAGGTTTTTAGGAATACTTAAGTGAGTTGGAAAGTGAGGGAAACAAAAATTCTGAAGTGTTTGGTACATCTTGTGATATCAATTTGTTAAGAAACGTTTACTCAAATGAAATGAAAAAATAAAGTCATAGTAAAGAAAATACTAATACAATCGAATTTTAACTGTCATAGATCTGTATATTTCTCGTATACCCACGAAAAGGTAAGATAGAAAAATTTATTAAGTTATACATTAAAAGAAAGAAAGAAAAGTTGCTTACATATGAAAAAGAAATAATAATGAAGAAACGCCTGTTGAAAAGAAATAGAAAAGTAAAGTTGGAATAAAGAAAATACTGCTGTAGTCCAATTTTTACCACTACAGATCTGTATATTTCTCATAAATGTAAGCTTTTAGGAATACTTAAAAGTGAGTTTTGAAAAAATATTACGTTACATGAAGAAACAAAAAAATATCTGAAGTTTTGCTGCATCTTGGGATATCAAGTCGTTAAGAAACGTTGGTTGAAATGAAATGAAAAAATAAAGTCTGAATCGTGAACATAGAATGATATTCAAAACACAAAATTAAGTTAAATAGGGGAAAATGCGAAAAAAATGTTTGTCAGAAAGAAATGTAAAAATAAAGAAAATACTGTTTCAATCGAATTTTTAACTGCTATAGATCTGTATATTTCTTGTACATACACGAAACAGCGATGTAAAAAATAAATTAAGTCACATTTAAAGCAAGTAAGAAAAAATAGTTTAAGAGGAGAAAAAATAAATCTGAAGTTTTGTCACATCCGGAAATTCAAGTCGTTAAGAAACGTTGGTTGAAATGAAAAAAATAAAGTCAGAATATAAATATGAGGCAGTTTGCAAAGTTTGAAATTAAATAATGGACGAATGCGCGAACATAGAATGCTATTCAAAACATAGATTAAGTTAGATTGCGGGAATTGAGAAGAAAAAACGTATGTTAGAAAGAAATGTATAAATACAGTAAAAATGCAGAAAATATTGTTTCAATCGAATTTTAACTACTGTAAATGAAAGAAATGGAAAAATACAGTACGAATGAAGAAATCAATTGAATTTTAACTACTATAGATCCGTGTATTTCTTGTACACACATAGAAAAGTGAGATAGAAAAATAGATTAAACCATACATTAATAGCAAGTAAGAAAAAAATCGGTTTCAGAGGGAAAAATTAAAAATCTGAAGTTTCGTCACATCTTGTAGAACAGATATCAAGTCGTTAAGAAACGTTGGTTGAAATGAAATGGAAAAATACAGTAAGAATGAAGTGTAAAGTTAGAAAAAAAGACAATGGACGAATACGTGAACATAGAATGATATTCAAAAACACAAAATTAAGTTAAATATGTGGAAAATGTGAAAAAAAAATGTTTGTCAGAAAGAAATGTAAAAATAAAGTAAAAATAAAGAAAATACTGTTTCAGTCGAATTTTTAACTGCTATAGATCTGTATATTTCTCGTACATACACGAAACAGCAATGTAAAAAATAAATTAAGTCACATTTAAAGCAAGTAAGAAAAAAATAGTTTAAGAGGAGAAAAAATAAATCTGAAGTTTTGTCACATCCGGAATTTCAAGTCGTTAAGAAACGTTGGTTGAAATGAAAAATATAAAGTCAGAATATAAGTATGAGGTAGTTAGCAAAGTTTGGAATAAAATAATGGACGAATACGCGAACATAGAATGATATTCAAAGCATAGGTTAGATAGCGGGAATTGAGAAGAAAAAACATCTGTTGGAAAGAAATGTAAAAATACAGTAAGAATGGAGAAAATATTGTTTCAATCGAATTTTAACTATAGATGAAAGAAATGGAAAAATATAGTAAGAATGAAGAAATGTTGTTTCAATCGAATTTTAACTACTATAGATTCGTATATTTCTTGTACACATATAGAAAAGTAATAAGATAGAAAAATAGATTAAACCATACATTAAAAGCAAGTAAGAAAAAAAAAACAGTTTCAGAGGGAAAAAATTAAAAATCTGAAGTTTTGTAACACCTTGTGGAACAGATATCAAGTCGTTGAGAAACGTATGTTGGGTTAAATCTAAAAAAAAAAAGATACTGTTAGGAACGAATTTTATGTATATCTGCTATAGATCTGTATATTTCTTGCGCAAACATGAAACATCTATATAAAAAACTAGATTAAGTCATACATTAAAAACAAGTAAGAAAAGTTCTTTGCGTAGGAAAAAGAAATAATAATGAAGAAACGTTTGCTTGTTTAAATCAGAAAAAATAAAGCCTTGATAAAAGTAGTTGTTAGATTGAAAAGTAAGAAAATAAAATAATGATGGTACATCGAGAAGTTTAACGAGTATGCAAGCATTTAGAAAAAAAGTAGATTAAGATAATGGATTAGAAGGTACATTTCACTGATTAATCATAAAAGAAAATACGGAAAGGTAAAAAAAAATATATTAACTATGTATAAAACATTGCGGCTTTGTATGGCGGAAAAAGGTACAACGTTAAAAAATGTAACAGAAAATGTCATGAACATGTAAGTACGTTAATAAACAATCGTGTTTTAAGATTATGTCTGCAGCACAAAACTTTGGAAAACGTTTTTATGTTGGAACGTCCGTTGAAAATGCGTGAAGTCTCCTCAAAGAAAATAAAAAAATCGTTACGTTGAAAAATTATGAATATAAAATGGGAAATTATGAGGAAAAAATAAGGAATAAATTCGTTGAAAAATGATCAAGTTATTGAAAAAAATCAGTCTTGGAACTTAATGTGGCTACAGAATCTCAAATGACGTCAACCGCCGACCCCGCGGAGGAAATGGCGTTGGCTGATGTCATGTCTGCTATCACGACATGCGTCACACATCATAGTCACTCATTCCAAAACATGTGTCATACAAAATTTTCTGAGTGAAAGAGAAAATGATGACTCATCCCAAAACACATGGCTCACAAAAGATAGCGGAACATGAATCAACAGGAACGAAATATTTTCAAACAAAGCCTTTCCTCGTCTAAATTAAAATTGTAGGGAAGAAAAATATAAGAATTAAAAAATAATGCAACGTCTATAAAAATTATAACACCTCACGGAGTTCTAAAAATATAAATTTAATAAAACAAATTTGAGGAAGTGCTTCGATTGAAAAAACTTCCTTCAAAAATTTGACAAAGTCCAGTAAATCTCCCGAGAAAATAAAAAAAATAAATAAAGCCGACCCCGCCGAGGAGAAAACGACGTTGGCTGATGTCATGTGTGCTATCACGAATGCGTCACTCATCATAATGACTCATCCCGAAACACGTGTCATACAAAATTTTCTGAGTCAAAGAGAAAATTGTGACTCATCCCAAAACACATGGCTCACAAAATGACAATGTGGTGAAACTAAAATGGCGGAACATGAATCAACGGGAACGAAATCTTTTCAAACAAAGCCTTTCCTCACCTAAATTAAATTTGTAGGGAGGACAAATATAAGAATTAAAAAAATACTGCAACGTCTATAAAAATTATAACACCTCAGGGAATTTCTGAAAATATAAATCTAATAAAAAAAAACATATTGGAAAGACTTCCTTCGAAAATTTGTCAGCGTCCAATAAATCTCCCGAGAAAATAAAAAAAATACTGCAACGTCTATAAAAATTATAATACCTCAGGGAATTCCTGAAAATATAAATTTAATAAAATAAATTAGAGACAAAAAATAGGAAAAAAAAATACGAGTAAAAAAAATGGAAACGACAAAAAAACTTCCCAAAGTCCAGGAAATCTCCCGAGAAAAGTTCCAAAAAGCACCGCTAGGGGGTAACGTACACATCCCCTTTCCCCCACTCGGTCGTTGCCATCTCTCAAAGATCAAAAAGCACTGCTAGGGGGCAGCACATTGAGTTGACATCCCCCTATATCCACCCCCTTTCTCCCACTCGGTCGTTGCCATCTCTCAAAGGTCCATTAAAAGTTCCAAGAAGCACCGCTAGGGGGCAGCACATCTCCTTTCCCCGACTCGGTCGTTGCCATCACTCAAAAACAAAGATCTAACATAATAATAAAGTTCCAAGAAGCACCTCTAGGGGCAGCACATTTCCTTTCCCCACTAGGTCGTTGCCATCCTCAAAAACAAAGATCTAACATAATAATAAAGTTCCAAGAAGCACCGCTAGGGGGCAGCACATCGACCCAACGCACTAGCGTCATCTGCCACGCCCCCACATCCTTCGGTCACACGCCACGCCCCCATCCTTCTGCAGCAACCACGCCCCCCATCATTCTGCACCAGGCCACGCCCCTTGCTCCTTCTCTAGAAGGAGCTGCTCCTTGGTCCAGAATCGGTCATTTTATACTACTTTCCTTCCACACATCGTCTGGAATTAACGAGAATTCTTCCTTCTACAGAGAGTTACTTCAAGTATGGTTGTTACGCTATATTGGCGCCCGAACGTAAAAATGGGTCTACTGGCCGTTGGGTTCTTCGAAAAATGTGTGATGTTCCTTCCACACATCGTCTGGAATTAACGAGAATTCTTCCTTCTACAGAGAGTTACTTCAAGTATGGTTGTTACGAAACATTGACACCCGAACGTAAGAATGGGTCTACAGGTCGTTGGATTCTTCGAAAAATGTGTGATGTTCCTTCCACACATCGTCTGGAATTAACGAGAATTCTTCCTTCTACAGAGAGTTAGTTCAAGTATGGTTGTTACGCTATATTGGCGCCCAAACGTAAAAATCGATCTGCTGGCCGTTGGGTTCTTCGAAAAATGTGTGATGTTCCTTCCGCACATCGTCTGGAATTAACGAGAATTCTTCCTTCTACAGAGAGTTACTTCAAGTATGGTTGTTACGCTATATTGGCGCCCGAACGTAAAAATGGGTCTACTGGCCGTTGGGTTCTTCGAAAAATGTGTGATGTTCCTTCCATACATCGTCTGGAATTAACGAGAATTCTTCCTTCTACAGAGAGTTAGTTCAAGTATGGTTGTTACGCTATATTGGCGCCCAAACGTAAAAATCGATCTGCTGGCCGTTGGGTTCTTCGAAAAATGTGTGATGTTCCTTCCACACATCGTCTGGAATTAACGAGAATTCTTCCTTCTACAGAGAGTTACTTCAAGTATGGTTGTTACGCTATATTGGCGCCCAAACGTAAAAATTGATCTGCTGGCCGTTGGGTTCTTCGAAAAATGTGTGATGTTCCTTCCGCACATCGTCTGGAATTAACGAGAATTCCTCCTTCTACAGAGAGTTACTTCAAGTATGGTTGTTACGCTATATTGGCGCCCGAACGTAAAAATGGGTCTACTGGCCGTTGGGTTCTTCGAAAAATGTGCGATGTTCCTTCCACACATCGTCTGGAATTAACGATAATTCTTCCTTCTACAGAGAGTTACTTCAAGTATGGTTGTTACGCTATATGGGCGCCCGAACGTGAAAATGGGTCTACTGGCCGTTGGGTTCTTCGAAAAATGTGTGATGTTCCTTCCACACATCGTCTGGAATTAACGAGAATTCCTCCTTCTACAGAGAGTTACTTCAAGTATGGTTGTTACGCTATATTGGCGCCCTCCCGAACGTAAAAATCGATCTACTGGCTGTTGGGTTCTTCGAAAAATGTGCAATGTCTGTTCCACACATCATCTAGGATTAACGAAAATTCGTTCTTCGCTTAAAAAAAAACAAATAAGAGGGAGATGATGTGACGTATTACAGGGATAAAGCACGTGTCAAAATGGCAAATATTCAGTGATGCATTCCGCCCGTGTAGCTTAGTTGGGAGAGCAACTAACTCCGGAGTGAGGGGGCACGAATTCGATCGTCGTCACTACTGACCACAGGTTATGTTTACTTGCCATTAGGTTATGTCAAACTTGTGTTTTAACATAACATAACGGCCGGAGTAGGTCCATTTTTACGTTCGGACGCCAATGTGAAACCCAAATCGGCCGGCGGTGAAACTCGAATCCTTCTGCTCTGGAGTCGAATGCTTTCTCAGTTAAACACGCCGGCAAGGGTTTATTACTGCTACTTGCCATCTTGACATGTGCTTCACATGTGAAGTAGGTACGTCACAATGAGTGACACGATGTAAAGCAAACAACTGAGACATATTTTGAGTTTCTCTCTCCAGGATCTTCATGCTTTCGAATTCAGTATGAAAAGATGTATGCAAAAGGCGTCGTCGCTTTATGTATACGTCTTTCGCAAGGGAGATGTAGATCTTGGCATTGCTTATACGTTACGTTAAACCGTGCTGATATTATTTGACGTCGTAAGTAGGGAACGAAATGAAGCCAGGTGGTGTTAATCAGCGGTGAGCTGTTCGAACATATTACTTACGTAAATGAAGCAAATCGTGAGCATCACCTCCCCACTTACAGATAGGACTTACCTGTTAGAGGATACCAAGCAGCTCCATTGGTTGTGCCGTTTGAAAAGCCTGGCGTTCCATCTCGACATGGTATACCTCGGTGCATGTTTTCATGGTTGAAAGAATAAACAGACGCTAGGTGTCTAAAGACGTCGTCATCAGGCGTCAAGGAAGGCGAACTAAATGTCTGGAACACTGAAAAACAAAAGTGAAAGTTTTCATTGTTTTGACACTTCTTACATGACTATACAACGGAGAACAATTTCAAACATTTTATGGATTTGGTAAATTTAGAATCTCCTTCAAATTGAGATAATAGAACCCGGCGATTCTCCCAAGTCTCCCGGAATTCATAATTTTGCCTGTACCGAATAATAATCAATACGTGGGGATAATAATCGATACGTGAGGCGTAAATAAATGCATTGAGACGCCAGTTTATTAGGAACTCCAGTTCTCATCATATAAATGGCCCACCCGAACTCGTAAAGCGGTACCTGAGTGTTGTATGCGGTACTAGTCAGATAGATGACGAGGATTTCGAAATATGCTGCAGAAGAGTCGCTTTGGGCTCTACGTCAATATGTGGAGTGGATAACGGCGCGGAGATGATGGGAAATTGCAATGGGTCGTGGTGTCTTCTTCAAGATCGCAAAAGCAAGGTAGGGCTTACCAATGTCCCTGGGCTACAAGTCTAATGACCTACGTCAAACTGTAGTTAGCTTTAGCGTAATTAATTTATAACAGCGTGCTTGGCCCGATAACACTTTTTTCTTCACATAAGGACAGAGAAAATTGTCTTTACAGAGCAAATGCCCAATATATAGACAAAAGATAACACTTTTCTGTAAGAAAAAAAAAACTTTCCAGACAAATATAAAGCTCAATAAAGTTATCGATTATTATTCATGAATACCAAACTAATTATTCGCTCGTTCCCAAAAAATCCAGACAAAAAGAATAGAAGAAAATGGGATATTTCTAAAGTGGTCCACGGGGAAATATTATGATGAGCCAATCCGCCTCTGACCCTTGTATGATTTGAATCTGTATTCTTATTTTAAGGGATTGTATGAATTGTATATCGATATTTTTGATTCCCTTGATATCATAATTTTGCATTTTTGTGAGGTCAGTTTCGACCACTTCATTCACAGCTATTCCGGTTTGTTTTTAGAGTTTCGACTAGTTTGTTCAAAGATTTACTTTGCCTGTAAATTTTCATATCGTTGTCATTTTGAGAATTTAATTTCAGCAGTGAATGGATAAGACTATGCAACACAGAACAATTTCTCCGAGTGCTACGTAGTGATCTGTTGTATGAAAATATTTAAAAAATGTAATTAAATAGTGACTTTGGTTATACTGTGTGCGAAAAGCAGGTAGAAATTCACCTTCAGTTAAAAAGGCGCTTAACAGATCCTTCTGGGAAAAACATTCCTTCGTTGACCAGGACCACCCACGAACAAAAGGCCCCCACCGCTCCTTTATCCCCACATCGTTGGAGGATATAGTTTCTAGGAGAAAGCTCGCCAGTGACAGTTCATTGGTAAGAATTTATCGGCAAACAACTTCTTACGTCAGGGGCATCTTCTTTCGATCGGTAGAGTGTGAAAGGAAGAACTGCCGAGTGGTCATAAAAAAGGGAGCTTTTGGGGTTTTCTGACAGTTAGAAACGTTTTTGCTCAGGTACTAGGCAGGGAGGAACGTCTTCGCACAAGCATGAATGAGAACAGATTAGACGGGAAAAACATAGAGAAAGCCACCCGAAATATCAATCTCCAGCTGGAAATGTATAGTGTTTACTTTGACTAACCAATATTTTCTCTTTTCCCCACAATATGAAGAATAAGGATTTATGCGGACGAAATCACCTGTCGCTACATTTTATTTGTTGGACTAATATTTATTTGCTTTCCCTGCTCCAATGAGAGGAACCTGCAAACAGCGATGCTTCTGATAAGTTGGTGTCCACTTCAATACTTAATAACAACCACGCCAACATATCTTCAGAAGTTACAATGGGTTTTCTGATACAGCTTGATAAGTATTTAAACAGAGTTCCCTTTTCTTTGTTCAGAAAGAGTCCATTTGCACTTGATACTTTGTTTTGTCCAACTGATTTCGGTCCGTTTTCACCTTTTCTTTCAAAATTGGGGCACTTTCACGTGTAACATACTTGGCGTTAATTCCTCGGAAGAAAGGCCTTTTCAAATCGAGTGGAAGTAATTACAGCTTTAGTGATTTTGTTTTTTATTCTACCTTTTTACGAGTTTATTTTATTACTTTCAGTAATAAAAAAGAATGAAATGTTTTATAGCATCTGTTTCAGATATGTTCACATTTCTATTATCATCCTTCCTTTTTTTAAATTTATATTTCGTTCCACCGCTTCCTCGGAGGAAAAATGACTTACTCCTTCTTCAAATAATTGTGCAAAAATATATAGCAATTCCACTTTGCCCGATACATTTCCTCTGACAAAAAACGGCGTGTGTTTAATTGCTATTATCAATTTTATGGCTGTTCGGTAAAAAAAAAAAAATTATGAGAATTTCTATGCCTGAGTTATGTTTTTTAAGGCTAGATCCAGGAATAATAAATATTATGTATTTTCTATTTTTTTTGTGACCCATAAATTTTCTGCCTAGTTGCTTGAATATATATACACTGTGCTGACTGAATTACTACACTGTAAAAATTAAGTGGTGCGAATTTACGGAAAATTTCTGAAAATAAGTGCAGCAAAATTGCCGTTAGGTGTGCGTGAATTTTAGAAATTTCCGTTTTTAAATTAAAGTGCCCGTTTATTTTAACTTCCCTATTTTCACAGAGTTTCCGTAGTCAGAAATTCCATTTTTTTCAGAAAAATCCATTTCAGGTTTTTCCGTATTTAAACTGAAATTCCGCAAAACCGACGAACCTGCATTTTTCAGCCCTTTCCTCAAATAATCCTTCTGCTCCAGTCAGCATTGAACCAGGGCCGTTTGAACAGATGACGCACGCCTATAACAACTGAACCACCGACACTCGGAAACTGGAGTCACGTACATCGTAAAATAAATTGCGCGACAATAAAGTTTTTTTTTTTTTTTTGTCATTAATACGAGGGATTTAGTCATTTTATTTTCTGTTAGAGCTTATATTTTTTTCTGAATAGATCATATGTACAGGATTTTTAGGAAAGGAGTGTCTGACCCCAGGTCTTATACAACCCTTAGAAATAAGAAGCTAGAAAATTTGAGCTAGAGTGCCCGATAGGAAAGTGACACGGAAGCTAGGTAGAAAGGAGGAGGAAGACGCTCTTATTTATTACCGGGGGGCCAGTACCCGGGGTCCAACGGCTTAACGTACCCATCCGACGCATTGCGGATATTTAGTGCTTCGAGCTTTCGTACCTGCCTGGGATTGAACCTGAGGTCATCTCCGTGGCAGTCACGAACGTTGACCACTGGGCCACCCGCTGCCCTTTTTCTAAATAGGTTTGTAATAATTTATTTTTTCTGTAGGAGGGCTTTTCACAAATTAAGCATTTCTCATCGTGGTTTTTCTAAGCAACAAAATGCTTTGCAACTTTATTTTTTTAAACTGACAATGACTTTCAGTTATCATTAAAAATGGTAAAATGTACTTTTTTATAGTATTATTTCACCAAAAAAGCAAAAAAAAAAAAAAGCTCCTAAATATGAAATTTACTAGCTTTTGTTTTAAGTTGTCCAAACACTGATACACAGACATCGTATAAATACACTGTAAGAAACTGACTGTAGATTTTACGGTTTTAAACCGTTTTCCATGGTGTTAACACAAAACCGTAAAATTTACAGTTTTATGCAGTGTTGGAGCAAAGTTATAGCTTTGCTCCAACACAATCAACACATTCGTTCCAGCCAAATTTTTGTGTTTTCGTGATTATTTTGACTGTGACTCGCTCCAGCCAAATTCTGTGCTGCTTTCTTCATTAAATGCGGTGTTGGAGCAAATCTATAGCTTTGCTACAACACTGCATAAAACTGTAGATTTTACGGTTTTGTGTTGGCACCCTGGAAAACGGTTTAAAACCGTAAAATCTACAATAAGTTTTTACAGTGCATCTATACAATAAGTTAAATACCCGGTTTCTAACAGTAACACAATATAAATATTATATAGCTGGCGTACAAAATAGGGGAGAGGAGAAGACTCCTATTAGCGGTAATTTCTCGTCATACGGATACGAAAAAAGTGAGAACGGAGTTTTTCCGTCAATATAAGAGAGGAATTGTGGAAAGGTTTCTGAAAATTCAAAATTTTCCCATTAACACACCTCTAAGACGGTAATTTACCGTCAGTATAAGAAAGAAACTGCGGAAAGTTTTCTGAAAATTCAGAATTTTCCCGTGGTACAAAAAAAAAAAAAAAAAAAAAACCCCGTGAAATTCAGGTTTCTTTCTGTCATTTGTATCAGAAATATGTTTCGTTAATTCACGAAAGAAATGACGGAAAGTGGCTCGTGAATTTCAGATTTTTTTTTACAGTGTATTATTTATCTAATACTACGTGGGCCCATCTTTTGCCCAGACAACGGTACCACCCGCGTGGCATTAACTCCAGGAGGATTCTGTACAGTAGTGTGCTGAGTCTACAAACAAGCCATTTGTATTGCGGTCCACAGTTTCGGTATGGAGCTGGAAACGGGTCAAAAATTTTGGACCTGGACCTGACCCGGACAAATCTACTTTGTTCTATAAATTCCAACATATCATCATCATCAGTCATTATAAATCCACTGCTGGATGAAGGTCTGTCCAATTTTCTTTCACAACGGTCTGTCTTGGGCCAGTCTCCTCCATCCACCTATCTCTTACGTGATCTTCTTCTGCTTCTTTTCCTGTCCCTTGGAACTCAGTCCAAGATTTTGGTTGTTCACCAGTGGTACGTTCTCCTGGCAATACTTCAAGCCCATTACCATTTCAAGGATTTTACTCTGATCATGATGTCTTCCACTGTTGTCCCCTTCCTGGTTTTCGAATTCCTCTTCTTTTCTTTTCTGGATACATCAAACATGCATCTCTCTATGCTTCTTTCAGTTGCCTGCAGTCTTCGCCTGGCTTTTTTAGTTAAGGCCCACGTCTCTGCTCCGTACGTGAGCACCAGAAGGATACATTGAGTAAACACTTTTATTTTAAGACGTAATGGCCCATTGCTCTTAAAAATTGTATTGCTTCTTCCAAAAGCTCTCCAAACAAGTTTTCTACGCCAATTAATTTCTTCATCAATGTGACCCTAGCTTGATATCTGCTGTCCAAGGTAAATGTCGGAATTGGTTATCTCCAGTATTTCCCCATCAACTGCATGGTAAATTTTCATTCCTTGTAAAAGTATTGCATATCAGTTTTGTCTTCTGAAAGTTCATTTTTAATCCCATTTTTTTACACTTCTCAGCAAGTTCCTGGATCGTACTCTGCAGCACTGAAGTATTATTTCAAAGACCTCTGAAGAAAAAACAGCCTCTGAAAAATAGTTATCATTAAAAAATGTAAATGTATTGTTTACTGAGAGTCTTCAAATTATAAAACTGGGACCTAAGTGCTGCAATGAGGATATGCCCGTTTATGTTCCAAGTGCCTGGAGAGATTTCATATTGGAATATCCAAGCGAGGAACCCTCAAAATAATTTAGGTAATTTTGTAAATAGTTTGTAGTGATTGATATTTAATATCTTTTACTCATCTCATTTACATATTTGTAACCTTGTGCTCATCCCTGTTACTATATAAGTCATGTACCGCTTCTTAGTGATTTCACTCCTTAGCCTGATGATGCTACCATAGTGGTTCGCGAAAGTGGTGCTTGCTAGAGCTTTAAAACTAACCCTTTTAATTGTAAATAAAGACGTTATTTAACCTACGTTTTTAGATAGTGATTGGGAGGTGAGGTGTGTATGTGCTCTATATTAACCCTTTAACCGGCTGGAACGAATTAACTCGGGGTTAGAATAATGAGCTGAAAAGGAATATTTTTGCCGCCCAAGAAGTGGATAGAACGCAACTGGAAAGGGTGTATTAATTTAATTAAAAAGTGCTACTTTCCCTTAGCTTTGTTAATCAAAGTAATCATTTAGGGGAATGATTGAGAGTAATCCTTTCTGACTGATTACTTGCTAAAAGAGTTATTATATCAATGGTGACGAACAAAAGAAAGGGGAGAGGAGATATTTGAGTAACTTGTTTCTCTGCCTAGTGGCATGATGTCCGTGTCAGCGGGACTAGACACTGACAACATGATACTGGAAAGAAGCAAGCTCTTTCCCTTAATTCCTTAGGTTATAGAGCAGGCTAGAACAGAGCGGTAGAAAAGAGGACTAGTAGGGTATATTATATGCGAGCACCAGTGACAGGTATATGGTCAGTACTACTAGATGGGAAAGGAACTGTTTTGTCGCAAATTTTGTTAAACCCGATCGCTATGTGGACATTTTTTTTCGGAAGCTTAGTAAATTTCGGTCACCATTTGGTTCAGGTACATCGGCCGCTTACAGGGTTAAGAGGAATCTGATCGTGCTTTGACAGCCTTAATTACCCTTTGACTAGTTGCACGAAAGTACAACCTCTGGTTTTTAAACCTCTGAAGAGTTCTATGAAATATTTTTTTTCTATTCAAAAATAAAAAGGAAATAAAACCGGGTCGAAATCGATTCAGGAACACCTTTACCCGACCCGTTTGACCTGCAAGAAATTGTCGACCCGGCGACCCATTGACCCGTTTAAATCTCTGGAACCCACGTGCCTCCCATGGCGCTGCACAACATTCCAAAAATGTTCAAACAGGTTAAAAAAATGTTCAAACGGTACCATTGTCGGAGACAATACGACTACGAAACTTCTGCAGCCCCTAAACTTAAGAACTCATAATGGTTCAATATAACACTATATTTAAATCATAAGTACGATTCTAAAGCCATTACATGGGATTCCTATACAAGGATAGAGTCTAAAAACAGAACAAGATCCAACATCAAAGAGACAGCTCAAAGTACCTGGAAGAAAGAAGTCTTACACAGTTCACTCAACGATTTATATGACTTCAAAGAAAAATATAAAGAAGATCACAGTGCTAGAAGTTATCATACAAGTAACAGTACTAGAAGTTATCTGCTATGTAAGGCCAGAACTAAAGCGTTAGAAACTACCAACAGAATAACCGAAATACGGGACAGTTGTAGACTGTGCAAGTCGAGTCTTAGGGGATACCATAGAACATCTGGTGTTTCGACTGCCTCGGGCTAAAGAACAAAGGAATACTTGGAATTGGCCAGGATTGGCCCACCGGGACAACACTAAAAAAAAAAAAAAAGGTCCACTTTCACGTATTCCTTTATCTGGATGTTTTGGAACGAACGAATAATTACCTGTATTTTGGTATTGATGAATAATAACCGCTAACTTCGTTTGAGCTTTATTTCTGTCTGAAAAATTACTTCCTTGAAATAAAAATAAAAATTTAAACGTTTCCTTGTATCTATAAGTTGGGCGTATTAAGTCTACTGGGACACCACTCAAAAAACGGTCCACTTTCACGTATTCCTTTATCTGGATTTTTTGGGACGAACGAATAATTATTTTAATATCGATTAATAATAATCGCTAACTTCGTTTGAGCTTTATTTCTGTCTGAAATGTTATTTCCTTGAAATAAAAATAAAAAAGAAACGTTTCCCTGTTTCTATAAGTTGGGCGTATAAAGTCAACAGCGACACCACTCAAAAAATGGCCCACTTTCACATATTCCTTTATCTGTTTTTTTTTGTTTTTTTGGAACGAATGAACAAATATTTTGGTATCGATGAATAATAATATTTTCTGAATGGTGCCCACCGGGACACCACTCAAAAAATGGCCCACTTTCACGTATTCCTTTATCTGGCTTTTTTTGGAACGAACGAATAAATATTTTGGTATCGATGAATAATAATCGCTAACTTCCTTTGAGCTTTATTTCTGTCTGAAAAGTTATTTCCTTGGAAGAAAAATAAAAAATGTAACGTTTCCTTGTATCTATAAGTTGGGAAGTTGGGCTTAAAGTCCACCGCGACAGCACTCAAAAAATGGCCCACTTTCACGTATTCCTTTATCCGGATTTTTTAGAACAAATGAATAATTATTTTGGTATTGATGAATAATAACCGCTAACTTCGTTTGAGCTTTATTTGTGTCTGAAAAATTACTTCCTTGAAAGAAAAATAAAAAATTAAACGTTTCCTTGTATCTATAAGTTGGGCGTATTAAGTCTACTGGAACACCACTCAAAAAATGGTCCACTTTCACGTATTCCTTTATCTGGATTTTTTGGGACGAACGAATAATTATTTTAATATCGATGAATAATAATATTTTTTGAGTGGTGCCCACCAGGACACCACTCAAAAAATGGTCCACTTTCACGTATTCCTTTATCTGGATTTTTTGGGTCGAACGAATAATTATTTTGGTATTGACGAATAATAATCGCTAACTTCGTTTGAGCTTTATTTCTGTCTGAAATGTTATTTCCTTGAAATAAAAATAAAAAAAGAAACGTTTCCCTGTTTCTATAAGTTGGGCGTATAAAGTCCACAGCGACACTACTCAAAAAATGGCCCACTTTCACATATTCCTTTATCTGGTTATTTTTTGTTTTTGTAACGAATGAATAAATATTTTGGTATCGATGAATAATAATCGCTAACTTCCTTTGAGCTTTATTTCTGTCTGAAAAGTTATTTCCTTGGAAGAAAAATAAAAAATGCAACGTTTCCTTGTATCTATAAGTTGGGAAGTTGGGCGTAAAGTCCACCGCGACAACACTCAAAAAATGGCCTAATTTCACGTATTCCTTTAGAACGAATGAATAATTATTTTGGTATCGATGAATAATAATCGCTAACTTCGTTTGTGAGCTTTATTTCTGTCTGAAAAGTTATTTCCTTGGAAGAAAAATAAGAAAAAAAATGAGACGTTTCCTTGTATCTATAAGTTGGGCGTATTCTCTGAAATGAAATAGCAAAATTCTCTATACTTGTGTGAGAAAAGTACCGCAGTATCAAATACGCTGCAATAAATTAAGCTCAAGATAACTACAGTCAGACGTAGGTCTCTGGACTTGGAGACTAGGGTAACTGATTGGCCCTAATCTCTTTCTGAAATCACGAAGGAGACACTAATACCCATTGAGGTGACCCATCATCTCCGCTCTCTTATCTACAGACTGACGCAGAGTGCAAAGCTAACCTTCGCAACAGATATTCCAAAATTCACCCACATTTATTTTAAGCAAACAATTACTTACTAGAACTGGTTCATCGGTAAAAATAATGAGCAGACTTTAAAAAGGTGTCTACCGAAGAAGAAGATACTAATAGCATTGCGAGTAGGCGATGGTTGACCAAAAATTGTAAAAAAAGAAAAAACAAAACAAAATGTCGTAGGGAAATTGCTATGTGGCAAGTCCACACTTCAACTTTCAGAATTATCTTCATGGTGATTTAGCGAGAAATAGTCTTCAAAAGACTCGAGACTTTTTTTTTGTCAAAACCAAATTAAAAAAAAAATTATCTGGAACTTTAGAAATACATTCAATTGACGCTACATTCTATCGTTAGCCGATTTTCAAAATTTTTTCACCCTTAAATTGTTGTTAAAATTTGTCATTTTACAATACATATTCCACCAGAAAAAATTACCAACGTTTATTCAAAATTAAGTTTTATTAACATCGACTATAGTTTCGCAGTTTCGCAAAGCGTTTAGCTCGGCATCATAGGACGAATGGAGCGTAAACATTCAAATCATTGTGACATCATCAGAGTTCTGACCGACACGGATTTTTAAGGAACAGAAGCAGCCCCCCCCCGGTGGCGTAGTGGTATAAGCGATGGCTTCTGATCATTCGTCCGAGGTGGATCCGGGTTCGAATCCCGGTGAGGCATGGATGTTGTATTTGACTTATGGAGCTGCTTCTGTCCCTTCCCTAGAGCCAGTGGCCCTAATTTAGGGACGGGTGACTGCTTATAGCCCACTGAGTTGCTCACGGTGGTCTTTAAACCTCCAATAAAAAAAAATTATAATAATGGAGCAGACGTCATGTCATTGATAAGCTGCACGGCAATAAGTTTCAGTGTGGAGGAATACAAGACTTACGTACGGAACAATGAACTGAAGAAATCATCAATAGCCCAACATTGTCACGAAAATAATCATAAATTTTTATTTGGAAATGCTACTCTTATTGATAAACCTGATTCGAATATGAAGTTTCTATTCTGTGAAGCGTGTATTGATATTCACAGAGGCTAGTTCGAGCACCTGCTCTTACATACATTCTAAACACAGGATCACTAGGCAAAACGTATCGTGGATGGTTGTCCAAGAATTTTGAACACTTCTAGACTTTTCAAACGGGTTGAACAGTCCATGAGGAGACTCTGTGAGGCGTGTATTGATACACACAGAGGCTACTTCGAGAATCCTGCTCTTACATATATTCCAAACACAAGAGCACTGGGCAAAACGTATCGTGGATGGTTGTCTAAGAATTTTGAACATTTCCAGACATTTCAAACGGGTTCAGCAATCCATGAGAAGACCCTGTGAGGCGTGTATTGTTATTCACAGAGGCTAGTTCGAACACTAGCTCTTGCATACACTTACATAAGTTACACGATGTGCTATAATAACTAAGCTAAGAAACACTTAACTTCTTAGGCCTTCTCCAAGTGTGCTATATAACGTAAAAATTCGTAAAACAGACGCGAGAAAACACTGAAATTAAAGAGAAAAAGAAAACTGATTCCCAAACTAAGAATATGCCGTTTTATAACGAAGTAAATTTCTCCGTCATTTTTAGTCTACGCCGGGATTCGAACCCGAGTACGCTTATTCCGGAACAAGTCGCTCTACCAACTGAGCTACGCATACATGTATTCTGATTCCTATCTGCCTTTATGTCATGTGCGTCCTGCTGGCAGGTACGTCACATCTCCCCCCCCCGAAAGAGGGCCGGGGGCATGGCCTACGGGTCAGCCGTGACCATGAATCGTTGCAGGCAGACAACCACTGTAGAACGTGCACTTAAGAACTCCCAGTCAATCTGGTGTGTGGAATGCAACGTCACACACATTTATTCTTCGAAGCGCTGGAGAAGGGATTCTCTGATTTTTCCTATCTCGCGGTGTGGAAATAACATCACACCATGGCGAGATTTTGAACGGTCGGGTGATCCGGGTAGTTCGGGCGCCATTATAACGAAGTAAATTTCTCCGTCATTTTTGGTCTACGCCGGGATTCGAACCCGAGGCCGCTTATTCCGGAACAAGTCGCTCTACCAACTGAGCTACGCAGACATGTATTCTGATTCCTATCTGCCTTTATGTCATGTGCGTCCTGCTGGCTGGTACGTCACAGTTTGTCCAAATTCAACACCAGTGACATCTATAATATGCAGTGTGTGTTACAGCCACTCTTGTTTCCGGTTCTCTTTCTGTTTTGTGTACAGCCGAAGTTCACAGGAATCGCAGTGTTTTGTCACCATGTACAAGAAGTGATGACGTGTGGTCTTGCTAATGGAACCCCTACATACTTTTTCACGAGGGAGGCCGGCGCGCAATATTTTTCCACAGCCAATACGGAACCGGTCATTTCATACGTAACTTGCACGGAGTTCGCGATTTGAAAACTTTATAATTATTTATTCAATACTGTTGTTCTCAGCGGCAACACTGGATTAGCACGCTTCTCCCTTGCTTGGAAGAAAGTTTTACATCGGGAAGTGTAAAGTCTTCAACTTCATTTTCGTCCTAGAAGTGGCGCAATGCCACTCTTGTACGATACATGATGTGCTTTCCTTTTACGTATGCATGTAAGTAAGTCTGTGCAAAAAAAAAAAAAAAAAATGAAATACGTTTTCTATATTGCACGTTCAGGTTTCTGCGTTTTTATAAAAAATCAGTTCTGGGCGGGGCTGGAAAAAAACAACAACTTGATACGCAACTAAACATACGAAGAGAAATTAGTGCTTTCTGAAATTAGTTTCTCTCGATAAACAAGAGCTCGCTATTGGAGATAGCAGTATTTCCTCGACGAGGCAGCGCAGTTCTATTTATGGTGTTTGTCGGGTGATTTCTGTTTTTGTTTACCAAAGCAAAAACAGCAGGAATAGAATCCAATGACATCGGAACAAAAGGAGACACCAGCAGACTGGCGAAGCATAAAGAACGTCATCATTTCGGACAAATGCCGGGCATTGTGATCCGAGGAGCCATCAGTTTGGGACACTCTGAAAGGACACACTCCTGTTGATCGTTGGAAAAGCGTTATCGGCCAGCAGCTATATTGATGAGTTTTTGATAAATGTCAGCACCTTCTCTTCTTCCCAAGCGAAGCATAAAGACACGGCCTCGATGGTCTGACGTGCGTTTCATGAGTCTCATCTTTCATATATCTAAATATTGGCATTCTATTTTCCATGAAATATTTAAGCGTCATCATTTTATTTCCGGCTATTCTAAAGGCTGAGGTAAAGAATTATAGGAGAGAGAAAGCATGAAAGAAACGACAGAGAAAGAGAGAGAGAAAGAGGAAAGGAAAGGGAATGAAAAACATGAAGAGAAGGAAAGAGAGTGAAAGACATGAAGAGAGAAGAAAAGAGACTGAAAGACAAAAAGACACTAGGAGAGAGAATAAAAGACCAAGTAACAGAGAGACATACATGCACTGGCGGAAAATGAAAAACGAACACCAAGAAGGAGACGTATGATACCAACGAAATTTATACAGCATAATAACGGAATACAGAGGATAACGTGATCAAAACATTATGGCAAAATACAGCTGCATTTGCTGGTAAACTGAAAAATAAAATTTCCATGTAACATGGTTAGTACGAGGTTGAAGCGCCATGAACTGCGTCACACTGTGCAATTCTGGCATGGAGTCTGTCGTACAGATGTTGGATGTAAGTTTGGGGTATTGAGTTCCAAGCATCCTTAACCTGGACGCGTAAATCGGGGATGGTCGTGGCTGGCTGTGGAGACCGGATAAGTCGTTGTCCCATAAAATCCCACAAGTGCTCAATGGGGGACAAATCCGTTGAACGTGCAGGCCGTGGAAGTTGTCTCACACCCTGAAGTGCATGTTGCGTTGCACGTGCCGTGTGTGGGCGTGCGTTATCTTGCTGGAAAACACCACGATGGGCCGACCTTACAAATGGCACAACAATGGGCTGAATGATGTTGTTGATGTAGGAGGTGCTGTTTAACGTACACGGTACGCACACTAGTTGTGTACGGGAGTGATAGCTGATCGCTCCCCACACCAGGAGACCAGGTGTAGGCCCTTTGTGTCGCTGGCGGATGCAAGAAGGGTGGAGACGCTCCCCTGTGCGTCTGCGAACACGCATACGGCCATCGGAGGCTCCCAAGCAGAATCTGCTTTCATCGCTGAACACGACAGATCGCCATTGCGTTCTCCAGTGCAGACGTTGGCGACACCACTGCAGCCATTCCTGACGGTGGGCTGGAGTCAGAGGTACACATGCCAGAGGCACACGTGCACGTAGTCCTGCATCCAGTAGACGGTTGCGGATTGTTCGCATAGTCACCTCAGGTGCAACGGCAGCTCGGATTTGCGTCGCAGTGGATGTTCTGCTTGACAACGCCGCTCTTCTTATGCGTCGATCGGTCAGCTGAACAGTCCGTCTGAGACTTCCGTTTCCGCGTACATCGGAAGATGTCGTCAATAGTGTTTGCACCGCCATTCAACGAAGCCCGGGAAAATCAACGCGGAGGGTGAGTCGTGAAGTGCAGATTTCACAGCCCACTGTCTGGAGAATTTTGAGAAAGAAGCTGAAAATGATTCCATACAAAGTGCAGATGTTGCAAAATCTCACTGCACTTGATTTAGATACCTCACGTTTGGGCGGAAATGGATTACCGGCTCGATGTGTGTCGTGTGACTAAGGGTGCACACATAGAACATCTGTGACTGTCCCTAAAAAACTTGAAACTTTCCCCTACGATTCTGTTGCAGGTAACATAAAACATCTTACATTGTTCTTGTTTTATAGTGCGTTGAAACTGTATACTTCGTTATGAATTATCCTGTACAAGGGTTATTGCATCTGGAGAAAGATCAAGGCGGACGGAAGGAATGTGCGTGAGAAAGATGGAAACACTTGGAGGACCACTCCTGCGTGGAAGAGAGAAAGAAAGAAAGACTTGATACATAGAAACTGTGAGTGATAAAAACATAAAGGAAGAGTGGGAAAGCAAGACACGTCAAAAAGGAGAGAAAGAAACATGGAGAAAGAGAAGAAAGAAATGGGGCAGGAAGATACAAAAATGTGCAAAACGAAGCTTATGGGAAATAGGAAAACTAAAGAAAATTTTTCGGAAGGAAAAGAGAAAGAGTAGGAAAAAAAAAAAAGGAAACAATGAAAGAGCAATAGAAAAAAGAACAAAACAAAGGTACAAAATGAGTGAGTAAATGAGAAAGATCATACACAAAGGGAGAAAAGGAGTCAGTAAATGAGGGAGAACGAAAGCAGAGAAAATGAGTAAGTGCATATGAAAGAACGAAAAAAACAACAACCGAAAAACAAGAGAATGTGAGTGAGTAAATAAAGACCGGAAGCAGAGAAAATAGGTGAATAAATGTGAAAGAACGAAAACAAAGATAATGTGAGCAAATGAGGAAAAACGAGAACGTAGTACATGAGGAAGAACAAAAACAGAGAAAAGAAGTAAGTATATGCAAAAAAAAAAAAAAAAAATTACGAGAAAATGTGAAAGTATGGAGGGCACGGGAAGAATGACAAATTTTGAGAAACTGCGAGTCTGACAGATCAAGACAAAGGAAGGGAGAGATGCAAGGTGCACGTACAGAGAATCTGAGAGGAGAAGAAGAGACTAATCTGTGCAGAAATAGATGAAGACAGACAGAAAAACAAAAGGATGATGGGCACAGGGTGAGTAACAAAGAGAGACAGAGGCGAACAGAAAGGAATGAGACATTAAAAATTATAGGAACAGAGTTAGAAACTCCGTAAAATAGAGGGGGAGAGAGAAAAACAGCAAGACACAATGAAAGAAGAAGGGATACTGTGAAAGAGTGACAGAGGTAGTGAGACAAATGAAACAGAGATACCGAAAGCTAAATGTGACAGTGAGAAAGCGAGAAAGGAAAATATGATAAACAACCTAGGAATAATAGTTTTTACGGAAAATTAAATGAATATAATTACATATATATTCAGAGTTACAGCGAAGGATGAGTGAGACGTAGAAGCATTGAAATGTGACAGAGAGAAAAGCAGGTGATTTTAAACTGAACAACAAAACATTAACATTTTTAGGAATTTTATTTTATTTAAAAAAAACAAACCGGAAAATTTAATGAGTAATCCGGCAACCTTCTTTTTAAGAATTTTAATATACCACATTTAAAATGTTTGAGGAACTCGAAGAGGCAATAAAAACTGAACGAAACTAATGTAACCGAATCTGTAAAATATGAGACACACACTTACAGGTCATCATCATCATTGTAAACCGTTATCAATCCACTGCTGGACGAAGATCTTCCGAAGTTTCTTCCACAACGATCTGTCTTGTGCCAGTATCCTCCATGTTACTCCCGCATACTTTCGAATTTCATCCACTCATCTCCCATGTGGTCTTCTACTGGGTCTTTTCTTGTCCCTTGGAATCCAGACTAAAATTTTGACTGTCCATCGATGGTCTGTTCTTGCAATATGTCCAGCCCATTACCATTTCAGGAATTTTACTCTGATCATGATGTCTTCCACTCTTGTCATTTTTCTGATCCACGAGTTACTTTGTTTATCTCTCCTGGTTACACCAAGCACACATCTCTCCATGCTGCTTTGAGTTGTCTGCAGTCTTTGTATGTCTATTTTAGTTAAGGTATACGTCTCTGCCCCATACGTAAGCACTGGAATGATATATTGATCAAACACTTTTCTTTTAAGAAATGTCTTTCTGTACTTCTATCATGATATTGCTACACCAAGAAACCGAACTACGAAAACACTTTTTGCGTGGGATTTCGAAATATATGGGTGCAAGATGCAATTTTCAGATGATCATCTTGAATACAATGAATTTCTTTGCTACAGAGAAAATAAACAGAGAAAAAGAGGTGAATAAATGTGAAAGAACGAAAAGAAAATAAGTAAGGAAATGAGGAAAAACGAGAACGTAGGATAGATTCACATAGAAGCTGAGGATTTTCCGCATTCGTAGAAAAAAAAATTATATTCTGTAGTTTACCTTTGGTTTTAAGGCCTCTGTTCTGCTCGTGAGACAATACCACTTCAGGTGAACGCTTTTTAGTGAAGCAATTATGGTGTTAGGAGAAAGAAAATCTATATAAAATCCTGAAGCCTTAGATGTGATTCTGTACGCCGTAGAAGTGAGTTGAGAACGAGAATAGGTATTTTGAAAAATTATTTCGCTGAAAACAATATAAGGAATTTTAGTTCAACACTCAACCTACATATTCTATTGAACAACGTGCACTTTTGTATTATTGTAAAAATCCAGTTTTTCTGCAATCAAGTTGAGGTAACAAAGAGACGTTTCACGTAAAATAAAAAAACAAAACAAAAAAAACAATTAATAAATAAATAATGAAAGTACGTCATACACAAATGGGAAACAAATTTTCCCGAAGAAAAAAATCTTCGTATACAGATGGTAGGTATTGTAATGCTGTTATTGGCATGTTTTCACTGTATTCCTTGCTACCATTTCCTTCAGAAAACTTGCAAATTTTCATTTTTCCCGCTCCAGGACGACGAAAATTTTCAAGTTTTCTGAAGGAAGTGGTCTCATGGAATACAGTGAAAATATGCCAATAATAGTATCATAAATAAATAAATAACATTGGAAGGCGATAATTTGATAAAATGATGAGTCTAGTCTGAAATTTCATCATGATGCAGTGGAACGTGATTTTGTTTTTGTTTGCTAGCCTGACACTTGGGAAGTAATTATACTTTTATCTGAAAATGAACATAAAAAAGGTGATAATGAACATAAAGTGATGATGATTAAACAGGTCCGGGGTGACTGTAAACAAGTTAGTAAAATCATGCAATGCATTGATTATGATACGCTTTCCAACATACCAGAAATCATTACTCAAGTTATGAGGATAATGGCTGTGGAATAAATCTCGCTCCTGTGCCCTGACCTTTGATCCCATTTCGATGATATACAACAGAACCGGTTCAGTATACCTCCGGAACAACATACTGAAGTTTTTGTCTCAATAGAAGCATTTTTAGTCAGGTTATGAGGATAATGGCTTTGGCATAAATCTCGCTCCTATGTCCTGACCTTTGACCCCATTTCGATGATATTCAACACAACCGGTTCAGTATTATCTCCGGAACAACACGATAAAGAGTTTCGTTGAAATCAAAGCAATTTTACGTAAGTTATAACGCATAAGGACAATGGAATGGATCCTGCTCCTATGTCACGACCTTTGACCCCATTTCAACCATTTTCAATAGGTTTCGTCTCCAGGTGGTCCCCTACCTAATAAAATTTCATCGAAATCGAACCATTTTTACGCGAGTTATCGTGCAGACGGACGGACGGACAGACAGGCAGACGGACGGACAAAGCTGGAGCATATACGCTTCTTCAACCTACGGTTGGAAAGCGTAAAAAATGAGAGACTGCTCAGCTGCAGTGTAAACAGGGAGTTTCTTCCTTTAGGAGTTTAGCGATCTCCCTAAGCAACTCTAAGGGCTGTAAGCAGTCGCCCGTTCCTAATTTAGGGTCACTGGTTCCAGGGAAGGGAGAGAGCCAGTGCCGTAAGACAAACACAACATCCATGCCACACCGGGATTCGAACCCGGACCCCTTTCGGACGAATGATCAGAGGCCATCGCTTAGACCACTGCGCCACCGGGGCGGCCAAATTGGAAATATAACACAAATATTCTGATGTGTTGGTAATAACAATCACCTAAAATATATACAGTTAGTAATTTACCCTACAATGAATTATTCGCTTCACATACCACAGGACGACGCTTAGAGGCGAAAATATCTCAAGTGCAGAAGTGAGTAACGTCGAACAAGCAGAAGTTCGCATAGCTCACTCTTTCTCGCTTTAGACTTATATTCCATCATTTTTTATTGCCAAGGCTGAATCGGGACTCGACGGTGGAATGCCACAGATCATCGTTCCGAGCTCCAATGGTTCCAGGCTTATTACAAGCTGTGGCATGTTACCGGACGATGCATGCTTCAACGAAACTTTCATGTGCATATTTCCAGATGTAAGCGTTGTTTCTTTCCTCTCACGACAGAACCGGGAGTCGACGACCCATCTCAGCTTGATGCTCTTTTCTTGTGGCAATAACGTTCCGGCTATATTGGCTCTCGAGACAGTCGTCGAATATATAATGCAACATTTGGGTAGGGATTTCCATATTTCATAGCATATCATACTATTTATATAAAACTCTAGTTTTTATAGCGCAGTGTTTTACTTACTGCTACTATGTGCGTTGTCGTATGGGTAGCTAGCGACCATTGCTCCCCCGTGGAGGTTTCCAGAAAGGATGAACTGTGTTTGTTCCAACCACTCACGAACGGCCTTGGTCTCTGGCTGCTGCTGCTTATTGTTGGTCTTGAAGAAATCCGGAAAATTCCGGTTTAAATCGAAACCACGAGCATTGTACCTTAAAGAACAAAAACAGGGCAATTAGCAATGATATTACTTAAACTTTAAGACGCATTTACACTATGCAGACAAAGTATAAGGACACCTGTATATAGTAGAAATAAGCAAATAAAAGTGATAAATATTATGCAAATAAAAGTGCGTTTTCGGAACCAGACGCGCATGCGCGGGGTGTATTGGGTGCTGTATATGAAGTGGAGCGTTGGCATACCAGTCAGACCTCGATGAAGCGACTATGCCCGGCTGAGCTGAGCTGACGGACTTCGAAATGGGCTTTTTAGTTGGATGCTACCCGAGTAAGCAATCAGTGTGCAGCATTAGCGCTCTCTTCTGGGATTCCCAGAATCAACAGTCGCTGATGTTTTTCGTCGAGGGAAATCAGAAGGTGCCACTACAGAGAAACCAAACTCTGGGAGTCCGCACAAACTGACACCAAACAAACCGTATTGCGGAATGTGAAGAAGGAACGCACGTCCTCCGCTATATACCTGGCCTTCTACCTCGACCAAGCCGCTAGCGCAGCTAAGAGTCCATCGGGATTCCATGCCGACGATTAGCATGCTAGGTTAGCTGCGTACAAGACCTACATCACTCGAGGCAATTCCAGACGACGACTGCAGTCGTGCCTCGCTCGCCGTTCGTGGGCAATGTAAGAGTGAAAGAGGCTCCGATGGAATGACAAATTCCGCTCCTCACTCTTTTGTTCTGATGGGCGTACATATTTAGGTGTGGCGTTTCTCCGACGAACGCTGTAAGGCGGACTGCGATGTCACTACAGTCAAGTTTGGTGGGGTATCAGTGTTAGTGTGGGACTGTTTATGCTAAGAAAGGCTCGGTCCGCTTTTAATGGTACTCCCCAACCTAACGCTACGAAATAATTCTGAACTTCTTACGTTGAGACATTTCTTCTGCACAGACTCCGGCCGTTCAGCAAGATCTGCTGTCTTGCCACACTGCAAAGTACACTGCTGGCCACCCAAAATGCAACACCAAGAAGGAAGCATCTGATTGGCCAGAAATTCGCAAGCATGCGAGAGGACATGCAAAGGATTAGTATTGCAGGGCATATGCAAATTATATGCGCCCGGCACGCCACCGAGAAGCACTAAAAGAAGGGTGCACAGAAGGCGGGGTGTAAGTAGTGGAAATGTGTTGTGTTGCCGGACCTGTGCGTGGGAAGCTTCCTGATGCCTCGTCGCAGAATACGGCAGTCATTCCAGTACGTTTCGGAGTTCGGCAGAGGACGAATAGTGGCTTATCGTACCGAGACATCGGCGCCCGTGTGGGACGACATCCAGCCACAGTGAGGTAAGTATGGATTTGGTCGGAGCAGGAGGGACGGACGGAACGACGTGAGCGATTGCCGCAGCCGCGGCACACCACCGAACGAGAGGACCAGCATGTTGTGCGGCGGGCAATGACGGCTTGCACCGCCACATCACGAACGTTAGCGCAGGAATTAGGGTATGTTGCGTAACAACCTGTGTCAGCACGTACCGTTCGACGTCGTCTGCAGGAGCGGGGACTTGTCGCACGGCGGCCATTGCTCAGAGTACCATTGACGTTACACCACTGGCGAGTGCGGCGGCAGTAGGCTGTTGAACGCCGCACCTGTATTACAGAATAGCACAACATTGTCTTCTCCGAGGAATCCCGCTTCTGCCTGTAACACCACGATGGTCGGATCCGCGTGTGGCGGCACCGCGGCGAGAGACTGTATGACGCCTGCATTATGCATCGCCATACCGGTCCGTTGCCTGGCGTTATGGTTTGGGGCGCAGTTGGATATGACACCCGCACCCTTCTGGTACGCATCGCCGGTACACTCAACAGCCACCGCTACATCTCCGACGTTTTGGAGCCTGTAGTACTCCCTTATCTGCAGGACCGGCCAGCGGCCACGTTTCAACAGGACAATGCGGGCCCACACGTGGCACGCATCGTGCAACAAGTCTTCACGGCCCACCAGGTGTCACTGCTGCCGCGGCCCGCCTGTTCTCCCGATATGTCGCCCATCGAACACGTCTGGTCGCTGATCGGCAACCGAGTGGCTCGGCAAGCAGCACCCGTGGCTACGCCTGATGAACTGTGGCAACGTGTGGAAGCAGCCTGGACCGACATACCTCAAAGCCCACATCCAAAGCCTTTTCGTTCAATGCCGCGGCGTGTAGCGGCCGTTATTGCCAGCCATGGGGGCCACACGAACTATCGATGTCTGCGTGTTCCGCAAGTCGCACGGGCCTGTAAGCTCAATCCTTTCATCTTTGCATGTGTTGTTATGTGTCCAGTAAATCTGGCTTTGCTATCTCGTGCCTTTCTTGGTGTTGCATTTTGGGTGGCCAGCAGTGTATTTACAAACCCGATTTGAGCAACAGAACGTATACATGTTGGATTGGCCTACCCAAAGCCCCGATCTATATCCAATAGAATATTTGGCGGACGAGCAAGAACACCGTATCCGATCTCGTTGGTAAGAACTTCCTCAACTGCAGCTCTGGTAGGAGCTTTGTAGGGGGAATGGAGAAAAATTCCGGTACAGACCTACTGGCATCTCGTGGAAAGCAGGCATAGACAGGTCACCGCAATCAAAACGGACAAAAGTGGGCTGACTGTGTTCTGATCGTGTAATAAATGGTTTTCTTTCAGTTCAACCTTGGAGTCCGAATACTTTTGTCTATATTATACACTGCTGGCCACCCAAAATGCAACATCAAGAAGGACACGAGATAGCAAAGCCAGATTTACTGGACACATTACAACAGATACAAAGATGAAACGATTGAGCTTACAGGCCCGTGAGACTTGCGGAACACGCAGACATCAATAATTCGTGTGGCCCACATGGCTGGCAATAACGGCCGCTACACGCCGCGGCATCGAACAAAAAAGGCTTTGGATGTGGGCTTTGAGGTATGTCGGTCCAGGCTGCTTCCACACGTTGCCACAGTTCATCAGGCGTAGCCGCGGGTGGTGCTTGCCGGGACACTCGGTCCCCGATCAGTGACCAGACGTGTTCGATGGGCGACATATCGGGAGAACAGGCGGGCCACGGCAGCAGTGACACCTGGTGGGCCATGAAGAAATGCTGCGCGATGCGTGACACGTGCGGGCGCGCGTTGTCCTGTTGAAAGGTGGGCGCTGGAAGTTCCTGCAGGTAAGGGAGGACTACAGACTCCAACACGTCGGAGATGTAGCGGTGGCTGTTGAATGTACCGGCGATGCATACCAGAGGGGTGCGGGTGTCATATCCAATTGCGCCCCAAACCATAACGCCAGGAGACTGACCGGTATGGCGATGCATAATGCAGGCGTCATACAGTCTCTCGCCGCGGTGCCGCCACACGCGGATCCGACCGTCGTGGCGTTGCAGGCAGAAGCCCACTGCACCCGCACTCGCCGGTAGTGCCGTCAATGGTAATCGGAGACATGGGCGCAGTGCGACAAGTCCCCGCTCCTGCCTACGACGTCGAACGGTATACACACGTTGTTGCGCAACATACCCTAGTTTCTGCGTTAACGTTCGTGATATGACGGGGCGAGCCGTCCATGCCCATCACATAACATGCCGGTCCTCTCGTTCGGTGGTGTGCCGCGGCTGCGCCAATCGCTCACGGCGTTCTGTTCGTCCCTCCTACACCCACCAAATCCATACTCGCCTCACTGCGGTTAGATGTCGTCCCACACGGGCGCCGATGTCTCGGTACGATAAACCGCTGTCGCGATAAGCCACTGTTCGTCCTTTGTCGAACTCCGATACGTGCTGGAATGACTGCCGTATTCTGCGACGAGGCATCATGAAGCATCCCACGCACAGGTCCGGCAGCACAACACACTTCCACAACACTGGCGTTCAAAAATTAAGGACGAGACGGTTTTTCGAATGTAACGTCGTGCAGAAGTGCTCCACATCGACTCAAATCATACCATAAGATCCCCAAGATGTAAGAATATGGGACAAGTGAGCAAAACCGTCCAAACAAGGAATCCAAAGGATACAAAGGCACTTTATTGAAAAGGTAGCTTCAAGCACAACTGGACAGAAGACAGAAACGTCCATGTGACAGGCGGCTGCCCAAAAAATCCAGTCTTTAGTAAGGGATATGAGGATTTACAACGTCTGTCCATGCTGAGGACGAGGCTGTCAAGGAGCTGTTGAGGCTTCGTGGCCCATTCCTCTTGTAGCGTCAATCGCAGCTGCGGAATCGTTGCTGGCGGCTGGTGACGTGCTGTCAAGCGTCTCCCGAGAAGGTCCCACATGTGTTCGATTGGATTTAGGTCCGGGGACCTTGCGAGCCAATCCATGAGTGGAATATCTTCACTCTCCAACAGCTCTGCGACAGCCACTGTACAATGAGGTGTAACGTTGTCGTCCATGAAGAGGAACTCAGGACCCACAGCACCTCTAAAAAGACGCACGTGAGGCAGGAGAACCTCGGTACAATAGCGGACACCAGTGACTGAACCTCCTTGGAAGATGCAGAGGTCAGTACGGCTACCAAACATGATACCGCACCAAACGAGAACTCCGCCACCTCCAAACCGGTCCCTTTCGATGATGTTGGAGGTGTGATTGCGTGTTCCCTGCTCTCTTCAGATGTGTATACGTCTAGATTCGCTCGTCAGACTAAATCGGCTCTCATCCGTAAAGAGAACTCTACCCCGTTGCTGATGTGTTCAGTTCTTGTGTTCCTGGGCACCACAGAAACCGCCGTCTCCGATGATCAGGCGTTAATGGCACACACCGTACTTGTCGTCGTGCAAATAGACCACTTTTGTGCAGCCTCCTGGGCACGGTAAAATGCGATAACGGACGTCCAGTTGTCTGTTGCATGTGCCTTGCGATTTCTCCCGCTGTCTGCTGTCTGTCTCTTCTGGCCTGTAGGAAAATATACCGGTCGTCCGCCGCCGTGGTTGCTCGTGAGCGACCGTGAAACGATGCTGTGAGCGATCCCGTACTCCTCGGCCACACTAGTCACACTTCGACCTTCTTCCAACTTCCCAATGACGCGTCCTCTGGTAAAGTCATCCAGATGTCGTTTACTGGATTGCCTGTTGGCCATATCACACGGTGGCAGCAACTCGACGTCGTTCAAACCGATGTACACCGTGCAATAGCTTTCACCGAATTTGCTGAGCGTACACAGCCCGTGTGCTTTTATACCCTTCCGATACTCCCCCCCCACGTCATGCTGAATATATGCGCATGCCCTACCGTACTGGACCCTAGTCTATCTCCTGAGTGGTCTTTCGGTTCGTTCTGCCTACTCGTTCCGTATAAGTTTGCAAATTCAACAAAAAGATTTGTTGAATTTGCAAAATTATTGTGCTGAAAAATATTGTTGATTTAACAAAACTTATTGTTATCACTACAAAACGGTTTGTTCATTTAACAAAATGATTAGGTCGATTTTGGGGAATTTGTTTGATCCAACAAAATAAGTTGTTATCATGACAAAATGTTTTGTTGCTGCAACAAAATGTTTTGTTGCTGCAACAAAACATATTGTTATAGCAACGAAACTTATTGCGTCACGATAATATGTTTTGTTGGGTCAAACAAATCCTCAAAAAGCGACCTAATCATTTTGTCAAATGAACAAAACGTTTTGTAGTGATAACAATAAATTTTGTTAAATCAACAATAATTTTCAACCAAATAATTTTGCAAATTCAACAAAATTTTTTGTTGATTCAACAAAACGTTTTTCTCAGTGCAGTCTTGAATTTGTGGTACCAGTGTGTTGGCGGACGCCGCTCGTTTAACATCAAAATCGCAAGCAAATCATAAGAAAAAAAAAAGTGCTTTCCCACGATTCCTGGAGAAACTGCGTGCATCTCGTCACCGAGAAAAACACCTGTGACCACTTATGACCGCCTCTTTCTTCTCAGCTTTGCACTTCTTCAAAAGAAATGTTTGCGTGTGATGTGTGCATCAGGGATATGAGCAAAAAAATATCGCAACAAGCTGTGGGAAGCTGTTGCCTTTACAACTGTGTTAGTGAAGTGTCGTTATTCTGCGACTGGGCAATTAATGCCAGGATTTACATACTCACCTACCTGTCATCATTATCATTACTTCTGTGTGTTATATTACACAGTCGAGTCACATTATTGTGACCACCTCCTACTTTTGACGTCAACAGCCAATGAAAGAAGCGAAAGAAGGCACGTGTCGTGAGCTGGCTAGGAGGACATATAAGGTGTGCGGTAGGCATTCTGAAAACATATCACCCGTTGCTGTCATGGACAAATGGGGCGATTTATCATATTTGCAAAAAGGGATGATTATCTGCTTTCGGGCCAAGGGTGGCAGTATTTCTGAAACAGCCCATTTTGTGAACTGTTCGCGTGCTGCTGTGGTTAAAGTGTATCGTGATTGAAGAAATGCAAATAAGTGAGGTGGAAATTGCTGCGGAGCACCACGTGCCATTGATGTGAGAGGTGAACGTCGGCTGCGAAGGTGCGTGAGGTCCGATCGACACGCTACCGTGGAGCAACTCACTGGCTGAATGAACCAGGGGGCTACCGGAAGTGTGTCTAAAACGACATTTCAGCGAACCCTGCTGCATATAGGGCTCCGATGCAGACGGATGGTCACTGCACCTATGCTAACTGAGGTGCATCGGCAGAAAAGGTTTGCATTTGCACGGCAGTACCGGAATTGGACATCCGCTGATTGGCAAAGGATTGCCTTCTCCGATGAATCACGTTTTCTGCTTCATCAAGTGGATGGACGTTGGCGTATAAGGCGAGAAACATCGGAGAACAAACACTCTTCAACCATTGCTGGAAAAATACAAGCTGGTGGGGGCAGCGTTATTGCCTGGGGAATGTTTTCGTGGCATTCCCTGGGTCCACGCATAACCTGTGGTAGGCACTATGGACCAAATTCGTTATGCATCCATCCTTGCAGACCACGTACATCCATACATGCTGATTCCCTTCCCTGACGCGGAAGAGATCTTCCAGAACGACAATGCGACGTGTCACACAGCTAGAAATGTCCGAGAGTGGTTGGAAGATCACGATGAGGACTTCAAAGTACTTCCCTGGCTCCCCTAATTTCCCAGACTTAAACCCAATTGAGCATATGTGGGACCACCTCGATCGTGTTGTTCGCTCTATGGATCCTCCACCACGCACCCTCCAACAGCTGTCAGATGCACTACAGTCAGCATGGCTCCACATACCTGTGAACACCTTCCAGTACCTTATTGAGTCACTCCTAGCCCGTCTAGTTGCTGTCTGCGCTGTACACGGTGGTTACTCTGGATGCTACACACCCACACCCACGCAGGAGCAAAGCAGTTGCTGAGGCATGATCTAAAGAGCACGACATAGACGCCTCTGTTGGCGAATTGTGGAACTTAGCGAACACAACTGTAAAACTATGATAGATAGGGTAGTACACATTATACAGGTGTTTGCATTCTACGAAAAAATTACAATTTTATAGTATACAATTTATTTGGTTCAAATCATAAAAAATGTGTGCATTATATTTCCGAAAAATTTGAGGGAGGGTGGCCTTTTCTTTCGGGATCCCCGACTCGGAAAATCTGTGTGTGTTTGTGGGGGGGGGGGGGGTCCTGACCCCCGCAGTGGTTAAGCTTATGGGTGTATGTCCTAACAAAAAAGTTTGAATTTTATGTTTGGCATAATTTCCTGTAAAGAAACTGGATTATGTTCAAAACATACACGCCGCCCCGGTGGCGCTGTGGTCTAAGCGATGGCCTCTGACCATTCGTCCGAGATGGTCCGGGTTCGAATCCCGATGAGGCATGGATGTTGTGTTTGTCTTACGGCACTGGCTCTCTACCTTCCCTGGGACCAGTGGCCCTGATTTAGGGACGGGAGACTGCTTATAACCCATCGAGTTGCTCACGGTGTTCGTTAAACCCTAATCCAATACAAGAAACATACACAGTATTATTGATTTAGTGAACAAAATAAGTTGCAAAAACTGTATGGTATGAGGTAGCGTAAAAAAAAAACCATAATGAATTTAAATACAATGCCGATTGATAAAGGTCACTTTTATGTTTCAAAAAACAATATATAGTTCGACAGAATATTTGAATGTGCAATTGTCACTTGCCGACCTGTTTTTTTCACCAGTAGTTTGTTAACGCTTTATTTTCCGAATCGGTTTATATTTTGCAAAAACAAAGATTAAGAAATAAGTACTATATTCACAGGAAAATATCCACTTAATTGAGAAAAACTTAATAACGAGCAAGTTATGCAAAAATAAAAAAGAGAAAAAGTTCTTTACACTGCAGAAAAAGACACAGAAGTTTAATACAACACACATTTTAACTTTTGTTCTCCGTTTTCTTACGAGATGGCGCCACAGAGTCGGAGAAAGGAATTTGAGATAGCTGTTGAAGTACGAGTTTTTGAACGGCACACATTCTAGTTAAACTTGGAGCATTTGTCAATCTCAATCTTTTCGTTCAGAAATGCACTTGCAGCTCTGCACCCCGCTCTTTATTTTTCTTTCAATTTCTCTTAACATTTCTGCAATATCGTGAAAATTTGCTACAAACCAATGGTTATTAATTTGTAGGCTGATCTAGTAGTGTTCCGAATGGAAACGAAGATGTTCTTTCTTTATATTTCTGACTGAATTCATGTACCCTGTCAGTGGCAGGGGAGGAGGGGGGACTCAAGCACCCTCCCTAGCCGTTGGTATAGCCGAATGTTTGATAAATTTAAAGCACTAAAATAGACGAAACCTTTTTTAAAGCATTTTAAAAAATAATAAGTTATTAATGATTGATTGCATTTATCAAACTTCTTTATTTTAAAAATTTGATTTGCCGGATTCTGCTATGCGTTTACTTTCAAAAGTACGACAATGAATTGTAGGATTCATTGTACGAACCGATGAATAAATAATGCTTTTAGGGGAGGAGAGTGGCTGAAGTCAAGTTTTTCTGCTTATTGAGTGTTCACAGAGACAGAATAAAAGAGAGAGAGAGCTGAATTTGGTAGAATTGGCTACAGACAAGTTTTCTAAAAAGAAGCGAAATCTGCAGCTTGCTTTCTCTGACAAGTACTAGATATCACGGTGGAAGTAACTTTTCCCATCACAATGTTCTAAACTGTAATTATAACTTTAATTGTATAGTTCAGTTATAACCTCCGCATTGACAAAAAAAAAAAAAAAAATGCTACAAACTTTTAATTCATTTGAAATTTAGTTTTTACATACCATCATCACACATGTAATATGCAGTTGCAATGACAATTTTTTAAAATCAGCTAAAACATTCATTGGTTCAGTTTTTTTTTGTAACTTTATAAATAAATATAATGAACAGAACAGAAGAAAATTATGTTTAGATCTTTCACATTTTAAAATAAGGTACTTGTTTGCTATGTACTAATTGTCAAAGAGTATCAATTATTTCTGTTGTATTTTAGTATCTTGTACATTTACTAAAATGTTTGCCAGCCTTGAAGGAGGTAAGGATTTTTCTTAGCTACCTCCTAAAAGTACTTATATGGGCGCCACTGCCGGTAGGGGTTAAACACACACACACACACAGGAGGAACGTATTTATAGGGGTGCGGGACCGGTGGGTCAACGCTCCGGAAGTGTTTAATATTTTGAAGTTTTTGGTAAAAATGCGATTTACATAAAAATAATGCCTTAATTTAATAAAAATGCTTTAATTTTTCTTCTATTTTTTATTAATTTTGTTCTGGTGGATTTCAAAAACTTCTATTTTTCCACCCTCTGCCCTTTCTGAAAAAAAAAAAAAAAAAAAATCTATATACGCCCCTGCACACACACAAAACAAGGTATATACACCGATGAACTATTATATTATGATCACCTACTTAATAAGCTATAGGACCTATTTTAGCCCGCATAACAGCGGCCACTCGGCGAGGCATTCATTCGATGCCTCGCCATGAGGTATCTGGTATCATAATGTAAACAACAGGTCCTGCAGTTCCCATACATTTCGGGGTGGTGGTGATTTAGTGCGAACCCGCTTTTCCAAGTCGAACCACAAATGTTCGATTGGGTTCACGTGAATTTGGAGGCCAGGGCATTAACAGAAAGTCACCAGCATGTTCCTCGAACCACACCTTAACGATTCTGGCAGTGTGGCATGGCGCATTATCCTGTTGGTAACAGCCATCACCAGCAGGGACACACAGTTGTCATGAATGGGTGAACTTGGTCCGCAACGATGTTCAGATACCTGACATCTGTCATGAATTCTGCTATTGGGGCCTACAGTGTCCCAAGAAAACATCGCCCACAGCATAACACCGCCACCGCCGGCCTGTCTCCGCCGGTAATCGGCGTATCCACGCTTGGCTGTCTACGTGATGCGCCAAGAATCTTGATTCTTCAGACCAGGCCACTTTCTTCCAGTCATGCACCGTCCAATCTCGATGATCTTGGGCCCATTTCATGCGTTGTTGGCGATGACGTGCAGTGAGCATGAGGTCAGGTTGGGTCTTCGGCTTCCCAGGCCGATGCGCAGAAGGCTGCGATGAATTGTGTGCTTTGTCCTGTTCACCACTGTTGTTGCGGGTGATTTTTCGCACTGTGGCCCTGCGGTCGCTGTGAACAGTGCGCAACAGTCTCCGCTCCCCACTGGCATCAATGAGTTGTGGGCGACGATTCGTCGTTTGGCCATATGTGCACCACTTTTGATACGTACTCACTACAGCGGCACGTGAACAACCAACAAGCTGCACTGTTTCCGAGATCGTAGTTCCGAGGTGCCGTGCCAACACAATTTGTCATTTATACCAAACTCCGATAAATTGGCAGGTTTTCCCATTCTGACTCCGAACACTCTACTAACCGAAAGCCGGTCCTCGGGTTATATATACATACTAGCTTTAATACCCGGCTTTGCCCGGGATTTAGGCTTATTAATAATATATTCCCTTATACGTCGCTGAAAAAATCGGGAAAAAAATTGATGCTTGCAAGAAAGAAAAAAGCTGATTTCACAAATTCGGTCATTACACATTATTTATTCATAGTGTGATTATTTCAGCACTTGGCCGTACACAACATTTTTGGTTTCTCCTTCATCGGCGACAATATATGATTTTGTTGGATCCTTTGCTCTTGTCATTCCAACATACAGCTGTTTGTAGAATCAAACGGACCAAAAGCGTTACGAATTATTTAACACGGGTCCAGGAGACACAGCATTAGAACACTGACTGAACAAAATTCGTTAAAAATTTGTTATCAACGATCAAATGCATCACGTGCATTCAGTTTCAGACGTTTTTGAGGGGCGAATCTCTGGGATAAAAAAAGTTAAAAACGTATCTTTGCGAATATTTTATGAAACTGGCTGAAGTTTTAATGAACACCATAAATCTTTAATAGGAACACTACCTCCAAATTTCGCCTGAATCGGTAAATATTTTTTTAAATTAGCCGTCAAAATTTTATTAACCGTTTCTGCGTATATATTTCTGTTCACCGATTAATTAAAAATTCCATGCCTATTTTAAAAAGTTTTGACCGTATTCCATTGAAATTTTGAGGGATTCTTCTTATTACCAATTCATGGTGTTGATAAACATTTCAGCCAGCTTCGTTAAGATTTCGCAAAGTTCGTTTTTGCATTTTTTTATGCACAGTTCTCAAAGAATTGAAACACCTGTGGATGTGCCGCATCGATGAGTGCAGTCACGTGCTTTCAGATTTGGAAAGATGACGTAGCAAACGACGCTGACTTTATTGATTAGCTTATTAATTAATTCATAACTCGCAAACGGAACAACATAGATATCTTAAAATAATTGCCTTGACCTTGAAATTCCAGTATTTATAATTTATATGCAAATTTCACGATGCCACAGTTTGGCGTTCAAGAGTTTTTGCTGCTTCAAGCAAACAGACGTGTTTTGTGTTTTATATATAAGATTTACTGCTCTGTGAACTTCACCCGCGCCACTATTCGGTCGCCAGGCGCGCTCATTTCTCTAGGCTGGAGGTGGTCATAATGTAATGGCTGATCAGTGTATTTTTATTCGCGTTATACAGATGCATAAAGTTTACTTACAACTGTGATCCATCTTTCATCGAATTTTACTTACAACTGTGATCCATCTTTCATCGAATTTTACTTACAACTGTGATCCATCTTTCATCGAAGTTTACTTACAACTGTGAGCCATCTTTCATCGAAGTTTTCTTACAACTGTGATTCATCTTTCATCGAAGTTTACTTACAACTGTGACCCATCTTTCATCGAATTTTATGCAACTGATGTTGACCTAAAGAAGGGGATAGAAATGAACTCCGTGTTGCTGGAGGCAAATATCCACGCGACAGCACATGTTTTGCGTAACGCCTTTCAGCATAGATGGCGTAATTTCCGCTATAGCGTGAATAATGTTTGTTTTCAAGGACTGCAGGTCACGCGGTTAGTTTGCATAAACACGGTCGCTTAAATATCCCCACACAAAAACAAATGGACAGGATAATTCCGGTCAGCGTGGAGACCAAAGTCCTTTAGAAATAATGCGGTCACCAAAGAAACTTCACAAAAGCTCCCTTGTAGCAGTGTAGTGTGTGACATGTTGCTCCATCTTGTTGTAGCCATGCAAAAGCGTTCGTTTTCTTGCAATGGGAAGACAAACTGAAGAATCATATCTTGATAAATATTCGCATTTACAGTTCTATTAAAAAGCAGTGGTCTCACTATTCTTCCCCAGGATATGGCGCATCACACACATAATTTCTTCAGAAAGCAGAGGTACTGGATGAAGGATATGAGGATTCTCAGTCGACCAACATCGCGTATTTTTCGAATTAACATAACCGTTGAAATGAAAACAGGCTTCATCCGAAAATAAAACATTGTTCAACAAGCCCTTGTTATGTCGCGTAAATTTATGAAACCAACGGAAATACAGCAGGCGCTTATGCATGTCATACTTCTTGGACAATTTTCACTTTGTATGCATGAAGCTGCAATCGTTTAGTCGCTTTCTGTACTGAGCCGTAAGAAAGTTTCACTTCCTGAGATAAGTGACGAAGAGATTTTGTAGGCGATTGTTGCAAACTTTTTTCAACATCTTTGATCACTTTAGGCATTAACACACTTGGTCGGCCATTTATAGGCTTATCTCATCAACACTTTCAGTTTTCCGAAATCGTACGAGTTAGCTGTGTATCGTTGACTTACTTACCACAATATACTGCGGAAAATGTTTTCCCGAACTCTTCTACACACTGTTTGTAAGACAGCGTTTGCAAATAAGTTTCAAGGACACAAATTCTCTGCTCCCTCGGCGAACCCATGGCTCTGTGCAAATAGTGAAGCTAAAGTGAGAAAATTTCGTGGCACACAGGGAACCAGTTATTCATTTCTGGCACTTTGCCAACTTCCTTCGGGCATTCGATAGGCGCTATATTTGACCTCGACGAATTACTGCTTCGTGTTGACACACGAACTGGTTAAAGTACTGCGTACACCATACGCAATTATTTTTAAAATTCAGAGTTCGAGAACTTTCGATCACTCTGTATGACGCATGCCAGTGTTTCCCAAGCTTTTTAACTTCGCGGAATCCTTGAAGTAGGACTTCAGACATGGCGGAAAACCAGCTCGCATATTTACACCAGACCTACAAAATATTAAGTCATTTGCATAATATTTATTTTATTTTATCAGATTATGTAAAAAGACTAAATAAAATGACAAACGTAATATTGAACTGGGATGAAAAAAGATATAAACAACGATTTTAACACAAATTATATTAAGTAAGGACACTTAATAATATAATATATTATTAGTTCTTTGCCACAGATAATACACAATGGAATGGGACAATGTTCGTCACCTGCCGAAATGAAACCAATTGCTAAATAGCTAACAAAATGACCAAAGTAATATGGAATGGGATGAAAAAAGATGTAAACAACGATTCTAACTCAAATAATTTTAAGTAAGGATACTTAATAGTGTAATATTAGTTAGTTTTTTGCCGCAGATAATACACAATGGAATGGGACAATGTTCGTCACCAGCCCAAATGAAACCAATTGCTAAATAGCTAACCAAATGACAAAAATAATGTTAAACTGGGATGAAAAAAGATATAAACAATGATTCTAACCCAAATTATATTAAGTAAGGATACTTAATAGTATAATATTAGTTATTTTTTTTTTGCCACAAATAATACACAATGGAATGGGACAATATTCATCTTCAGCCCATGTGAAACCCACTGGTAAGTAGCTTTTACAATAAAAGTGATTCTTCCTAGATTCTGCTACCTCCTGATTCTCACTACTTCCAGGCTGGATATGGAATCACTATCATTCGCCTTACTTTGGTAACCGGCAGGTTTACTGTCTGCTTGATTCGTTTTACCAACTTTCACATCTTCGAAACACACAAGTCTTAATGGTTTGCACCACGTTCACCTAAGTATTCACACAAGCAACATAATTTAGGTATAATATAATTGATTAAAGTAGTATGGGCTCAGAAATGAAGCTTGGAATGTTTGAGGAACTTTAGAAGTTATTAGCCTGGATACTTCTCAGCCGGGATTTCTAAGAAGGATGAGCGCCTTATCGCTGACGGGCAGGAAGTTCCGGCTGCTTACCAATGCTCGGAACTACTGGTGCTGTGCCCAGTGCCGGATGGAGCTTTTGCAGGGTCCAGGGGGAAATTTCATTTCTGGCACCAGGAAATAAATCTCATATTTTAATAAAGTTGTTGCGTGAAAAATGTCCGTAAAGAACACACACGATGTGAAATTGACAAATTTCACTGTGACAACAACGAACTCTCATCATTCTACTCCGGAGCCGAATGCTTTACCAATTAAGCTAACCGACGGAATTTATCACTGCAACTTTTACGTCTTGCCATGTGCTTCACCTCTGTAGTAGGTCATAACGAAAACTATCATAAAGACAAAATGTTTATCTCAAAAAAATATTTGCTTTAAGCTTAAGAAAAAGACCATAATATGGATTAAAAGTTCCGGGAGAGAGAGAGAGAAAAAACTGTTAAAATCTGCGATTTTCTTTCCGGGAAGGTGGGGTTGAGGTTGTATAATGACTCTTATAAAAACTTCTTCACAAAATGATAAAAAGATCCCTGCGTAGGGAATTTTTTGTATTGTGAATACTTCAGTGTAGGAAATAATCAGGATCCCTCTAAAATAAATTCATATAAATAGTTTTTTCCCCTGATACATGTTTTAGTGATTGATTTTTAATGCAAAATAGCATAAAATCAATCAGGGATCTTGATTGATTTTTGAAACTTTTTTGAAACTTTTATACGCGCTCATATATGATTTTTTATTTTAATTTCTAGTAATGTTTTTAAAGCCACCGAATAAATGGCCTCCGTGTGTAGCCCGAAACCAACTTTGATATTGTTCTTTTTATTTATCTCTAGTTTGCACGCAAATTGTGAAATATATAAAAGTAAGGGCCACAAAATGATGAAATTTAATTTGCTATTTTGAGAATGCGGAAAATATTAAGGTAGTTACAATAATCACTTGAAATTTGCAAATTTCAGTATTTGTACGGCGAAGGGCGATATTCTATTCAAAAATGGGGAAATTGGAAACAATAAAATAAAAAAACAACAACAACAAAAAAACATCTTTTTAAGGGCCTCGCACCCGAAAACTTAAACACAAAAAATACTGTTTGTAAAAAATTCTACCGTAAATGATTTTTTTCCTAAACTAACTACGGGGCCCCTTGAAGGCGCGGAGCCCAGGGCGTCTGCCCCGGCCCTGGCTGTGCCAGAGGGCAAGAGGTGTGTTCCTGGTCTGCAGCAGTAAGTTAACCAACGAAATTTCTCTCAAGGCAAAAATTACTCCGTCATGACGGCACTCTCACTACAAACAAAATACAGCCTATTTACATTTGATTGTCGTTATTCTTACGTCTTACAAGCAACATATACAGGGTGTGTCAAATTGATGGGACATATTTTATTTTTAATTTACAGGAGCGTGAGAACTCGCCCATCTTTAAAATGTATTGTATTTGAAAGTCTGACTTAGGAGTTAATGTTGGTCTCCTTCAGATCATTGATCTTTAATGATGTCGCCGTGGACGCCAACAGAAATCGCATACGTTGTGGAAGCATGCTTCATCAGTGGACGTTCCATCATCACAGCATTAACGCGATTACGAGAACATTTCCTGAAGCATGGAGCACCGTCCTGGAAGGTGATCCTGCGTGCTGTTAGTAGCTTCTGTGAGACAGGCAACGCTAACAAGGAACTATCCCCAGGACGACCTCGAACGTCTCGTAGTGCAGAGAACACTGAACGTGTGGCAAATATCGTTGAACGAAGTCCCAAGAAGTCTACCCGTCAATTGGCCCAACAAGTGAACGTTACTCGTACCAGTGTTCAAATGGTTTTGAAAAAATGTTCCATTTGAGGTGGTGACCATCTAAGAGATGTGATATTCAAACCTTGATCGGTGCTATGAGCTCTTGTACTTTGGTTATGTATTACACATGGTCCCTAATAAATGTGCTTCTTTCAGTCCTAGAAACTTGCGTTTAAAATGTGCCCCATCATTATGGGACACTCTGTACATTTACTCCAGTGTAAATCTTTGGTCTTTAACAAGTTGCTACAAAATAGTCCAAATGGCTTCGACCCAAGGGAAGGAGATAGAATCATTCATAACGAGGAGCTCCATCCAAGGATCAACGGCTTGACTTGACTCCCAAACAACGCTGAGTGTTTAGGAACCGGGGAAGTCATGCACTAGCTAGCTGGACAACCATGGCGCAAATCAGCACTGACATCTTGATCACAGATAATGTGCGATCCTAGAATTTTACAACCGAAGCTGACGAAATATATGGTGGCTAAAATTTGTCATTTCGTCCCCAAAACACGAGATTAACTAGTCATCCGTAGGTACTTAAGAAGGGAGACATACAAACAGAAAGACTTACCTTCCTTGACCTCCAGAACACTGTCCTTCGATTGCCGTTTCGAAACCGTCAGGATTCATACTGGGCATGATATGTATCCGCGTTGTATCCAGTAACCATCTGACGTAGTTATCTGTGTAGTAATTGTTTATCAAATAGCTGATCAGATGTAACATAAGCTCACGACCAATGGCCTATACAAAGAGATAAAAAAAAACGACATCAATATTTTGTACTCATATAACAACAGGCATAATAGTTCGTCAAAAATACCGATACCCAATCTTTAAATAAAGAATGAACTAGTATCTAATTAATAACAAGGAACTGTTCACCAACTATACTTAAAATTTCAAAACTATACTAGAAATCCGAAGTTCTTGGCGTGGAATAGAAATCAAAGTTTCCAAGCTTACGCACGTCAACAAGATGGCATTTTCAAAGAAGGTAGACAGCTAACTGCTGTACTTGTAGGCAGTTTGCTGTCTATCTTCCTTGATAAAGTCATCTGGTTGATGTGCGAAAGCTTGGAAACTTTGCTTTCTATTTTGCGCCAAAGAATTTGGATTAGTAGTATAGTTATACTGTTTTAAGAACTAGTTTCTGTTGAATACAGAGGTAGGTCGTCTTACACTGAGACGTTTTCCTTCTTCTGTAACAGGTTCAAATATTATTTATCGAATTCCTATCCTGCTTGGGTTTACCTAACCTTGGGTTTTACTGACACCACAGCTTACACTTTAGGAGGCTTGTGCGGCGAGAGTGCAGGACCAAGAGCTCCTACTCTTCATTCCAGGCATTTCGCAACCCAAAGAGGGTTCTAGGTTACTAAAAATACCAGGACTTGTTTTGCTGGTTTAAATGCATAGACGTCCGTTATGGATACGCTATAAGCTTTCATTACTGTAGAATGTACTCGAAAGGGTTCAGCGTATTCCGGTTTTCTTTTCGAGCACGTGGCAGGTGGCGTTGTCAGCAAGATCTGTTCAAAGGCCTTATTATGATGCATCCACATATTTCTTCCAGCGGTGTCAAACATCGCACGGATCACTTTCCGATAAGGAGGGACGAGAATGTTAGTTTATAGCATGACGGATTTGTCCTTAACTTTTTTCTCCACCTTTCGAATATTAAACTTGCCCTGACAGCAGTGTGCTCTGCAATGACCACATACCTTGGCAGCAAACTTAAGAGAGTTTGACATATTCGCCACCCCGGTGGCGCAGTGGTCTAGGCGATGACCTCTGATCATTCGTCCGAAAGGAATTCGAGTTCGAATCCTGGTGAGACATGGATATTGTGTTTGTCTTACGGCACTGGATCTCTCCCTTCCCTGGAACCAGTGACCCTAAATTAGGGACGGGTGACTGCTTATAGCCCATTGAGTTGCTCATGGTGGTCGTTAAACCTCCAATCAAAAATAAAAAAATAAGGGGGAGATTATGTGACGCACTGCAGAGGTAAAGCACGTGTCAGGACGACAAATCTGCAGGGATACATTCCGTCCGTGTGGCTTAGTTGGGAGAGCAACTTACTCCGGAGTGAGTGGGCGCTCATTCGATATTGGTCACGGAAAAATTTGTGTTCTCACATTCCTTGTTTCCATGTTACTCTATATACGCAAGTGAGCAGGCACTCTGCACGTAGTAGTTCGAAATATGTTACTGAAGGTCTAGAAAGGAAGTCATGTGATTCAACAGACTGTGAGCGTTGAATGATGGTGGGTAGTCGGAAGAGTGGTGTTAATATGTATCAGCAAGACTGTTGCACTTCTGGAATGTGGAAGAGCAACGGCAGTAAGGATATATAGAGGTAGGTTGATCTAACGGCCTTTGAGCGTGGGATTATAGCGAGTGCTCAGAGGAGTGGTGCGGGTATCAGCAAAACTTATGTACTTGTGGAATGTCGAAGAACAAAAGCTATAAGAGTGCACGGAATGGTTGATCTAATAGACTTTGAGCGTGGGAAGATAGTGGCTGCCCGGAGACGTGGTAGTAGTATCACCAAACCTTATGCATTTGTGGTTCGGTTTGGATGATATGCTTTTCATATGTACCTCCTGTTTCCCTAGTTTCTCTTTTCTTTGTCTCTCACATCCCTTAACTTTTTTACTCCTAATTCTATCCTTTTTTTTACTGTATGATTCCTCCCACTATGTTACATCTTAACCATCTCTATTCTTTTTTTCTCTAATTTTGCTTTTCTTGTTCTTTTTCTTATTAAATCTTCATTTTCGTTTGTTTATCTTTCTTTTTGTCTCCGTCGCTTCCCATTTCCCTCTGATACATTCTCCCCTCCTTTATTTCTACCACTGTTTCCCCAGTTTGACTTTTTTCTTTTTCTCACACTTAGCTTTTCCTCCGTTACTAGTTTCTTTCTCCTTGTCTCTGTCTACCCCATCTCTCTGTGACACCTTCTGATTTTGTCTTTACCTGTATCTCTGTCTGTGTTATCTCCCTGTGATGTCCTATGGCTTGTCTTTATCTGTATGTCTGCCTAACCTTTTTGTGAAACCCTTTGTTTTTGGTTTTATTCATATCTTCCCTATTTCTCCGTTATACCCTTTGCTTCTGGTTTTATCCGTATCGCTGTATTCCCCATTTTTGTGTGACACCTTTTGTTTTTGTGTTTACCTGTACCTCTGTCTGCCTTATCTTTATATGATATCCTATGCTTTGCCTTTAAGCTGTATCTCTGTCTGCCTTATCTTTATATGATATCCTATGCTTTGCCTTTAAGCTGTATCTCTGTCTGCTCCCATCTCTGTGCTGCCCTTTGTTTCTTTGTCTGCTTAACCTCTCTGTGATACCATTTGTCTTTGATTTTATCCGTATCGCTGTCTTCCCTATTTCTCTGCGATACCTTTTGTTTTTGGTTTTATTCATATCTTTCCTATTTTTCTGTGATACCCTTTGTTTCTGGTTTTATCCGTATCGCTGTATTCCCCCTCTTTGTTTTTGTCTTTACCTGTATCTGTGTCTGCCTTATCTCTCTATGATATCCTATGTTCTGACTTTAGCTGTACCTCTATCGGCCCCCATCTCTTTGTGATACCCTTTGTTTTTGTCTTTCTGTCTGCCTAATCGCTCTGTGATACCCTTTGTTTTTGATTTTATCCATATCGCTCTCCTCCCTATTTCTCTGTGATACCCTTTGTTTTTGATTTTATCCATATCGCTCTCTTCCCTATTTCTCTGTGATACCCTTTGTTTTTGATTTTATCCATATCGCTCTCTTCCCTATTTCTCTGTGATACCCTTTGTTTTTGATTTTATCCATATCGCTCTCTTCCCTATTTCTCTGTGATACCCTTTGTTTTTGATTTTATCCATATCGCTCTCTTCCCTATTTCTCTGTGATACCCTTTGTTTTTGATTTTATCCATATCGCTCTCTTCCCTATTTCTCTGTGATACCCTTTGTTTTTGATTTTATACCAGAGCTCTCCCTATTTCTCTGTGATACCCTTTGTTAGTTGATTTTATCCATATCGCTCTCTGGCCCTATTTCATTGAATGTTTACGTTAAGTTCAGGGTATATTGTGTTTACCGCTCTAATAAGGAGCCTTCAAGGTACTAATGTACTAAAACCGAAGTTATATTACTGATATTCAAGATAATGAGGAACGCGGAGTAAAAATAAATTCCATATTCTTGGAATTTATTGCACGTGCGTGTCTTACCTAAACAAACTCTAGCACTTTGAAGATTAAGCACACTTTAGTTACGTCAAGTAACCTTTCAATAACCCAAACGTGACTTAACGTAAGCTTTCCTGCACTACACGTCCAGCCGGAGAAGTTTATTCATTACAGGCTGTCTTCTCTATCTCCCTGTGATACACAAAGGGTATCACAAGGATATAGGGAACCCCCCTAATCGTAAGCCCCTTTCCCCAGGATATTCGTCATTTTGACTGTGCGCAGCTCATGCTGAAAAATTGCTTAAGATCTTCGCCTGGAAGTAGCCCTCCTGAAAAATAAGCCATCTCTTTCGTTTTTCGCTTGTCTTGTTGTTTCAATCTTCCCCATGTCTCTCTTCTCATTTCTTCCTCTCAGTCTTGACTTCATTCTTTTTCTATTTCACACTCTTACTTTCTCGGTGGCACATTTGTGTGCTCAAGGCGTGTTATTTGCAGTGGCTTTTTTTTTTTTCAAATCATATTGTACTAGCTCATGACGACCAAGGGAAACAATGGAAACCGTTAAGTTTAAAAAGTTCAGCGATGACTTCTTCGACCTGGAAAAGTGTTGTGATGAATTTTACATTGTATAATCTGGCGTTTATGTTTTGGTAGGAAACCATTTAGGTATGTTTTTTGATTACCTGGGGAAAAACACGTTAAGAACCTGCATTTTTATTTCCCAGAACTGCAGTTTGGCTCGAATTGGTGGAACTGGTATCTCAAGATCGCTCGTTTCGTGTTATTTGCAGTGGCTTTTTCTTTCGAAAGCAAAGGTGAGTCATTTGCGGTGAGAGATCTTTTTCTGAGCACAAAATTCAAATGAAGTCTTCTTTCGAAGGAGTAGAATATTTCGTTCGCGCGGTAAAAACGTTATTCAGTGAAACCAATATCCGTCACGGATACATATGTCATCTTTTCAATCATTCCATCTTTCATTCTATTTTTTAATCGCTAATTTAAGAAACCTGACTCTTAATTGCCACTCTGCATCAAGATTAGTTTTTTATTCTTTCGTTCTGTGAAGGTGTTTCTGGATCTTTCTTTATTCAGAACTTGAACTTTCTTTTCGTCTTTATCGAAATATTTCTCATTTCTCTGTTAAGATCTCCAAGAATCGCAGATTTTGCTCATGTTAAGCTCTTAAAAGACAGCAGGTGTTTTTTGTTTGTATTTAACGGTAGAGTTTTTCTGAAAGTTTCTTTCTACTTGTCTTTCTGTTTTTTTATCGATAATTTAATTTCGTTCTCAATCTTTCATAGATTCCTTTCATTAATTTCAGTGGCTCTTTCTTGCACCGTTTCACATGTATTTATCAATCACAAAAGCTATTCTTAACAGCTCAGTGAAAATACGTGAAGGAAGGAACTCTTGAAATTAAAATTAAATTAATAAGAATATCATTTAATTCTCCACTAAAATATGAAAACAAAGTTCAATAGTTTCCGCAAAGAAAGTGTATATGTTTTGGCACTCCCAATGGCTTTCTTTAGTAGTAACAGGATTCATCAGTTACGTTTTTTTGACGTAGAATAAGTCTATTTTTCGTTCCAGTAGTGCGTCCCTTGGTAAAAATCAGTGTGTCCCAAAAAAAGTGTATACCAGACTTCCTTCAATAATTTCAAAACTACAAAAGATAGCAAAAATGTAATAACCGAGCTGAAGAGAGGAAAGTCCAAATAGTCTACCGAAAGAGGATCAAGGTCAGATGACGCAATAGTGAGCGGCGCGCGCGTCCGTCATTTTGTGGTTAAATCGGCGCTCTGGGCGCGCGATAAAATTAGTATAACTCGGAACCGCGATGTGATAGCACGTACCGCGAGGTGTCATTTGTTTCGTCTATGCGAGATCTATCGATATCCGTAAAAATATTCTTGTGAAAAATTTTCAAATAGTTGAGAACTTTGTGAAAATTTCCAAAATGTCTCAATATCTTAATTTAGGCTTGAACCTTCTTTAAAGAAGGTTCAAGCCTAACGCAAACAAGAAAAATAATGAGTCAAAAGAATAGAACAAACCGTGATAGCACGTATCGCGAGGTGTCATTCGTTTTGTCTACGCGAGATCTATCGATATCTGTAATAATATTTGTGAGAAAACTTGATTAGGTGTGTGGAAAATTGTGAAATAGTTGAGAACTTTGTGAATATTTCCGAAATGTCTCAAGATCTTATTTTAAATAGATCAAATTGAACGCGAGAAAAAGGATAATTGAAAACTACGTGAGAGACATCTGCCTCGTCGACATCACACTGAACGGCAAGTCACGCTTCATTCTTGGATGCATTTACATTTATCAAAACGTCTCCATCTCGGACCTCGAAATGTTTCTCTTTGCGATGATGATCAAGTACTCCGAAAACACCAAGAAAATCAGCAAGAATGTGATTGGGGACACAGAGTACCGATGACAATCATGGGACACTTTAACGTCAACGCTCAAAGAATCTACACTTGCTCGATTTCACGAAGACTCAATTCAACTTGAACTTTGTGAAGACGCGATCACCAACCACGCTGGGAAACATACATTGACTTGATTTTCACGAGAAACATTAGCGTCGATGTCATGCCATCGTGAGCTACTTCTCGTACCATCGGCCCCTCGTCAACAAGATCATTCTCAGCGTAGAATAAGTAAGCCAATCTCTCAAAATACATTACTCTGTGCACAAGATTTCTGTAAACAGCAAAAAAAAAAAAAAACCTATCTAAACTTAAACTCTACGCATTCACTTATTTCTGACGCACACTCAACAGCCACGCTACGTATTTTGCGGCCTTGGCTCCGACAGAGCCAAGGCCGCAGGTCTATATCGTGTCATAGTATAATAACAAAACCATGAATGTTGAGCTCTACTTAGACGTCTTGGACAATTAATCACTACCAATGTTGTGGCAGTACTTTGGGAAAGGTCCATATCTTCATCAGCAGGACAACGCATCATGTCATAAGAACAAAAACATGAATGTTGAGCTGTACTTACACGTCCTGGACAACTATGCACTACCAACGTTATGGAAGTACTTTGGGAAGGTCCATATCTCCATCAAGAGGACAACGCATCATGTCATAAGAACAAAACCATGAATGTTGAGCTGTACTTAGACGTCCTGGACAACTATGCACTACCAACGTTATGGCAATATTTTGGGAAAGGTCCATTCTCCATCAGCAGGAGAACGCATCATGTCATAAGAACAAAAACATGAATGTTGAGCTGTACTTAGACGTCCTGGACAACTATGCACTACCAACGTTATGGCAGTATTTTGGGAAAGGTCCATTCTCCATCAGCAGGACAACGCATCATGTCATAAGAACAAAAACATGAATGTTGAGCTGTACTTAGACGTCCTGGACAACTATGCACTACCAACGTTATGGAAGTACTTTGGGAAAGGTCCATATCTCCATCAGCAGGACAACGCATCATGTCATAAGAACAAAACCATGAATGTTGAGCTGTACTTAGACGTCCTGGACAACTATGCACTACCAACGTTATTTAAGTACTTTGGGAAAGGTCCATATCTCCATCAGCAGGACAACGCATCATGTCATAAGAACAAAACCATAAATGTTGAGCTATACTTCGACGTCCTGGACAACTATGCACTACCAACGTTATGGCAGTATTTTGGGAAAGGTCCATTCTCCATCAGCAGGACAACGCATCATGTCATAAGAACAAAAACATGAATGTTGAGCTGTACTTAGACGTCCTGGACAACTATGCACTACCAACGTTATGGCAATACTTTGGGAAAGGTCCATATCTCTATCAGCAGGACAACGCATCATGTCATAAGAAGAAAACCATGAATGTTGAGCTGTACTTAGACGTCCTGGACAACTATGCACTACCAACGTTATGGCAGTACTTTGGGAAAGGTCCATATCTCCATCAGCAGGACAACGCATCATGTCATAGTGTAAGAACAAAACCATGAATGTTGAGCTGTACTTAGACGTCCTGGACAACTATGCACTACCAACGTTATGGCAGTACTTTGGGAAAGGTCCATATCTCCATCAGCAGGACAACGCATCATGTCATAAGAACAAAACCATGAATGTTGAGCTGTACTTCGACGTTCTGGACAACTATGCACTACCAACGTTATGGCAGCACTTTGGGAAGTGTCCATATCTCCATCAGCAGGACAAAGCATCATGTCATAGTATAAGAACAAAACCATGAATTCTTAGCTGAACTTAGAAGTCCTGGACAACTATGCACTACCAACGTTATGACAGCACTTTGGGAAAGGTCCATATCTCCATCAGCAGGACAACGCATCATGTCATAGTATTAGAACAAAACCATGAATGTTGAGCTGTACTTAAACGTTCTGGGCAACTATGCACTACCAACGTTATGTCAGTACTTTGGGAAAGGTCCATGTCTCCATCAGCAGGACAACACATCATGTCATAGTATAAGAACAAAACCATGAATGTTTAGCTGTACTTAGACGTCCTGGACAACTCTGCACTACCAACGTTATGGAAGTACTTTGGGAAACGTACATATCGCCATCAGCAGGACAACGCATCATGTCATAGTACAAGAACAAAACATAGAATGTTGAGCTATACTTAGATGTCCTGTACATTTATGGACTACCAACGTTATGGCAGTACATTGAGGAAGGCCCAGACCTTGGTCAGGTGTAGAACGCACCGTGCCATACTTCTCGCATTGTTACGGATTGGTTTGAGGGCATGAGTGTCAAAAAGTTGGCCTGGATATCCCAGAGTCTTGACCTGATCGCTAAAGAAAATCTCTGGGACGTATAAGATCGTCAGGTGCGTGGAAGTAGGGGTTGGCCAACAAACAAAGCCGATCTGGTTAACTGCTTTGAAGGCCAAATGGCGGAAGATATTGGCGGACATTTACAAAAAACTGGTGAGGTGCATTCCACGAAGACTAGAGGCTGTGATAAGAGACAAAAGGTTTCATACTGAATTTTCTGTAAATAAAAACTATTTATAGATATGCAGGTATGTCGGGATATTAATGGTAGGGCAGTGTGTTTTCATACAAGTGAATCGAGATGTGGTCATGTAAATGTTTGTTACCTTTAAAACACCATCCTCAAATTCTATCCTTTTGCGCATGTGTTGTCAGTTTAGCGTTGTATTTTGTTGAGTTTACCCTGGAAACCAGCTTACACTAAGCGTTTTTACTGAAGACCTAATCGGCAAACAAACAAACGATACTCGCATTTACTTTTCAATCTATGGCGACCATCAGAAGGATTCAGCAACATACTATATACACCATCGTTCAATATAGCTGACGCAAAATCTTCTTTTACGAGGTCATAAACATCGCAATTCATAGTGGCCTATTGACACCAGATTTACTTACAGGTATTTCTCCGACTCCTTGTGCAAATTTCGGAAGATTTAAATTTTCCAGCAGCAAACACTAAGTATCTTTTGTTCAAAAACAGTTTATTGAGTAAAATATGGTTTATAAATTTAAAACGTGTCAAGAAAATTCAGAACGAATTGAGACATTCATCTTAGCTACAAAAGCCACACTGATTCAAATGTAGAGAAGTACAATATAATGTATAATATTTACACCCAGATCACTAGAAAATACGTAGGCATTGATGAGAGTATATAGTAGAAAAATAAACGTCATAACGTTACGGAGGTCAGGGAAAGAAAAGAATATATGTAAAAAAAGGGAGTACGCTATATAATGTTTATGGGTAAACGGCTTCTGCGTACTGTCGCTAATGAATCAACTAATGAATCTTACAAACTATGATATCGCAAATGGCCACAGCTGAGCCATTAAACTTTTTAAGATGGGTAGATGAAAGCTGTCACTACCAAATCAATCAATTAGAAAATTGGCGGCATAAAATAATTTTCATTTCTGAATTATTTCACTAGAAAATCGGGAGATGATAGCTTCTATTAATAAATTGCATTGTTAGGGAACTAAGAGTTGAAAAGTTTCTATGTGGAATCCCTTACTCAGGAAATTTGAAACCGAGAACGTTTATTTAAATTAAATTAACTTGAAGATTGAAAGCTTAGAACAGTCACTTTTGAATTATTTAATTAGGAAACTCATAGCTCAGATCCACCACTAATTACGGAAATATATTAATTAGAAAATCGAGAGCTAAGAAACATCAGTGATTATCAAATTGTTATTTACAATAGAATGGGGCTCAACGTTTTCCCTATGAAAAGTGGTAGTTGGCAACTGTAGATGTTAAAGCATTTCACTGCCGCCCCGGTGGCGCAGTGGTCTAAGGCGTTGGCCTCTGATCATTCGTCCGTAAGGGGTCCAGGTTCGAATCCCGGTCAGGCATGGATGTTGTGTTTGTCTTACGGCACTGGCTCTCTCCCTTCCCTGGAACCAGTGACTCTTAATTAGGGACGGGCGACTGCTTATAGCCCATTTGAGTTGCTCACGGTGGTCGTTAAACCTCCAATCAAAAAAAAAAAAAAAAAAAGCATTTCACTAGAAAATTGGAAGCTTAGCAATTACATTTGGAACTATGATTAGGGTAGTGATTTTATCGCAGGAAAAAAAGGCAAAATTCGCTGGGCTGTCATGGAGTAAATCGCAAAATTTCCCGAAAATATATTATTCCCAAAAATTTTAAATTAAAAATTGTTTTTTTCAAAATATAATACATTAGTTCCTAAAAAATTTGGCTTTCAGGCCCTTTCCTCACGCTTTGAATATGTAAGATGCATTGTCTGTCACAAAAGCGGTTATATTCGCAAAAGGTGTTTCATACTCATTGACGCACTGAAGTATTGCCTTGCTGACTGTCTTTAAAATTTGAATATGTAAGATGCTTTGGATATGTAAGATGCATTGTCTGTCACAAAAGCGGTTATATTCGCAAAAGGTGTTTCATACTCATTGACGCACTGAAGTATTGCCTTGCTGACTGTCTTTAAAATTTGAATATGTAAGATGCTTTGGATATGTAAGATGCATTGTCTGTCACAAAAGCGGTTATATTCGCAAAAGGTGTTTCATACTCATTGACGCACTGAATTATTGCCTTGCTGACTGTCTTTAAAATTTGAATATGTAAGATGCTTTGGATATGTAAGATGCATTGTCTGTCACAAAAGCGGTTATATTCGCAAAAGGTGTTTCATACTCATTGACGCACTGAAGTATTGCCTTGCTGACTGTCTTTAAAATTTGGATATGTAAGATGCATTGTCTGTCACAAAAGCGGTTATATTCGCAAAAGGTGTTTCATACTCATTGACGCACTGAATTATTGCCTTGCTGACTGTCTTTAAAATTTGAATATGTAAGATGCTTTGGATATGTAAGATGCATTGGCTGTCACAAAAGCGGTTATATTCGCAAAAGGTGTTTCATAGTCACTGACGCACTGAAGTATTGCCTTGCTAACTGTCTTTAAAATTTGGATATGTAAGATGCATTGTCTGTAACAAAAGCGGTTATATTCGCAAAAGGTGTTTCATACTCATTGACGCACTGAAGTATTGCCTTGCTGACTGTCTTTAAAATTTGGATATGTAAGATGCATTGTCTGTCACAAAAGCGGTTATATTCGCAAAAGGTGTTTCATACTCATTGACGCACTGAAGTATTGCCTTGCTGACTGTCTTTAAAATTTGAATATGTAAGATGCTTTGGATATGTAAGATGCATTGTCTGTCACAAAAGCGGTTATATTCGCAAAAGGTGTTTCATACTCATTGACGCACTGAAGTACTGCCTTGCTGACTGTCTTTAAAATTTGGATATGTAAGATGCATTGTCTGTCACAAAAGCGGTTATATTCGCAAAAGGTGTTTCATACTCATTGACGCACTGAATTATTGCCTTGCTGACTGTCTTTAAAATTTGGATATGTAAGATGCATTGGCTGTCACAAAAGCGGTTATATTCGCAAAAAGTGTTTCATAGTCACTGAAGTATTGCCTTGCTGACTGTCTTTAAAATTTGGATATGTAAGATGCATTGTCTGTCACAAAAGCGGTTATATTCGCAAAAGGTGTTTCATAGTCATTGACGCACTGAAGTATTGCTTTGCTGACTGTCTTTAAAATTTGGATATGTAAGATGCATTGTCTGTCACAGAAGCGGTTATATTCACAAAAGGTGTTTCATACTCATTGACGCACTGAAGTATTGCCTTGCTGACTGTCTTTAAAATTTGAATATGTAAGATGCATTGTCTGTCACAGAAGCGGTTATATTCACAAAAGGTGTTTCATACTCATTGACGCACTGAAGTATTGCCTTGCTGACTGTCTTTAAAATTTGGATATGTAAGATGCATTGTCTGTCACAGAAGCGGTTATATTCACAAAAGGTGTTTCATACTCATTGACGCACTGAAGTATTGCCTTGCTGACTGTCTTTAAAATTTGGATATGTAAGATGCATTGTCTGTCACAGAAGCGGTTATATTCACAAAAGGTGTTTCATACTCATTGACGCACTGAAGTATTGCCTCGCTGACTGTCTTTAAAATTTACGGATTCCAAAGTGATGCACTGGAGGAAGATTGCATTCAAAGAGGTTTCAGCATTACAGCTCTCAACATTCGTTTTAGCAGATGGAACAGCAAGAAAATTAAAAATGTATCTGTCTACTGAATCACTTGTTTCGTCTGCTACGATGCTTGCACCAAATACTGATTTTAAGAATCTTTCACTTGTTGCTTGTGAATATCATATATTTTTGGCAAATAACATTTCCACTTCCAATTTGCATTTTTAATAACACCAATATCTTTCAACGAATTTTGCAAGTAATTTTTTAATGTAGGGTTATCCAGTTTGGGAAGTGGGATGATAGCTGCACAAAAGGCAATATTTAATTTCGAAAGTTCAGTTGAGCGATGCTGTTCTTGTTTAGTTTTTCTCCCGATTTATTCAACACATTTTCGCATTATTTTCTTTTGACTGTTCGAACAAACAATTTTTGTGTAGCTTGCTTGCTAAATGCTTTTCACGACTGTCCTTCCTTAAAACATCTACTGGCATGTTGCAACACGAACAGAACGACAGATTTTTATTCACACGAAACGTTCCCTTCTGTACTGCTTGCAACTTTCAGATGCACTCATTTTACTCACGTGGTTCATTCTCAAAATTAACAAACAATATCTAGAAACTTTATAAACTAAATACTCACACGAAAGCAAAAAAAAAGTTTCTAAACTAAATGTCTGCGAAACTGAAACACTTTTTTCTGTGAGCTGCTTTTCCCAGCTAAAACTACGAATGCAATTGGTTTACCAGTGCGGAAAGTCCCCAAGGTCATTCAACAGTAGGGAGGGGTGGAAATCACGAAAGACCACACGTGCATTCTTCATCAGAGTCCATGTGACATGGAATCACACGTCAGGCTTTTTCGATAAGAATCTCTTTCTAACGAACAATCTTCAGGGGTAACTCAAGGTTTGAACTTCTGGTTTGGAATTTGGAGTAAGATTACTTTTCGGTATATTTTCACAACATGTGACTTGGAATTACCGGTCAAACTCGTTCGATAAAGAGTCTCTTCGTAACGAACAATCTTCAGGGGTAACTCAAGGTTTGAACTTCTGGTTTGGACATTGGAGTAGGATTACTTTGCGGAATATTTTCACAACATGTGACCATGAATTACCGGTCAAACCTGTTCGATAAGAGTCTCTTCGTAACGAACAATATTCAGGGGTAATTCAAAGTTTGAAGTTCTAGTTTGGACTTTGGAGTAGGATTACTTTGCGGTATATTTTCACAACATGTGACCTGAATTTACCGGTCAAACTTGTTCGATAAGTCTCTTCGCAAAGAACAATCTTCAGGGGTAATTCAAATTTTGAAGTTCTGGTTTGGACTTTATAGTAGGATTACTTTGCGGTATATTTTTCGTATAAATTCTAATAAAAGCAATAATAAAATTATTTAAATGTGAACAATCATCTAAAATTTATAATAAAATTTCGGCAAAAAATAGGGACGAAAAGTCTGAATTTCGCGGATATATTTGTTACTCGCGAAATTACAGAAAACTCCCTAAAATTCGCGTCGAGAAACAATTACTAGCCTACATCAAGTTGAAAACACATGGCATAATTAATACGGACATAAATCAAACTATTCTTTCATGAAGCGTAACCGCAGAAATTTGAAATTTCCATCGTCCTGGAACGGGAATCGAGCCCGCATCTCCCGATACTCGAGCGCAAATCGGGAGATGCGGTTTCGATTCCCGTTCCAGGACGATGGAATTTTCAAATTTCTGAGGTTACGTTACATGAAAGAACAGCTTGATTTATGTCCGTATAAATTTGCAGCCTAATTATGATTTCATTGCAGACATCTGAAGCTAATACCTGAGATAACTGAACATGTTAAAAAGAAAGGAGATCTGTTTGTGTTTAAAAAAACAAAACGAACATATATTTTGCATATAATACCGAGACTACATATCATGTTTCAAGCTAGAAATGTAGTTTTAAACAACGTTTCCACTTTCTAAGATAGCAATGCCTCCGATGTCATACAACTGCCATGTTTTGGGGTTTACACGAGTTACCTGTGGTCTTGGATTCGATTTTCAGCTGTGCTATTCGTAAGATTTTAACCGAACACCAATTTTTGATATATTGAAGCTATCGGAATACTAGCTGTGTAGCTTGCATCGAACTCTTCTGTCAGCAGTCACCGATTGGGAATGAACAATAGGCAGTTTCTGTGACTGAGATGTTCATAAAAAACAGAGCAGGGCTGGCTCTCACATTTCGCATTTCTCCTGAAAAGAAGCGCTTGTCTCACCTTCCACATTTACTTATTGTTTTTTTCCCCATCACATAGGCAACTCCTACAGATTTGTAAACATCACTGAAACGCAGTCCAATATTTCAATACGCACGACGGTGAAAAAGGAGTATATTGTTAGATTCCGATTATAATGCGAACATTAAAGAGAAATGCACGCATTCATTCCTTCATTACAGCAACTCACCCGGTCAAGCTGATCGTAGCCCAGAAAACAAGTTAGTAAAATCATGCAATGCATTGATTATAATACGCTTTCCAATATACCAGAAATCATTACTCAAGTTATGAGGATAATGGCTGTGGAATAAATCTCGCTTCTGGGCCCTGACCTTTGACTCCATTTTAATTATATTAAACAGAATTGGTTTGGTATACCTCCGGAACACCAACCTAAAGTTTTGTCGCAATAAAATAATTTTTAGTCAAGTTATGAGAATAATGGATGTGGAATAAATCTCGCTCCTGTGCCCTGACCTTTGACCCCATTTAAATTATATTAAACAGAATTGGTTCAGTATACCTCTGGAACACCATACTAAAGTTTTGTCGCAATAAAAGCATTTTTAGTAAAGTTATGAGAATAATGGTTGTGGAATAAATCTCGCTCCTGTGCCCTGAACTTTGACCCAATTTCAATTATATTAAACAGAATTGGTTCAGTATACCTCCGGAACAACATATACTAAAGTTTTGTCGCTATAAAAGCATTTTTAGTAAAGTTTTGAGAATAATGGCTGTGCAATAAGTTTCAGTCCTGTGCCCTGACCTTTGACCCCATTTCGATGATATTAAACAGAAGTGGTTCAGTATACCTCTGGAAAAACATGATAAAGTTTTGTCGCAATCGAAGCATTTTTACGTAAGTTATGACGCATAAGGGCGATGGAATGGATCCCGCTCCTATGTCATGACCTTTGACCCCATTTCCAATAGGGTTCGTCCCCAGTTGTACTAAAATTTCATCGAAATCGAACCATTTTTGCGCGAGTTATCGTGCTGACAGACAGACGGACAATGCTGAATCCTATACGCTTCTTCAACCTACGGTTGGAAAGCTTAAAAAAGAGACAAATGTGTTTTTTCCATCATGGTAATTCCTTCCATTGGATCTACTTGCTAAATTAAAATAAAAATAATAGATACGTTCTCTTAATGGGTGTTCATGTAATTTCGCCTAGAAATTTGGCTAAAGACTTAAGTTTAGGAAATAAAAATGATTTGGCTTTATTTATTTTAAAGTGATGTAAATTTTTCTCTTCAGTTAATTCAGATGCTTATTTCATATTACACAAACGAAAAAAAAAATCCATGTCCACCAAGAGAAATTGTTTCCTCTAATTCTTTTTTTCTGCCTTTATGCAAAAAAGTTAAAATCTTTCTCCCTTATACGTAGAACGCATTAACAATTTGAACGCGGTTGATGTGCGAAAGTTTGAAAACGGTAATGTGTCTACTTTCTACGCCAATAAATCGGATCACTAGTACAGTGTTACTATTTACTATTTAATTGGTGTACTGTTCCTGGTTATCAATTTGAAGATAGTCTTCCAATTTATCCTAAAAGGGCTCCCTTTTGATGTCACATATGAGGAGTGCCTTAGGTCTCTCAAGGCACTGGGTGTACCTTGCAATCGAGCCTTTAGGATGCGCTACCCGGTTAGCCGGAGTTTTAAGAGATTTTCTGATTCATTGTACTACTCTAAAGGCTTCACAAATTTCTGAGATCCTTGGGTAGTCCGCTGTAGTGCAAACATTTTTAAAAGTATCTGAGAGCGCAATTTTTGCAGATATCCAGGAAGTGAACCAGCACTTCCTCGTGGTTCGTACGCTTCTTGAAAACCTTGGAGAGTCGAGTTCATTTTCAAGTCATTGAAAGTACTTGAATAAGATTACGACTCCGTAAATAGTACACTGTTAAAAATTTGGGGATAGTTTGCACCAAAAAGTGGTGCTACACTAGCTGCACCACTTTCTGAGAAAAGAAGCAGTGTTATATGGTGCAAGCAAAACCCAACAATATCGTGCAACGTTACATCACTTTATAGTGCAATCTTTCTCCATAATATGGTGCAAATTTGCACCATTTGTTGGTGTAGCTTTCCCAAAATGTGGTGCAGCTGGTGTAGTTCCACTTATTGGGGTAGCATATCACCAAAATTAAGTGGTCTTTTTACATCACTGCTTTATGGATAAAATATTTTGGAAACACGGTTTCTGTGTACAGTTCCAAAAAGTTTGTGCTTACTTCGACAATTTAGGAATAAAATGTTCTTAAATGTTCTCGGAAGATTTTAATCTTTATTGCTTATGTTAGCACAAATAGTCTTAATTTCAAGATCAATACACTGGGCGAATTAATGCCGCAATTGTGTCTTATTATACTACATTAGAAGCTACTTCCACGAGAACAACTTCCTCAGAAAACTAAAGTTGTATTGTTCTACACGTTGCTAGGCACATATCCAACATCAGAATATTCAACGTGAAAACGATTGTCAGGAACACCAGATAAATAAGTGCTAAAACAATTATTTTCATCACACTTTACTTTATTAACTTGAGAGAACATTTCTTTAATATTTTCCAAACTCGCACTCACTGTGACTACAAAACCAACATGGCGGCAAAACACAACATCTGCCTCCTTCAGATGACTTCGTGACGATGACGCGTGCGCCGTTTCCTTCACTGCCCCAAAATGTGGTGCAAGGTAACGTCGTTTCGTCTACATTTGGTAATTTACACGAAAACTTGGTGCAAGTTAAATGTTTTTATGGTGCAAGTGTGAAAATCGCACCAGATCATGGTGTAAGTGTCAGATGCTGCACGATACTGTGGTGCAACGCTGAACTGAAATTTTTAATAGTGTACTTGAAAAAAAAATTCTTTTGTTCTTAGCACGTCTTTTGTAAAAAACGATCGTGCTTACGTTATCGGTTTGTCCGTCCGTCTGTAAACATGATATCTCTGCAACTATTACCCTGATTTGAAATTTTTTTTGCATTGGGAAGCTTGAAATATGCGAATGATGATCCTTTATTTTGTTTTATTTACGATGTACAATTTCGCCGCTAGAGGGTGTAAATGCAGATGATGTCGAATTTAAAAATACGTTTTATTCCACATATTTGCTTCTAAACATCCGATTGAAAAAATTCTTTAATATATCGATTCCATTTATGTTGAAGAGTATTTTAGGCATAGTTACTTTTTCAAATTACGCATAGATTTTACGCTAGGGCGCGTAAAAGTAAATTAAATTTTTTCCGATAACTTTTCTTCGAAAACTTCGATATGAAAATTTTTTTCTTCAGCGGATATACCTCCTGATGGAAAATATTTTGCATATAATTTCAATTTTTTGGGAAAGAATACTTTGGCCACTAGGGGGCGTAAGTGCTAATTTTTGCTTCTGATGTCATCATCATCATCATCATCATTGTCAACCATTATCAATCCACTGCTGGACGAAGGTCTCCCCAAGTTTCCTCCACAACGGTCTGTCTTGTGCCAGTCTCCTCCATGTCACCCCTGCATACTTTCGAATTTCATCCACCCATCTCCCATGTGGTCTTCTTCTGGGTCTTTTCCTGTCCCTTGGAATCCAATCTAAAATTTCAGCTGTCCATCGATGATCTGTCCTTCTGGCAGTATGTCCAGCCCATTGCCATTTCAGGGATTTAACTCTGATCATGATGTCTTCCACTCTTGTCATTTTTCGGATCCACGAGTTCCTCTTCTTATCTCTCCTGGTTACACCAAGCATGCACCTCTCCATGCTTCTTTGAGTTGTCTGCAGCTTTTTTATGTCTCTTTTAGTTAAGGTCCACGTCTCTGCACCATACGTAAGCACTGGAAGGATGCATTGATCAAACACTTTTCTTTTAAGACATAATGGCATATTGCTCTTGAAAATTATGCTGTTTCTTCCAAAAGCTCTCCAGGCAAGTTTTGTACGCCGATTAATTTCTTCATCAATGTGACCCTCACTTGATATCTGCTGTCCAAGATAAACGTACGTGTCTGTTATCTCCAGCTTTTCTCCATCAATCGATAAATCTTCATTTCTTGTAAAAGCATTGAACATCACTTTTGTCTTCTGAAAGTTCATTTTTAATCCCACTTCTTTACTCTTGTCAGCAAGTTCCTGGATCATACTCTGCAGCTCTGATGGGGTAGTTGCAAAAATGACTACGTCATCAGCAAAACGAAGGTGGGTTAGATAATCTCCATTAATCTTTATCCCCTTGTTTTCCCAGCTCAGCGACTGAAAAACACCCTCCAATGTGGCATTAAAGAGCTTCGGAGATATGGTGTCACCTTGTCTCACTCCCTTTCCAATTTTTACGTGTGTTGTATTTTCAAACAGCCTAATCTTTGCACTTGCATTTTCATAGATGTTATTAATAATATTAATGTATGCATCTTCAATACCGCAGGTTTTCAGAGCCATTGTAACTGCCGATGGTTTCACCGAATCAAAGGCTTTTTCATAATCGATAAAAGCCATGCACAATGGAAGTTCATATTCCCTCGCTCTTTCAATTAGTTCTCTCAGCACGTGGATATGATCTATTGTGCTGTAGCCACTCCTGAATCCAGCTTGTTCTCTCGGTTGAGCCATGTCCAGTGTTACCTTCAAGCGGTGTGAAAGAACTTTAGTGAAGATTTTATAAACTACTGATAGGAGGCTGATAGGTCTGTAGTTTCAGAGATCCTCAATGTCGTATTTGCCATAAAATATAAGCTGCTAAAATCTCGATTGGAAAAATTCTTTCGTGAACCAATGCCACACACGTCAATAAACCTTTTCGGAATATTTGCTTTTTAAAATATTGTATGGTTTTTCCGCCAGAGGGCGTATATGTACATCTTATTTTTGTCAATATCTCTACTTCCAGGAGTCCGATTTGAAAAGTCGCTTCTTTGTTGGATAGTGTTTTCAGTGTGACATGTTTTTCATAAAATTTCAAAATTTTCAAGTAATTCATAGACTTTCCGCAAGAAGCGCAAAGGTAAATTGCGTTTTCTGCGTTATTTCTGCTCCTAAAACTCCGATTTGAAAAATTCTTTCTGTATCGCATACAACACCTGATGAAAGCTCTTTTTCATATAATTTCTAATGTTTAGTATAGAATGGTTTGGCCACCAGGGGGCATAAGCGTTAATTTCTGCTTATGTATTTGCAGTAAAATCTGAGCTCCTGAAAACTTGACTGAAAGCATTCTTTCGTGGACTTATACTGCTCAAATCGAAAAACCTTTTGAGAATACGTTCTTCTTAAAGTAATGCATGTTTTTCTCACCAGGGAGCGTAGATTCATATCTTATTTTTGTCGATATCTCTGTTTCTAAGGGTCCGATTTGAAAAATTATTTCTGTGTTGGAGAGCGCTTCCGGTGCGAAATGTTTCCATATAAATTCATATTTTTTTAACGCACAAGTCTGCAACCAGAGGGCGTAAGCTCACGATTCCGTTTACAGCAATATCTGAGGGATTAAAAACCCGATTGAGAAATTTCTTTCTTCCGTCAGATAGTATTGTTTACCATACCGGTTCCACTGACTTTGAATAGCTTTGATAAATTTAATTTGCGTCAGAACAGATTCAAAAGACGTGCTTATTACACCCGAAAATTCGGTGTCATCTTTCTTTGTTTAAGTAATGATATGAAATAGGATGCGCAATGTAATCGTTTGTGCTAAAATGTTCTATAGGAGATTTCCGCGTAGTTCCGATAAAAACACCGAGCTGACCAAACAGCGCAGAACTTGAGCTCAACTCAGCGGAGCACGTGGACAATCATTACGGAGTAAAATGTCAACCATGGGAGTAAAATAAGTGGAATGATGTACTCGTAAATCGTGATGGGCTTCCGTTGACAGGGGTTCGGGACGCATTCTTGCCGGAGGGTGAATACGAATGTAATGTAAGCTCTCGAAAATTTCCCTGAAATAAAATGATTTCGAAAAACCCCAAAACAAAGGGGCAATTCAAAGTTAACAAAGTAAATCGACAGGGTGTAGAAGGCAAGTCATTGAAGGTATGATCGTCCCAGCTAACTTTAATGCTTTGAATTTGCTGAAATGCCTACCTACTGACTGACTGACCGACCGACAGCACACACACATGAAAATTAGATTTTAAAAGTACTTTAAATGCCCTTGAATTTATTTTGCTCCGAAGAGTACGAGCCTTGCTATTGATGACCTCGCTGCTCCTAGGGCTCCAAGAAGGGACCCACCAAAGAGAAGGAGGTCTCCTTACTCATCTTCTGAAGAAAATGAAACTGATTTTCTTCGTGAAATTAAAGGAACTTCTATCCCGTTAAAAATGAAAAATAAAACTTCTACTGAAATTAAAGAAACTTCTATCTCGTTAAAAAAACAAAACAAAAAAAACTTGTATTGAAATTAAAGGAACTTCTATCTCGTTAGAAATAAAAAATAAAACTTCTACTGAAATTAAAGAAACTTTTATCTCGTTAAAAATAAAAAATAAAAACTTGTATTGAAATTAAAAGAACTTCTATCTCGTTAGAAATAAAAAATAAAACTTCTACTGAAATTAAAGAAACTTCTATCTCGTTAAAAATAAAAAAAAACTTGTATTGAAATTAAAGGAACTTCTATCTCGTTAAAAATAAAAAATAAAACTTCTACTGAAATTAAAGAAACTTCTATCTCGTTAAAAATAAAAACAAACTTGTATTGAAATTAAAGGAACTTCTATTTCGTTAAAAATAAAAAAATAAAAACTTCTATTGGAATTAAAGAATTAAATGATCCGTTAAAAAATTAAAGAAACTTCTTTCTCGTTAAAGAAAACTTCTATTGAAATTAAAGAAACTTCTATCTCGTAAAAATAAAAAAAAACTTCTACCTCGTTAAAAATAAAAAAATAAACTTCTATTGAAATTAATGAAACTTCTACCTCGTTAGAAAAAAAAACTTCTATTAAAATTAAAAAACTTCTATCTCCTTAAAAAAAAACTTCTATTGAAATTAAAGAAACTTCTACCTCGTTAAAAAAAAAAAACTTCTGTTGAAATTAAAGAATTAAATGATCCGACACAAATTTATCATGTTATTTCGTAGGTATACTGAACCAGTTCTGTAGAATATCATCGAAATGGGATCAAAGGTCAGGTCACAGGACCGAGATTTATTCCACAGCTATTATCCTCATAACTTCAGTAATAACTTGAGTAATGCTTTCTGTCTGGTATGTTGGAAAGCGTATTATAATCAATGCATTGCATGATTTTACTAACTTGCTTATGCTACATATTCTCGCAGCAAGTAAGTTACCCTTTGCTGCCTTTCACTGTGGGAGCACCTTGTACCCCCGACTGTCCCCAGGGGCTTTCGAAAGGACGGGGGTGAAGGGGGAGGGGGCGGAGGGGGATAACGATTATTTGGTATTTGCTTTGTTTTTAATCTTTTGCAAAATTGGTTAGATCAAAATTGTTTGGTAGGTTTCTAGGAATTTTGTTTGTGTTTATTAGGTTTACACAACTTTTTTTTTTTTTTGGAGACTTTTAAAGCTCACCTTCTAAAAAAAAAAAATTCGTTTTCTGCTGCACAGAGCGGTTTTGCTAGTGCCAACCTAAAATTCCTTTATATAAATTTATTTATTTATTAATATATTATCGGACTTTATCAGGTTTTATTATGGGAGGATGGGGATCGGTATAATTATTTTTTGCTTTTTACTATTTTACTTAAAGCTCATGTTATCTTCTTTATTTGAATATACAAAGCACAGCCTATGGCGATCAAACATAAACAACAAAATTATCATTGACAGGTATTGAGCTGATACGAGTTTCTACTGGAGACCTAGATATCAATCAAGAATCGGCGTAAAATATATGATGTCTCAAGTAAAGCTGTCTTCTGCAGTCATGTAGGTGGTATATCAGAAAGCTGCAATTTTTTGAAATGATTCATAAAATGTTTTGACATTGTTCTAAGTGCCCCAACGACAATGAGAAATACCGTTGTGTGTGTTTAGTCTATGATCGGGTAACTTTTTTAGCCCTTTTTTCCACTTCTTTTTCACCGAATCTGGCATCTCCAGATATCTCCATATCAATTATCCAGACTTTCAGATTTTCTATGACTGTTATGTTTGGCGTATTATGTTCTAGGTGCCCATCGGTTTGAATTCGAAAATACCACAAGAACTTGACTTGATTATTTTCTACTACTTTCTCAATCTGATGTTCCCATGAATTTTAAGATTATTATTATTATTATTATTATTATTATTATAAAAATTAACAGAGATTTTACTTCTTCCTGAAAATTTTCTTCTCTTCCTTCCGTGACGGATACTACGTACCAAGTCTGGAAAGTGGTATTTCTTTCTCTTAGTTGTCCAGGAACTTCTTTACTATCCTACAAGTGTTCAGGATAGTTGCCTTCTGTAGTTCCATGTAGGTATTAGGTTGAAGGTCTAGTGTCTGTATAGAGCCGTGAATGGTCTTGGGTACAACTCCTGTGGCTGATATTACTATCGGGACGGTGGTGACATTATGCTCCATATGCCACATTTCATTGACTTCGTGTCGTAAGTCGTTATACTTTGACAGCTTCTGTCCGTGCGTTTTCTGGATGTTACACGTGTTGGCCACGGCTATGACAATGAAGTATGTTGACTTCTTCTCCTTGTCGACCAGGACGATGTCGAGCCGATTGTGGGGAATGATCTTACCTGTTCTGATCGATCTGTCCCAGTACATCTTGCGCGTGGTGTTTTCTAAAAGCGTTGTTGGCTCATACTTGTAGTAGGGAACAGGCTCAGTTGTAATGAGGTGATGTTTTCTTGCCAATTTCTGATAGAGAATCTTAGCTACTTGATTGTGCGTGTTCAAGTTCTCCGTTTGTGTGAAGACTCTGTACTCTGCTGTGATATGTTAGATGGTCTTTGGAGCTTGGTGGCATTGCCGACATGCGTCGCTTTCCACTGACGTGTCTTTCAGGATATGCTTCCGATAGTTTCTGGTGTTTACAACTTGATCTTGTACAGTCATCAGGAACCCTTCGGTCACGGGGAGGAGTGATCCATTTTTTAGGCATGCGCAGGAGGCAGTCTTATCCACATGGTCGTTATTATTATTATTATTATTATTATTATTATATTTTATTTAATATTCTAATCAACAGCAACAGCATCTGTAGCATGGTCCACTTGTCAGTACGGACATGAAGTCAAGTAAAGATATAGTCACTCATGATTTAAAAATCGTCGTACCACGTGACACGTATCAAGAATTACTGCTTCTTGGATTTTGGGCCTTAGGTGTTGTAGACCTAAAGCATCAAGCTGAGCTATAAGAGTCTGAGGAATTATACCAGTAGCAGAGATAATCAGTGGACGTATGTGAACTGTTTTCAGCTTCCAACTCTGTTTAACTTCTGCAGCCAGTTCCACATACTTGTTCATTTTTGTTGCATAGTTTTTCTGAAAATTGCGGTCCAACGGTACCAACACGTTGATAATGACTGCTTCCTTCTTCCTTTTGTCATACAGCACTATGTCAAGACGATTGGCAGAGTTGATTACGTCTGTTTTAATCTCACGGTTCCAACATAATTTGTATTGTTTACTATCTAGTACCTCAGTGGGTTGATATGTATAGCATGCAGTGGCGTGTATTCTAGGCTAGCTGCGAAGCCCAGAGAATGCACACATAAAAGTCAATTAAATATACACAAATAAAAGTCAATTATCAACGGTATTAAGATATGTCGATGCTTTCGGTGCGAAAAAAATACCAAAACGCGAGCGGATTCGCTTCTTACGACTATGAGAATCAGTCTGGCGAGCGATGACCAACTGCATAACGCAAGCATGCCTTCGAGAGTCTTCGCTGTTCTGATGCGAAGAACTTCGATGCAATCGACTGCTAGCGTTTCCATGACAACGTGATGCGCGTATGGAGGTGAATTGAACATTGCTTTGCGCAACGGTTCGCACAGGAAAAGAGAAACTTGGACTATTTCAGTCACTCGCATGGCATGTTTCCAGTGTGTGTTTCGCGAGAGTTCTTTCAGTTTGTGTGAAGTGTCAATGAATTAAAATCGGTGATATTATATCTTAAATTCGTGGCTTTGTTGGATGTTTTGATAAATTTTGTGAAAGCTTCCCTGAATATCTGCTCTCAGAACTTAAAAAATATGCTTCAAATTTTGATGCAGCTCGACTGAAAAATGAACTAAAGGTGCTTTATTCCCTTGATGAATACAAAACAAATTAGTAAGACATTACTTGTTATATAAAGTTGAATAAATTGTACATAGTGTTTATTGAGGTGTACAAATTAGCAGACCTAATGTTAAACTTTCCATCTGCAACTGCCGAAAGAAGTTTCCTGTATTAAAAAAAATCAAGATATATCTTAGAGCCACACAAGGACATGCACATTCGAGCAACTTGGCTGATTTGTCAGTAGAGAAAAACATTCTTTTTAAATATGAAAAAGTACTCAGAAGAAACATTTTAATAAAAATGTAACACTCAAGTTCACACAAAAGGAAAAAAGAATGGAGTTCATGTACAAATAAGTGTTCCAATCCTAATCCTCATAATTATTTGGTATCATGTTAGCATGTACCTAAAATTTAGAAAAAAAGTTACTTCTATTACTTAACAATTAAAAATTAAACTTCGCAATTTAAAAAGAAAACAGTACTGTTGGAGGGGGGGGGATGAGATAGCCCAGGTCTAGGACGCCAGATACGCCACTGATAGCATGGTACTTTTGACACTGATAGTTCTGCATCGTGCGTTAATTGTTGATGAATCCTCTTAGCAAAACTATTATGGCGCTGCATATGATTAAGGTTTGCTAGCTTGGTGCATCCCACGCAGATGTGCTCAATGGTCTCACTGCACATACCACATATCCTACATTTGTCATTTTGCAGGTCCTTCAAAATGTATTTTCTATAATTTTTTGATTATTATAACTCCTAATTGTTTCCCTTGTCGAAATTTTTTATGAAACATGGTAATACTGAAATCGAATAAAATGCTTTTTGAAGCCGAGAAATTTCGTTTACGTCATCTCAAATTTCCTTTAATGTTGAAAGCAAATGCCTCTGTTATTTTCTTGTTTTGCAAGGGCAAACAGGAATACTTTAGAAATATATGGTAATCCTGGATCCCCCTAATGGTTAACGCTTGTATATATCATAAATTTCGATTAAAACATGCTGAGATAAAAATAAAGGAATGCCATTTTAATGACACTAGTAAAATTTTATATTCGTTTTACAGTTTGCAGTCTCGGTAAATATTTATTAAGTTTATCCCGTATCTTTTTGTTTCTCGGAGCAGTATTGAAACAGTTTATGCGACAGTATTTGGAAGAACATTACGTGTAATACGTGTTTACGACAAGTAATAAATTTTTATTAGAAGCACATAAGTCTGAAACATTGAAAAAAAAAACCCAGCTCCGAACGCTGGAGGGGGAAAAAAATGGAAGTTTTCCAATTTTAATGGTCGTTTCCTGTTTGCGCGAGACAAACATTAAAATGAAAGCTGAAATTAACATACCTCATTGCCGTGCATGTTCGCCACGTATTTCACGTTCGGCTTCATGAGAGGTTCTTCCAGAGGGTAGCGAGAGACGACCATCACCCATAATTCACGACCTGAAAATTCAAATATTGAAAATTAATCATCATTAGGAGCGCTCGAAAAGAACGACTCAAAGCTCAGTCCAACGCAATTAATTACCAGTAGCATTAACACTCAGAACTTGGTAACAGAAAGATCAAGTTTATTTAGATTTGGTCGAATGTAGCGCGGAAGTGATTCAGCAAGGCTGGGAGAAATCATGTCACACTTATACGCATGAGATCGTTTAAAAGCCATTTAAAATATTTACTCAGATGATTCATTTTGTTGGAAGCAGGATATCAGGTCTACGAAGCACAGCATTTGTTCTTGCAGAGAGAAAAAAATGTAATAGAGAGATGATATACATGTAATACTGAAATGTGTATTTCATTATGGATTTTACTATTCTTTTTTCTTAACACCAGTGTAGGTAGTTATTGTTATATTCATGGCGTCCATATGGGGAGGGGAAGGGGACAAGAGGGCAGACTTGTCCTCCCCTGGAAATTTGATTATGCCGTTTTTGTTCTTGGAAGGTAAAAGGGTTTTCACGACGCAAATAATTTTGATCGCTGTTTTTTTTTGTTGAACTTTCGGTTGTGTGTGTGTGTATACAGCAAAAATAGGGCGGCTCCTGTGGGGCTGTGGTCTAAGCACTGGTTTCTGACCATTCACCCGAGATGGGTTCGGGGTTCGAAACCCGGTGAGGCATGAATGTTTTGCTTGTCTTACGGCGCTGGCTTTCTCCCTTCCCTGGAACCAGTGGCTCTAAATCAAGAACGGGTGAATACTTCTAGCGCATAGAGTTGCTGTGGTCGTTAAACGTTCAACCAAAATAAAGAAAAAGGGATGGTGTTCGGAATTTACAATAGAAATGGAAAGTCACAGTAGAAAGTAATAATACTGGAGCATCGTACTGAATATTGCAGAACAGCGGACATACGTACGGTATGAAGAAGTATGTAAGATTAAAGGTATTTCATGCTGAGATGTAGATATAAGAAGAATTCAAAGCTGTCGAAGCACGGTGAATTTTTTATGAAGCAACCAAACTACACATACCACATTTTAAATATCCCTTCTGAAAACGTAGGATCTAAAAAACGTTTTTATTTACAATTTAAAAAAAATTATGGTACATAAAAGCTCTGGCGAGCAGTTTCACGACCACTGTGACCGCATCATCAGGTCACTGTGTGAAATCAGATTAGAACGGCACAAGGTTGGACAGTAACAGACAGGAGCATAAGTAATACACATTATGTAAATGAACATATTAATCATTGCCATTCACTACAAATTAATGTTAAAAGTTCGTTTATAATCATTCGGATTCTTCCTCCCGAGAGTACTGCAAAATCATATCCCTCCAGGTAGAGGGAATGTATACAGGAACGTCTTCATTACAGCATTTCGGTCCAAGTTCAATAATATACTGTATAGACTCTCAGTAAAAAGCATAGAACGTTTGTTAAAAGCAGTCGACAGTAAGCGCGCATTGTCCCAATCCTTTTTAAGTAACAATTTTTGACAATGTCGGAGCAGCACATTCTTTACGGATGGCATACCTGTGTTCAGCCCAGCGAGTATCCAGGCTTCGATAGGTCGAGCCCACATAGCAAAGATTGGCCGATTGTCCATTCTTGCCCAATAAAGGAATGTTATAAACTCCGAATGGGAAGTAGTGGGAACTACGTCTGTATCATGTCTAACTAATGAAATTACGTTTTGGGTTTTAACCCCGAACCCAATACAGTTTTGTTTACATATTTTGTTTAATAAAGAGACCACAAATTCCTGGTAATCCATGCTCCCCACATAGTTTATTGTGGGTACATTTCTAGTCAATGTTGTGAAAGCTTTCCGTTCATATTGTTGAATAAGTCTTTGAACGCAACCAACGGGGTATCCATGAGCATCAGAAATCTCAGTAATTTTTACGTATTTCTAGGTTTCGGCTATCAGAGGTTGATGTGTGAGTAAAAGCTCTGTGTACAAGGAATCTAAGTTTACCGGACTAAGGGCAGGATACAGCAGTGCTTCAACTGCGAAGGCTTTGGTCATACCATGTCCAACTGCAGACAGAAGCCAAAATGTGTACACTGCGGCAAGGATCATTGCAGCAGGTAGTGCACGGTTGACAAGAGCGTTTCTGTGTCAACTGCAGTGGTGAACATGGGGCCAACTGGCGTGGCTGCCCCATTTACAAGCAGCTTGCCAGCAAGCTGCCGAAAAACAACAGGCAGAAGCCATAGACATAGCAGAAGAATATGCTAACAAAATGTAGGACCCCTACTAAACTTACTGCTGTTGACCCCAAACCGGTTAAGGGGAGTCCTCCAGCTGCTTCCATGCCTTCCACCTCTGCTACAAGCTCCAAGAGGAGGAAAAGGAAAGGCAAAAAGAACAAAAACAAGACTGCTGGTCAACCAGCAAAAGTTACGCTTGCCCCTTAGGCGATAACAGAAGTGGCTACCCACTCTGCCACTACCAAGGTCACGGATCAAAAGCTGCTCTCAGAGCTTGTTGAGCGCATTGATCCCGTTGTCCTCAAACTGGTTATGGTTGCCTGTCTGGTGGCTTAAGCCTGAGCTCCCGTGCCTAGTAGCGCATTATGGACAGTCTCAGCATAATGTTTTGGAATGCGAATGGCATCAGGAATAAACTTACTGAACTTGCAAGCTTCCTGAAAGATCATGACATCGACGTTGCTCTTATCTGTGAGTCCAAACTCACACCTAGGATCAAGCGAGTCAGTGTTGCGAACTACCATGTGTTACGGCAGGACAGAGATCTGGCCCTCTACAGGCAAGCAGCAGGAGGTAATGTCATTTTAGTCAGAAATGGTTTAGGTGCATCCATCTCACTCTTCAAGGATCTCAAGGATGTTGAGGCACTAGCTGTTAAGCCAAAAACAAGCTCAGGCTTGATTAATTGATTAAATTAGCTTCCGTTTATAACAGTCCAGGGAAGGTACCTTCTGACGATGATCTTGACATCCTCTTTGGGGACCCCATTCCCACTGTAGTGGCTGGTAAATGGAATGCTAAACATCCTGACTAGTTTTGTCGTTCAACTAATAGTGCTGGGGTGGCACTATCGCAATACATTGACAAGCTGGATCTTACAGCTGCAAGTCCGGTCCATCCTACTTGCACCCCGTCACGCGGGGTTGGCGATGTCATTGATTTTTCTGTCCTCCAGTTCGTGAGGCACTTTCATCAGGTCTCTGTGGTTTCTGGGCTTGACTGTGATCATGACCCAGTCCTACTGAGATTAAACGGAGTCGCAGCCACCCGGCGGACGATGATGTATACTGATTGGAAGTTGTTCCAGGAAATTATTGCTCAGGTTGATCAGCCTACGGCGGACCCTAGTACTCGCTCGAACGTCGACAGTGCGGTGGAGGAAGTCACTCGTTGGATACAGGCAATCTTGGATCAATGCAGGAAGCCCTCAGTTCCTGCCCTAGACCCTTATGCACTTCCTCCACGCATTGTCTGGATGATACGGGAGAAGAACAAGTTCCGTAGGATCTGGCAGCGGTCGAGATCTGCCTATGACAGGGTTCGCTATAACTCGCATCGCGATCTCGTCAGGGCAGAAACCCGTGCGTTCAGGGAACTCTAATGGAACAAGTACCTTCTCAACGCGGGTCAACCTCGTCACGATGATGTGTGGACCATCCTTCGGAAACTCCGGTGTACTAAGACTGTCATACCGCCCATTTTCGGTTCACAGGGTTTGGTGTATAGTGATGACGAGAAGGCTGGGGTCCTTGCTGGTGCACCGGAGGAGCAGTTCTCACCTCATGACATCCAAAATCCTAGTCACACGGATAAGGTCATGGAGGCTTTAGCTACATACGATTTTGATGATACAGACGAGGTCATCTCGCCTGTTTGTTACCTCGAGGTAACTCGACACATCAAAAAGCTAAAGGCGAAGAAAGTTCCCGGAAGAGATGGACTTTCGGCAAGAGCTGTTCAACTGCTTCCTGAGAGCTGGATTCTGGTACTGGTGCAGATTTTCAACGGGTCTCTCCGGCTGAAGTATTTCCATAGGGACTGGATAAACGCAATGGTAGTGGTGTTGCCCAAACCTGGAACCAATCATCCCTTACCTGTGAACTACCGTCCAATATCTCTATTGCCCGTCTTGGGTAAGCTCCTTGAGAGGGTCATCCTCACTCGGCTTCTTGAGTTCTGTGAAGCAAATGGTGTGATTCCTAACGAACAGGGTGGTTTCCGGGCGAACCACGCTACGTCCCACCAGTTGATCAGACTTACGGAATTCGTTTCTGAAGGACGAGATAAGAACGAGTATTCCACTGCTGTCTTCATGGACACCAGCAAGGCTTTTGACCGCGTTTGGCATGATGGTCTCCTGCACAAGTTGCAGAAGCTTCGATGCCCTCTTCCACTTGTTGAGCTGATTGGCTCGTACCTCAACATACGCAGGTTAACTGTTAAGATTAACGGTGAGCTTCCTTCGGAAAAGAAGATTCGGGCTGGCGTTCCTCAGGGTTCGGTTCTTGCTTGAACCAACGCTGTTCTCCATTTATCTGCACGACTTACCCAAACAAGGGCAGGTCATGATGTACGCAGATGATACAGCTGTTGTCATCAGGTCCCTGAACAAAGGCAGAGCAGTGAAGCTCCTCCAGGACTTTCTTTCTTAGCTGGAAACCTACTACACTGACTGGCGGATCAAGATCAATCCATCTAAGAGCAGTGCGGTGCTGATGTTTTTTGGATCTTTCCAAGGAATATCGAAACTCGTTATGTTTCAAGGGACAATCCCCTGGGCTACCTCCACTAAGTACCTAGGGCTCCAACTAGATTGTTGACTTTCGTGGGTGGCGAACACCAGCTACCGCACGAATAAAGCTAGACAATGCCTTGGACAGCTAGCTCCACTACTCCGCCAGAGAAGCTTCCTTACAACACTGCGCAAAGCACTGCTGTACAAGACGGTCGTCAGGCCGGTGCTTACCTACGCCTCCTCCATGTGGATTGGTATTAGTAGGAAACAGCGAGAGAGAATAGAGAAGGTACAGAGCCGAGCACTTCGAATGATCACTGGGGCTCCCCCTTGGACCTCACTTCGGAACCTGAGGAACAGACTTGGAATCGAGAAAGTACATGAGTGTTCCATCAGACTCGCCAGAAAGTTCTTCAAGAAAGCGGAAATCTACCCAAATGGACTTGTTAGGGGCGCGGTTGATTACAATCCCAGCGAAATCCTTAGGTATCCCAGAATTAAGGCGGCGATCATTGACCCCCTTGACAGAGAGAGAGTAAATATGTGAACACTGGTGGGTGTTAGACAGACCACCACACCCTTCTTTTTCAGATTGGCATCGAGATGGCGAAAATGGATTCTGCTTGGACATTTGAAATCGGTACCGTTGAGTTTCAGTCACACCTTGGTGCGTTGGGCGGCTGGTTGGTGTTGTGGTTCTTTGTGATGTTGTGCGGTGCTTCTTTCCCTTTGCCCCCTTCCACACAGAGTTGTGTCACGGATCACCCTCTCCTTTCACTACATTTTTCTGTTTGTCTTTCCTATTGGGTTCACTTTTTCAGATCTCCTAGCTTCTCACTTCTAAGGGCAGTTTTAGACCTGGGGTCACACACTCTCTTCCTAAAACTTCTTCAAATACAAAAAAAATCTAAGTGCTGAAAATTTGTAGGGGGTTGGGGTGAATGAATTGAAAGTAACAATAACTGGGGTTGAAGTTGGTTTTCGATAAACTGAAAAGTCAAAATGTGAGTGCTGAGAAGTGCAGGAAACGAAAACTTCAAGATAAGGAAGTGACCCAGATTCCTCAATCTCAACGGTAAACCTTATACCGGGGAAGATGGAGGATAAATTCGAAGCTAAATTAAACAATTCTGGGACAGGATAAGAACAAACAATAAAGACGTCATTAACGCATCTAAGATACAAAATGGTTGTACAGAACAGGATTTAAGGTAATTATTTTCCAGATCCTGAAGCAAGATTTCAGCAAGAATTGGGGACAAAGGGAACTTATCGGTGCCCCCTTATTCTGTTTAAAAATAGTCTGTTGAAATCAGAAGAAACACCGTTCTCCAATAAGTTTTAAAACCAATCCGAATGATTACAAACGAACTTTTAACAATAATATGTAGTGAATGGCAATGATTTATGCGTTCATTTACATAATGTATATTACTTATGCTCTTGTCTGTTACTACTTAAACTTGTGCCGTTCTAATCTGTTTTCGCCTCAATGGCCTGATGATGCGGCCATAGCAGTCGCGGAAGTGCTCGGCATAGCTTTTATGTACTATAATTTTTTGAATTGTTAATAAAGACGTTTTTTAGATTCTACGTTTTTAGAAGGAATAATTAAAATGCGGTTTGGCTGCTTCATGAAAAATTTGCCGTGCTTCGACAGCTTTGAATTTTTCTTATGAAAAAGTATGCTACAAGGATTAGACATTTGAGTGAGTCCCAACGCAAAGACGTTTGAGAGTGCCCCAAGACTAGGATATTTGAATGGGCCCCAAAACTAGGACATTTGAATGGGCCCCAAGACTAGGATATTTGAATGGGCCCCAAGATTAAGACATTTGAGAGTGCCCAAAGACTAGGACATTTGAATAGGCCTCAAGGCTAAGACATGTGAGTGAGCTCCAAGGATTAGGACATTTGTGTGGGCCCCAAGGCTTAGACATCTGAGTGGACTCCAAGGCTGAGACAGTTGAGTGAACCCCAAGACTAAGACATTTGAGGGTGCCTCAAGACTAGGACATTTGTGTGGGCCCCAAGGCTTAGACATCTGAGTGGACTCCAAGGCTGAGACAGTTGAGTGAACCCCAAGACTAAGACATTTGAGGGTGCCTCAAGACTAGGACATTTGAGAGTGCTCCAAGACTAGGACATTTGAGAGTGCTCCAAGACTAGGACATTTGAATGGGCTCCAAGACTAAGGCATTTGAATAGGCCTCAAGACTAAGGCATTTGAATGGGCCCCAAGACTAAGGCATTTGAATGGGCCCCAAGACTAAGGCATTTGAATGGGCCTCAAGACTAAGGCATTTGAATGGGCCTCAAGACTAAGGCATTTGAATGGGCCCCAAGACTAAGGCATTTGAATAGGCCTCAAGACTAAGGCATTTGAATGGGCCCCAAGACTAAGGCATTTGAATGGGCCCCAAGACTAAGGCATTTGAATGGGCCCCGAGACTAAGGCATTTGAATGGGCCCCAAGACTAAGGCATTTGAATGGGCCCCAATACTAAGGCATTTGAATGGGCCCCAATACTAAGGCATTTGAATGGGCCCCAAGACTAAGGCATTTGAATGGGCCCCAAGACTAAGGCATTTGAATGGGCCTCAAGCCTAAGGCATTTGAATAGGCCCCAAGACTAAGGCATTTGAATGGGCCCCAAAGCTAAGACATTTGAGTGGGCCCCAAGACTAAGACATCTGTGTGAACTCCAAAGCTGAGACATTTGAGTGGGTCCCAAGACTGAGACATCTGAGTGAACTCCAAAGCTGAGACATTTGAGTGTGATCTAAGGCAAAGACATTTGAGAGTGCCCAAAGATTAGGACATTTAAATGGGCCCCAAGGCTAAGATTTGAGAGTACCCCAAGACTAAGATGTTTGAGTGGGCCCCCAAAGAACTTATGATGGAGAACTATTATGAAGTCCGTTAAAACACAAAACTGTAACTATTAAATTATCTGCAGAGTTTTCACAATAAGTCTGTATTTTTCATTGTTCTAAGAAGAACATGAGTTAAAAGCTTAAGATTCCTAGATTTTGTCTTGGATTTTCTAATGATTTACCATTGTATACTTTTCTTAGTGCATCTTTTTTGTTATGCAATGTGAAGCCATAGGGCACTTCGACGGTTAACAATTCCAAGTACAAATTGGGAGATGTGGGTGGATGGCAGTAAAAAAGCTGGGATGTCTCTCCGACCCCGCTGTACACAGTGACATGAAACCTATACCCTTGGTGAGTAACTACCTTGAAATCTGTTCGTCTTCCAGTCTCTGTTTCTGACCAAGCGGAAATCATATGAAACAAAAGTAAAGCTATTTTATAAACCTCTCTCTCTCTCTGTAATTTGCCCAGGCATGCCTCCTGGGCCCTTGGTCATGGTGGGCTCCAAAGCTATAGCCCCTGTAGACCCCCTTAATACGGATCTGCTCCTCATTCATTTCTGGCTATACTAACATGAAAAATGGTTTAAACAAAGCATTTTGTTCAGTGGAGAATAACGAAATTTTCATGGCCTTTCGGATACTGTTTTTATAACCTTACTACGGCAAAGTAAACAAAACACTTCCAAGGGGAAAATACGTAGGTATACACGACGAAAAACACCATACTCATCATCATTTGGCAAAGTCCAGATTATATTTTAAAGTTAAAAACAATTGAATAATGGCATATCTTCAACTGGGTGGGCAAGAACATTTTCAGGGTGGGCTGTTGACTGTGCGACGTCACACCTATTTTAACCTTCGTTTTGAGTTTCTGTTTTCTTATATAAATATAATTTCATCTCCTTAAACGTTTCCTGACTGAACGACACATTTCTTCCTACAAGAGACTTAGAATGTATACAAGAGGCAAGTTATGTTATAGATGCATGTTATATAAGTAGATTTGTTGAACGAATGTTGCACAGAGTTATAACGATTTATATATGTGGAGACTAATGCAACAAGGTTGTTAGAACAAATGCAGTATATAATCACCGTTTGAGATCGTTACCTAGATTGAAGCCAGCAGGTTCACATTCCGGTTAGAGTTTTTTTTTTTTTTGAAGGTTTAACGACCGCCGTGAGCAACTCAATGGGCTATAAGCAGTCGACCGTCCCTAATTTAGGGTCACTGGTTCCAGGGAAGGGAGAGAGCCAGTGCCGTAAGACAAACACAACATCCATGCCTCACCGGGATTCGAACCCGGACCCCGTTCGGACGAATGATCAGAGGCCATCGCTTAGACCACTGCGCCACCGGGGCGGCCCGGTTAGAGTTTACGTTCATGTCCTGATGTGCAAGTGACAAGCCAATAAACTATCCTCCCAATCAAATTAAGAGTATATCACTGTATAGGGTACGAAACAGCTACGTGCTGTACGAAAAGTAGTCGCTAAAACGTTTTAAAGCGAGAAGCGATAATTGTAATTGTTTAGAATCTATTTTTGTTTGCTCAGCAGTTTATCGGGTAAAATTACTTTCTGAAACAAATTTTCCAAAAGTTGGAGCGCTTTTAGAAATAAATTTGATTTAAGAAGTTACTTAAACAAGAAACTCGCACTAGCGCCTGCTTCTGTCCAGTTGGGAAATAACTTAGATACAAGGGAAGGATAGGAAGACCTCTTCCAACATTCACAGAACAGACAATAAATTCATAATCTGGTAAACTCGAGGAGAAGGGTTCTTAAACAGGCAGTACGGGAAGTGGTTAGGACTTCCACACCCCTATTCACAATCCCCACTACTTGTGTGGTGTGTGGGGTCAGTACGAGAGAAATTGCCTGACAGAAAGAAAACAGCAGGAGTGCACTGCAACGCGGATGGTAACCGTTCGTACGTTCTACAGAGAGTCGTGATAAGGCTCCCCACCTTTAAAAACAGTATACTCTTAGGGTGACTTGGAGTACAGTGGACTAATGTAAGTTGGCTTGCTGCTTCGTTTCCTGACCGTTTTGATTTCTATTTTGACAAGAGTGATTCAGTAGTACCTCTCAATAAGGAACACTCATGGTATGTTTTGTCCTTTAAATAGAGATATCCCATATTGGGAGGTTCGTAACGAAACACCTATTAAATAAATACGTTACAGACATTTTAATTTAATAGGGAATGAACATTTCATATGTAAATAACAGTAAATCTTAAATACGATATAAATATAAAATATATCTGTATCAAACAGAAATACAGTACATGTATGAAAGTACAGTAGCCTCCATGGCGTGTAGTCTAAGCGCTGGTTCATGACCATTCCTCCGAGATGGGCCTGGGTTCGAATCCTGGTGAGGCGTAGATGTTGTGTTTGTTCTACGACACTGTATCTCTCCCTACCCTGGAACCAGTGACCCTAAATTAGGGAAGGGCGGCTGCTTATAGCCGATTGAGTTGCTCATAGTGGTAATTAAACCAACCACCAGAAAAAAAGTACAGTATCTGTATATGAAATTGTGGAAAGTATGTGTAGCAGGTATTTATTTGAAATAATCCGACAAAAGGATTTGTTTTGAAGCTTTCAATTTACAGGCTTTTTCTCCACATGAATATTTGTTGTAATTTCTTTTTAAAGAAGTTTACTAATTAAATTGAGTGTTTCACTATCACCGACAATTTTTCAAAAAACTTATGCAACTGCCCAACGTACTTTAATGCTTTCTTAAAGTGTTGATATCACAACTTTCCTCTTCTTCGTTATCACTTTTCGGATTGTCCAAGCTCTTTCCTTTTATGCCTTCACTATCAACTACAAGAAAAAAATAATTATCGTCGGTACACAGCTGTTCATCGATCGCAATATATTCCTCTATCGCAACATTACTGCTACTGTTACCCGTATGTCCTCCGGAATATCGTGTAACATTGGAGGACCATGATTTCGTAGGTATGAATTTCGGAAAGGGGGCCTACAAATTAGTAAGTGTGGGAAAGCAATATATTCACCAAATAATTCCTACGGTATCGCATAGTACGAGGAAATAGTTAAACGAGGAAGAGTAGTTACCAAGTAAACAATTTAGAGAGCGCGGGAATTGGGAAAGAAAATCCGAGAAGCATAATGTGGACAGGCGTTCTAAGAGGATAATTATAATACCTATTTCATAATTTTTCTAAGACCTGGCTGAGCAGATTTCTTTCTTGAGGAGGAAATTCCTTATTTTTTTTTCATCATTCTTTTGAATTGTTTTTTTTATTTTATTTTGTGTTCCCCGAGCTCTCCGGAAATTCCAGTAAGAATACGCACGAAACACACCCCTAGGTTAGTAAAGAGAAAACTCGGAGGTTTTAGCAAGCAACGCTACGAGAATGAAATGCTCGCAATCACAGGTGGGGGCCAATTTACTGGACCTTTCGCTATTAACGAAGTCACGTTTTACGCACGCTAGCGGGCAACGAACAGGGCATATTTCTCGTAGTGGGCGTAACTGGTTGACACCAACAGAAAGAGTCATACAGGAAGCGTACGTGAAAATTCTAAGGCAGCGCGGACATCCCGCGGAGCAGTTGACAAGATAAAGGAATATTCATCTTCAAGAAAACTCGATGTTCTCAAGCCTTTGCCAACGAATCGGAGGGATTCCCATACAGGGATGTAAACCAATGCCGAAGCGAGGAAAAGCGGCCCAACCAATAAGGGAGAACCATTTGGGTAGGACAGGAACACCCCCGAACCCCTTAAAGATAGACGAGAGAAAAACGTTTTGAGGGTTCTGAGCATGATTTGGAGAGAACACGGGATGGAATGATGACTGCTATTTCTGGGTGAACGCAGAGAGGAAAGATGGACTCTAGATGAATCCTGGGCAGAATATCGCAGAAAGAATTAAGTTAGGAGTTTTCCTGGGAGGACGCTCAAAATTGAGCAAGATGATTTCCAGGTGAAGGGAAGTATGATGTTTTCCCTGAGAGGTTTTTACGCAAATTTTGGGTGAAGCATCGAGTGATCTTATGCGGGCAGTGTGCATTCAGCAGGACCGGATGAGGTCCCAACCATAGACTTTATACCTATAAGTAATACCGGACGACAACGAAATAGATGAAAAGAAAAGAATTTGGTGAGAAAAATTTCATAATTCCCAATATCTCGTTAGCATGATCATGATTTTGTCTCCTATACATCCTCGGTAGAAAAGATAATTTTAATCTCTTGCAAGTGCTGAATAACATAATGTGTCTTATATTTTGCGGAAGGTGAACTTTAAAATATGATTGCGAATATCAAAAAGCATAATGAACTTAAAATATATTTTGGTTTAAATTAATAGAAATCTCCACCGATCAGTGTAATAGATTTTAAGGAAACACAAATGAAAATAAATTCTGTATTTTATAATGAAATTTACCCGAGTTTCTCAAATCTTTGAAAATTCAAAATAAGTGAATCTTTGTTTATTTTAACCTGAATAATTAAGTAGAACAATCGTAAAGTTTTGGTAGAGTAACAACTCCAAGATTTTAAGAAGAAAATAACTTTTAGCATTTAGCAAGCCCAGTCACAGGATAAAAGGTCCAAATCTGACATCATGAGTTTATTAAATTTCAAGCGGCATATGGAGGAATATGGGTTTCCCATGTTCTCCCATATGAAACACAACGCAATGCACCCGTCAACCCTGAACTTGGAGACCCTCCATTAGGGAACCCAACTTCACGGTAGACACCCATAGGCGGAAGATAATAGAGAGTAAAGAGTTACGAAAATTAACGGCCTTCTTAATAATTAATCCCACTGCAGCGAATAGGACGCAGCAGATGGTTCGCCCTCACATCGAGTAGGGGTGGTAATATAAAACTGGTGCCGTGTGACCAGGATTTTTCAGTTCTTTGGTTAATTAATATAAAATTTGTGCTAGGACCAGGATTTCTTTGATCCTGTGGTTTAAAAAAAAAAAAAAAGAATATTTGTTTTCGGTGGTCAGGATAATTAATCAAGTATACAGAATTAGCAGAATAATGCGATGTGTTTCTATTATCTCCCCTTCAATTCTGAGTAACAAGATGCAGGTTTTATAGAAAAATTAAGGAAATTGTAGCAAGATTTTAACTTCAAAAAAAAATAGTGAAGGTGAAATGCAAGTAAATAAGTTGCAGGAAATCAGATTATGCTGAAATAAATTTAAATTTCTAAGGAAATAGGCAGAAAAACAAATAAGAGTTATACTGCTAATTTAGCAAATGAATAGATGAAATTTTACAGAAAATTCATGAAAATTAATAGTACGGAGAAAATAAATTTATACAAGTGTAATTCATGAATAATTTTGATTTATAGTTGAAAATCAAGGGAAAATTCCTTGCAACTCAAAGTGAAATTTATTTTTGATGTGTTGTTTATTTGTGCATTTGAGTGTTGTGATTTTAAATCGGTAACTAAGGAGAATAATAGGTTCTTTGATAACTTGGGGATTGTATTATTTAACGGTGAGGCACTGATAGAAGAGTAGTGATGAGAAGTGGTGGTGATATATATTTTAAAATCAAAAGTGCATTATTATTGAAGTGTGATTTTATTATGTGTGTCGATGCATTGATAAGAAACTGATAATTTAAGAAGGAATAGGCAGGTTAATTATTGATAAGAGGATTTTCTGCAAGATATAGGAGCTAATAGAAGGTTAAGCAGTAATCTTGATTTGTTTGGGAAGACTAAAAGGGAATGTAATATCTAAGTGTGTGTTTTATTGTGCATTTAAATGTGTAGAGGTACTTGGGAGTGTAGACAGAGAGTAGTTAAGTGGAGTAATATTTGGGAAAGAGTAATAAAAAGGACTAGTGCAAGAAAAATAATTGGTAGGAGTAATAATTGAATAATGCTGGAAAAAATTTTTGAAATGAAAATAGTGTTTATTGAAGTGTGATTTATTGTGCTTTAAATGTGTGATTTATATGCATCCAGCAAGGGAAGTAGACAGAGGTTATTGCTAGTACACTAAAATTTAATGAATTTAGGAAGTCAGCATAGGTATTTGAGGTGTGGTTCTAATTTCTTGAAAAAGTGGTTATCGTATTAATTTTGTTACAAGTGCATAATTTGATCTCAAATGTTTCTAGTGTATTTATATATATATTTAAGACGTTCAAATTTATTACATATCTTAGTGTGAAGTGCTGGTTGTATATGTGCATATTTTGAGGGAATTTTGTTTAGTGTGTCGCGAGTTAGGTACAGTTAAGTTGAAAGTCGAATGCAATTTATGAGTAAGCTAGGAACGTTAATCATTTTATTCGTAGACAATTGTTTTCTGATCATAAGTCAAGTGGGTTAGCAGACGAAGCAGCGAGTTACGTTAGAGTGAATTTTTATTTTTACGTGGTAGCTTCACCGGAATTTTTCTAATTTTATGTGACTTTACGAGATTACGAAGCATATAGTAGGAGCCGTGGGAATTTAAGTTTGTAAGGTTAAAGAATAAATATATGGCTGATCAACAGAACCAGGAGAACGACCTTCAGGGCACTCTAGAAGGGGAAGCCGTGTCAGAAAATTGTGTAGTAGCCCCGCAGAACGTACCAATAATGGCGGGAATGTTGGCGTATATCCCCACATTCAGCGGATCGGATGAAAATCTGACCGCACGTCAATTTTCGAAACGTTGGAGAGCACCGCCGAACTGTCAGGATGGAACGACGCCGTTAAAATTTTATCAGCTAAAGCAAAATTCAAAGGAGCCGCCAGTCACTTTCTTTCGGAGGCCGTCGATATTAGGAGGGAGACCGAGTACGAACGATTTAAGCAGGCGATAGTACAAAGATTCGACGCATTGCAACCGGTTACCGTGAGAATGCAGAAATTTACGACTTGCCGACAAAAACCAGGAGAACGGGTGGCCGAGTATGTAGCTCGTCTTAACGGCTTAGCTTATTCCTACATGGAGACGATGGATTTAGAAAATGAGCAAGTGCGAGGACTGGTAGACAGCACTAAAATGTCGCAGTTTTTGAATGGATTAAACCCCAAATTGAGGCGCACGGTTTTATCCTTCGCCCCGGAAAATTTTCAGGCAGCAGTTCAGAGAGCGCTGGCCGAAGAGTCTCACAATCTCTTATTAGACCGGGACGCTAACGCTTACGATGCACAGCAGGAATCGAGTTCGATCCCAGGGACTTCACAAGGGCAACAGAGCAATTCAACGGACCAGATAGCCGATTTGTGTTCTATGATGGCGAAGCAGCTAGCAACTCATGAGATGCAGGTGAACGCTCTGAAAAGTGAGGCAGAAAATTTGAGGGAAAGGCTAAGGAAAGCAGAGAATTCGCACCGGACGCACGTAAATCGCATTAGAAATTTCCAGAGCGCTAATTATGAATCTAGGGGAAATTTACCCGACGTAGACATTACTTCGGCCATCTGCTATAACTGCGGAAATTTTGGCCATATCAAGCGATTTTGTTATCGGAACAATCGGGAAGGAGCAGCTTATACGCAACCATCGCAGCAAGCTCAAAGAGGTTCATGGGACAGGGCACTCAACCCTTCGTACCCGCGACAGCAGAATAACTTCTCCCCTGGCGACAGCCGCGGTAATCAGTATCGCTCCTACAGGAACTACAGCGCCACTTACCGACAGGACGCTCACGTCCCACAGAATCCAAGGAATTTGGGGAACAGAAGAGAAAACCGCGTTCGTTTTGAAGAGGATGCACCAGGAAGAGATTGCAATAGGTATTCCAGGCAAAATTCGCGTCCTTTAAACTAATTTCGGGTCAAGATAAGGGGACCGCCCTTGGCCGGAATTATAATAAGGTCCGTGGAGTTACTTTAACAAATTGTTACGTCCGAGGTGATGGAGCACTCCCGTTAGTGAAAGTTAGGATAGGAGATACTCACGCGTTTGCACTCATCGACAGCGGAGCAGGTATCTCAATCTTTTGTGCTTCACTATTAGAGGAGATAAAGGGAAAGATTCGTATACGTGACTTAGGATCAGCAGTTTTAGTAAAAGGCATTACTGGAAACACTTTACCTACATCTCAGTGCTATGAGATACCGGTAGAAATCGGAGGAGAAACAATTTTACATCCCTATCACGTTACTCAGCGGAAGTTGCATCAAGATTATTCTCTAATCTTAGGCTGGGATCTATTGAAGGAGCACGGATACATATTCGACGCAGGAAAAGGAATTTTGAAACGGGAAAGCAGAGCAAATTTAGCTAGGGCAGAGTACGGTAGAGGAAGGAATAACCGGAAAAGAAATTTTAAAGGAAAAGCACGTCAGTCGAAAATTCGAACCCAGGTCTTGTCCGTGCCTTCAGCGGAAAGGACCAATCCCATTAACTCCGACGTAACCAAGATAGGAAGGACCGTCCATAAGGAACTCATCCCACCGTATTCGGAAAGGGTTATCCAAATCCGTTGCGAGAATTTTTCCGGTTTTCACGTTAACCAAGTACTCGTACAACCGTTAGGGAGGTACGCCCAAGGAAATGTACGTGTGGGTCGTTCAGTAAACACGCTGGACAGATCAGGCATCATGCCCGTATTGGTAGCTAACCTTACAGATCAACCCTTTCATTTTAATAAAAGGACTAAATTAGTGACCGTGCAGCCAATCGTTCAGGTTAACACGACACAGTGTCAAGAGTCGGAGAAATTGCCACCTCTCACCCCAAGGGACTTAAATTTGGAGGGCGTCAACCCAAATTGGAGAAAACCGTTAGTGACGCTTCTCATGAAGTACAAGGATGTGTTTGCTCGCTCGTTAGCAGAATTGGGTAAATGTAATTTAATTTACCACGAAATAAATTTAACTACGGATACCCCCATCAGAGGAAAATTTTACCGAGTTCCACATCATCTGAGAAAGGAAGCGCAGCAGCAACTGGACGAATTGTTGAAGGCGGGCATCATCACAGAAAGTGCATCCCCCTATTCCGCCCCCTTCTTCTCGTAAAAAAGAAAGACAATTCTTTTAGATTAGTTATAGACTATCGTGGACTAAATGAGGTAGTAATTCCCGATCCCTATCCGCTACCCAGAATCGAGGACTTGCTTGAGACAGCAAAAGGTAATAGGGTCTTTACCACCCTAGATTTAAAGAGCGGTTTTCATCAGATGGCTATAGCAGATAGGGACAAGCATAAGACAGCTTTCTCATCACCGTGGGGATCTTTTCAATTCGAGCGTTTACCCTTTGGTTCCAAAAACTCCCCCAGTAGCTTTCAACGATTAAGCGACGCCTTACTTTTCGGATTAGCTGAGCATAATATCATGTGCTTTATCGACGACATCATAATCGCATCCACGAACGAGGAGACACACCTGATAAAATTGGAGGAAGTTTTCAGACGCCTCAGAAAGCACGATTTAAAGCTAGCTCCCCAGAAGTGCACGTTTATGCAGTCAGCGGTGAAGTACTTAGGGCATATAGTAGATGGAGAAACCATTCGTCCCGACCCGTCGAATTTATGCAAAGTTAATGATTTCGCCACACCCAACACTCTCAAGAGGCTGAGGGGATTCTTGGGGCTTTGCAATTATTACAGGAGGTTTATCCCTACTTTTTCGGACATAGTGACCCCCTTAACCGAACTCACTAAGAAAGGAAAATTTAAATGGAACTCAGAGGCAGACGAAGCTTTTCTCAGGATCAAATCATGCCTGTTAGATAACCCGGTATTAATTCATCCGGACTACCAGAAACCATTTTACCTACATTCAGATGCTAGCGGAACTGGGATAGGAGCAGTGCTAGAACAGATGGACGAAGAGGAAACCTTCACCCAGTAACATTCATGTCTAGGAAACTCATCGCTGCAGAAAGAAATTATCCAACGATTGAGAAGGAACTTCTGGCTATCGTATCGGCAGTACGCCACTGGCGACATTACTTATTGGGAAAAGAATTCCACGTCATCAGCGATCATCGCCCCCTCACCTACCTCCACAACTTAAAGGATGTAAATAGTCGTTTGAATCGCTGGCGCATATCATTAAGCGAATTTTCTTACAAGATTGGTTATGAGAAAGGGAAGCAAAATGTAGTAGCAGATTGGTTAAGTAGGCAGTACGGAGATCCGGAAGAAGAGGGAGACGTAGATATCACCCCGGCGAGGGTTAGCGCCACCGATCGTCTCACTCACGACCCCGAAACGGAGCGTATCAGGGCACTGCAACGGTCAGACCCGGACCTCAAGAGCCTTATAGAATCGTTGGAGGCCCGCCGAATCACTAATGCAAAAGAGAAAGTGAAGGATAGTTTTTACTTAAACGACAAGGGTTTGCTGTACCACTTTCAAAAGCCAGATCGGGGCACTTCACAGGAAGATTATTGGGAACAGCTGGTGATTCCTACAACATTAAAGCCAGAGATTTTGGCGTTATGTCACGATATTCCTTCGTCACCCCATTTTGCATTTGAACGAACTTTGGCGACCATTAGACCCAGGTATTTTTGGCTAAACATGTTTTCTGATGTCCGCAACTATGTGGAATCGTGCAAGATTTGCAACGAAAGGACTACTCACCCCTTCGAAGGAAAGAAAAATTGCAGAGGGCAGCAAACTGCACTTACCCATTTCAGAGGGTATCTCTGGATGTTTCGGGTCCTTACCCGGTAACAGAGCAAGGAAATAAGTATATATTAGTCATAATGGATACTTTCACGCGGTATGCAATTTTGGTACCCATTCCAAACCAAACTGCTTCAACGATAGCTGACGCTTACATCCAAAGATTGGTAGCTTTTTTCGGTGTACCGGAAAGCAATCTCACGGATAATGGGCCCTGTTTCACCTCACAATTATTCACCGAATTATTGGCTAGACTGGGAATTCGGAGATTAAATACCAGCTTTCATCATCCGGCTAGTAATGGGATCAACGAAAGACAGCATGCCGAGCTAAATAAAGCCCTCAGCACATTGGTAAACGATAGACAAGACAATTGGGATAATTACCTACCTATGCTCAACCTTGCATTTAACACTGCAGTGCATTCAGCTACGAAGTTCGCTCCCAGCTACTTGATGTTTGGAAGAGAGTTTAATGTACCCTCTGATATTTTGATTCCGCCTCGAAGGATCACTTATTACGACCCAGATGATTACCTGGAGTCATTTGTGGAACGGATGAGAAAGACATACCAAATTGTATACGGAAATTTGCAAGAAGCTGCGGCGAAACAAGAGAAGTATGCAGACAGGCACGCTGCGGAAAAGAATCTACATTTAGGCGACAGAGTATTTTTGCACACCCCTTTTTCACAGCCACATTTATCACGTAAGCTAGCTCGAACTAACTGCGGAGATTGGGAGATAGTTTCGTTCCCCACCCCAGTAAATGTTCAGTTGAGGTCAGTCGAAAATCCGAACAAATATCAGACCGTGCATAAAAATCGAGTCTTCAAGCGGACTGAACGCCTACCCCAGCTTATAGCAGAGTCACCGGTACAGGACAATATAGAGGTACAAGTACCCAGACAATCGCAGGATTTCTCTGACGACGGATCGGAAAGCACACAGGACTACGACTATCTGGATTGGGTCGATTTTCCCAGAGTAGTCATGCCGCAACCGACAAGCAGTAGAGCAATGCCGCCCGTAAGTCAACCGCCCAACATCGGAGTACCGATAAATTCGCCGCCCGCTACGTCGAGTTCAGCGCGAAGGGAGACAAGCAGGGAAGTACCTCCGCCCTCGCAACATGTTGAAGAGCCGAGGCGCACACAGGCAATCGCGGAACCAACGGAGGAGACCATACCGTCACAAGATTCCTATCAGGAAAGTAGCAGCCGACAAACACAAGAAGCAATGCGCCAAAGGGTTATTAGAGATCCATATCTACTACGTTCGCAGGACAGAATTCAGCAAACAGCAGCAATACACCCCACAGCAAATTCACAAGGGCCCAACACTTTGGAAATAGGCCTGAATCGCACGTACCCAAAGGAAATTGTGGTCAGCGACTCGACCGAAAGACTTGAGCAGCCGGAAGATACTAGCTTTGTAAATAGAATGTTGAAAAGTCTCAGTCAACCCAGTAATCCAGAGGGAACCTCTTGGTTCGATTTAGCCGACCGCTATTTGTCGCAGCGCATTCAAGAAAACCTAAGCGCAGGGACACCAGAAGGAGCACCCGTCACTAATCTTTATCCACAGTGGAGGAAAATCGTGGCGAAACCTCAGGAATCATTGGTTTAAGCCGAGGAAGTAGGAAGAACGCTGGGCGAAGAAAAAAAAATTTGTGTGTGTTGTGAAAAAAAAAAAAAAAGAAAAAAAAGGAAACAGCGATGCGCAATAAGAGGGAAGATCCCTGAATTTTCACGGTAAACGTTTAGCAGAAAATAAATTTGATAGGTGAAAAAAAAGAAGAAAAAAAAACAATTTTGCGATCTGATCAGTAATCGAAAATAATTCGTAAAAGAGTCTAGCTAGAAAATGGTGTATAAACATGGAAGAATATGCAGGAAGTAATTAATAATATTCATAGCAGGACCGCAGCCTAGTACGTGCATCGCAATCTTTCCAGTTTTGAGTTCGCGAACCACGGAAAACTAGATTTAAAGTTTTTTTTTTGCTACGATAAGGGGAAAATTAATATTAAGTAAGGAAAAATACATTACGTAAGAAAAAAAAAAAAAAGAGGAAGAATGGGCCCGGGATTAAGCGCCCAGCAGAGAAAAAAAAAACCTGTGGAGGAAGCAATGTTTTTATTTCAGAGGAAAGACTGAACGGTAGCAATCATTCCTTTTAAAAAAAAAAAAAAAAAAAAAAAAAAATATTTTGTAGGAAGAGGAAAAAAAAAAAAGGAGGAAAAATAATAATTTTCCGCTCAAATTTTATTAATGATAGGCAGTAGGAGGATAAGCGAAGGTAATCGTAGGCAGAATGACGTCGCTCATGCACGGGGCTTGCAAGAGTAGAGGAACGGACGGACCGTGTTTCCAGTTTGAGAAACCCCGTACACAAACTGGCTGGCAAGGAGCAAAAGGAAGAATGGGAAGGCGCCATCTTGGGCCGCCATCTTGAAGCAAGAATGCAAAGAAGGAAAATTTATCGTTAAAAGAACGGGAACGCTCGGTAAGATATTTTGTACAGCAAGGCCGAGCATTTCAAAGGATGGAAACTATAAACGGGAGCACAGCACGACGAAAAAAAAATATTTTTTTTCTCTCAAAACTTTCTGTAGCAGAAGCATAGGCCGGAGTAATATATCACTAGAAAAAAAAAAAAAACGTAAGCACCTTCTGCGGAGAAATAGCCGTGCGGAAACACCGACGGAATGCAATGAGATTAACAGCGTATCGGATAATGCAGTGGTTCAAAATTAGTATCCATGGCAGGTATTCAAAGCAATTAAAATACGCGAACCTGAAACAAAACATGGTATAAGAAAGTAGCAACAAACATGATCGACGCGTAGCCTAAACGTCACCTAACATAGCCTAACCATAACCTATCGAAATGACAGTAAAAAGCACTTACCTTGAAGTGAAATATCCAAAGGTACTATATTTTTTTTGTTTTGTTTTGTGGATAGTAGGAAAATTCAGTTTTAATTGATAAGGAAGGCAAGTATAACGGAAGGAAAAGTATAGAAATGAAATCGAGGTAGAAATGCACTAGGTACATCGTGAGGTTAGAGGTTGAGTAAAGCAGAAGAGGAAATGTGAATGACAAATTCACCAGGCCCAGCTCCCCATCCTCTACCACCGCAGCACACGAGGAGCAGTTGCAGATTCTCCCAAACCACAACTGGCGTCGAGCATGCGAAAAATGCGACGAGGTGAGATGAGGATTAATACGTGCAGACATGGTGCAACGATACCAAAAAAAAAAAAAAAAAAAGAGAAGAGATAAAGCAGAAGAGGAAATTTGAATGACAAGTTCACCAGACGAAAAGAAGCGTGATGTTTCAATGAAATCCGTCAGCAAACTGAGCACTGACCTGCAGAAATTAGAGGAGTGGTATTAGCCCCAGGTAATAGAATACACAGAATGCATCTACATAGGCTAAACAAGAAGCCTCCGATGTAAGCAAAACATGCAAGAGGCTACGCTATTGTGCGCTCACTTACACCCACAGGCATCAGCGCAGGTGTTTCAGATTTCGAGCCGTGAGAAACGGTCAACACAGGAACGACCCAAAATTTTTGGATCGACGAATTTGCAGGGGTGACATCGCCCAAAGGGGACCCTCGCAAGCATTTTCGAGGAAATCCCCTATTTTCCGAAATCATCGGCGTTCCTTAAATGGTCGCCGCACACCTGCGAATACACAAGAAAAGCATCTGGTCGTAAAATCAGAAATAGCCAGGAATGAGAATACAATTGTAATACGCGAGAAAAAAAAAAAAAAGAGAGAGAAGAAAAAAAAAAAAGAGTAAAGCACTAAAGATAAAATGGCAAGAAATAGTTCAGCAAAGAACTAACGATTAAGTTAAACAACGTAAAAGGGAAATAAGCGACTATACGCGGGTAATATCTGGTAGACAATACGACAAACACGAAAAGGGAAATTAATAATTTTTCTTTTAGAAGTAGTAGACGCACCAGCGAATGGAAATAATAGCTGCAGAAGAGATAAATGGGAAGTAAACAACCGTTATTTAATTATAATTTAGTAAGCTTAAGAAACACGAGTGATGAGATTTTTATTTTTGTTGTTTTGTTGGAGAAAACCTACAAGTAGGAAGAAAAAAAATACAATTAGAGAAAAGGGAAGCCTGGGATGGAATGCGCTTCGGAATTTCGAAAAATATATATGTATATATAAATAAATATGCACATAAAAACCCCTCACTTCTCGTAGGTCAGAGTGAAACGAGCTTTTCGAAGGAAATATTACTAGTTCTTAATGTAAAGCGTATATAATGCATGTGCAAGAGAAATACCGAGGTGATAAGGAGTGATTTCATGTGTATGCTTGTTTTGAGATAATTATGGCCGACAAGTGTCGACAGAACCATTACCACTTTTAAGATATTTGAAGAGAGTGACATTTCGTCAATAAAATGGACAAGATGAACGTGATTGCGTTCTCCTTAGTAATCTGGACAGTTAGCGGAGTAGCTGCTAATCACGAACTTTGTCATTTGAAGGGAGATAAATATCAGTGCACTGTAGCATCTCGGGCCGAACTTTTGAAACTAGGAATGCCGCGGAGTGCTTGTCATGCACATTCATGCGACGAGTGCGTGAAAGCCTGGAGGACATTCATTACGCACAACCATGAGCTTATCGAACCGAGAAATTTCTTCGTTCAGCAGGAACCGAACCCACAAGGAGCCCTTTCATTAATGGAGTGCACAAGAGACGGTTTACACTGTGCCTGCACAGCCGATGCACCGTGCAGTGGAACGAGCGAATATTGTGCACTGGCGAGCTGTGTGAATAAATCCGTCACTACGTGCAACTGCCGCCTGACGCCAGCAGTATCTACACTGATACATGAAGCGGAAGGACTACGGATTTCGAACCCAGCGCTGATCTCTTTCACAGAGTGCGTTGGAAAACCGCGCACTAATATTTTACCTCGGCGCCGTCACCAGAGACATTTGCTGTCTGACGAAGAGGCAGTATTTCAAAGGGAAAATATCAAAGTATCATACAACGACCCAATCATCACCAGCTCACTTCCAGGAACCCTGGTGATTCGAGTTCGAGGTATGGAGCGGGTTATCACTTTAAGGAACGCTCCGTATCAGACATCATTGCCACCGGAACTACTAGAGCTTTCTGCGGAACTAACTTTGATTTTCGTTACCACGGATGGAAAAACCCTAAGGGGTGCTTTGCAAATCGTAGGTAGAACAACGTGTAGACCCCTACAGTGCATACTGTGTCGTGAGATGCTACGACAGCTAAAGTGTTTACCCCACGCAGTCACTTATGTAGTGTATATTGTGCTAGTTTTAATTTCAGCGGTAACCTTTCTATATGCCAGGAAAGTAGTAATTAGCATCTGGAAGCTGTTGTGTGGAGTCGGAATAATTCTTTGGAAGTCATATAGATTCCTCAGAGGAACAACGTTTGTGGCAGTAAAGACAGGAGCCCTAACAGGAAATGTTTTACGTAACGGAGTAAATCAGATGCACGAATATTTGGAGAGGCAAGTTGCCCGTCCAGCGGCGCAACCGCCTTTACACGGACTGGTACTTTTGAGCTTATTTCTGTTGGTAAACGGAACTTCCGCGGAATGTAACGCACATTCGATTGTTGCATCAAAGGTGAAGGAGTGCACGGACTCAGAGGTAGAGCACAACTGCCGTCTAACTACTAATGCGCAGGTAACCCTAATGAATTTGGGGCATGAACAATGCATATGGTTTACGGACCAGGAAAATGACCATACACTTTTTTCCTTGAAAGTAACCTACCAGCAGGCAAACTGTATCTGGCACACGACGAGAGACTATTTTACGCACGTGACTACAATGCGTTATCTCAGCCAATTGGTTTGTGCAAATCACGAGACTTGCAATTGGGGAAAAGGATGTGTGCGATCAAAACAATTTGACGCACTGACAAAACAATCGCTAGACTGGCCCGGCATCACAGGCTGTCAGCCGTCCGACAGTGGGTCCACGTCATGCTGGATCATTGACTCGCAACATTGCCATTTCTTTCGAATATGGCTGGAAGCAGATTTCCTGCGAGCATACGACGTACGCAGAATAGTATCGATGCAGTGTAGTTATCAGCTACTAATTCAACAGCACAACAACGACACCGTAGAGACTCTGACGGTTAAGAACCAAGCCACGACCTCTACGGGCATCACAGTGCAAGTAGTCGGATCACTGGACCAGCCTACACAAATCGTGAACACACATCTGATCTCTCGAGTGGGAAACCCTCAAGAGAGTTATATTGAAAGGGCAAGCTTACCTTCACGACCGATGAAAGGACATATCGGCGATACGCAGAGCAACGAATCGATGTCGAAAAATTTTATCTTCGACGAAAGCATGTTTTCTTGTAGCTATTATGAGGACTCTATGAAATGCCACCGACAACAGTCGTATTTACTGAGTATGATAGAACAAAAAAAAGAGCGCCTTACCAATGGCATCAGCATGGCATCAACTGAAGGTTGACGGAAATGGCCAACTTGTTTCGGAACTGTTACACTCAGCCCCTATAGTGGTAAATCTTCAATTCCAGAAGTACAAGTACTCGATCGAAACCAGAACTGTCTGCCCAAAATTCACGGAGGCAGAAATCAAGGTAACAGGCTGTTTTGCATGCGAGCCCTTGGCTACGGTAGAGATCGAAGCTTTCTCATCGTGCGCAGCCGGGATTGTGGACGTTCACTTCGAAAAACTCACGGTGCACACTCGATCGGTAAAGCTACAGACGGAAAGACGAACGATCAAGATAAATCTAAAGACGGACTCTAAGTGCCACAGCGAAAAACTCTGCTTAAAGGCCCGACCCGTTACCGCTTGTACCACTTTAGACTTTTGCGTAGAACAACCTTCAGTTCAGCTGACTTATCCTAATATCTCCAGCGCATACTGGCAACCAGCAGGCCCACCCGAATGGAGCAGTGGGCTACTGTTCAACGCCTTCGGCACTTCCCTGTTCGGAGCTTTCAAAATAATCGCAGCCGGAGCCGCTGCGGTAATAATAATTTTGTTTATCGCTTCGTCGGTCATCACTTGCTGCAGGCGGTAAATGTTACCGGGAACTATTCCTCGGCGTAATGGTACGGCACCCTTATGAACTGAACGTGGAGATGGTGTTAGCCTACATCACTCCCGTCGGTTAGGCTGATCTCCAAAGGCACTCTGAGAAACTAGCTGAGTGCTTAAGAGATGGGAACGCCCAAAACCGAAACCATATCGCCCAACGGAGGCGCGTACCCGAGCAAATATTGTGTGTCGCCGAGAAGACGGCGGCTGAAGAAATCTGTCACTATCGGAAAGAATTCATATATATATATATATATATACAGTGCATATGTTATCTGTCAATGTCAAACTTAGAATTAGATTCGGTGGAGGAATTTAATATTTATTGAACATTGTTATAATAATCTTACTCGTAGTTTTATGCTTATTGTATGTGCTTATAATTACATTATGTATCATATATGCGCATAAGTTTTCGCAAATGATTGTAATTCATCGCATGTTGAAATGAGCGAAAACGAGCAGCCTTGCAAGAGAGGAAGGAATCCACAGCACCTAACTTTGGGGGACAAAGCTCTTCAACCCTATGGGAGAGGGAGATAATGTTACCCGTATGTCCTCCGGAATATCGTGTAACATTGGAGGACCATGATTTCGTAGGTATGAATTTCGGAAAGGGGGCCTACAAATTAGTAAGTGTGGGAAAGCAATATATTCACCAAATAATTCCTACGGTATCGCATAGTACGAGGAAATAGTTAAACGAGGAAGAGTAGTTACCAAGTAAACAATTTAGAGAGCGCGGGAATTGGGAAAGAAAATCCGAGAAGCATAATGTGGACAGGCGTTCTAAGAGGATAATTATAATACCTATTTCATAATTTTTCTAAGACCTGGCTGAGCAGATTTCTTTCTTGAGGAGGAAATTCCTTATTTTTTTTCATCATTCTTTTGAATTGTTTTTTTATTTTATTTTGTGTTCCCCGAGCTCTCCGGAAATTCCAGTAAGAATACGCACAGAAACACACCCCTAGGTTAGTAAAGAGAAAACTCGGAGGTTTTAGCAAGCAACGCTACGAGAATGAAATGCTCGCAATCACAGGTGGGGGCCAATTTACTGGACCTTTCGCTATTAACGAAGTCACGTTTTACGCACGCTAGCGGGCAACGAACAGGGCATATTTCTCGTAGTGGGCGTAACTGGTTGACACCAACAGAAAGAGTCATACAGGAAGCGTACGTGAAAATTCTAAGGCAGCGCGGACATCCCGCGGAGCAGTTGACAAGATAAAGGAATATTCATCTTCAAGAAAACTCGATGTTCTCAAGCCTTTGCCAACGAATCGGAGGGATTCCCATACAGGGATGTAAACCAATGCCGAAGCGAGGAAAAGCGGCCCAACCAATAAGGGGAGAACCATTTGGGTAGGACAGGAACACCCCCGAACCCCTTAAAGATAGACGAGAGAAAAACGTTTTGAGGGTTCTGAGCATGATTTGGAGAGAACACGGGATGGAATGATGACTGCTATTTCTGGGTGAACGCAGAGAGGAAAGATGGACTCTAGATGAATCCTGGGCAGAATATCGCAGAAAGAATTAAGTTAGGAGTTTTCCTGGGAGGACGCTCAAAATTGAGCAAGATGATTTCCAGGTGAAGGGAAGTATGATGTTTTCCCTGAGAGGTTTTTACGCAAATTTTGGGTGAAGCATCGAGTGATCTTATGCGGGCAGTGTGCATTCAGCAGGACCGGATGAGGTCCCAACCATAGACTTTATACCTATAAGTAATACCGGACGACAACGAAATAGATGAAAAGAAAAGAATTTGGTGAGAAAAATTTCATAATTCCCAATATCTCGTTAGCATGATCATGATTTTGTCTCCTATACATCCTCGGTAGAAAAGATAATTTTAATCTCTTGCAAGTGCTGAATAACATAATGTGTCTTATATTTTGCGGAAGGTGAACTTTAAAATATGATTGCGAATATCAAAAAGCATAATGAACTTAAAATATATTTTGGTTTAAATTAATAGAAATCTCCACCGATCAGTGTAATAGATTTTAAGGAAACACAAATGAAAATAAATTCTGTATTTTATAATGAAATTTACCCGAGTTTCTCAAATCTTTGAAAATTCAAAATAAGTGAATCTTTGTTTATTTTAACCTGAATAATTAAGTAGAACAATCGTAAAGTTTTGGTAGAGTAACAACTCCAAGATTTTAAGAAGAAAATAACTTTTAGCATTTAGCAAGCCCAGTCACAGGATAAAAGGTCCAAATCTGACATCATGAGTTTATTAAATTTCAAGCGGCATATGGAGGAATATGGGTTTCCCATGTTCTCCCATATGAAACACAACGCAATGCACCCGTCAACCCTGAACTTGGAGACCCTCCATTAGGGAACCCAACTTCACGGTAGACACCCATAGGCGGAAGATAATAGAGAGTAAAGAGTTACGAAAATTAACGGCCTTCTTAATAATTAATCCCACTGCAGCGAATAGGACGCAGCAGATGGTTCGCCCTCACATCGAGTAGGGGGTGGTAATACTACATTCTGACAAGTTCATACGATTCTGTATTTTGCTCAGTGTACTTGCTCAGTTCACTTACGCTGTCAACTGAAATAGTGACGCCGCCTTTTTAAAAGACTGCTTTACGCAATTTAGAGGTATAGATTTAACAGCGGTAGTTACAGTGTTCGAAGTGGTCAGGTATGGCATATCGGTAGTTAACAAAAATGGAAGTGAGCATGCCGGCAGTTAAAAAAAACATTGTTTACCATCCCGGTATGCAATAAATTATAAACCCGTGACAAACTACGTAAAGAAATTAGGATGAAAGCACAAAAATCGGCAAATGTCATTTTTAACGGATAAAGTTGATAAAAAAGCAGCTGGGACTGAAAGAGACCACAAACCCTTCTATGAAGGATTTTTTTAATTATTACATTATTTTTTTAATATTATATACATTAATTTTTTTAATACGAAAAAAAAAATATATGTGGAATGGTATGTATTTCTTTCGAAACCTGCTGTTTATATCATGTGGATATACGGTCGACACCATACCGGCAGTAATTCTGTGCCACTTCGACTACAGCGTAGTTATCCACTGTATTGCGTTCAATACATTGACAGACTTAGCAGGCTGTTTATTGTTTACACAAGAAGTAGTTTGAGAAAGAAAGTTTGTCATTCGGGAACAATGGACACGTGCCTCTGTTCGTTGTTCCCAATAACAAACTTGACCTTCAAGCAATGCTTGCTGCTGAAGGACTTCACATTTAAGCAGTGCTTGCTGCTAAAGGACTTGACATTCAAGCGGTGCTCGTTGCCAAAGGTTTTGACCTTCCAGTGGTGCTTGTTGTTAAGGGACTTGACATTCAAGCGGTGCTTGCTGTTAAGGGACTTGACATTCAAGCGGTGCTTGCTGTTAAGGGACTTGACCTTCAAGCGGTGCTTGCTGCTCAAGGACTTGACCTTTAAGCGGTACTTGCTGCTCAAGGACTTGACCTTCAAGCGGTACTTGCTGCTCAAGAGACTTGACCTTCAAGCGGTACTTGCTGCTCAAGGACTCGACCTTCAAGCGGTGCTCGTTGCCAAAGGTTTTGACCTTCCAGCGATGCTTGTTGTTAAGGGACTTGACATTCAAGCGGTGCTTGCTGTTAAGGGACTTGACATTCAAGCGGTGCTTGCTGCTCAAGGACTTGACCTTCAAGCGGTGCTCGTTGCCAAAGGTTTTGACCTTCCAGCGGTGCTTGTTGTTAAGGGACATGACCTTCAAGCGGTGCTTGCTGCTGAATGACTTGGCCTTTAAGCGGTGCTTGCTGCTAAAAGACTTGACCTTCAAGCAGTGCTTGCTACTAAAGGTTTTCATGACGCAGACATTTTCTTTTTTTTTTTAGTGTAATAGTTTCTTTTTAAAGAAATTTTTGGTTTCTATAATTGTCTCTAAAATAGAGTGTCCCTTATTCGGAGGTAAATATATTAGGAACCCTATACCAGAGGACTCTGACTAGGAAAAAGTTCCCTTAAATATAGGTGTTCCTTAAAGGAGGTAGCACCGTATTTATACTCAAGAAGCTCTTCACGAACGGTAAAAAACGGACACACAATCAAGCACTTAAATCCAGAGCTATACTTAAACTAAAATATTATAACTGTTTCAATGAATGTAAAGGAGAAACGAAAAAACAGTTATTGTTTATTTTGCTGACAATTACTGATGAACACTCTATATTGTAGCAGAATTATAAATATGGCGAAGGATATAGAGAATATATAATTCAAAATACAAATTTATTAGGGACCCAAAAGGTAGAAAGAAGAATGATCTCAGAACGTGTTTTATTCGGGAACAAAGTTTACGGTTAGAATTTTCACAAAGTGGGCTGCCATTTCTCATCTTAATTTTATGGAAATTCTCCAAGAGACTTGCGTCGGGAACTTAAGCATTGTTACCCTAAATGGCAACCGCCGACAACTGCTGTAGAAGAAAGAATTAAGAAAAGCTAAATGAAACTGGAAAGACGATTTTAAAGAGTAAACAGAAAAAGGAAATACTGACATGTACGAATGCCAAGACACTTCCACTTTAAAATGGGAAGCATTCTCGATTTTTCTGGGAAAGGAGATGAGATTTTTAATAAACGCAGTAGAAGTCAGAGTGGTCTGGCTCTTGAAATAAAAAGGCGGAAAACCGGTTTGGCAGAACAAATATCTTTTCAACCCAAACGCGGGAACTTGCGCAAACAGTGCTTTACATGTGCGGCATCTGCTCTCTTAACCGACACGACGGTGGAAAGCCTCGATGTTGACACAATGAGGCTATTACTTCTACCTTAAAGGCAGAAGGAAAACCCTAAGCACACGATTAAGCGGTTGCTAACAAACAGAGGGCTTGTTCCTGATAACGCAGCGATCTCCAGATTGATGGTATGGAAATCCACGAATAAAAAGAACAAGGCAAGCTAATGTTGTGTGACAGTTGCTTCATAACACAATGTCATCACGCCTGAAAATGGAAACCAAGAGTTTCCTCACAGGAAAATATAGCTATTTCCCTTTGGACCTCTTCTTCGTTTAATCTTCTTATTGCAGTGCATACTTCTTTCCCCCCTTGAGATGTACTGTTTCAATATTTAAGGTGGAAAAATCCGATTTGGGAGGGGCTTTTTTTTTAAATTCAAAAAGTGATAATCTCGTTGCATTCTCTTTCGATTGCTTGAATTTTGTAATTAATACACACAATTGACGTGGATTAGGAACATCAAACAGAAGTCATCGCTCTTTCCACGTTTATAAGTGAGTCACGGAAAAATTCCCATCGGCCGCCAACGGGAATCGAACCCAGGTTCTTCCAGTTACGCGCCGGACATGCTACCACTGCACCACAGCGGCCTCGAATTCTCCAGACTCACATACGACTAACTGCCAAACCACATGGCAGGTTGCTACTTGGAGCCCTGCACAATGCTGGATATTCAGCAAAGATGGTAAGCAGGAACTGAACAAATAACTAGGAGGCGAATGAATAATTAATTAATACGCCGCCCCGGTGCCGCAACGGTCTTCTGATCATTCGTCCGAAATGGGTCCAGGATTCGAGTACATGATGAGGCATTGGTGGCGTGTTTGTTTGATAGCGGTGGACCGCTGCCTTCCATGGAAATAGTGGTCCCAAACTGAGATTTATGTAGAGGATTTTAAGGAATGTCTGACCACAGGTCTTAAAACAGCACTCAGAAGTAGGAAGTTCTGAGACATGTGCTAAAGCAGTGGTTCCCAACCTTTTTGCATTCGATGACCTGCAAAACTTTGGGAAAACTTTCGCGGACCTGCGATGCGAAACAGAAACTTTAGGCTATTTTCGAGCATTTAGTCTCGTAATCTGTACATACACATGTATAAAACTGAAAGCTCTCACTGACTCACTCGCTGACTCATCACCGAATCTCAGAAACTACTGAACTTAGAACTTTTATTTCCTACGATAACTTTAAGTGGGTCCAAATGGGTTTTTTAAATACCCAACTTTGATAACGCTAGGACGTTTTGCAATGATCGGGCCATTGTTGCCCAGCAACTGAAGCCCCGCCCTTTGAATGACTTGAGTTGACCTGCTCAGTATGTACAGTCAAACCTCGATTTAACGAACTTCAAAGAACCAACAGTCTTTCTTGTACGTAAAATCGCAGAATTCTTTAAATCGAGGAAGCCTTTCGAATGAAACATTCAAATTATGCTAGTGTTCAAACAGAATTAAATTATGTACAGTACTTTCAATTACGAATTTATTATTCACATTTTATAATAGGTAGACATTTACTTTGCATATTGAATATATAATTCGTAGATATTAGACTTCAATATGTAACATCCAAATTTAAGCGTACTTTAAAATTACAAGAAAAATACGATAGTTGTTTTTTTCCCCGAGCATTTAGCTTCTTAAATAATGATTTCAGTATCCTAAACTGCATGAAACAGAACATCAATTAGTACAAATTAACTTGTAAAAGCAGAGTGTGTGATGATTACCTTTTTACACTGTGGAAAAGAAATGCTTTAGAGAAGATTACTTATGTTTTTTCTGAACGTTTAGCTTTATAAATTGCAGCTTCAATTTTATGCAGTGAATGAACATATTATCATTAATAACGAAGGGTATCAAGTACTTTTTAACACGTTCTATACTGTTACCAGCATCACTAAAGCAGCTAACTTTCAGTTCTGTTTCATCTTCTTCATCAGAATCTGATGCATTTAATCCGATCAGTTCATCGAAAACATCATCAAGGGATTGCATTTGGGCTAACGTTTAATGCGAAAATGCTGGTTAACATAGTTTTGTGGCTTAAAAATAAAATAAAAATGTTCGCTTAATTGAGGAATTGTGTTCGTTAAATCGGGAAACACCAAGCATTAATTTCAATGTGGTTCCGTCGGGACCATAAAAAATGTAAGCAAAATCGCGGAATTCGTTAAATCGCAGTCTGTTAAATAGGGAGTTGACTGTATTTTGTTCTAAATTTATTTGTTCTGAATTTATTTAAACAAAAAACCTTAAAAATCACGTAAAAAGCGCTATATCATAATATGCTTTGGATTTAGACATTTATTATCGTTTGACATATCAAATGTCAAGGTTTTTTGATTTGTTCTAAATTTATTTCACAAAAAAAACCCTTTTAAAAATATCGCGTAGAAAGCGCTATACACTATCTACCAACAAGTAATTGGACATCTGCGATAGCAAAGGAAAACGAAGTTTATTCACCTTCAATAGTTGGTGGAGCCTCCACGATCGGCGATTACAGCTGCGACCCTACGGGGCATACTCTCAACCAAGCGTTGTACGACGGCTAGCGGTATTTTCTTCCACTCGGCTTGGAGAAGACAGGTCAGTTCCTTCACCGATTTCGGACTGTTGGGGCACCCTTTAAGTCGACACTCCAACTCGTCCCAGAGGTACTCGACAGGGCTAAGGTCTGGGCTCTGCGCAGGCCAGTCCATTCGATTAACCCCATTGTCACCATACCAAGCCATGGTGGACCTCGCAACATGACAGGTGGCATTGTCATCCTGAAAGTAACATGGATCCACCCCGTAAAACTGCCACAACATAGGAAGCGCATGGTCATCCAAAATGGTGCAGTAAGTCTCGGCGTTGAGTCTACCAGGAATTGTGACCAATTGTCCCGTGCCATACCAGGAGAAACACCCCCATAGCATAATTCCACCGCCGCCGAACTTCACAGTTGGCACAAAACATTCCGGCAGGAGGCGTTCTCCAGGCAGACGCCAAACCCAGACCCTGCCATCCGAACGGTAGAGGATGAACCTTGATTCGTCGCTCTAGAGAACCTGTTTTCCACTGTTCAACGGTCCACTGTGGACGTTCTTTGCACCACGTTAGCCGAGCAGCGCTATTGGACTTGGTGATCAAAGGCTTGTGGGCGGCAGCACGTCCATGATAATCGAACAGATGGGCTTCCTTACGGATGGTATTCATCGAAAGAACACTCCCGAATGCCTGTTGAAACTCCTCACGGATGTGGCCCATCGATTTGGTGCGGTTCTTCCGAATTTCTGTGGCCAGCACCCGTCGGTCTCTAACTCCCAGTTTTGTGGGTCTTCCCGGTAGGGGAACATTCCGACAGTCAGCTCTCATCTTCCACTTGCCAATCACGTAGGCCACTGTCGATTTTGGGTACCTCAACTCGCTGGATATGTCACGTATGGATCGGCCATTTCTGTGATACCCGACGATTACACCTTTCTCGAAATCAGATAGCTCCGAACTGCGTGGCATCTTGCATGCGACTGGTTGCGTTGTTGTTTCCCACACGATATTTAACGGCGGCGGCCGTGATGTGTATTAGGACCGCAGATACCGTCGATTGCAGGGATGTCCAATTACTTGTTGGTAGATAGTGTATAAGAATATGTTTTGCACTTAAACATTTATGTTATGGTTTGACATAACGAATGTCAGAGTTTTTTGAGTCAAAATCTAATTACCAACATTCGTTTTCACCGAAGCAACGATGACTTCATATAAGTGTTTTTTTTTTAGTCAAAATCAAATTAACAACATTCGTTTTCGTAGAAAGAAAGGGTGACGCCATATAAGTGGTAAGGTGACTGCAGTAAATATAAAAATGCGGGTAGATTTTCATAGTAATTGAAATTTGAAAAAAAAAAAAAAAGTTTCTCCCTTGAGATAATAGCGATGGCAACACAATTTTGCTCACGCTTCCAAAAACAGCTGACTTGCTCGCTTTCAAATGTACAGTTTCGAACGAAATTGTTTACGAAATTGCTTATTTTCACGTTCGAAGAAAGGGTATTCTGTAATAGTATAACGATCACTGCATACAATCCATATTTTTGCCGCCCCGGTGGCGCAGTGGTCTAAGGCGCTGTCCTCTGATCATTCGCCCGTAAGGGGTCCGGGTTCGAATCCCGGTCAGGCATGGATGTTGTGTTTGTCTTATGGCACTGGCTGTCTCCCTTCCCTGGAACCAGTGACCCTAAATTAGGGACGGGCGACTGCTTATAGCCCAATGAGTTGCTCACGGTGGTCGTTCAACCTTCAAAAAAAAAAAAAATCCATATTTTTACATACCAGATTATTCTGTATCTCTTCCTTACAACTAATATGTAATCTGTTAATATTTTTAATGGTTAATAAGTGCAATCAATAATCAATATACCACGATATTTCCCTTGAAGTTAATATCATTTTTTTATGGGGACAATTCGACGTTTGTTGCTGTTGTTTCGCGCTAATCTTCTCGAGCCGTGATTCTAGCGTCTGTTCTGCAAGTCGCAATGCAGCATTAATGTTCGTCATGTTTTTTATTGGAGGTTTAAGGACCACCGTGAGCAACTCAATGGGCTATAAGCAGTCGCCCGTCCCTAATTTAGAGTCACTGGTTCCAGGGAAGGGAGAGAGCCAGTGCCGTAAGACAAACACAACATCCATGCCTCACCGGGATTCGAACCCGGACCCCTTACGGACGAATGATCAGAGGCCAGTGCCTTAGACCACTGCGCCACCGGGGCGGCTTTCATCATGTTCCTGTGCTTTGTTTTAATCGCTGAAACGGCTGGAAAAGCTTTCTCGCAAATAAGTACGTGGTCAAATTTAGAGCTTTGTCGCTGAGACTTTGATAATATTTTACCATAATCTACAAAACTAAGTCAGAGATTTGGATCTGAATATCGATACCAGACTGGCATTAGAAGGAAGTTCAACAAACCTTTCCTTTCCCAGGTGAGTTAACCTGCAGGAGTTTAGATCTTCTGTGAAAATATTAGCGATCCAAGCTTCCTTTAGTCTTCCGCGATAGGTGTTAAAAAAAAAAAAATTCTAGATCAAGATATTCTCTTACTTTGACTCCATTTCGATTAAAAAAAAATTCACTCACTTCTTGCGGACCGGCAGAAAAAACCTCGCGGACCGGCAGAAAAAACCTCGCGGACCAGTTTCAGTCCGTGAACCGGCGGTTGGGAAACACTGCGCTAAAGTGCCCGACAAGAAAGTCACACGGAAGCGAGAGGAAAGGCTGTTATTTATAATTGGGGGACAGTATCCTAAGTACGGCTTAAAGTGCCTATCCGACGCATGTCAGAAATTTAATGTTTCGAACACCTCCTGAGACTCTTCCGTTGCAGCCACGAACGTTGACCACTGGACCATCCGCTGCTCGTAATCCCAAATTGGGAACAGATGACTGCTTATGGCTCACGGAGTTGCGTATGGTGGTCACCAATTAATAAAAAAATCACTTCGAAATCACTTGCGGTAGGGACTTCGGAAGAATTTTTGTCCCGAAAGTTGACGTTATCAATAGATTTTAGTTATTGCAAATTGTTTAACATGATCTCTGAGAGATGAAGTAAAAAAAAATTCTTGTAGTTCAGTTTTATCTGCTGTCAAATAGGGTCATTTCAAAAGTTTTGCACTCTGTGGGTTATCTCTTCAAGAACGAATTTATTTCAGAACGTACCTTTACAGGCCTTCGAAGAAATCTCCATGTTTCTTTATGACAGCGGCCCAACGTGTTAGGGCAACTCCCAGCGAGTGCTAAGGAGTTTCTTATAACGGGAAATTGAATATTTGAAGTTATTGCTTTATGATTTGTAAAAGAAATGCATTGTAAAATTGCTTTCGTTGCCTTGACTGGACTGAAATATATATATATTTTTTTATATGCTGCTCTGTTAACTTCACCTACGCCACCGTTCGGTTCCCAAGCGCGCTCATTTCTCTAGGCTGGGGGTGGTCATAATGTAATGTCTCATCAGTGTAGCTATCAAGAGTAAAGTTAATATTTCGAAGTTTTGTGAAATAAAACAGTACATTGCATCTTCTCTTAAAGGTAATTGAAAGTCATTCTCAGTTGAAAAAAAACAAAAAACGATCTCAAACTCCAAATCATTCTGTTGCTTCGAAAAATCACGATGAAAAAAAATACGTAATTTGTAATAAGACCTACTACAGGAAAAAATAAAATTATTACAAACGTATTTTTTTTTTTGATTGGCGGTTTAACGACCACCGTGAGCAACTCAATGGGCTATAAGCAGTCGCCCGTCCCTAATTTAGGGTGACTGGTTCCAGGGAAGGGAGAGAGCCAGTGCCGTAAGACAAACACAACATCCATGCCTGACCGGGATTCGAACCCGGACCCCGTTCGGACGAATGATCAGAGGCCATCGCTTAGACCACTGCGCCACCGGGGCGGCCAAACGTATTCGTAAAAAATAATAAGCTCCAATAGGAAACAAAGTGACTAAATCATTTGCATTAATTGAAAAAAAAAATCGTCTTCACCCAATTAGTTTTGCCCTGAAATTGAGTCTAGTTCTGTGACTTTCTGGCTCAGTGGTTAAGATGCGCGGCTTCAACCCAAAGGGCCTGGGCTCGATCCCCACCACCGGCGCAAAAGAATGCTTTGCCGCCCCGGTGGCGTAGTGGTCTAAGCGATGGCCTCTGATCATTCGTCCGAACGGGGTCCGGGTTCGAATCCCGGTGAGGCATGGATGTTGTGTTTGTCTTACGGCACTGGCTCTCTCCCTTCCCTGGAACAAGTGACCCTAAATTAGGGACGGGCGACTGCTTATAGCCCATTGAGTTGCTCACGGTGGTCGATAAACTTCCAATCGAAAAAAAAAAAAATAAAAAATGAATGCTTTCGCGTAAGAGTTGAAATATTCAGTACGTTGAATTCTGCGAAATTTTTGTCAAAATACGGAAAAAACTTGAAACGGACTTTTCTGAAATACAATGAATTACTAACTACTAAAAATCAGTGAAAATACGGAAGTTAGAAAAAAAAAACAAAAAAAAAAAAAACACCCCAGGATCTTTTAAAAATGGAAATTCCGTTAAAAGACGGACACTTACCAGCAACTTTGCTGAACGTTATTTTCAGGAATTTTCCCTGAATTTAAACCACTTATTTTTTATAGTGTAAAATTAATAGTGCGTGAGAAAAAAAAAAGTTAGTTAAATCATGCAATGCGTTGATTATTATACGCTTTCCAATATACCAGAAATTATTACTCAGGTTATGAGGATAATGGCTGTGGAATGAATCTGGCTCCTATGCTCTGCCCTTTGATCCCCTTAAGATGATATTAAACAGAATTGGTTCAGTAAACCTCCGGAACAACATACTAAAGTTTTGCCGCAATAAAAGCAATAAAAGCATTTTTAGTCAAGTTCTGAGGATAATGGCTGTGGAATAAATCTCGCTCCTGTGGCCTGACCTTTGACCCCATTTCGATGATATTAAACATAATTGGTTCAGTAAACCTCCGAAACAACATGATAAAGCTTTGTCGCAATCGAAGCATTTTTAGGTAAGTTATGACGCATAAGGGCAATGGAATTGATCCCGCTCCTATGTACTGACCTTTGACCCCATTTCGCCCATTTTCAATAGTGTTCGTCCCCAGGTGGTCCCCTACCACTTACTAAAATTTCATCGAAATCGAGCCATTTTTACGCGAATTATCGTGCTGACGAACAAATGGAGCGTAAACGTTTCTTCAACCCACGGGTGGAAAGCGTAAAAAAGGATTTCTTCTATCGGTGTTTGTCGTAAATAATGACGTAGAAGTAAATAATTCATAAAAAAAAATGATGGTAAATAATAACACGCTTTTGCTCCCTCTTGCGGCAAGATTATGCGTTGTGTGACGTATTACAGAGGTTAAGTACGTGTCCGATGACAAATCTGCAGAGAAGCATTTGGCTTGTTGGGAGAGCAACTTACTCTGGAGTGAGGGGGCGCTAATTCGATCGCGTCACGGACAAATTCGTATTCTCACTGTTTCCAAGGAACAAAAGATACGGATGATCTTTCGAAGAAACCCAACAGATAAAGAATATTTCTAACAGGGGCGGCGGAAAGTGAAGTTCGTTGACAGGGCCCGAAATTTCGAATCGTGGTGCACCCTCTACCCTCCCGCTTCCCAGGACTAACAGAAGAAAAACAATGCCTACGGAGCTTTGTTGGGAATTAGGACTACCTGACTACTTACCTAAAGGAACTTTCTAAGGCATTGGCGCACCCACGGAGGGGGCTTTGGGGGCATAAGCCCCCTCCAAGGAGATTAAGAGCCACGAATGTCACAAATTAAACATTTAAAAATATTATTTTAAATGTTCAAAAAATTATATAGTCTTCTATTACATGGTGTCCTTTTACCAAAGCCCCAAAGAGATTAAGAGCGACGTACGTCACAAATTAAACATTCAAAAAATTACATAGTGTCTGACATAGTATCTTCTATTACATGGTGTCTTCTTCTCAAAGAGATTAAGAGCGACGTACGTCACAAATTAAACATTCAAAAAATTACATAGTGTCTGACATAGTATCTTCTATTACATGGTGTCTTCTTCTCAAAGAGATTAAGAGCGACGTACGTCACAAATTAAACATTCAAAAAATTACATAGTGTCTGACATAGTATCTTCTATTACATGGTGTCTTCTTCTCAAAGAGATTAAGAGCGACGTACGTCACAAATTAAACATTCAAAAAATTACATAGTGTCTGACATAGTATCTTCTATTACATGGTGTCTTCTTCTCAAAGAGATTAAGAGCGACGTACGTCACAAATTAAACATTCAAAAAATTACATAGTGTCTGACATAATATCTTCTATTACATGGTGTCTTCTTCTCAAAGAGATTAAGAGCGACGTACGTCACAAATTAAACATTCAAAAAATTACATAGTGTCTGACATAATATCTTCTATTACATGGTGTCTTCTTCTCAAAGACATTAAGAGCGACGTACGTCACAAATTAAACATTCGAAAAATTACATAGTGTCTGACATAGTATCTTCTATTACATGGTGTCTTCTTCTCAAAGAGATTAAGAACGACATACGTCACAAACTAAACATTCAAAAATATCATTTTACATGTTTAAAAAATTACATAGTGTCTGACATTGTACCTTTTATTACATGGTGTAGTCTTCCCAAAGCCCCAAAGAGATTAAGAACAACGTACGTCCAACATTGTGTACGTACACTATATATATCTAGCCCCCACCAACAGGAATTCCTGGGTGCGTCACTGTTCTAAGGCACATCGCAACAATCACACATATGCCAAATAAAAATAAAAATCTTGCCTGAAATCATTGCCCGGGCCCTGGAGGCCCGGGCGATTCCGCCGCCACTGATTTCAAATCCTACCAAATGCATATGTATGATGTCCTGTTTAATGATTTATGCTAGCACAGTGTATATGACTTTTGAAAAGGAATGTGAAAGAGTCCTGAAGAAGTATTGATTCTGTACCATAGGAATTCCCACAGGGGACAGGAGCAAAAAGTTTATCAATAAAAACTTCTTGAAGTATCGAAGTTCATGCAAATTATTCTTTGCATTATTCAGAAAATTGGTGACATAGTTTCCAACATCACCGTCGGATCGATTGTGTCGAAAGACCTGCTGATGGTTATTGAATTTGAAAGTGAGGAGGTGAACATTAATATTCTTCCCCATTACCATAGACACAATGAACACACAAGCAAGGGAGAGCTGCGATTATGTGATGACTAATACACGCCTGTTTTTATAGAGATAAGTTTTATGTCATCAAATTTTCAGCAAGCACAAAAACCGAACAGTGTTGGAGAAAAAGTTTAAGGAGATGATGATGCCAGACGAAAAGTACTGGTTAACGGACAGATGCCTCATAACAAAAACGTGGTATTGAAAGAAGAAAAATGATGCGAGGTTCAAAATGGATTTGCAGCGTACATTAAACAGCCGTGTTTTATTATTGTACGTTTACTTGAAATGACTGCAGAGTCCTTACGTTTTTAGAGTGACTGTTTTCTAATGTTCCGGGCAGCTGCCCGGGTGGCCTTTGACCATGCTTCCGAATCGGGGTAGGTCTTTAGTCTCGGATGATTCATGAGTGGTCAGCGGCGTCGGAACCGCTGGGGCAGGGGGGGTAGTTGTACCCGCACACAAATGAATGTGGGGGCAAAACATCACATTTGCCCCCACAGTTTACTTCCTTTTCAAATTACATATGTTCATGATTGGAGATCTCAAACATTCGGGTTTTTTTTTTATAAGTTGATTTTAATAAAAAGTGAGTATAGCTCTTCATTTTTTACCATGAACTACCTAGAAATCTGAATATTTTTTTTAATGCCACTCACTCCTGAGACGCCAAGAAATGCTGGCCCCAATAAACAGTCCAGAGGCCTGGTTCCCGTTTGAAGACCAGAAATGATTTGTCTCATTAGGTGTAAAAATTAGTCTTCCATCTAAAAAAGAGATAGGGAAATGGAGGATGAGATATACGTTCTTTTAATGTTTAATTATAGCGTCTACGGCTTCTTTTCCTATGGAATTCGTACCAATCCAGAAGTGTCAAGATCTATGGTTTAACGTCGTTCATGCGTACAGTTAGTTTACATTGAGAAACTATATGGATATGATTTTTTTTTATAGATAAATGTTTAATCGAAAAAAAAATTTCAGAAAATTTTCGTACTGAAGTCAGCAAGTCTTCTTTTACAGTAGTACGATAAATTTTATGCCAGGGTGAAATATTTTGTTCCCCGACATCTTGTCCCCGCTGTCAAAAAAGAGTTCCGACGCCACTGTGAGTGGTGTGCTTCCTTGTGTCGCTGGAAATCTCCTCTTCCCAAAGCTAGAAGCCCCGAATTGGGAACAACAGACTGCTTGTAGCCCTACGACCCCTTGGAACGGTGGTCATTAAACACCCGAAAAGAAATAAAAATCTATTTTCCATCGTACCACAAAAAGCACGTTTGCCCATTTCAATTACCTTAATTTTTTTCACCTATCCGCAGGCCGAGAGGTTCAGGAAAAAATCGTCGTATAATCCGTACCTGCTATGTTGATCCCGAACCGCAATTCCGTAAAGAAAAGTCGCGATTCACGGGATGACTCAACTGTCCAAAAATAGGAGGAAAAAAGTTCTTCTTATAAAAAAAAAATATCGGCTATATTTAATCTTTTGTGAATAAAAAGTAAAATTTATGAATTTTTCAGCATTATCGCAGTTTCGTAGTTAGATCTGACACTTCCGTAGTTAGATTCCGTGGTTTGAAGTTCCGTAATTGCACCTTAAGCACCCACAAACGTGAGTGACGCTGAACTTCCCATAGTACGTCATCGTCGGCGAGAGCAAATAATATCGACTTCGTTGAATTGTTATTTTTGTCAAAATGCTCGTTAGTATATAACGTAAAACCTATTAGCCGATGGCGGGATTCCAAGCCCCCTTCTGTTCCGGAGCCGGATGCTTTCCCATTTAAGCTACACCGACGAATCTTGTGGCTGTAACTTTGACGTCTTGGCATGTGCGTCGCCTCTGAGGTAGGTCAGTGGCGTAACTACCACCCCCGAAAGGGCTGAGAAGTAATCGTAGGTTTTCGGGTCAGCCGGGAAACCACGCTTGGAGGAGAGCTCACTGTAGAAGAAGGAATTCTAATTCCAGACGATGTGTGGAATAAACATCACACGTTTCTCGAAGAATCCAACCGCCAGGAGATTCATTTTATGTTCGGGCGCCGATACAGTGGGAAAGACATCTGCCCGTGGCGGCATTCGAAACCGAATCCTTCAGCTCCGGAGAAGAATGCTTTCCCAATTAAGCTACACCGGCGAAGTTTGAAGCTGCAACTTTGCCGTCTTGGCATGTGCGTCACCTCTGAAATAAATACTTCACAAGTAGAAAAAAAAAATTATTCCCAACTGCTTTTTTTTTTTTTTTTTTTTTGATTGGAGGTTTAACGACCACCGTGAGCAACTCAATGGGCTATAAGCAGTCGCCCGTTTTTAATTTAGGGTCACTGGTTCCAGGGAAGAGAGAGAGCCAGTACCGTAAGACAAACACAACGTCCGTGCCTCACCGGGATACGAACCCAGACCCCTTTCGGACGAATGATCAGAAGCCATCGCTTAGACCACGGCGCCGCCCCAACTATTTGCGAACCTCCAACTTCGTATTGTTTACGTTTTTCTGTTATTAATGTATTTTTGGTAATTTTCCAATCATATGCGCTCTCCTGACATAACGACGAGGATTTTTAAAAATCGAAGGGACGAATATACGACCTCTTCTGACAATATACGATGCGGATGTTTTGAAAATCGAATTGTCGCAAAAACACCATTTTTTTTTTAAAAGCGGCGTATTATCGATACCGGCGTACAATTCACCAACCTAAATTCACGACATTTTTAACAGATAATATGAGGAATATATGCCGAAAAATACGTTAAATGCAGTACCAATCGTCTTTTCCAATGCAATCAGCCCAGCTACATCGAAATTTCGAACTTGTTACGTTGGAGTAATTTTCTCTCTCCACAAATTATATATTAGCGAATGAGGTCCAAATTGTTACCGGAAAGTTTTATATCTTCACCCTTTAACACTTTAACGACCATAACGCCCGTACATACAAAAGGCTATAGCCACCTAAAACGCCGTCAGCTCTCAGTTTTCCTACCCTTGCTTGCTCTTCAAATTTTTTCGACCAATCAGGGACCAGCAGAAATCATCCTCAGTCACTATTGTTGTTATTAAACATAGAAGTTAACCAACAGACAGTTTCGGGCGTTATGACATTTAGAGTGATACAGGATTTTTGGGTCATGGTCGTTAAAGGGTTAATCTGCTAGAACGAGTTGATTCGGGGTTAGCAAAGTGAACTGAAATAAGTTCGAATGAATATATTCGCTGTCTAAGAAGGGGTCGAACGCGGCTGACATGAGTGCATCTGCGCATCAGACGCGTTGCTTTCCCTTTAGTTTTGTTATTCAAATCGGTCATTAGGGGGATGATTGACCCTAATCCTTTCTGACTAATTACTTGCTAAAAGGGATATAAAAATGACGAAGAACTTAAAGAAAGGAGATACACCGATGAGCATATTACATTATGGCCACCTCCAGCAAAGAGAAATGAGCGCGCCTGGAGACCGAACGGTAGCGCAGGTGAAGTTCACAGAGCAGTATATATGCAACCCGAGGACCGGCTTTCGGTTAGTAGACTGTTCGGAGTCAGAATGGGAAAAGCTGCCGATTTATCGGAGTTTGATAAAGGACAAATTGTGATGACACGGAGCCTCGGAACTACGATCTCGGAAACTGCGTGGCTTGTGGGTTGATCACGTGCCGCAGTACTGAGTAAGCATCAAAAGTGGTGCACAGATGGCCAAACGACGAAAAGTCGTCCAGCCGTATGTCACCCGCAGCTCATTGATGCCACAGGGGAGTTCGCATTGTTCACAGCGACCGCAGGGCCACAGTGCGACAAATCACCCGCAGCTACAACAATGGTGACCAGGGCAATGTGTCACAGAACACAGTTCATCACAGCCTTCTCCTCATGGGTTTCCTTACCTGAGATCCAGCCGGGTCCCCATGCTCACTGCACGTCATCGCCAACAACGCATGAAATGGTTCCAAGATCATCGAGATTGGACCGTGGATGATTGGAAGAAAGTAGCCTGGTCTGACGAATCAAGATCCGTAGTGCATCACGTAGACGGCCGAGCGCGGATACGCGAATTGCCAACGGAGTCTACGGCGCCTGGATGCACTGTTGGGCGGAAACAGGTCAGCGGCGACGGTGTTATGCTGTGGGAGATGTTTTCTTGAGACACGTTAGGCCCCATTATCCCAATATCTCTGACAGCTGTCAGGTATCTGAACATCGCTGCGGACCAAGTTCACCCAATCATGGCAACTGTGTTCCCTGGTAGTGATGGCCATTACCAACAGAATAATGCGCCATGCCACACTGCCAGAATCGTCAAGGAGTGATTCGAGAAATATGTTGGTGACTTTTTGTTAATGCCCTGGCCACCAAATTTACTTGGTATGAACTCAATCGAACATCTGTGGTGCGACTTTAAAAGCGGGCACGCGCAAAATCCCTACCACCCCGAAATGTACGGGAACTGGAGGACATGCTCTTGACATTATGGTACCCGATACCCCAGGATACCAACCGTCACCTCATCGTCGAGTGGCCACTGTTTTGCCGGTTGCAGCTTATTAGGTAGATTGTCATAATGTAAGAGCTTATCGGTGTAGAAAATATTCGACTCATTGGTTTCTAATCAGTAGCATAATGCCCGTCTCGCAGCCCCAGTGGCGCAGTGGTCTAAGCGATGGCCTCTGATCATTCGTCCGAACGGGGTCCGGGTTCGAATCCCGGTGAGGCATGGATGTTGTGTTTGTCTTACGTCACTGGCTCTCTCCCTTCCCTGGAACCAGTGACCCTAAATTAGGGACGGGCGACTGCTTATAGCCCATTGAGTTGCTCACGGTGGTCGTTAAACCTCCAATCAAAAAAAAAAAAAATGCCCGTCTCAGGAGGAATAACTCCTACCCATCGTACCTTCTGGCATGAAGCAGAGAAAACGAACTAGAAAAGAGATCTTACTTATCACCTGTGGCAGGTTTATAGTCGGTAATATCGATTTAAGAGGGAGGAACGAATTGTTTTGCGTAGCGTTCGTAAAAGCCTCTCGCTATATCAACATTTCTGTTTGTGGAGCGCAGAAAATTTTAGGAACCAGCCGCTTGAATTGTTAATAAATAAAAGAAACAGTCATCATTGTTTTATGCGTGATAGTTTATGACTTAGATGATTAATTCGTGTAATAAAAATGTAGTAGTTACTTTGCCGCCTTATTAGTGGCATTCATATCTTCTTATTGAAGGTTTTTCATTTTGGTTTGAGTTATTATTAATGAATCATGAAGCATCGTAGTCGATAACGAAAAATGAGTCTCCGCAAATACATGGGAGTCGTAGAAGCCTATTTTTTTCAGCGTGAAAGGGCCGTTTTTAACTTCTTCCGTGAACACATCTCCCGTGAAAGACTGGATTGTTTTGCCCTGGATTGATCGGCGGTCACGTGGTACATAAAAACAATTCTATAATAAAGGTGTTCTCTCCAAATGTGGTGCTCCTTCAGAACCTCTCAATCTTGGAGATTACTATCAGTTTTGCACCCACACCACGAACACGAACCTGGAGTCGACGTATGACTACCTCCGAGAGCGCGAAGACATTCTTCCCGCGCTGCTCCTGCAAGCCGGATGCATTGCTAAGTACCTTCGTGGGTTTGTTCATGACCCCCTGCACCACTCATGGACCATTGGCTGCGTAAACCGATTACAACAACTCCTGAAAGTTGCTCCGCGACTCCTCCAATCAACGACTGACCAGTCCATTCAAGGTCACGACCCTTAATTGCAGAGGGTTCGCTAGCCCCCTAGCGAATGCTCTTGTAATGGAAGACCTCTCGCCCCTCGGGGCCGATCTGTTACTACTACAAGAAACAAACTGCCATTCCTCCACTTTGTTTACTCGCTGGCGTGCTAGCGATTATGTGTTCCATCATGCTTTCTGCTACTCATCTCATGGTGGACTTGCTATCGGAATACATCAACATTTCCGATCCACCCTCACTGCACTCTCAGTGCAGAACTTATGCCGAGATTTACTCCAGCAAGTCTCCTTCACAGTTGGCGGAGCTCGATTTCACATCTTTAATGTGTATATTCCATGCACCTCTATTCATTTATCCATCTTGTTCACCAAACTCCGTAAAGCTCTCTCGAAAGTCTCACCTTCGGATCGTGTGCTCTTGGGTGGAGACTTCAATTGCACCCTTGACCCGGCTCTGGATCGCTCTCCTTCGTCACGAGAGCGTCGGACGGATCTCGTCGCACTACTCCATGACCTTGTTGCTGATTTCTCCTTCACCGATGCTTATAGGCGCCTTCATCCACAAGAGACCTCACACACGTGGCGCTCGCCTGGGAGTCAGCTTCCATCAACTGCACGCTTGGATCGGGTTTACGTTTCCACACCGCTTCTTGCGTCTATTACCGAGTTGCAACATCAACCTACTGCTTCCTCAGACCACTGCACGGTCACCCTCACAGTGTTTGTTGCGGCGTCACTCCCTCGGACTGTACGTCCGTGGACATTTGACTCCAATCTCCTCACTGATCCTGAATTTTGTGCCTCTGTCCGTTCTTTTCTCGCTGCTCGTCGCGCAGGGTTGCATTCCGCGCCCTGTACCTTGACGTATTGGCTTCGTGTCAAGCATCAGCTCCTCTTACATATCAAGCAACTTTCCTTCACCATGAAGACTTCTAGTCAGATGCGCCTCGATCACGCCAGGCAGATGCTCACAATGATTGGGTTATCAGATCCGCTTTTTCCAGCATATCAGGCGGAGCTCCAGGCTTTGCTGAAACCTCTTGCGCAGCAAGCACTTTTACGTCTGCGCATTAAACATCTCAATCCGGAGGAATGCACCTATGATTTTCTAACATCAATGGAATCTGCACGTAAGTCTTCTACCTCGCTTCGTCATCTTCGCCTCCCCTCTGGCGAAATCACATCCGATTCGGCAGCGATTTGCTCTCACGTTCGTCAGTTCTATACCACCAAGTTCAGTGAAACTCCTCCCCCTTCTCCCTCTGCTCTCCCCCATCTTCTCAATAACCTACCTCAAGTTCCGTCTCATCTTGCTCACACCCTGTCTCTTGCACCCACATCCACGGAGGTGTCCGACACCTTCTCTTCCCTTAACCCCCATGCCGCTCCGGGTCCGGACGGCCTCTCTTTTCCTTTTTACCGTGCGTTCTTGCCTCTTTTGTTGCCTTTTCTCCTCTCCGCTTTTTCTGCTGCATTTAACTGCTCCCCCTCCCGAGGAGTTTCACGGACGCACATGTGGTCCTATTTCCCAAGAAGGGTGACCCTCTTGACTTGGGAAATTGGCGCCCCATTTCTCTTCTCAATCAAGATTATAAACTCTATACTAAGCTTCTTTCCCGTCGACTAAACTCTATCCTCCCTCACATCCTTGCTGACTCTCAAACCTATACTGTTCCTGGCCGTTCTCTTTCCTCCAATGTTCAACTTCTTCGCGATCTCATTCATCTTGCCAAGACTCATTCTGAACCTCTTGCTCTCCTTTCCTTAGACCTCCGTTCCGCTTTCGATAATATCTCACACGCCTATTTAACACAAACCCTGCTACACTTTGGCTTTCCTCCACAATTTGTCTCCGTTCTTCTCTCCCTCTACCGGGACGCCGTTTTCCATGTTAAGACGGCATCTTTTCTCACAGCACATGTTCCCTTCAAGCGGGGAGTTCGTCAGGGCTGCCCGCTTTCTGGTCAACTGTTTGCGATTGCAGTCGAGCCTTTTCTACGCTCTCTGCAAACATCTCTTCCAGCACAACTTCCACCACCAGTTGCCAGCTCACGGCATCACTCAGTCATTTACTCTGCTTATGCAGATGACATCACCGTCTGCATTCGTAGTGACTCACAGTTCCAACTGCTTCGTCGTTTGTTCTCCGCATATGCTTCATGTTCTGCAGCTGAACTGAATACGTCTAAGAGCACTGGATTGTGGTGCGGGTCGTGGTCCAATCGCTTGGATGCTCCATGGGGGGCCACATGGTCATCCACTACCCAACGCTTCCTGGGTGTGCACTTAGGTGCACCACAAGCTACATCCAGTGCAACTCGCTCGGAACTCCATCCTCGCCTCCTCCGCACAGCTGCATTCTGGTGTCGTGCGCAGTTCTGTACGTCCTACTACCAGCGTGCAAATCTCACCAGGACATACCTTCTGTCCATCTGCAAGCATTCTTGGATTGCATCTACGACCCCGCTTTTCTGTCTCCAGGAGGTTACACGCTGCCTTACTCGAGTAATGTGGGCGGGTCATCACTGGATTAACGTCCACAAGCTCTGTGCTCCTCCCTCCTATGGTGGTGCTGGCCTACCTGATGTCCCGCTGTGCTACAAAGCAAGCCGAGTGATCAACTTCATTCACCTTTTCACGGCTCCAGTGGCTTCCGCAGTTCAGGTACGTGACGTTCTTGCCTCCTTGCGTAACCCACATTTTTCCTTTCTTTCTTTAGTTCTCATGGATTGCTGTCCTTTCCCCCCTCCAAACTCCCACCTGCATATTCTGAAGCCCTCATTCACCTTCGCTCTCTCCCCTCATTCGCTCCCCTCCCTCTTCAACTCTAGAGCTTCTTTCTGAACCCCTCTTCTTCAACTCCCTTGTTCATCCCCCCATCTCCCCTGTTTTTCATTCCCCTCTTGGCTCCGAGCAGGTGTAGTAACTGTACAAGATCTCACTAACTCGGATCTATCCTGGCGCCCTTTCTCTGGCCTCCCCCCTGCTATTCTCTCATCCCCATCCGCCCATTTGGTCTATGACTCTCTGCTAACTGCACTTCTTTCGCTTTTCCCTGATCTTGTCTCCCCCACCGGTCTCGTCTCTGTCTTTTCTGCCCCTCTTCCGCTGCCGTTTTTCCTCCGACTCACAAACTCGGTTCTTCCTCTCTCCTCTCTCTCCTCTAAATCTCTTTATCGTTTTCTAGTGCACCTTGCCACCCCTTCACCGCTTTCTATTCTGGAGGTTCCCCCTGCTTCTCTTCCTCTTGTCTGGGCCGCTGCCCGCTCACCCTTATCTGCCCCTCTTGAAATTAATACCCACTGGCTCTTTTTGCATAATCGCCTCCCTGTTCCGTATTTTCTCTTTCGCATGTCTCTTCTCTATTCCCCTCTCTGCTCCTTCTGCGCACAGGAGGCAGACGTTTCTCACGTCTACCTTTACTGTCCCATCCTGATGCCTCTCCTCCACCAGGCTTTCCGGATTGCCAGTCGCTCTTGTTCTCAAGATCTTCCGTTCACTGCCTACAGACATCTTCTTCTGTGGGCTCATCCACCTACAACTCTTCCTTCAGTATGTGCCTATCTTTTCGTGCTGGTTAAACACGTTATTTACGTATACCTTCAACAACTCCGCAGCATTTCCTCGCCGGTCTCTTTACACCAGGCCAGCGCAGCACTTTTGTGCCATTTTCAAGATCGATTGCTTTCTCGACTCCGCCTGGAGTACCAGTCGGCTTCTTCCAGTCGTCGAGAAGCCACCTTCTATGCTACCTGGGCGCCGGCCGCTCCATGGTTTGCGATTGATTCTGGACTGCTACACCTATCAGTACCCTAGGACTTTCTACACCTCCTTTGCTGAGTTCCGTGGCACCCTGGTGGCCCTCCTCCACTCTACGACTCGTGCAATCCACGCTACCGTTGAATTGTGAATGCTAATGCCATCTCAGTGTATTTTCATGCTTACTCGTGTACATTACTTACTTTCACCCCGCCTGTATTATGTTGCTTTGGTGCCCTCGTTAAATAACTTGCACAATTGTGCACGCTGTGTTTTTATCTCATGTATGTAATGTTTTACCTTCACGGCGGTGTTTGTGCTGTTCTTTTTCTAATTGTGTACTATTGTTTCGCCTGTGTTATCCTGTAAATCATGCCCAGCCAATGTCATGTGACACGATGTGTTTCTCTCTGTCACTTCTGCAATTTTTATTCAATAAGCTTTGCTTGCAGCATTTGTTATTCATCCCCATTGTCATTGCAGTGTATATACCATCATGTTTTTAACAGTTTTGTATTATTTCCCAGTGAGACGCCCAATACTGTACGTCTCCCTCTTATGTTTTCTTATGATAAATTAGAATAAAGCGATTTTGAAACCTTGCTGGTACCAACAAGGCTTGGTTCCATAGTATTGCCACAGAGTTAGTAGGGCATAATTATCCAGAATATCGAGGTAGACGTGCTGGTTAACAGGTTTGTCCACGATAACCAACTGGCCGGAACCATACCACGAAAAACACCAAAGCACGAGTACACTGCCAGCTCAAATACTTGACCGTAAGAACAGTACACTGTGGTAAATAGCGTGCCGCCATACCCACACACGGCCATCAGGCTGATAGATCGTGTATCAGGATTTATCAGTCCATAGGACCAGTTTCCATTGATCTACGGTCCACGATTAATGTTCTTTACACCATGCTAAACGACGAGTAGCATTCCGAGTGGAGATGAAAGGCTTATGAGCAGCCGCACGACCACGGTAACCCATGGAATGAAGTTCTCTGCGGATGGTACGTGCACATACCAAGATACCAGCATATTTACTCACCTGTACAGAGATCTTGTGTAGTACTCCGTTGATTAGCTGTAACGACTCTCCTGAGGCGTCGACATTCTCTATCACTGATTTTCTTTCGTCTGCCGGTACGTTTTGCTTCTTCAGGCACGTCATGTGTCTTCCACTCATTCAGTGCATTCAAAACAGTTGACTTGAATATGCTTAAACGCCTCTCGGTTTCTTTTATGAACAACCCACTAATATAACACAGAACAATCTTTCCTTTCTCAAATTCAGTTCTCTCCCTCCGCGACATTTTCACTCAACCTCACAGTGCGATATGATCACGGTGCTTGTTTTTATACCGTTTGCAGCTGCACCGCGCATCTGAACAACGCAGCGGATCTGTTCATTTGCTTTTGAAGGGGTGTCCAGCGACTTTTGCCAATATAGTTTATATTAATGCTAGCGTGTAGCCCGTCTTAGGACGGTTGTTTTTAAGCTTTAAATACATATACTATATAGGGGATGTTTCCCTTCCTAAAACGGTGTGAAATATTTAATTGAAGCAGATTGAACAAATCAAATAGACGCCGGTTTTTTGTAAGGAAATATAGTAAACACTTAGACTTTTTCTCCGGAACACTTGTTATTCCGTTCACGGCTTGTTTTAGGCTGTCTTATTCGACGGTTAATTTGAAACTTCATACCGAAGCTTTTTCTACAAAATAATGCGACATCTGGCATTACAAATCGGAACTATCTAAATTATCGACAATGTGCGGTTGGAGCGACATCTGTTTTTAGATGCAAATTTGCTCACTTTGGGATCTCAAGATTTCAGTTTTTATTGTAGGTCAGGGCGTTTCGATAGACCGATATTTTGAAAAATGTACACTTAACTCGGAAAGTTAGTTAAATTGAAAAAGTAAAAAATAATTAAAGCGCACAAATTAGTATTCGAATTATGGTAAATTAAATTTATATACAAACTCAACTTGCCGTGATATTAAGATTTTTAATTCGAATTTTGTAGATCGGATAAATAGAACTCGAGTCATTGAAATTAATCTAATGTTTTTAAATTATCACGCGATCGCGTTGACATCTATATAAAAGAGATCGCATGCTATTTTATAGCAGGCAATCATTTTGACATCGCGAGAGTACACACGAATTGATCGATACGTGATGGCGCAATAACGCAGACGTTGCTGTGCCGTCAAGCGTTCCAGAGAGACAGAGGGATCTGGGTTTTTATTATAGTAATAAAGCAATACGGAAACTAAACCTTCCGGAACCGTTTGCCTCCAGAATAAGCATTTTCTCCCAAATATTTTGTTCCATGTACCCTTGACCCAGTTAAAGGGTTCATACCAATGTATTTCCTAAAATTTACGAAAAATAAAATGCAGGAAAAGAACCTTCCTCCTCTTGTGTTCTTAATTGGTTTCATCACTAGTAGTTCCTTGATTGGTTTCATCATTATCGCTGTTCATTTTATTAACCGTTCACTTTTCCCACATTCATTTCGTCTTCAGAATAGATGGAACACCGTGGACATTTTCTATTCTAATGGAATGGTTTTTACTAGGCAGAACAAAAAAGTTCAGCGGACATTGTTTTCATAAGGTTTTCTTCCTTTTCAGTTTTTCGTTTATAATCTAACTACAGTCAACTCTGGATATAGTGAACTCTGTTATAGTGAACATTCGGCTATAGTGAACCGAAATCATTGATCCCGACCCGCAACATCTGAAATGTACATTAAAATATTCGTTTATAGTGAGCCCTCCACTTCGGTTATAGTGAAACTAAAGAAGAGAATGTGCTTGTAACATGAAATTGTAACTTATTTCCAAACAAACCTTTTGGTAAAAACTAGAAAGTGTTGGGAACAATATTGTAGGCCTACTACTCCTTAAGTGCATTGAAGGGCAAAGGTAGGATAAAAAAGCTCAGCAACATCAAGCTGGTGTTCTTGCCTCCCAAATACCACGTCAGTCCTCCAACCAATGGGTCAAGGTGTGATTCGCAGCTTTAAAACCTATTACAGAAGGGAAGTAACGCTTCATTCAATCCAAACATTGGAATCAAAGCAGAACACATCAATAAATGTTCTAAATGCTGTACGTTTTGGAAACAAAGCGTGGAGGAGTGTGTCATCTGTCACTATACAGAACTGTTTCCGGGGCTACTGGACGTATGGCATTCGAAGAAGAGGACGATATGCCTCACAAGGAACTGCTTCAGCACATATCGGTACGAATTCCACTGAAGCTGAAGATTTTATCGATGCTGACTGTGAAGTTATAACGAATGAAATCCCGTCGGATGAAACTATTGTCGAGACTGTGAAACGCGGTTCCAGCACGGAAGAAAACGAGGATGAAGATGACGACGACGATAATGAAGAACGTATTCCAGCCGTGAAAGACATGTTGGAGGACTGGGCTAAAGTTCCTAGAGTATGTGGAAAATGTAGAATATAATATAGCGAAAGCACATACTCTAGAAAAGCATGTAAGAGCCAAAGGTATTTCGTGCTGAGTTGTAGACAAGAAGATTAAAAAGCTGTCGGAGCACGGTAACATTTTCTGGAGTCAAAGCACTCAAACCACACTTTAAATTTTCTTTTTAAAAAACCTAGGATCTAAAAAACGTCTTTATTTACAACTTAAAAATATGGTAGATAAAAGCTCTGGCGAACACTTTCGCGACCACTATGGCCGCATCATCAGGGCATTGAATGAAACCAGATTAGAATGAGACAAGGTTAAATAGAGACAGATAGGAGCACAAGTAATACACATTATTTAAATGAACACATAAGTCATTGCCATTCACTACGAATTGTTAAAAGTTCCTTAAAGTTATTTAGATTCTTCCTACCGTGAGTACTGCAAAATCAGGTTTCTCCAGGTACAGGGAATGTGTACAGGCACGCCCTCATTACAGCATTTTGGTCCAAATTTTATAATATATAGACTCTTGGTAAAAAGCATAGAGCGTTTATTAGAAGCAGTCGAAAGTAAGTTCGCATTGTCCCAATCAGGGACAATGTGTATAAGTCTTTTTCAATAAGAGTTTTTGAAAATGTGTACAAGTCTTTTTCAATAAGAGTTTTTGAAAATGTGTACAAGTCTTTTTCAATAAGAGTTTTTGAAAATGTGTACAAGTCTTTTTCAATAACAGTGTTTGACAATGTCGAAGCAGCAGATTCCTTACGGATGGCATATTCGTGTTCAGCCCAGCGAGTACCTAGGCTTCGAAAGGTCGAGCCCACATAGCAAAGATCTGCCGATTGTCCATTCCTGTCCTCTAGAGGGATGTTATACACTCCAAAGGGGAAGTAGTTGGAGCTATTGTAATATATCTTAATAATTCTGACGCATTTTTATGCTAGTGTTTATTGTGCGTTATTTTGGTTGGACTCGGTGAATCTCAATGATAATTTGGCCTCACTTTGAGATTCATAATTACAATGAACACGATAGAATCCGCATCTTTATTAGATGCACAGGGGCACTAATTAAATTTGAACCCAGATTTCTGATAAAGCAATAATACATTTCTTATGACGGCTTGCGGTTCCTGATAGCGAATTAAAATTTGTACATGAGGTAATGATAAGAGCTGTAATTTATGTATTCAGCTTGATTTCATGTATAGGCTATATATACACAGGGTGTTTCAAACTTCGTGCGGCAACCAAAGATTGCATGGTGATAGTACCCTGGAACATATAGAACGTTAAGAAAAAAATATTACGATTTTTTTTTGTGTAACCGAAAATGCCAATCATTTGTTTCATAAAAAAACTAAGGAAACTATTTAAAAAGAAATCGGATTTAGAAACATGTTACACACGAACCAAAATAATGTCAATACATCGTTATATCAAGTATAAACCGTCCGTAAACATTCCAGAATGTAATAAACCCACCTTCAAATGCTGAATTCGCAGATAAGAATTTACTCGTAAGAACAGGTTAGCACGCCTAGTTCCTAAACTAAAGGTCTCAGGTTCGAATCCTCTCGGTGGGATATTTTTCGCTGGCTCTAAAAAACTTCCTCGTGACGTAATACCATCCAAATTCATTTAAACACCACCAGAAAATAAATACGGCGGAAAAAAATGGCGGACACACAGGATCGAAGAGCACCGCCTAAAATTACTGCACCGGCAAAGTGTTGCCATCGGAAAAAAAAGTTTAGGAACAAAGTGGCCCAACTGCATAACTCTAAACTTTGTTAGCGCAAGAAATTACTATGTCACGATAACAATATGTTTGGTTGCATGAACAAAACGTTTCATCACGATAACAATACATATTGTTGGATCAAAGAAATTCCCAAAAATCGACCTAGGCATTTTGTTAAATGAACAAAACGTTTTATAGAATCAACGGTAATTTTCAGCAAAATACATTTGTAAATTCAACAAACATTTTTGTTGAATGCATATCGACAAAATGTTTTGGTTGATTCAACAATTTTTTTGCTGAATTAACAAACGTTTTTCTCAGTGCAAATGGATCGCAGAAGAATTGCTTCAGCCGCACGATACAGAAAGCCTTCAGCCGTTGCTTCAGCCGTACGATACAGAAGGTCTGTAAGGGAAATACTGTAAAGGTTTTTATGGATGGGAATTGCTTCCCCACATGAGCTCACCAGACTATGACTTGTTCCCAAAACCCAAGAAGCCTCTCCGCAGGAAAGGATTCAGGATATTTCTAATGAGGTGACCCTAGTAATCCGACGCTTCAACAATGGAGGTGTCCTAACTGGAATATAAGACTTGCCCAAACGTTGGGCTACTGTCACAAAGAAACATGGAGATAACTTCGAAGGCCTGTAAAGGTATGTTGTGGCCGCCCCAGTGGCGCAGTGGTCTAAGCGATGGCCTCTGATCATTCGTCCGAACTGGGTCCGGGTTCGAATCCCGTTGAGGCATGGATGTTTTTTTATGATTGGAGGTTTAACGACTACCGTGAGCAACTCAATGGGCTATAAGCAGTCACCCGTCCCTAATTTAGGGTCACTGGTTCCAAGGAACGACAAAGACAACATCCATGCCTCAGCGGGATTCGAACCCGGACCCCGTTCGAACGAATGATCAGAGGCCATCGCTTAGACCACTGCGCCACCGGGGCGGCAGGCATGGATGTTGTGTTTGTCTTACAGCACTGGCTCTCTCCCTTCCCTGGAACCAGTGACCCTAAATTAGGGACGTGCGACTGCTTATAGCCCATTGAGTTGCTCACGGTGGTCGTTAAACCTCCAATCAAAAAAGGTATGTTGTGAAATAAATTCGTTTTTCACGAGATAACGCACAGTGTGCAAAACCTTTGAAATGACCCTCGTATAATGTGAGAACGTAAATTATTTTTTTTGCGCTTTATATCATACAACAGTAATAAGGCTAATGTGTTCAAGAAATTGATTTAGTTTCTGTCAGGGCAACCCTCCCTCTTTTACAGCAGGTTATTTTTAAAAGTTCCCGCACTGTTTACCCCCCCCCCCTTCAAAAAAAACAAACAAGCAATGGTAATGAAGGTAATGTTAACAAAGTGCCTATAAAGTGCAATTCAAAATTACGCGAAATCATTATACTATCTTTTAAAGTAACGCTATTGTTACACGCTGTGCAAATTTAATGAATTTAAATTGTATTAAATAAAATACAATCGAAAAATACAAGATATTTTCTCCATGTTATGCTCGATTCCTGCAACAGCGCATGCGCACGTCGTAAAACGGAATTAAGGAACTAAGAAAAGAAACTATCACCGGCGCATGTAAAAACTTACTTCTGTTAAACATTTTCTCTCGAGACTCTCACCTAGAGAAAAGGAATAGAAAAGTGTACCTTCTTTTAAAAATATAAAGTAGACTTTCTTCTCAACGGTAAAAGATCGTTATCAGGGAGGCAGAACTTATTCTCAGGAGGGAGAACTTATTCTCCACGGGGAGTTAAGCTTGGAAATCTTCTCTCGGCCATAGAGAGATGAAGAAATAAGCATTCCCTTGGGCACTGACTACTTTGTCGTCCCATAGCAGAAGGTTAAGGGATGTGCAGCGAAATAGCGGAGCAGTTTCCCTCTTGAAATTCAGGAGGCCGGCTGATGAGGATCCTGAAATCTAAATCGAGTCCTATGTCGTGTGTTATTTTTATCATTTCAAAGGCCATAGTGATTATGTAAATGACGAAAGTGAACGTCTATGTCGTTCTGCGTCATTTGTCACTGCCACGACGTCAGAGAGGAAAATGCGAAGGAAATTTCAGACAGTCCATGAATTCATCGCAAGAAAAGCCTCCTCCTGGGTTTCCGCAGGTTTTATTAAAATAGAGAGCGAGAGAGTTGATTTCTTGTTTTTTATCCTGCTGGTGTTTGGAATTCTTCGAAGTTTATGCTGACATTTATCTTTGGATATAATTCCCAGTCTAGCTGCGTTATTAGACTCCCACGCCATTATGTGTACCATTTTTAAATGACAGTTTCGCTTCGAAGAAAGAAAGAACTGAGGACAAGTCGAACTTGACATAACCCATCTGAAACACCGGGATATGTTTTAAGTATCTTATAGATCTTATTCATGCGACGTCAGAAGTCGGAGGTTGAGGAGCAACATGGCTGCTTTTATGTTCTCTGTGGCTTATGTCGAGTTCGACTTGTCGTCCTCGACTACGGTGAATAGATACTCGATGGGTAGCAGATAACAAGTCCTCGACTACGGTGATGACTTGTTATCGACTATAACTTGTCCTCGACTACAGTCAGCAGACTATAACTGATAACAAGTCCTCGACTACGGTGAGGACTTGTTATCGACTATAACTTGTCCTCGACTACGGTTAGCAGACTATAATTATAACTGATAACAAGTCCTCGACTACGGTGAGGACTTGTTATCGACTATAACTTGTCCACGACTACGGTCAGCAGACTATATAACTGATAACAAGTCCTTGACTACGGTGAGGACTTGTTATCGACTACGGTCAGCAGAATATAACTATAACTGATTAGAAGTCTTCGACTACGATGAGGACTTGTTATCGACTATAATTTATCCTCGACTACGGTCAGCAGACTATAACTATAACTGATAACAAGTTCTCCACTACGGTGAGCACTTGTTATCTACTATAACTTGTCCTCGACTACGGTCAGCAAACTATAATTATAACTGATAATAAGTCCTCGACTACGGTGAGGACTTGTTATCGACTATAATTTATCCTCGACTACGGTCAGCAGACTATAACTATAACTGATAACAAGTCCTCGACTACGGTGAGGACTTGTTATCTACTATAACTTGTCCTGGACTACGGTTAGCAGACTATAATTATAACTGATAACAAGTCCTCGACTACGGTGAGGACTTGTTATCGACTATAATTTATCCTCGACTACGGTCAGCAGACTATAACTATAACTGATAACAAGTTCTCCACTGCGGTGAGCACTTGTTATCGACTATCACTTGTCCTCGACTACGATAAGGAGACTATAGCTATAACTGATAACAAGTCCTCGACCACGGTCATCAAACTATAACCGATAACAAGTCCTCGGCCACGGTCATCAAACTATAACTGATAACAAGTCCTGACCACGGTCATCAAACTATAACCGATAACAAGTCCTCGGCCACGGTCATCAAACTATAACTGATAACAAGTCCTGACCACGGTCATCAAACTATAGCTATAACTGATAATAAGTCCTCGACTACAGTGAGGATTTGTTATTGACTATAACTTGTCCTCGACTACGGTCAGCAGACTATAACTATAACAAGGGCCTCGACAACGGTCAGCAGACTATCAACTGTAACTGTTAACAAGTCCTCGACTACGGTCAGCAGACTATAACGATAACTGATAAGTCCTCGACTATAACTTGTCCTCGACTTCGGTGAGCAGATACACGGTGAGCAGATAACAAGTTACCCTAATTTAGGGACAAGCTGTCACCCTAAATTAAGGTAACTTGTTTCAGGGAAGGGAAAGGGCCAGTGCCGTAAGACAAGTAGACCACCCATGCCTCACCAATATTCGAACCCGGATCCCATCTCGGACGAATGATCAGATCGTTTAGACTACTCCGCCACCGGGGCGGCCTGGTTCGCTCTTGTTTGTGGATTTAATGACCACCGTGAGCAACTCAGTGGGCTTTAAGCAGTCACCGGCTCCTAATTTGGGAGCCCGTTCCGGCGGCATAGTAGCTTAAGCGCTGGCTTCTGATCGTTCCTGCTAGAGTGCCTGGATTCGCATCCCGGATGAGGCAAGGGTTGTGTGTTTTTCTTACAAAACTGACTTTCTCCCTTCCCTCTAGCCAGTAGCCCTAAATTAGGAAAGTCGAGATTCCTTACAGTCCTTAGTGTTGCTCACGATGGTCGTTAAACTCTCAAACAGAAAACAAAAAGAACAACTCTTGCAAGTTATTCTAGAACCGGAATCCCATGCCAGTGGGGCAGCGGTTTAAGCGATGTATTCTGATCATTCGTCCGAAAGGGGACCGGGTTCAAACCCCGGTGAGGCATGGATGTTGTGTTTGTCTTACGGCACTGGCTTCCTCCCTTTCCTGAAAGCAGTGGCCCTAAATTAGGGACGGGCGACTGCTTATAGCCCATTGAGTTGCTCATGGTGGTCGTTAAACCTCCGATAAAAGAAAAAAAAGAGGGTCCGGATTCAAATCCCTGTGAAGCATGGACGTGTGTTTATCTTACGGCACTGGCTCTCTCCTTTCCCTGGAACCAGTGGCTCTAAATTAGGGATATGTGACCGCTTATACTGTGTAGCCCATCGAATTGCTCACGATGGTCGTGAAACCTCCCCCTCCCCCCAAATTCAAAAAAATCTTGAGTAAAAAAACCGCAAGAAACTGTACACCTACTATACATAAGATAGTATAACTATACTTGTTATCCGAATTTATTGATTTATTGGCAGTTTGTTGTCTACCTTCCTTGAAAAAGACATCTGGTTGATGTGCGAAAGCTTGGAAGCTTTGATTTTATCTACTCCAATAAATTCGGATAACTAGTATAGTTATACTATCTTATCCTGAGTAACACTAGGTGTTATACAAGGCGCGGGCAAATATGAATTATAATTTGTTCGAAGTTAAACAATGTAGTGCTTGAAAACGGTAATACGTGGCAGGTGGAAGCACTGTTCCAAGGACTTTTACCCAACTTGTGTGTGCTGCGACGTTGGTCTTCTGGGATGAAGATGAGCGAAACGAAGGTACACGTTAGCGTGGAACAGCGCATTGTAATCAAATTCTTGACGAAAGAAGGTTGCAAACCGTCGGAAATTTGTTCAGCAATGAATAGACAGTACAGTGAGAATACACTATCTAATGTGAGTGTCTATAAGTGGAGCAGTGCATTTAAAAATGGAAGGAAAATGGTGGAGAATGAACCTCATGAACGCCACGTTCTCTGCAGGGAAGATTACGGCCACCGTCTTCTGGGACTCTAAAAGGTGTACTGTACGTGGATTTCCTCACAGATCATCGCATAATAAACTCTGAATATTACTCGACACTTCTTGAAGGCCCACTAAAGACCAGCCATCAGGAACAAGCGAAAAAGGGCGCAAACATCTGTGTCATTTCTTCCGGATAACGCCCGTCCACACGCGGCTGCTCCGACCATGGAAACCATCCAGAAACTGAAATGGAACGTACTACCACATCTGATATACAGTCCGGATCTTGCACCCTGGGATTATGACCTCTTTGGCCCTCTAAAGGCATATCTGGGCGGGAAAAGGTTTGCCAGTAAAGAGGATGTGATACAGTCTGTCCGGGAGTGGCTACACCGACAACCAAATTACTTCTTCCTGAGGGGCATCCGCAAGCTTCCATATCGATGTCGCAAGTGCATCGCAAACCAGGGGATTATATTGAAACGTACCAACTTCAGTTTTGGACAATCCATCAATGTTTCCGTGCTATATACAAATTATTAGTCATATTTGCCCAACCTGTATTTAAAGCATAGTGGTTTAAGCGCCGGATTCTGTTCCTTTAAAGTGGACGTCAAGTGAAAATGCGTCGCTATACTTGAAATGGTGAAAATTGAGTTACATAAGTTCACATACAAGTACTTCCTGACTCGCAAAAATTGGCACGCGGATGAAGAAGATACTGAACTATAGTCAGTGGCTAGCAAATTTGAAAAAAAAAAAGAAATATAGGGAATAATTAAAATTAAATTTCCGCGTGTTCGAGTAGTGTTGCATATCGTTAATAGGGGGCGCTCTACGTAGTCAAGAACTAGAACCTTGCACTTCCTTACCTCTTTTCTTGGAACATTAAACTTTTTATACAAACAATAATAATTGAGAGGTTATAGACTTTTTATTCAGGATGTCTGTAATTATTTAAATCACTTACATTGCAGCTTACTGGCTTTTATACCCGCAAAGTAATGTAAATTAGCAATCAGATGTTGGTATTCTATGATGCTAACAGAAGCTTTTTCAGAAATCACCATCTGAGAAGGGAAATACGCCGTGAAATTCATTTAGAAAACTAAGAGCACCACAAGAAGGGTTTGCAAAAACAGCGCGATTTTCAGCGTCATTTATAAGCATAAGGCTGCATTGGATGTGCCTTTATCTTCACCTTAAACGCTGCCTGCTGATGGCCTCCTAGATTGGCCATGCTAATTTTTGTTTTTCCATTTAATTTTGTGGCCACATTTTCTAGAGCTAATTTGGGTTTAACGACCACATCTAATATTGCCTTTTTTCAGCAGTACTGCCCGGATTGTTCGACTAAGCTTCGTGGAACACGAATAAGACTTCCAGAAAGGATAGAAGTCGAAATTTAACTAATTTAAATTAAATTAATTTTGACTTACAAGGGGGATAGAAATCAAAATTAAATTAATTTTGCATGTGACTCCACATTAAGAATATCATACAGCACTACATATTTTCTCAAATCATTTTATATACACTGGTCACAAGAATTTATGGATACTGCGATTTCGAAAAGGAAACGTGGTGATATGCAAATTTAGCGACCATTAGAGATGGGTTATACTCATGGGTAGCTACGTCATATGTAAATTAGTATCACATTACATATGTTAACCCCGGTGCAGCACCAAAAGCACCTAAAATGGGAACGCGAGCATCAAAAACTGGAACCTTAAATGATTGGAAGAAGGTCGTCTGGCCCGATGAATATCGTTTCCTGTTGCACCATGAGGATGGTCGGGCACGTGGACGTCGTTTACCTGGGGAAGTGTCGGTACCACCAGGATGCACCGTAGGACGAAAAAAGTCGGTAGAGGGAGTGTAATGATTTGGGCAATGTTCTGCTGGGAAACCCTGGGTCTAGCCATTCATGTGCAGGGAACTACGAGGTGTACCATCTACCTAAACATAATTGCAGACCAGGTACATCTTTCATGGCAACGTTGTTCTTCTCTAATAGTGCCTTTTTTTCAGCAGTACTGCCCGGATTGTGCGAGAAAAGTTCGTGGAACATGTGGAAGACTTCCAGGGAGGGTAAAAGGAAAAACTCCCCAGACATCCTTGTCTCTAAATTCCCCAGACATGAATCCAGTCGAGCATCTGCGGTTTATGTTGGAGCAGCAAATCCGATCTGCGGCGACTGAACCACGTGACTTACAAGAGTTAAAGGATCTGCTGGAAACGTCCAATCAAACATCAGGGGTTTATGTTGGAGCAGCAAATCCGATCTGCGGCGACTGAATCACGTGACTTACAAGAGTTAAAGGATCTGCTGGTAACGTCCAATCAAACATCAGTGGTTTGTGTTGGAAATGCAAACGCGATCTGCGGCTCCTCAACCGCATAATTTACAAGAGTTAAAATATCTGCTGATAACTTTTTGGCACCAGACACCAGAGATGGAAACGGGTCAACAGGTCACCGGGTCAACGGGTCGGGTCAAGATGTTCCTTACCCAATGTCGACACGGTTTTATTTACATTTTACTTTTGGAAACAAAAAAAAAAAGTTGTTTTTCAAAGAAAGCTGCGCACTGTGGAATTTAGTGCTAGATACTGGTGCCGGCGGGAACTGAAAAATGATTTGTCATGCAATATAAAGGAAGGGTGTCCTCAGAAGGAAAATTGTCCTTTTCTTCTGAGGGGCAATGATGAAAACAATATCCACATTTTGAATAATTTCAACTCATCATAAACTTGTGAAAATTTGAAAATTGGTGTTGCTATGAAACATATTCTGAAGCTTGATACGTATCAAGAAAACAGCAAAAACTGAAATTAAACATACAACAATTTGCTTAATTTAAAACATTTGACTGTAACACCATCAAAATTAGGTGAAACAGCCTTAACATTACTGCAGAGGGATTTTTTGACTGTCGCAGATGTGTTTGAAAACATGTGTAAAACAGTTAGGTTATGTCTTGCAAATGAAGGACGAAGGTTTCAATACTTCCTGTAAGTAAGTGAATAAACTGTAAATACCTATAATACATTCATTTGATTTCCATATAATCTAATGCCCGACACCATGAGGATGTCGGGCACAATAGTGTGACACTTTCCATGCTGAGGAATGTGCATGCAGAGTTACTTTCACGAATACAAATGTGTATCGTGGGCAATGGCGAACTCTTCGAACATACTCGACATTAACTTTTTATCACTGCGCGCCAGTTTGCCATTTTTGTTTTGTCTGACGTCATCAAACTGCATTGACATAAGTACGCATTTATGCAATAAATTGTGTGTATTTGCTCATACCTATGTCTGATCCCTTCAAACGTTCACACAAAATGTCGCGCATCGATTTGGGACATTTTAGGGTATTCAGGCGACAATTTATCTTATCCGTGTGAAACAAATGTCGTTTTGTACTAATTAATTGATGCTCTACAACTTCGTAATTGGAAATTTTGCTCTATCTCTTTTCGTTTTCGATTTGCAATGGCTAACTTCCGCATTTCGCCACTAGAGACGCTGCTATTGGTTGTATTCGATCGGGCGTAGTCGCTTTACTATACCGTTATCTCACTTGCATAACTGTACCTCTCTCTCCGTCCGCAAGTTATTACAGGATAAAGGGACTTTCCTATGTACTCTGTATATGCAGGCAACTCAAAGAAGCATGGAGAGCATGGTGATCTAGGGGGTACTCGAGCGACCATAGTTACTTGCAGGCTTTTGCTTGATTCGAAAGGTCACGCTGTGCACTAGTATCCCCCTTATGAGAATAGTGCATATCAGCCTTTTGGGACAGGTCAACGCACTTCCATTGTTACTTGGGTTCATATTCAGAGTTTCTGTTCTTAGCTTAATGTTCTTTCTGTTATTTCAGTTCTTATGTTCATTTACATTAAGTTCTCAATTAGTATGTCTTATTACGGCATTTCAATAGTTTTGAAGGAATTTCTGTTTGGCACTTCATTCGTATACTATGTATGTATGTATGTATGGAAAGGGAGTGAGACAAGGTGAAACCATATCTCCGAAGCTCTTTAACGCCAATTGGAAAATGTCTTTCAATCACTGAACTGGGAAAACAAAGGGATAAAGATTAATGGAGATTATCTAACCCACCTTCGCTGATGACATAGTCATTTTTGCAACTACCCCATCAGAGGTGCAGAGTATGATCCAGGAACTAGCTGACAAGAGTAAAGAAGTGGGATTAAAAGTGAACTTTTAGAAGACAAAAGTGATGTTCAATGCTTTTACAAGAAATGAAGATTTATCGATTGATGGAGAAAAGCTGGAGATAACAGACACGTACGTTTATCTTGGACAGCAGATATCTAGTGAGGGTCATTTTGATGAAGAAATTAATCGGCGTACAAAACTTGTCTGGGAAGCTTTTGGAAGAAACAGCATAATTTTCAAGAGCAATATGCCATTATGTCTTAAAAGAAAAGTGTTTGATCAATGCATCCTTCCAATGCTTACGTATGGTGCAGAGACGTGGGCCTTAACTAAAAGAGACATACAAAGGCTGCAGACAACTCAAAGCAGCATGGAGAGGTGCATGCTTGGTGTAACCAGGAGAGATAAGAAGAGGAACTCGTGGATCTGAAAAATGACTGGAAGACATCATGATTAGAGTTAAAACCCTGAAATGGCAATGGGCTGGACATACTGCCAGAAGGACAGACCATCGATGGACAGCCGAAATTTTAGATTGAATTCCAAGGGACAGGAAAAGACCCAGAAGAAGACCACATGGGAGATGGGTGAATGAAATTCGAAAGTAAGCGGGAGTAACATGGAGGAGACTGGTACAAGACAGACCGTTGTGGAAGAAACTTGGGGAGACCTTCGTCCAGCAATGGATTGATAATGGTTGACAATGATGATGTATGTATACTTTAAATAAAACCCAGACAAAGAAGAAAACAAAGTACAAGAACTCCGAAGATAGCTAGACTCATATATGGACTAAAATAGCAAAAGCAGGTAGATATAATAAAAGAGTCTATTATACAAATAGATACATAATGACATTAAAAAACAGAAAGCATGGCCATTTTAGTTCATACTTAAATCTGGTTTTCTTTGAAGTTCTTGTACTTTGTTTTCTTCTTTGTCTTGGTTTTATTGAAAGTATATTTGATGTAGTTATTAGTTGGCTGTTTTGTGGGTATGAGGAAAGAATGCCCACGGAAAAAACGCCCACGGAAAAATCGCCCACGGAAAAAGCGCCCACGGAAAAAACGCTCACGGAAAAAACGCCCACTTCTCGAAAATAGGAAAAAACTCCCACGGAAAAATCGCCCACAGACAAAATGCTCACGGGAAAAATATGTGATCGACTGATAAGTTTGTATGTCTGTTATAAACGGTGTTCGGACAACTGGTAACAGACTGCTGGCCAAAAAACCGTTAGGGGTCATATAAAAATTGCGGTTCCTTGGCCACCTCACCTACATAACGAAAATGGGTGTAGGAGAATTGGCCACAAAAGTTCAAGGGTGTGGGAGTGGGGGTGGGGGGTTATAAGTATTATCGATTTTTGGCCTACATTGAGAAGTGAATTGGGAACTCCAAAAAATTTCGAGAAAACGTTCTATGTAAGCCAAGCGAGAATTACAGCATAATTCATGTATGTTCGGAAAAGGACCCTAAGGTGGGATTTTTTAATAACGCTGCACTTTTACGTAGGTACTAAATATTTACATAACATGTCAAGTTTGCAATATTTTTTTTTACTTAATTAATTTGCAGGCGAAGAAAAAAGTGTTGAATAGGCTTAGTAATAACGCTGCACTTTTACGTAGGTACTAAATATTTACATAACATGTCAAGTTTGCAATATTTTTTTACTTAATTAATTTGCAGGCGAAGAAAAAAGTGTTGAATAGGCTTAGGCCTACGGCCTATTAATTAATGTATGGATTGAATGTATGGTGCATAAGTAGAAGCGTAATATTATTAACAATTAATACAGATATTTGACGTGGAATAGGAATAGCTGTGGTGCAGTGGAAGCATATCCGGCGCGTAACTGGAAGACCCTGAGTTCGATTCCTGGTGGCTGCCACTGAGAATTTTTCCGTGACTCACTTATAAACGTGGAAAGAGCGATGACTTCTGTTTGATTATTGACAATACTTGTTATGTAAATTTTACGAATATGGGAATGACATAATGAAAACTTTTAGAAGGGCCTAAACATATTAGTCCTAATATTATTTTCTGCCTGAGTAATACCGCCATATTAATAATTTGATGTGTTACGTGAACGTTATGAATATAACATCGTTAGAACAAAAACTGTTAAATAGGCCAAGGCCTAGGACGTATGACTTAATATTTACTGCTTAAGTAAAAGCGCAATGCTATTGACTTGATTTGATATGCAAACATTATGAATATGAAGCCTGTGAATTAATTAAGTAAAAGAAAAATATTACAAACGTTTATGTAAATAATTAGTGCCAATCGTAAAAAAGCAGCGTTATTATTAGAATCATTCTTTCATACAATCATTATTAGAAACAGCAGCTGTTGAACAATCAGATACTAATCTAGCTAAATACTCTGCAGAGAGGGAAATGTATATTATACCAGTGAGAATGTGTGTTAATGCGTATTTTTCTGGAAAGAAAAGAAGTATTCGCGTAACTTGATACTTCTTACGGGGAGGACCAGCCATGACCGCTGGCCAACAGATAAATTTAGATGACATATATGGCTTGTTACTTCAGCCCTGTTGTTACTTGGGGTGTTCGCTTGCAGGTCTCCCGATTGACGAAAGGCAGATGTCTCTGCCCTTCCCCTCGCCCCGCCCCTTGCTGTAGAAAGAGAGAGAGACAAGGGAGCCACACAAATAGTTTGATGATCGCACATTCAAAATATTTAGCCTTCAAGTGACTCTATTTTCATATCTTAAAATTAAATGCATTATACTTTACAAGTATTTATAAATAAAATAATCTGACTTTTAATGATTTTCCTTTTAATTGATATAGTTAAATAATAACCATGCATAGTTTTATAAAAATTAAGACCTTACTTTAAAAAATAAGAATAGTCAAAAATTTATTACAGTAAAGCCGAACTGGAAATTTAGGAAAGTAGCTACTCTACAGTAGGAAGCTGAAAGTTAACAATCTTATTTGGCTCTTCATTAATATATATATATATATATATATATATATATTTTGGAGAATCCACAACTTAAATCTTGGCCCTCAGTCTCCGGCAGCTGGAATGTACCTGGCCAAGGCAGCGGCCAGTGCGACATGAAGGCAGAGGGTGCTAAGAATCCCCGGAGGACCGGACTAGGCTGCCGTCTGATGCTGACCTTGGCTACTTACAATGGACGCTCCCTATCTTCTGATTCAAGGCTTCTTGAATTGGAAGAGGAACTACAAAGGATCAAGTGGGACATCGTGGGGCTAAGTGAGGTAAGGAGAAAAGGAGAAGATCTCATCGAACTGAAAAGTGGACATCTCTTCTACTATCGTGGGACAGATACTGGCAGAACTAGTGGTGTTGGATTTATATTAAACAAGAAACTGAAGGATAAAGTTGTAGAAGTTGAAAGTTCCTCTGACAGAGCTGCACGACTTGTTATCCAACTCTCGAAAAGATACCAGGCTCAGATTATTCAAACTTATGCACCCACCACAAGTCATCCTGAAGAAGAAATTGAAAAATCTTATGAGGAAATTTGTCATCTAAATAATAAAGGTAAGCAGCACTTGAAAATAATTATGGGAGATTTCAATGCAAAAATAGGGCAACGGCAACAGAATGAAACTTCAGTAGGTAAATTCGGTCATGGCAACAGAAACCAGCGTGGAAATACTCTCGTTGAGTTTGCAGAGGCAGAAGGGTTTTTCATCTTGAACTCCTTCTTCAAGAAAAAGCCACACAGGAAATGGACATGGAGACATCCAAATGGGACGACAAGTGAAATTGATTTTATTATGTGTAACAAAAAATTCGTCATAGAAGACTGCAGTGTGCTAAACAAGTTCAACACAGGTAGTGACCATAGATTGGTGAGATGTAAGATGCACCTCAACACTAAACTTGAACGTGGCAAGCTCATAAGACAAACAAAATATATTGACATAACCAACCTTAAAAAACACCATAATACCTTCAAGTTGGAACTGAAGAACAGGTTCTCTGCTTTAGAAGGCCTAACATCGGAAGAAGTGGACATCTCTGAAGTTAACAGAAAAGTAACCAAAGCTCTTATGGAAACAGCAACAAAATTAGCTGGGTCTAAGAACAAGTTGCATGTGAACAAATTATCAGGAAAAACCAAAATGTTGATGCAAAAAAGAAGAGAGATGAGGACAACTAAAGAAGATGTGACTTCCAAAGTGGAATATATAGAGCTATGCAAGACAGTAAGAAAAAGTATCACTGAAGACGTAAGGAAATTCAACTGTGAACTAGTGAGGAAAGCAATTGAAAACAACCAAAGCCTAAAGATAGCAAAGGGACATCTCAGTAAGGGAAGAAAACAGATTATGGCACTGAGAAAAGAAGATGGTTCTGTAACAAGAAATAGAGGCGAAATTTTGACAAGAGTGAAAGATTTCTACTCCAAATTATATGAAAGGGATGATATATGCACTCCAGACATCATAAAAGATACCAGTACCAGAGTTCCTCCAGTCCTTCCAGCAGAAGTTGCACATGCAATCAAGAACATGAAGCGAGGAAAAGCTCCAGGAGAAGATGGAATTACTGTAGACATCATACAAGAAGCAAGTGGAGAAATCGAAACAGTACTCGCCCAAATTTTCACTCGATGCCTTAATGAAGGAAAGATTCCTGAGGATTGGAACACCGCTACAATGATCCTGCTACATAAGAAAGGTGACATTGAGGATCTCGGAAACTACAGACCTATCAGCCTCCTATCAGTAGTTTATAAAATCTTCACTAAAGTTCTTTCACACCGCTTGAAGGTAACACTGGACATGGCTCAACCAAGAGAACAAGCTGGATTCAGGAGTGGCTACAGCACAATAGATCATATCCACGTGCTGAGAGAACTAATTGAAAGAGCAAGGGAATATGAACTTCCATTGTGCATGGCTTTTATCGATTATGAAAAAGCCTTTGATTCGGTGAAACCATCAGCAGTTACAATGGCTCTGAAAACCTGCGGTATTGAAGATGCATACATTAATATTATTAATAACATCTATGAAAATGCAAGTGCAAAGATTCGGCTGTTTGAAAATACAACACACGTAAAAATTGGAAAGGGAGTGAGACAAGGTGACACCATATCTCCGAAGCTCTTTAATGCGACATTGGAGGGTGTTTTTCAGTCGCTGAGCTGGGAAAACAAGGGGATAAAGATTAATGGAGATTATCTAACCCACCTTCGTTTTGCTGATGACGTAGTCATTTTTGCAACTACCCCTTCAGAGCTGCAGAGTATGATCCAGGAACTTGCTGACAAGAGTAAAGAAGTGGGATTAAAAATGAACTTTCAGAAGACAAAAGTGATGTTCAATGCTTTTACAAGAAATGAAGATTTATCGATTGATGGAGAAAAGCTGGAGATAACAGACACATACGTTTATCTTGGACAGCAGATATCAAGTGAGGGTCACATTGGTGAAGAAATTAATCGGCGTACAAAACTTGCCTGGAGAGCTTTTGGAAGAAACAGCATAATTTTCAAGAGCAATATGCCATTATGTCTTAAAAGAAAAGTGTTTGATCAATGCATCCTTCCAGTGCTTACGTATGGTGCAGAGACGTGGACCTTAACTAAAAGAGACATACAAAGGCTGCAGACAACTCAAAGAGGCATGGAGAGGTGCATGCTTGGTGTAACCAGGAGAGATAAGAAGAGGAACTCGTGGATCCGAAAAATGACAAGAGTGGAAGAAAAATGACAAGAGTGGAAGACATGAAATGGCAATGGGCTGGACATACTGCCAGAAGGACAGATCATCGGTGGACAGCCGAAATTTTAGATTGGATTCCAAGGGACAGGAAAAGACCCAGAAGAAGACCACATGGGAGATGGGTGGATGAAATTCGAAAGTATGCAGGGGTGACATGGAGGAGAATGGCACAAGACAGACCGTTGTGGAGGAAACTTGGGGAGACCTTCGTCCAGCAGTGGATTGATAATGGTTGACAATGATGATGATATATATATATGGGATGTAAGGTCAGGTGATGCGTAACATCACAGCCTCTCCTTGACAAATGTCAACCCCGCCTTCTCGTGGTGCATCCTGTTCCTACTAAAGGGGCTCTGACGACCGCCAATAGCGGTATAACTATACCATCGGGATTAGAGGAAATTCTATCCCACACTCACCAACCCGCTTGGCCAGCGTGGTGAGTTATGGCCAAACCCCTCCAAAATGACTCCACAACTTAAATCTTGGCCCTCAGTCTCCGGCAGCTGGAATGTACCTGGCCAAGGCAGCGGCCAGTGCGACATGAAGGCAGAGGGTGCTAAGAATCCCCGGAGGACCGGACTAGGCTGCCTTCTGATGCTGACCTTGGCAACGTACAATGGACTCTCCCTATCTTCTGATTCAAGGCTTCTTGAATTGGAAGAGGAACTACAAAGGATCAAGTGGGACATCGTGGGGCTAAGTGAGGTAAGGAGAAAAGGAGAAGATCTCATCGAACTGAAAAGTGGACATCTCTTCTACTATCGTGGGACAGATACTGGCAGAACTAGTGGTGTTGGATTTATAATAAACAAGAAACTGAAGGATAAAGTTGTAGAAGTTGAAAGTTCCTCTGACAGAGCTGCACGACTTGTTATCCAACTCTCGAAAAGATACCAGGCTCAGATTATTCAAACTTATGCACCCACCACAAGTCATCCTGAAGAAGAAATTGAAAAATCTTATGAGGAAATTTGTCATCTAAATAATAAAGGTAAGCAGCACTTGAAAATAATTATGGGAGATTTCAATGCAAAAATAGGGCAACGGCAACAGAATGAAACTTCAGTAGGTAAATTCGGTCACGGCAACAGAAACCAGCGTGGAAATACTCTCGTTGAGTTTGCAGAGGCAGAAGGGTTTTTCATCTTGAACTCCTTCTTCAAGAAAAAGCCACACAGGAAATGGACATGGAGATATCCAAATGGGACGACAAGTGAAATTGATTTTATTATGTGTAACAAAAAATTCGTCATAGAAGACTGCAGTGTGCTAAACAAGTTCAACACAGGCAGTGACCATAGATTGGTGAGATGTAAGATGCACCTCAACACTAAACTCGAACGTAGCAAGCTCTTAAGACAAACAAAATGTATTGACATAACCAACCTTAAAAAACACCATAATACCTTCAAGTTGGAACTGAAGAACAGGTTCTCTGCTTTAGAAGGCCTAACATCGGAAGAAGTGGACATCTCTGAAGTTAACAGAAAAGTAACCAAAGCTCTTATGGAAACAACAACAAAATTAGCTGGGTCTAAGAACAAGTTGCATGTAAATAAATTATCAGGAAAAACGAAAATGTTGATGCAAAAAAGAAGAGAGATGAGGACAACTAAAGAAGATGTGACTTCCAAAGTGGAATATATAGAGCTATGCAAGACAGAACGAAAAAGTATCACTGAAGACGTAAGAAAATTCAACTGTGAACTAGTGAGGAAAGCAATTGAAAACAACCAAAGCCTAAAGATAGCAAAGGGACATCTCAGTAAGGGAAGAAAACAGATTATGGCACTGAGAAAAGAAGATGGTTCTGTAACAAGAAATAGAGGCGAAATTTTGACAAGAGTGAAAGATTTCTACTCCAAATTATATGAAAGGGATGATACATGCACTCCCGACATCATGAAAGATACCAGTACCAGAGTTCCTCCAGTCCTTCCAGCAGAAGTTGCACATGCAATCAAGAACATGAAGCGGGGAAAAGCTCCAGGAGAAGATGGAATTACTGTAGACATCATACAAGAAGCAAGTGGAGAAATCGAAACGGTACTCGCCCAAATTTTCACTCGATGTCTAAATGAAGGAAAGATTCCTGAGGAGTGGAACACCGCTACAATGATCCTGCTACATAAGAAAGGTGACATTGAGGATCTCGGAAACTACAGACCTATCAGCCTCTTATCAGTAGTTTATAAAATCTTCACTAAAGTTCTTTCACACCGCTTAAAGGTAACACTGGACATGGCTCAACCGAGAGAACAAGCTGGATTCAGGAGTGGCTACAGCACAATAGATCATATCCATGTGCTGAGAGAACTAATTGAAAGAGCGAGGGAATATGAACTTCCATTGTGCATGGCTTTTATCGATTATGAAAAAGCCTTTGATTCGGTGAAACCATCAGCAGTTACAATGGCTCTGAAAGCCTGCGGTATTGAAGATGCATACATTAATATTATTAATAACATCTATGAAAATGCAAGTGCAAAGATTAGGCTGTTTGAAAATACAACACGCATAAAAATTGGAAAGGGAGTGAGACAAGGTGACACCATATCTCCGAAGCTCTTTAATGCGACATTGGAGGGTGTTTTTCAGTCGCTGAGCTGGGAAAACAAGGGGATAAAGATTAATGGAGATTATCTAACCCACCTTCGTTTTGCTGATGACGTAGTCATTTTTGCAACTAGCCCATCAGAGCTGCAGAGTATGATCCATTAACTTGCTGACAAGAGTAAAGAAGTGGGATTAAAAATGAACTTTCAGAAGACAAAAGTGATGTTCAATGCTTTTACAAGAAATGAAGATTTATCGATTGATGGAGAAAAGCTGGAGATAACAGACACGTACGTTTATCTTGGACAGCAGATATCAAGTGAGGGTCACATTGATGAAGAAATTAATCGGCGTACAAAACTTGCCTGGAGAGCTTTTGGAAGAAACAGCATAATTTTCAAGAGCAATATGCCATTATGTCTTAAAAGAAAAGTGTTTGATCAATGCATCCTTCCAGTGCTTACGTATGGTGCAGAGACGTGGACCTTAACTAAAAGAGACATACAAAGGCTGCAGACAACTCAAAGCAGCATGGAGAGGTGCATGCTTGGTGTAACCAGGAGAGATAAGAAGAGGAACTCGTGGATCCGAAAAATGACAAGAGTGGAAGACATCATGATCAGAGTTAAATCCCTGAAATGGCAATGGGCTGGACATACTGCCAGAAGGACAGATCATCGATGGACAGCCGAAATTTTAGATTGGATTCCAAGGGACAGGAAAAGACCCAGAAGAAGACCACATGGGAGATGGGTGGATGAAATTCGAAAGTATGCAGGGGTGACATGGAGGAGACTGGCACAAGACAGACCGTTGTGGAGGAAACTTGGGGAGACCTTCGTCCAGCAGTGGATTGATAATGGTTGATGATGATGATGATGATATATATATATATCAATTAAAAGTAAGATTATTTATTTATAAATACTCCGATTGGCTCTTCATGAATTTTTTTATGGTTAGAATTAAATAAATGGGCCTCACGTGCCTACTCAGCAAACCTGGGGGGGGGGGGTTGTATGATAATTGTGAAATATATAGAATTTCTTGTCCGACCGGGAGATTTTCAGCATTTACGAACTACAACTGGAGACATTATCTCAGGGCATGAACCTACTGAGCAAACCTGTCGGGGGGGGGGGGGGTAATACCAAAAGTGTAAAATATGAAGAATTCTCTTCCTACCCGTAGATTTACATCGTTCACATGCCTTCAGATAATGTGTCGAGTTGTAGCTGCTAATTGCTGAGAATCTCCCGATCGGACGAAATTGTTCGTATTTTCCATTTTTGGTATTACCCCCCCACCCCTCCTCGCCGACAGGTTTCCAGAGAGTGGATATGCGCTAAGTAAATTTGTCGAGTTGCAGTTTGTAAATGCTGAAGATCTCCCGATCGGAAGAGAAATTCTTGATATTTTATGATTTTGGTATTACCCCCCCCCCCCGACTAGTTTCCTGAGGCAGCAGATGCCCTCAGATAATTCGAGGAGTTGTAGCTTGTAAACGCTGGAAATCTCCCGATCGGACCAGAAATTTTGTATATTTTAGGTTTTAAGCACCCACTCCCTCCCCCGACAAGTTTCCTGTATTTGCACATACTCGCAGAGAATTTGTTTAGTTGTAGTTTCTAGAAAAATATCGTATAGCAGTTGGCTTGAAGACAACGGTGAATCATTAGTATGTTTTTAAATAAATGTTGCATAAGACTACCACTGCTTTCAGGCCAACACCATACAACCTCTACAGTCCATCAGTGCAATCCGAACTTTCCTCTCGTGTTTGTACACTGTTAAAAATTTCACAGTTAGATTACGGGCAATGGCCGGCAACTGGGGGCCCGGCCGTTGCCCATAAAACTACGGCTTGGCCCATTTTTGTGAAAGCCAATCAAATTACGGTCTGAACCCTAAATACTAAGCCCATAATCTGAAGAGCAACGCCCACAAAAATAAGTTTGACCGTATTGAGCTACGCCATAATTTGAAGGGCATTGCACATAAAAAAATAAGTTTGACCGTATTGAGCTACGCCATAATTTGAAGGGCATTGCCCATAAAAAACAAGTTTGACCGTATTGAGCTACGCCATAATTTGAAGGGCTATACCCGAAAAAATAAGTTTGACCGTATTAACTTAAGCTGTAATTTGAAATGCAATCCCTGTAAATATGAAGTTTGGCCATATTCGGTTAAGCCTCACGGCAAGTAGTCACCGACTTTTACATAAATGCATTTTTGTGGAAGAGTGTGCAAGTAAATGCATGTTTTTTGTGGAAGAGTGTGTGAGTGTGAAATTGTTGGATACTTACATTATAACTGAATCAATTCAGTTCTAAATGTGAGTAATGATATTTTCATATCTTAAAATCAGGTTTATTACAATATGATAAATAATGACATCAGTTACACACAGATTTGTTTAACATTAGGCTTTACGAACTCTGTACACACAGTTGGTTGAACAATACTTACGTTTCTTTTAGACATGTTTTAATTGGAGAATTATTTCTAAAGCACAGTTGGTTGAACAATACTTAGTTTCTTTTAGACATTTTAATTTGCACATACGTACTTATGTAGTATTTGCATGAATGAATACAAAGGGCAGTTATGTAGTAAAGATATGTACAGGCATATTCTTGTATTTATATGTTATATCAATGACAAACAGAACTACGAACTGGCATCCGAGTACATTGCGTCTATAAGGGTATTCAATCCACAATGGTGTCAAAGTTGGTTTTTCATGTAGGTTTTGGCTAGTATTACATTTGACATAGGTTTGAATCATGCTTTTTTTGTTTTCACATTCACTGCCTTGTGTGCTGGTTCATTTTACATTCTACTGAGCACTGTGTTGTCAGTGTTCCCAGAACTTTTACTGTCTTGTTTCCTATCTCTAATTTTTGGATATTTACCTACTTTTCACATGTTTAGTAAAATTATGTCAAAAACTGGAAGTACTGCTTTTGAAAGATCACATTGCTTCCCCATAATTAAGGTATCAGAAAGAAAAGAAAAAAATACTTGAATGGAAATGAGAGCTTTTGAACTTGATAGGGCATAATTTCAAATCTCAGACCTCCACCCAAAAGAAGAAACACTTGTTTAGACCCTGATTCTAACTGAGTCACTATAGAACATTAATGCATATCAATATTTCTAAAATATTAAATTTTCCTGTTTGGAATGTTTTAGAAATGACTTCAGTGACTAAACCTGTTCTTTCATTGTTGTGTTGCCACAAGGAAACCATTTTGGAGCACAATTTTTTTTTTTTGGAAAACTATTAAATAGTTGTATTTATAATATCTTGGCAATACCTGAAGATACTGAAACAATTTTTATTGATGTGCAAATCAGGTGTTTAGTGACAAAGGAAAAGAACACGGCAGAATCTTTAAATTTCTCAAAAAACAATTTCATCACATCATTTTGTACCAATTTCAGCACTATCATCTTAAAACATGAAATACATGCTTTGCATATTGAACATTTTGAATAGACCTTTAAAATAGGAATTACAAAATGTGTAAAAAAAAAATTCATATTTTTTAACTTAAAAAAAAAGTGGCTTCTGATTTATCTTAAAATATAAATTTTCCTGGGCATCCAGGTTTTACTACCTGGGTAGGTAAATAATTTATGTATATACCCAGCTGCGCATGTAACATTTCGGATATTTTCCAAGCCCTGCTTAAAGTGACAGGTGAAAGATTTCACTCGCAGAAATTTAGAATGAAATCAATTCTTTTTTACATTTAACTTTAATTACTACATTTGCAAAGCAAAGAAACTGTTCATGATATATTTTCACTGTCATTTTCTTGGCCAGCATTTACCAGATTCAGTAAAAAAAGAATAACCGTCGAAACTCGTTATAATGAAATTCAAGGGGGACAAAAAAAAATTGTAGCAACGTATTGTTCTTAAAACATTACAAATTTTTCATTAAAAAGTTAGTATGTACTACAGAAATTTTCATTACGCATAAGATTGCAATGCTGTAAAAGTGAAATAGTGCCCACAGAGACAAGCAAAGGTAATTTTTTTGTAATGGGAAGTTTTTGCTAAAGTAGTAATAATGAAATATATAAGCTTTAATTAATATGTATGTATGAAATTATGTACTGTATATATTTTTACTTATACATATCAGGGTTTGAAAAATACCATGCCTGAGTCGTGTGAATCATTGACCTGGGCAGGTAAATAAATAATCTAGTTGCCCTAGGTGCCAGACTGGGCAATTAAATCTAAAAATGAAGTTCAGAATATAATTTTCTACTACAAGAAAAAAGACAGTCATCGCATGTCATGTTGCTTTTCACTGCTAATCACTGGAAGTTGTATTATTGTTACGCAGTGCCAAGGACAGAAGAATATCACCTTCTTTAATTATTATGCTTTAGGTCCATAAATTGGAAGCATATGTAATTTTGCTCCAAATGTTTAAAGTCAGCGACTGAATGCATGCCTCTGATGGAACTAGCCTCTTGTGTTTATTGACAAAGGGTTAAAACTTCATATTTTTCATATTTTAATGTATTTCATATTTTTTCAGATATTTCATATTTTAAACGTGTTTTAAAGATTTTTATTGTAATATGGACCTGTGAGTCTGACACTGTGAAGAGAAGCTGCGATAGGAATAATGCATCGCTCCAGTGAAGATGTGAAGCTTTGGTCCGTTAAAAGGAAGGTTTGTTGCTGTGTGGAAATGACGGGTACAAGAGAAAGAGGACTTACGTTATTGGCAGAAGAGCAATAAATGTTGTAGTGATACGCTACAGAAAATAGGTCCACAGCAGCCACCCTTTCTTTTGTTGTATCCTGTACGTTGTTGGCAGGAAAAACCGGATAAAACCTTTTCGATTTGCAAAAGATACATATGAGTAAGATAGAAACTCGCGTGCGAACAAGCTATTAACAGAAGAACCAAAAGTGCAGAGACACAGCAAATCTGTTCAAACCAAAACCGAAATTTATAGTTCCCCAGTTTTCTGTACAACATAGAAAAGCATATTAGTACTTTCGGTAAATGTGTACTTCAGCGTCCTAAACTATTTCGTTGGAAAAATTTAACTGTGGGTGAAAAGTTCGATGCACACATTTTTTTAAGCATGCAAAATAATAGGGAAAGGTGAAAAATTATATTTTTAAATAAAAAGGAAATAATTTTTCTGAAGTATTAACCTGCGCGTACGATGGTTTGTAGCAGGTAGTGCGGGAGGCTGAAGCGATGCTAACGGCCACCACGTGAAGGTGCTGTGCGACGGAGCGAAGTACGAGTTGGTAGCAAATGCGTGGAAGAATACGACAGCAGTAGGGTATATTTTTCGGAAGAGTATCGTGTAATTGTGCGCAGAAGTAGTTCAAACCTGTTTTATTCATTTTTGAGAAAGATATGTGCAAAATGTCGTTATTAGTGGTTTCACAGTGTCTCCGAATGGAAAGAAATTAAGGAATGTAAAATAATTTATGTACGACAGAAGTTTTGAGGAAGACGTTTTGGTTCCGGTTGAACCCAAAGTTTTAGTTTTGGTTTGGAAGATGTGCACAGGTAGGTGATTTCTTCAAGCACTTCATTTGCAGTTCTGCTGTTATTCAGTACATCGTAGCTCACATTTTTTCCTCGTGACATGGATATTTTTCAAAATAAGCAATTTTCTTCAATTCATATATCGCACTATGGCAGGGAGACAGCTTCTTGTATTGTGGCGGATAATGAAATTTTAAGCCCTGACGAAATCCGAAATGACTGACGATTTTGTACTTCCGCTTTCTCAAAATTACCCTTAAAAAAAAACAAAAACTTACAATGCTGCACAAATTCAACCTCTTTCTTTCTGCATATGCCTACAAGACTTTTCGATGACTACGTACTGCTAAACCGCTTCCTTCTTAATTCTTCCGCCCGTTACTTGCCCTTCTCAACGAAGCTTCCATTCACCGGACTCCACCTTGATGCCGTTGCCGCTCTCTCGTCCTATGCCTATAACGCACGTACTCTTCCAAACCATCGCACTCTCAGGTAAATACTTTGGAAAACTTATTTCCTTTTATCTAAAAATACTATATTTTTGCACCTTTTCGCATTATTTTGCATGCTTAAAATATTGTATGTCACACTTTTCCCACACAGTTACATTTTTCCGACGAAATAATTTAGACGCTAAAGTACACATTTACCAAACTTTCTATTTCGGATCAGGGAATCATATGCGAAAGAATGAAAAATTTCACGTCTGCTTTAAAAACAATTACAAAACATGAACAAACTATATTGTGTAGCATATGAGTATAAAATGGTTCGCTCTCCTAGCAAGAAGGTACTTGCTTGGACTTGTAGTCATCCGCACGTGAATTGCACGGCGAAGCGAATCTTCCTTTCAACAAAGCAAATCTTCACATCGTTGCCGTAGTGATGTGTTAGGCCTACCACAGTGTCGCACTCGCAAGTCAATATTACAAGTTTCCGACAAAATAATTTAGGACGCTAATCTACACATTTACCGAATAATCTGCCAATGATGAAGATTGGAGTGCCATTTCAGGTGGATTCAGTAGTTTTAAAGAGTTTGTAGAAATCAATGAAAATGCATTATTGGGGAATTGAGGGATATTCAAGAAATAGCCAATGAAATTCAGGATGATGATGAAGAGACATAACAAAGAATTAACAAAAGATCCCCAGACTGTCACGAAAGCAGTGTAGAAGCTTTGGAAACACTGTCACTACATACAACTCACCGATACATCTAATTGCCACACATTCCTGTTTAAACAAACTTGAAAAAGCTGTTTTCAATGAGAGGCAACAGCAGAAACAGTCTTCAATTTTACATAACTTTAAAAAGCCATAAATATAAAAAAGGTATGTAATTAAAATTTTGAGATCAAGTAATTTACATTTTTGAGTAATCTAAGCTTTAAAGTGTTAAATTTAACTAAGTAAATTCAATCATTGATATTTTTCCTATTTTGCATGTTATTCTCATGTTAATTACTTTTTAAACTTAATTTTGGCTGGAATTACACTAACTTTTACTTATGCTGGGCTCTTATTTATGCGTGCTTTGGTTTGCGCTGACATATATGTGAAATATTACTGTATACATGTGATGAGGTGATTATAGATATAATTAAAAAATATATATTTTTTGGCTCTTCTGGTTTCCAATTAAATTTATGTAATTTATGTGTTGAGTGGTAAAAAGCTGTTTTCAATGAGAGGCATATGGGGTTTGTATATATGCAGATTTCCATTGTTTGCTTCTTCCTGCTGAAAACTAAGCTAGGGATGCCTATGAGTTAACTGAATATACCATAGTCACAAAATGATTGATAATTATATACTAAGGAATGTGAGTGAAATGGTATTCCTAAAAGCAATCAAAACCATGTAGCAGTCAGGGAGAATCACAAATGTGTTTCCTGAACGAAAATGTGACATTTCATCACATGAAACTTTTTTCCCGCCTCTAAATTGAGGCCACTGGTTCTAGGGAAGGAGAAAGCCAAAGCTGTTATGTTATGTAAAAAACAGGTTTCTTTTTTAAAAGTTTTAACGGCTAATGTGAGGAACTAAATGGGATATAAGCAGTCCCCGTCCCTAATTTAAGAGTCACTGGTTCCAGGGAAGAGAAAACGCCAGTGCTGTAAGACAAACACAACATCCATGCCATACCGGGATTCAAACCCGGACCCACTTGGACAAACAATCATAAGATGGTGCTTAGACCACTGCACCACCAGGGTGGCAAAACTAATGCCTCATATGGGACTCAAACCATATGTTAAATTGTGACTGCTAGCCAAAAACCTTGATGTACAACCAACTCTGATACCAGAACGGCTTGAACATCCTCTAGACCAATAGTTCTCAAAGTGGGTTTCACTAAAATAATAGGGGGGCATATGCGGATTTGTTAGCAACCATACCGAGTCACATAGTGAACCAATTTTCAAAACAAAATTAATCTGAATTTATGGCTAGTGCTGGTAGGATGTGTGGTGAAGTTTAGCATATTTAGCTGAAATTTCTGAAAAAATGAACTAGTGGAACTTCTCATTACAGGGTGAAAACAATCTGTTCAATGTTGAAAAAACAAAACACAAGCAATGACCAAAAAACTTTATGAGAAAACCAAATTACAGGGAACAGCTCTGACCAATTTTCATAACTGAATTCATTATCATCAGAAAATGAGCAAACAATTGGAAACTTGATGTTAAACAGCTAATAATCGTCCATCTCTGCACTCTCCAAACATTTACAAGGCAGTATTTCCCATTCCCACTGAATGAACTAGTTACTCATTCACATACAATGCAGAAATGTGTAATCTTCTATTGCCAAATAAAAAACTTATGAGACATCTTTTAACTCTGGTTGGTTTGAAAAGCATTTGTTCTTTGAAATCACTGACTAGTTTTTTTTTTTTTTTTTTTTTTTTTTATTGGAGGTTTAACGACCACCGTGAGCAACTCAATGGGCTATAAGCAGTCGCCCGTCCCTAATTTAGGGTCACTGGTTCCAGGGAAGGGAGAGAGCCAGTGCCGTAAGACAAACACAACATCCATGTCGGACCGGGATTCGAACCCGGACCCCTTACGAACGAATAATCAGAGGCCAGTGCCTTAGACCACTGCGCCACCGGGGCGGCGACTAGTTTTTGGATTCCAATGGAAAAAGAATTTCCAACATTGTCGAGCACTGCCTTAAGTATTTGTTGCCTTTTACAACTACATATTTATGTGAAACTAGTGTTTTATCCTTAACCACCATAAAAACTAAATATTGAAATAAGCTGGATGTGAAGATAACTTGTTTGTACATAAGCAAGAAAACTCAAAATATTGATGAACTTTGCAAGAGTAAATGAGCTCATACATCTTACTGATACTAAACAAATGACTTGACCAGTTTTATTTGATTTTTTAGCCATTTGTGCAATTTCTGTGACATCAGTGTATGTAATTTTAGCAAATATACCTGTGTATTTGTATTTTTTATATATTGTATACCCACATAAACACACTGGAATAAACTTTTCATTAAAGAATATGCCTGTACATATCTGTACTCCATAGCTAATCTTTGTATTCATTGGTGCAAATATAATACTTCACAAGTTCTTAAGTACATGAGCAAATGAAAAGGAGTCTTAAAAAAACCCAAAGTATTGTTCAGCCAGTTTGTGCTTTAGAAATAATTCTGTCTGAATTCAGGAGTTGAACACTATGCCGTAAAAAAAAAGAAATGCACAAAACGATAAGACAATATTTATGCGTGTTATATTGCAAAATGGAATTCATTTCAGACTACAAACATACGAACAATGCTGCCCTACGTAATTCCCAAATCAGCATGTACAGATCGAATTTATTCGACATCCTAGTCAACGCTAGGTATATACCTGGCGATAAAGACTTGCACAGGAAGTAAAGCACTGTATCATATTGATGGTAAAACAAATATGGATGTGAGAGTTATGCCCCTACCCCAGTCAAATGAAATCTTAGCTACTACATAGATTTTCCTGTGTGACAATGCTTCAGCCACCCTCGTTTGGTGGTGAAACTTTTAAAATTATATATATATATATATATATATATACTTAAGAGCAAAACTGAAGACTAAGGAAAAAATTTTAGAATTTAGAACGAAGGGTGCAAAATAACCTGAAAATCAAAACGCGCAACGCAGCAGTTTTGAAAATTCAGAATTCACATTCTATAAAGATACCTAAGCAAAAAAAATATACAAATATAATTTTGACTCACACCTAGTACAACATAGAAAAGGTTATGTATCTACCTGTGTGAGTAAAAGGAGAAAAGAAAAAAAAAATAAAATAAAACAACTGAATGTAGAAGGTGTCGAGAATACTGAGCCTTGGCTTTATCAAGGACCAGCAAAAACTCTGCATTTTCTCACTTCCACAAAGACCTAGTTGGAAATGGGTTTCTGCAAGGCCATAGATGCAAGTAACATTCCCACCTAAAATAGTTTAAAATATATATATATAAGTCATGTCCTCCGTAGAGTAGCATGACCTAGCACTAGTTAACAATTTCGCTTGCATCCATTAACCTTCATGGCCCGACCCATGCTCTTCATCTGTTACTATTAAACAGAGAGAAGAAGATTAAAGAGAACTCAAGCTGTGAGAGTGACATAATAAATAGAAATGATTTTCAGCTATAACGAAATTCCAAGTTCGTTTGAGAGAGAATTTAAACCTGAAAAACAAATTTTACATTGCAATTAAAAAAGGAAATGTTAATTTATAACGAACAGATTTTTGAAAGAAAACTTGAGTCTAAAACCCCCTACTCTACAACTTATGACAGCACGAAAACGAGAATAAGTTAAAGATAATAATTAACTAAAGAAAACTTTGTGAAAGTTATATACCTTAAACAGTTAGTTGCAATATGTACAAAGTATTTCAGCAGTGCTTTAAGTGCATAATTAATTAGTTATTAAGAACTTAACTACTTTGAAAAAACAGCGCATAGACAGCGCATAGAAAAGGAACAAGCTTAGCCATCTTCTGTTCCTAGGTACCACAAAAGACGCTCAAAGTTACAAAGAAAAGTAAGAGTTAAAACCCGCATAAATGTTAACAGACAAACCAATGCTTAAAAGCTGAAAAGCTAAAAAAATACAGAGAAAAGGTACATGAAGTACTAACATTGAACTTATAAAACCTAGAGCCCAAAAACAAGGAAGAGAGCTTACCTCTTGTGTTACAAAAACTTTTCTCCTCACAAGAGGAGAACATGGCTGACCTCTTCCGCCACTCCCTAGACGCTGGGGGGCAGTGAGGGTGGGGCTGATGGCCTCCTCATACAGCAAGAAACCAACGCGCGGAGATTTTAACCAGAGAAAAAAATATAAACTTAAGACTGTGGATCTGTATGATCAGAATGAGCAGAATTAACTCTCCAGAATACATGAGAAATATTATAAAATACACGAGCAGTTTATTTAATAATCTTTGCATGTATTAAATCACCTTAGTGAGCTTCTATAGATTAATCAGAATCTTATTAATTTTAATGTTGGTTTTACTATTTTTAGTATAGCTATCCTAGTGATGAATAACTAGTTTTCTTTTTTATTTGTTTTTATTTTCTTTTATAAACAGATTTTTAAGCTTTTTTTGTGATTTTGTTTATATTATTTAATTTTTTTGTTTTAATAGGACCGTCATATCCATAGCACTAAGGTTCCTTTAGGTAGTTAATAGGCATCCTCTAGCCAACTTCCTTACGGCTTTGATTGGTCAGAATCATATTATTAACTGTGTAGAAAATTAAAGCAGATCTGCCAACCTTACTCTATTATTCAGAATAATTTTTCTTAAAGTTCTTTTGATGAAAGAAGAAGGAATTTCGTTCTCTAGAAAACTTTCTAATAGTATATTAATGTGGTAATTGAAGTCCAAATTGTTGCTGCAAATTCTTGAAATTCTTAGGACCTGAGAAATTAGTACATTCTCAATTACTTTGGTTGAAATGTTATTATTCCAGTGTAGATATTTAATTACTTTGAAAGGAAAATTAGCTCTTTTATCAAAGAGGCTAATAGATGGGTTACCTCTGTTGAGCTTAATGCTTAAGTCTAGGAACTCAAGTTCCTGATTACTGTGGTTGGTTTTACATAAGTTAAGAGAGCTAGGATAGATATTATCAAAATCACTCTCTATAACTTCGGAATTATTGATACACAGCAGATCATCAATATATCTAAAAGTGTAAAGGTAGTTATCTGAGCAGGTGGGGTGATTTTTAATGAATTTATATTCCTTAAAGAACAGGAATAGATTAGCGATATTCGTGGACGTTGATGTTCCCATTGGAATACCGTTCACTTGCTTATAGAGAGTATTATTATATAAGATATGGTTATTTTTTATGCAGCAATTGAGATAAGAGTTCCAAGTTCCTACATCAACAAATTGGTTAAGTTTAAATTCTGCATACAGCTCTTTAAAGGTAGTGATTATATCTGATAGAGGCAGATTAGTATATAGGTTTTCAAAATCATAACTATTAATATCTAGGGGACAAACTTTGAGTATAGTAGAAATTACTTCTGCATTATTATTAATTATCCAAAAATCTCTGTACATCAAGTTAGAACAGTTTCTAATGTGTTTCAAAACCTTCTTTAAGACATCTTCAAAAGCAAGATCTATTTTCTTTTTATGACTCCTTACTCCACTAGCTATGAACCTGAACTTCACAGGATCCTTATGAAACTTAACCGTTGCAAAAAGAAATGGAAATTCAGGCCCATATCTTCTAGTTTGCGGAATTTTAAGTTTCTTGAAGAATGCCTTAAACCGATTTTCTAACTGCTTGGTAGAATAACTTACGGGCTCGTATGTTACTATATTATTGAGTTCCATAGTTAACAATTCAAAATAGAACTTCTTACAGATAATTGCAAAATTATTGCTAGCTTTATCCGTAGTGGTAAAAATAAATTGGTCTTGTAGTTTGGAGAGTGACCTTTTAGCTTCTCCAGAGAAAAAGAGATTTCTGTCGAAGCAAAAGTCCAGACCTGCCAACTCACCGGTGAAGCTATTGATTATATTATATTTCCATTCTGCGAAGGCCTCAATAGGCTGATTGTACGTTAAACTGGTTTTTACGATGTACTTATTTACATCTTGAGTGAAGCTCTCAAGAATCCTTTCTTTGGAAATTGTGAAGGAAGGTCTGAATTTAGAGCCATACTCTAATAAATTCCTAAGCTTTTCATTTTCAACAAAACTCAAGTTTCCGGTGATAATATATTTGTATATTTTTTTTGCTTAGGTATCTTTATAGAATATATATATATATATATATACGTACACAGTTCGTGAGCTTAATATCAAACAAAAATGTGTGTAATTGATTTCGTTACTTTTACATATCATAATAAACTTAATTTTAAAAAATGTCTACTCACATGTTTTCATGGCGTCTTTCTTGCACATGTACGTGGCTTCGTGTTCGTCAGTTAGGGATGGGCGATATTTATCAATATCTCGAAATATCGATATTTTTGTCCGATATTTCGATATATAGTATTGATATCCAAGTTACGATATATCAGAAAATCACTATATCGGTGCGATATTCAATATATCAGCCCATGGCTGATGTGATTTAATTTGTGGAATGAAATCTGTGTTCTTTCCTCTGGCATGTCACGAAAATTATGTTGCTTGAGGACTATCAAACTGCGATCTCATTATCGAGATTCACATGATATTATGTCACCTTCCGATTTCTAGAACTTTACGAGGAAAAATATCTGCTGTGTTGAAAACCTCGATGGTTGAAAATTTTAACTATTAGTTGACAGTAGGCACCCAGAAAACAAATTTAACGAACGGTTGATAGCAGATTGTTCTTTTGCCTATGAGTATTATGTTTGAAGTAAACTGGCACTTTGACCAAAATTAAATACATACCAATGACACACAATTTGAAGTGAAGCATTTTTTTTGTTTTTTTTTGTTAGTGATAAAGTATGTAGATCTTAACAGCTGGGTAAGGAAATGCAAAACAGCTTTTCGAGAGTTTTCTTGATGTCTTACAAGTTATGTAGTATAAAGTTTGTTGTAATTCAGGCTATGTATATATCAGACGTAATTTTTTTTATCATCCTTTGACAATTATCTTGTTAATACATAGTGAAACTTCCTGAAGTAATTATATAATCTGGTAAAAATATGAGCATAACAACTTTCGTCTTGATCTGCTGATTTTCCCACACTTACAGCATGTTATTTCCTCTGATTGTCCATTCGTTTTTTGTTATCTAGGAGAGACAGGCTTTCATACATTAATTAGTAAATATATACTTGATGAATTTGGATTATGATATTTTTTTTTATGTTTTTCATACATTAATTAGTATGGCTTTCATTAATTAATTAGTAAATATATATACTTGATTAATTTGGATTACGATATTTTTTGTTTTTATTTTTATAATCATATTTTAATGGAGGACTAATAATCGTTAGCATTTTTTTAAATATCTTTCTGGAAAAATAATTGCTTTCTATGAAAAGGCCATCACAAATTATTCGTACTCTAATTACTGTTTTTAACAAAAATGTCACTTGTAAACATATTATAAGCACTTTAATTTTTTTGCTTATGCCATGGGAACTATTTTTGCTTACACCATAGAAGTAATTATATCTGTATACTCCATTAACATTGTGTTCTGTCTTAAACGATAAAAAAAATAGCAAACATTGTTCACACCTTCTGAAAAATATAAATGTATACAAAATGCTCTAAAAATTACAATAACAAAGTTTTTTTAAAGATTTTTTTCCATAACATTTCCTTGCAAGCTGATATAATGTTAACTTTGACATTTGCATCCCAACAAAAATAGTTATTCTTTCTATAATTCAGTTATTCCCACGTTAATTGATGGTTAAGATTCCAGTCTGCTGGGATTAATAAGTACTTTTGTTTTTTTGTCATTTATGCCATACTGAAGCTTCAACTTACCTTTTCTCGAAATGTTGGAAATACATATTTCTCGTAATCTCACATTGATGAAAAACTCATGAAAACATTCCTTTGCAACTGGGATTTTTGGAAACTTCTTAGCAGAAACCATATCCCTGCTCGTCGAGCAATGCCCACACATGAAACAAGAAAATCACCTTTTGGGTTTTGGAAAGTATATTCAGCATTTCTGCAGATTACAAGCTCACTTCTGTTGCATGATTTTTTTATTTATTTTTGCATCAAAACTTTCTGGTATATATTTTTTTATTTTAGGATCTGAAAAACAATATTTTATGTGTTTTTCATATCACTAAAAATACAGCTTGAGAGCTGCAATCTTGCATAAAGATAGTTTTAAGCTATAAAATGTAATAATAAAGGACAAATAAAATTGCTCCCTTTTAGCAGGAGAAAGCAGCTCTTGAAAAAAAAATTTCAGCTGATGTTTCTAAGAAATTATCTGAGAAAACTGGTAGGATATTTATTCCCCACATTCACTGCCAAGCTTGTGTATTATAATTAGTTATTACTTATTACCAAAACAATTTTTTAAGGTAAAGAATATTTTTATGTCTTAAGAGACACATATGGTTGAGTCGTCATTAGACTATGTAAATGCTATCTGTGGAGAGTAGTTACTCAATTATGTTTGCTCATGCTGATGAAACAATCCTGTTGGCAGAGAGCAAAAGTGAGTTGCAGCGTATGTTGTCCCACATGTATGAAGTTTGTATGAATTTCAAACTTAGTATATGAAAGGAAAAACCCAAAGTTATGTTTTTGACAGATGAATTGTTAGTATTAAATCAAACAGATCAGTCTAAATGGCAAAGAGATTGACCAGGTAAATCAATTTACATATTTAGGAAGCATGTTTGACAGAGGAAACAAATTAGGTGGTGAAATTAGTAGGCTAGTAAATTCATCTTTGAAAGTCACAGCTGCTTCAGGAGGATTTTGAATAAATGATGAATGATAGGTTCTCAAAAAGTCCCTAATAGTTGTGTGTGAAAAAGTACAGTAATTGTTCCTACTCTGATGTGCAGCAGTGAAGGTGGAGTACTGCAGATGAAACATAGGAGTGATTTGTGAGCTGTAGAGATGTGTTACTTATGGGGGTGGGGGCAAGATATGTTTTGATCATGTGAGGAATGAAGATGTTTTGTAGATGAGTAGTGTGAAGCAAAATATTGTTTGTAAGGTGGGGACAAATATTCTTTGGTGGTTTGGAGAATGAGTGGTGAGATGATTACTAGGAGAATTTATTCTGCACAAGTGACAGGAAGAAAATGTAGAAGATCAAGGGAGGACCAGATTCAGGAATTCCTGCATGAGAAAAAGAGAATAAATGTGAAGTACAAATGGTCTTGTGTGTGATGGATGTCAGTGAAGCTCAAGTTGTGAGCTGAGATCACTGTAAATGCAGATGTTTGATACATCAAGAGTAAATAAAATGTATTGCCATCAGTTTTAAACTTTAATCCAGCAGATAAGCTCTCATCAAGAAACTAACCTATGATCTTAGAGAACAGCTTAGTGATATATATGCATGTAAAGAGAAAATCCCTCATCTACAGCAAGTTGAATATAACTAGAGGTGAGAAATCAGTACTTATTTTTGTGTTGTTTTGGTGTTAATAAGTGAAACATTAAATGTTATATCCCATTTGAGTTCAAAACTGTAAAAAAAATTTTTAAATCTGCTGACTTCCTTAATTTTAAGGATAGACTCCACCAATGCGCATTTAAAATGTAAAAAAAAAAAAAAATGATATGATATCGAAGATAGCTCCTCAGGCGTTTTAGACTTGATAAAGAATACTTCAGATATTTATTGTGTACAAGTTTTTAATGGAGATGAGAAATCCAAAGAAATGGACTGAGAACTGGAAAAAAATGTGTGAAGTGAAGTGGTGTGTGTGTGTGTGTGTGTGTGTGTTGATCTCCATGAGCATCTAAAGTTGTTCCCGAATGTGTAGAAGCTCGATTCACCATAAGCAGACACATGTCCCTAATTTAGGGCGAGTGGTTCCAGGAAAGACAAGACAGGAACAACTTCTTTATGTATTTTACCACTTGGTAGGCACATTTTCCATGATTATTTAGATACTGAATAGTTTCCATGACATTTAATGAACATTTCATGACTGAATAGATTTTATTCATGACATTTAATAAATAGATTTCTTGACTGAATAGATTTAATGACATTTAATTGCTAAAACCTGGAAAGAGCGACATCTTTGTTTATTCACTGACGCCACATATTTGGAGGATTTTCACATTTAATGAACAGTGCTTCTTATTTTGAAAATTTGACTGTTTTCTAGCAGTTTCTGAGGAAGAAGTAATCTTTTTGTATGAGAATTTTCCTGATATTGATGCTGAATCAGTTGTAGCAGGTATAAAATCACATACAATTTTTGCAAACTTGAACAAATGTAAAACCGATGGGTGCAATGCAAGGTATTCATATAATCTTTAATGGTAGTCTAAGAACTCCCTTCCTACAGCTAGTGTCAAACATTTGGCACAATGTATTGCCTTTTAATCAAACCAAGAACCCATATTTATGAGTACAAATGCAATTTTTACATTGCACATTTATTAGATTTTAGCAGCAAAAGAATTTTGAAAAAAGTAACTTTGTATACTATAATGAAACACTAGAGAAATCAAATGAGGAAGAGCACTGCACATTAAAACTTTTCTGGACAACAGAATTTTGTTAATGCCATTCCGTTTAAGAATAACAGTTTTCACAAAAAAAAAAAAAATATGTTCACAGTTATTATCAAGAGAGAAATAGACATAATGACAAAATGGATAACACTGGGCAAATTAGGCCGAAACCTGTTAACAAGGTTTGTTGTATTTTCAGTTTGTTTGTTTTTTTTTGTTTTTTTTTTTACAAAAAAAAAATTATATATGTATCTACAGTGTATATGCACACTAACTTTGAAATAATATATTTTCATGTATGTGTGCAAACTTCTTCAAAATTGCATTAAAAAGCTCTAGCCATTTACCTCTCAACAATATTATGACTTTGCAGAACATTCTGCATTAGAAATTGCAATTATATGCTGTGATTACAGGCTAAGGGGGTAATGTTTCAGACAGAAGTAACCCAGTGATTTTGTTTTAGGCATTTTACTCCGCTTTTGTACTTAAATAAACATTTCGAATAATGGAAAAACCTTAACATGTGTAGAATAATCAAATCAATGAGACTTATTTACCCAATTGCCTGTGGTTTACTGGTCTTCTATGTAGCAAAATATTTCTGCCACAAATTCCATTTCAAGTGTGTTTTTTTATTCATGTATATTCTTTAAAAGATGTTGAGTGTGCTTAACAGGAAAGTTGACATCTAATTTGTTTACTTTCAAATGATAACCAAAACCTTCAAATATCGTTGGTGACAGTTGATACTATCCACAGCCACAGCCCCCATTAGTGGAAGGGGAGTGCAGATGTTATATAAACACAAAAGTGCACAACACTTTTATGATTGCTTTTTGGACTAATTTTGTCTCGCTGTATCAACAATCTTGCATAGGTAGCAATGTTAAGTACAGAGAATCATGATAACATGTTTTAGTAAAAAAAACAGTTTCCGCATTTATGTTCTGTAAATTTATGTGACAACTTCCTGCCCTTTGGCCACTTTCATCACATCTGTGCTCTGCCCCTTCATTAAGAAATGCAACAAGGGGCATATATAGATTTTTTCTGAGGGCGTGCCGTGCCAATGAAATGAAAAAAATTAAATCCACCAGGACAAAATAAAAGAATGAGAATAGAAAAAAAAATTTTTTAACGTAAATTAATGAATTTTTTTATTAAATTAAGCATTTTTGTTTCCAATGTAAGGCACATTATAACAATAAATAAAACACATTTAAACACTTTGGGGGGGAGGAGTGGGCATAAATATATGCCACCTTACATTACATAAATGTATAAAATATATAATATAAATACGCCCTTACATTACCATGGCTACGATGTAAACAACCCTGATGTTGGCTTTCCAGCTTAGCATACAAGATATATTTTTAGCGAATTTTTATGAATTATAAAAACGTAAAATGTTAATTCCGCTGTCGAAAATATTTATTTACGTAACAAAACAACGTAAAAGGGCGAAATAAAAGCACTAAGTTTTTAACGAGTTTTAAAGTCGTAAAACCCATGGCGTCGGTCTTGTAAAAAAACGTTAAATATCAATTCCGCTATCGGAAATAATTATTTACACAACAAAACGACTGAAATGGCAAAATAAACGCACTACGTTTATTTCCAAGTACAGCGACCGTCTTGTAAAAGGTACGAAGTTAGTAATATACATTACTTTTCTGAGATATCACTATTTTAATGGTATTAACAAAACTTGATTGCAGCTATATTTTCAAGCTGCAGGATAATTTAGTGCTGGCTGAGATTTGTGCGAACAAGCCAACAGCCAGTTCCCAATAGCCAATACTTAACACAACATTGGATCGGATTCAGTAATAACCCAAATGCAGTATGCAGTGAATAAACCGAAATATCAGTCTTATTGAGATCAGAAGTATTGAAAAATATCGAAAAATCAATCCGATATATTGATCTTTAAATACAGATATTTTCGATTCAATATATCGGTCTCAGAAATATTTAAAGATATCATACTTTTGAAAATATCGTCCATCCCTTCGTCTTGGTAAAAAAACGAGCAGCCACCGTAAAATCACGTGACGACTCGCTGACCAATAGCAGAAAGCGACGCATGCCGCATTCCTTTTCTGTCATTATCGTTCATTGGCTAGCCGTGCCTCTTAGCAACGCCCGTAAAATTACGGTTTGGAACAGTTGTCCTACATATCCATGCCCGTTAAAATACGGGCATCGCCTTGAAACTGCAGAAACGAGCCTTGATCGTAAAAATACACGGGCAACAAGACTTTTTTTACGGGAATTTTTAACAGTATAAGGTTTGCAGAAAATATTTTACACATCAAATTATTAATATTGCGGTATTACTCAGGCAGAAAATAATATTAGGGCTAACGTTTAGGCCCTTCTAAAAGTTTCCATTCCGTCATTCCCATATTCGCGTTATGTAGGTGAGGTGGCCAAGAAACCGCAATTTTTATATGACCCCTAACGCTTTTTTGGCCAGCAGTCTGTGACCAGTTGTCCGAACACCGTTTATAACAGACATAAAAACTTATCAGTCGACCACATATTTTTTCCGTGAGCATTTTTTCTATGGGCATATTTTCCGTGGGCGTTTTTTCCTATTTTCGAGAAGTGGGCGTTTTTTCCGTGGGCATTCTTTCATACAATCGTTTTGCGCGTCCTTACCTAAATCTTATTTTCATTTTTGTATTCTTGTTTTTACTTCTGTAATATGCAGTATATATATATATATATATATTCTATTAAGAAGAAACTGAAGCTAAAAAATTTTTTTAACTCATACCAAGTACAACATAGAAAAGGTTATGTATTGACCGGTGTGAGTAAAAAGAAAAAAAAAAAACAACTGAATGCAGAAAGTGTCGAGAATACTGAGCCTTGGCTTTATCAAGGACCAGTAAAAACTCTGCATTTTCTAACTTCCACAAAGACCTATTTGGAAATGGGTTTCTGCAAAATCATGGATGCAAGTAATTAACCCACCTAAAAATATAAATATATATGTCATGTCCTCCGCAGAGTTGTATGACCTATCTTTAGTTAACAATTTAGATTGCATCCATAACTCTCCTGGCCCGACCCATGCTCTTCATCTGTTACTATTAAACAGAAAGAAGATGATTATAGAAAACTCAAATTGTAAGAGTGACATAATGAACTAGAAATAATGTTCAGTAATTAACAAATAGTCAAGTTCGCCTGAGAGAGAATTCAAACCTGAATATCAATACAGAAGTATTACAAGTTCTTAAAGCACAGATTCTTGAAAGAAAACTGGATTATAAAAACCCACTACTCCACTACTTCTGACTACACAAAAACGAGAATAAAATAAAGACAATAATAAATTAAAGAAATGCTTAGTGAAGGTTATGTTACATAAACAATTAGTTGTTCAAAGCAGATTTGACTGGGTCGGGTCCAAAATTTTTGACCCGCTTCCAACTCTGCCAGATGCCACAAGACACCTGTAAAAATCTTATAGCTGGACATTGTCGCTAGGTAAGAGCTGTTTTGTCAGCACGAGGAGAACCAAAATCATATATTAGGCAGGTGGTCGCAATGTTTTGGCTCTTTGGTGTATAACGGAAACGTTTGATCCGCTGAATTATTCATCACGGTCTTTGTTAAAATTTGCCTTCATCAGTAAAAGTATGCGATCATTTGCTGCTTATTAAACGTGCAATTAGTGAAGCCATATGGTTACGATGGACCGTCCCTTTGCGTTAAATTGATGGGAGCACTTAAGTGCATGTCGCCCTCCCAAGAAGAGAAGCATCTGCATCTCCCTCACGAGGAAACCAATTTCGCTGCATAGACACTGGCTAAGGAACTGGCAATATGAGAAAGCGACGCTACGCATTCTGCGAGAAGACGGTTGGTAAACAAGAATATAAATTACGAACCTCAGTGTGGCTTAAACAGGGGGATGAGGAGACAAAATAAGGGACTTTGGGGATATGGAAGAAGGGGTCTTCGCATTCTGATCGTGACTACCTCCCTGAACACTAAGAAAACAACCATAACTTGGATTTTGGGCGAAAAGGAAGCCTCCGTCTACTCGACGGGTGAGCTGCAAACAAACAGAGAAATCAACTCGTAATGGGAACAAGCAACGGATAACACAAAAGCTTGCAGGAGAGTTTGATACCACTAGTCGCTCGAGCTTTGCTAAAACTCCAGAGCACCCTGAGTGGCACCCCCTCTCATCATCAGTCCTTCTGAAAAGGAGACTCTGATCTTCCCCAGTGTACTACGATGAATAACTTTGCATCCCCCGAAAGTGGAAACCGGCTTACAAGGTATGTGCTATGTGCTTGAAAAACAGTTTGATCGAACTGGATAAATCACCACTAACAATGAACCACCCGGATTTGAAAAGAGCATTGCAGAACTTTTTCCATTCTGAAGAAAGAGTCCTATCGAGTCCTCCAATACACAGAGTAATTCAAAACGATTCATCCGATTTCATTAGATCATAGCTCCTGTAGCGTTTGTGTTTACTGAAAAACACTACTTAAATCAGAATTTCACCTACAGTGAAATGCGAATCACTCAAATAAAGTTCAAGAGACTTTTACTTACAGCTAATCCTTTATTGCTGTCAATAGACACTTGATCATGTTCACTTCAAGACAGTGAGAACAACTAAACGTGGGTTAATATCGCCAATGACAATTAATTATTAAACACAGCACTGGAATTTGAGTTTATTTTAAATGCACCGGACATGAATAATAATGAAACGCATATAGAGTATTAAATCCATTAATTTTTGTGGTGTAGTAAACACAGATTCGCCAAGTTTTCGCACTCCACTGGGAGGCTTTTTCAAGGCAATGGTAGACATAATATGGCGTTTTTATGGCTACATTTTTATGTCTACCATTGGCTTGAAAAACCCTCCCAGTGGAGTGCGAAAACTTGGCGAATCTTTGTGTTGACTACACCACAAATATAAACGGATTTAATACATTATATGCGTTTCATATTGCGTATTAAATCCGCGGCGTTGAGGATCTCAGGAACTACAGACATATCAGCCTGCTATCAGTGGTTTATAAAATCTTAACTAAAGTTCTTTCACACCGTTTGAAGGTGACACTGGTCATGGCCCAACCGAGAGAACAAGCTGGATTCAGGAGTGGCTATAGCACTATAGATCATATCTACGTACAGAGAGAACTAATTGAAAGAGCGAGGGTATATGAACTTCCATTATGCATGGCTTTTATCGTTTATGAAAAGGCCTTTGATTCGGTGAAACCATCAGCAGTTACAATGGCTTTGATATCCTGCGGTATTGAAGATGCATACATTAGTATTATTCATAACAACTATGAAAATGCAAGTGCAAAGATTCGGCTGTTCGAGAATACAGCACCCATAAAAATTGGAAAGGGAGTTAGACAAGGTGACACTATATCTCCCAAACTCTGTAATGCCACATAGGAAAATGTCTTTCAATCACTGAACTGGGAAAACAAAGGGATGCAGATTAATGGAGATAATCTAACTCACCTTCGTTTTGCTGATGGCGTAGTCATTTTTGCAATTACCCCATCAGAGCTGCAGAGTATGATCCAGGAACTTGCGGACAAGAGTAAAGAAGTGGGATTAAAAATGAACTTTCAGAAGACAAAAGTGATGTACAATGCTTTTTACAAGAAATGAAGATTTATCGATTGATGGAGAAAAGCTGGAGATAAAAGATGCGTACGTTTATCTTGGACAAAAGGTATCAAGTGAGGGTCACATTGATGAAGAAATTAATCGGCGTATAAAACTTGCCTGTAGAGCTTTTGGAAGAAACAGCATAATTTTCAAGAGCAATATGCCATTATGTCTTAAAAGAAAAGTTTTTGATCAATGCATTCTTCCAGTGCTTACGTATGGTGCAGAGACGTGGACCTTAACTAAAAGAGACATACAAAGGTTTCAGACAACTCAACGAAGCATGAAGAGGTGCATGCTTGGTGTAACCAAGAGAGATAAGAAGAGGAACTCGTGGATCAGAAAAATGACAAGAGTGGAAGACATCATGATCAGAGTAAAATCGCTGAAATGGCAATGGGCTGAACATACTACCAGAAGAAGAAACCATCGATGGACAGTCGAAATTTTAGATTGGATTCTAAGGAACAGGAAAAGACCCAGAAGATGACCATATGGGAGATAAGTGGATGGAATTCAAAAGTATGCGGGAGTAACATGGAGGAGACTGGCACAAGACAGACCGTTGTGGAAGAGGCTTGGAGAGACCTTCGTCCAGCAGTGGATTGATAATAATGGTTGACAATGATGATGATGATGCGTTTCATTATTACTGGAACTTGAGGTTATATCCACAATAAAACTTAACTACGAAACACAACACTTTCATTAAAGTAGAATACGTAGCCTTCAACAATACTTTAACAGCAATTACGCAGTCTCGTATCCAAAAGGAGTATTAACATACACATTCAAAATCCCCCTTCTCACAGCTACTGCGTAGCCGTTATATATCTTGTCTTGTTCTTATGACATACATACGTCACTTACGTACGGACCTCATGGTATTGCCAGCCTCCATTAATGTGAGAGAGAAGATATCCCGTTAAGTTTGGAAAGTGCAAAAGAGAACAAACTCAAATTTACATAGGAAAAGGAACTAAAAATGTAAGATAAAATAGAACATACATCACACTCCGTAACATTCAAGGTGATAATAGCGTACCACACATTAAAATGAAGAGAAACGCACTAAGTTTACGAATGTAACAGATAGATGGCGCAATGTAACCCGTGTATCTGCTCCTGGGCGAAAATGTCATGCAGGAGGCGATGGAGGATTGCAAATTTGCTTCACGCCTGGCCATTGATGACGAAGCAACCTTCCATTTAAGTGGCAAGGTCAACCGTCACAACATTCGCATATGGGGAACGGAAAACCGCATGCAGTAACTGAAACTGAGCGCTACCTTAACGGACAGCGGTTAGGAAGCTGTCGTTACCTCAACATATAGCTTCCTAACCGTTGGATTAGCCGCAGTGGATACGACGACAAGACGCCCTACAGGTGGCCCGCCATGTCTCCGGACCTGACACCTTGCGACTTTTTCTTTTGGAGGGTTATGTTAAGGAAAATGTGTATGAGGCACCATTGCCTCATACACATTTTCTTTAACATAGTGCTCTGTAGTCGTTGACAACAGACATGCTTGATCACGTATGGCAGGAATTTGATTATTGCCTTGACGTAGTTAGCATGACCAACGGAAGTCACATAGAATATTTATAAGGTATGAAAACAAAATTTGGTCAACTTTTTCTTTATCCCATGTACATTTAATAACTGTGTATTTAGAAACACATAAAATACAGTCATTTGAAATCGGATGAGCCATTTTGAATATGTCTTTGCTTTTTCCCATTTAATTTTGTGGGCACATATTCTACAGCTAATTTGGCTTCGGAATTCTGCTGGTGGATTTGTTGTTTGTGTATATGGTAGTCACAGTTAAATTAAAAGGTAACCAAGTGAATCTCAATGCATAACTCTCGCTCGTATCATCATATCTGTAATAAAAAAAATTGTCGGTGACGAAAATCAACTTTTCGCCTCCTTGCTCCGGAGCCCGTTGTTCTAACCGACAAACTACACCGACGGAATGTATCGCTGCAGATTTGGCGTCATGGCACGTGCTTCACCTCTGTAGTAAGTTACACATACTCTTATTTGGTTTTCTTATTGCTCACAAGTGTTGCTATATACGCCTTTTTTATGTGTCCAGTATTGATGAATATTAATATTTTAGTGTCGGATACGGTATACATTCAGATATGAGACCAAAGTTTGCAAATATGCCTCCGTCTGTACAGCTAGCCGCAATAACCTTTCAGTGGATAATTGGCTAAATGCAGGGATGCAATTAGCGACGTACATTTTTCCAGTATTAAATGTTCACGCATACGTTTGCGAGAGTGGCAGTTAACCGTTTTTTTCCGTGTGTAAGACGATATTTTTTTCCAAAAATTTTCGACCGAAAACTGGAGGTCGTCTTATACACAGGGGAGGGGGTAACCGGTTGAGGGAAACCTGCGGTTACCGCGGCGAAACTGCTAGTACTCCTTATTCCCTCTCCCCACAACGACTTACAAGCAGTTATTCCCGGTGGACTTACAGGTCAGCTACAGCCTGTAGATGTTTCCATCAACAAGCCCTTCAAAGCCCTCATGAAGAAGAATGGAATAAATGGATGCAAAAAGCAGGTGCCGCCCTGGTGGCGCAGTGGTCTAAGCGATGGCCACTGATCATTCGTCCGAAAGGGGCCCGGGTTCGAATCCCGGTGAAGCATGGATGTTGTGTTTGTCTTACGGCACTGGCTCTCTTCCTTCCCTGGAACCAGTGACCCTAAATTAGGGACGGGCAATTGCTTATAGCCCATTGAGTTGCTCACGGTGGTCGTTAGTTAAACCTCCAATTAAAAAAAAAGCAGGTAATAACTTGACACCGACAGGGAGTGTGAAAAAAACAATCATTACTGAGGTCTCCAACTGGGTCCTAAACTCATGGAACGGAGTCAAGCAAGAGGTGGTTGTAAAATCCTTCAAGAAATATGGAATCAGAAATGCCATGGGTAGAAGTGAGGATGATTTATAATATATAGACAGTGACTCAGACGACAGAAGTGATATAGTTGAGGTTGAAACAAGTGATATGTCTGCAACCAATAGTGCGAAAGAAAGTGATGCATAATTTCATAGTTTGAAGCCTAAAAATATTACCTAATTTCTACATAATATAAATTTCCAAACTTCTTTTTTTTATATATTATCTCAGACTTTGTCTATGATATTACCTAATTTCTAAAAAAATATCAAATGTGTCCTTTTTTGTAATAAAACTATTGATTTCTTAATTTTCGGTTCGAAAAAGTAGGTCTGGTCTTATTCTTGGAGGCGTCTTATACACGGAAAAATACGGTATTCTCGTGCGTGTGTGTTCGTTGTTGTAACTTTTAGGGAGATTGAGACATGTTGGTGATAAATCTATGTTGCCACGCCCAAACGGGACACAGGTTAGCGGATAAGCTTCATCAATTCTTCTTTTTTTTTTTTTTTTTTTTTACTCATTTCTGTTGCCTGCTTGTTTGAAGAGAAATCCTCGCTGGTTGCAAGAACAGAAGAATTGCATTACATTTATTATGTTTTTTGTCTTGGTTAGGATATCGGGCGTATTATTACACGTGATACCACACCTCGTGCCGCGGCATAACCATGCATAATTAAAATATAACGGTAAGAAATTCAGGATGGGATGCACGAGAGTGAAAAAGATAGAAATTCAGGTAAAAAAAAAGGAACATGAAACGTGAAAAAGAAAGAAGCAAAATGAGACAGAGCGAGATTCAGTTAGGAAATAAATAAAGAAAGTGAGAAAAATAATACTAAGAATGAAAAAGAGAGGAAGTTTAAGAAGAGATGGGGCAGTCTAAGGAAAGATGGGGGATCTGACCATTCGTCTGAGATGTGTTTGGGTTCGAATCCAAAAGAGGCGTAGATGTGTTTGTCCTGCGGCATTGGCTCACGCCCTTTCCTGGAACCAGAGGCTCTGAATTAGGGAAAAATTAGGAAAGGAAGACAGCTTATAGCCCAGAGAAAGGCTCACGGTGGTCGTTATACCCCCAAACAAACAACAAAAAAGGAAAGAATGCATTATGGGTAATGAAAGACTCAATGATAGAGAAAACGAAAAGAAGAGAATTAGAGAAATGGAGAATATGAGAAAGAATTGAAGGAAATGAGTGAAAGAAAGAGAAAGGGGTGAGAGAGAGGGGGATGGATGGAGGGAGGGAGAGAAAGAGAGAGAAGATGGCGGAAGGAAAGGAGGGATGGAGGGAGAGAGAAAAGAGAGAGTATTTTTTTTTTTATTGGAGGTTTAACAACCACCGTGAGCAACTCAATGGGCAATAAGTAGTCGCCCGTCCCTAATTTAGGGTCACTGTCTCCGGGAAAGGGAGACAGTCAGGGCCGTAAGACAAACACAAAATTATTGCCACATCGGGATTAGAATCCGGACCCTTTTCGGACGAATGATCAGAAGCCATCGCTTAGACCACTGTCCCACCGGGACGGCAGAGAGAGAGGGAGAGGGAGAGAGTAAGAATAATCGTAACAGGGCGATAGACTAACAGAGGGTAAGACTGAAAACAGGAGAAATGTGGGGATCACCTAATAGGGGGGAGAGAGAGAGAGAGAGAGAGAGAGAGAGAGAGAGGGGGGGAATGACGTTAATCAAGAGCAAAATTAATGAAATAAATATTTAGGTAAACAGAAAAAAATTGTAATAAGCAAGAGACTGAGAAACAGAGTGAACGAACTAGTAACTTCAGAGATGGAGAAAAAACGTGGTAGAAGTAAGAAAAAAGAATAAAGAAAAAAAGGACATAAGAAAGAAAAAACGTCTGACTAACTGAGAAATAGAGTGATGAAGAAAAGAGTGAGCAAATGAGGTATGGAAGAAAGTATATGTCAGATAGTATCAAGATCAGAGGCGCAACCAGGACGAGGAAGACGGAGCGTCTGCCCCGGGCGGAGATCTAGAGAGGGCGCAAAAATCGCTGCTTAGAAAAACAAAATTGGAATTAAACCTTTTGTATAAGTTTCTCGTACATTTTATTTTTCACACCTTAGTTTATCATTTTTTTCGTTATCCTCAGCGCCGTAAAATTGGCATTTCTTCCTCAAAATATGAAGAGGATGTAAGTTACTCATATTCAGAAATTTACACGTAGTTCATTTCAATGAAGGCATCCGTCTAGCAAAAAAGAACCACGGTCTTCGTCGACAACAACTTGAATTCTTCGTAAATAAAAGGAAACACTTTAACTTTTTGGTAAACAACCTGCGGTTCCTCTTTAGTTCCAGGGTATATAAATGTACGTAGCAAAGTAAGAATGTTGTTCACATTAGTTAAGATCATCTGGAGGCTGCTTTATCATTACTTCGGTTGCGAGCCATGACTGTTAGCAGCATTCGGTCCATTTAACGAGTCCCCGAAGTAGTAGGGAATAACTGTACACACACACGCACGCACGCACGCGTTTATTTATATCATCATCATCATCATTGTCAACCATTATCAATCCACTGCTGGACGAAGGTCTCCCCAAGTTTACTCCATAACGGTCTGTCTTGTGCCAGTCTCCGCCATGTCACTCCCGCATATTTACGAATTTCATCCACCCATCTCCCATGTGGTCTTTTTCTGGGTCTTTTCCTGTCCCTTGGAATCCAATCTAAAATTTCGGCTGTCCATCTATGGTCTGTCCTTCTGGCAGTATGTCCAGCCCATTGCCATTTCAGGGATTTAACTCTGATCATGATGTCTTCCACTCTCGTCATTTTTCGGATCCACGAGTTCTTCTTATCTCTCCTGGTTATACCAAGCATGCACCTCTCCATGGCCCTTTGAGTTGTCTGCAGCCTTTGTATGTCTCTTTTAGTTAAGGTCCACGTCTCTGCACCATACGTAAGCACTGGAAGGATGCATTGATCAAACACTTTTCTTTTAAGACATAATGGCATATTGCTCTTGAAAATTATGCTGTTTCTTCCAAAAGCTCTCCAGGCAAGTTTTGTACGCCGATTAATTTCTTCATCAATGTGACCCTCACTTGATATCTGCTGTCCAAGATAAACATACGTATCTGTTATCTCCAGTTTTTCTCCATCAATCGATAAATCTTCATTTCTTGTAAAAGCATTGAACATCACTTTTGTCTTCTGAAAGTTCATTTTTAATCCCACTTCTTTACTCTTGTCAGCAAGTTCCTGGATCATACTCTGCAGCTCTGATGGGGTAGTTGCAAAAATGACTACGTCATCAGCAAAACGAAGGTGGGTTAGATAATCTCCATTAATCTTTATCCCTTTGTTTTCCCAGTTCAGTGATTGAAAGACATTTTCCAATGTGGCATTAAAGAGCTTCGGAGATATGGTGTCACCTTGTCTCACTCCCTTTCCAATTTTTATGTGTGTTGTATTTTCAAACAGCCGAATCTTTGCACTAGCATTTTCATAGATGTTATTAATAATATTAATGTATGCATATTCAATACCGCAGGATTTCAGAGCCGTGGTAACTGCTGATGGTTTCACCGAATCAAAGGCTTTTTTCATAATCGATAAAAGCCATGCACAATGGAAGTTCATATTCCCTCGCTCTTTCAATTAGTTCTCTCAGTACATGGATATGATCTATTGTGCTGTAGCCACTCCTGAATCCAGCTTGTTCTCTCGGTTGAGCCATGTCCAGTGTTACCTTCAAGTGGTGTGAAAGAACTTTAGTGAATATTTTATAAACCACTGATAGGAGGCTGATAGGTCTGTAGTTCCTGAGATCCTCAATGTCACCTTTTTTATGTAGCAGGATCATTGTAGCATTGTTCCAATCCTCAGGGATCTTCCCTTCATTAAGGCATCGAGTGAAAATTTGGGCGAGTACTGTTTCAATTTCTCCACTTGCTTCTTGTATGATGTCTATAGTAATTCCATCTTCTCCTGGAGCTTTCCCCCGCTTCATGTTCTTGATTGATGAGCAACTTCTGCTGGGAGGACTGGAAGAACTCTGGTACCTTTCATGATGTCTGGAGTACATGTATCATCCCTTTCATATAATTTGGAGTAGAAATCTTTCACTCTTGTCAAAATTTCGCCTCTATTTCTTGTTATAGAACCATCTTCTTTTCTCAGAGCCATAATCTGTTTTCTTCCCTTACTGAGATGTCCCTTTGCTATCTTAAGGCTTTGGTTGTTTTCAATTGCTTTCCTCACTAGCTCACAGTTGAATTTCCTTACGTCTTCAGTGATACTTTTTCGTGCTGTCTTGCATAGCTCTATATATTCCACTTTGGAAGTCACATCTTCTTTAGTTGTCCTCATCTCTCTTCTTTTTGCATCAACATTTTGGTTTTTCCCGATAATTTGTTTACATGCAACTTGTTCTTAGACCCAGCTAATTTTGTTGCTGTTTCCATAAGAGCTTTGGTTACTTTTCTGTTAACTTCCGAAATATCCACTTCTTCCGATGTTAGGCCATCTAAAGCAGAGAATCTGTTCTTCAGTTCCAACTTGAAAGTATTATGGTGTTTTTTAAGGTTGGTTATGTCAATACATTTTGTTTGTCTTATGAGCTTGCCACGTTCCAGTTTAGTGTTGAGGTGCATCTTACATCTCACCAATCTATGGTCACTACCTGTGTTGAACTTGTTTAGCACACTGCAGTCTTCGATGACGAATTTTTTGTTACACATAATAAAATCAATTTCACTTGTCGTCCCAATTGGATGTCTCCATGTCCATTTCCTGTGTGGCTTTTTCTTGAAAAAGGAATTCAAGATGAAAAATCCTTCTGCCTCTGCAAACTCAACAAGAGTATTTCCACGCTGGTTTCTGTTGCCGTGACCTAATTTACCTACTGAAGTTTCATTCTGTTGCCGGTGCCCTATTTTTGCATTGAAATCTCCCATAATTATCTTCAAGTGCTGCTTACCTTTATTATTTAGATGACGAATTTCCTCATAAAATTCTTCAATTTCTTCTTCAGGATGACTTGTGGTGGGTGCATAAGTTTGAATAATCTGAGCCTGGTATCTTCTCGATAGTTGGATAACGAGTCGTGCAGCTCTGTCAGAGGAACTTTCAACTTCTACCACTTTATCCTTCAGTTTCTTGTTTATTATAAATCCAACACCACTAGTTCTGCCAGTATCTGTCCCTCGATAATAGAAGAGATGTCCACTTTTCAGTTCAATGAGATCTTCTCCTTTTCTCCTTACCTCACTTAGCCCGACGATGTCCCACTTGATCCTTTGTAGTTCCTCTTCCAATTCAAGAAGCCTTGAATCAGAAGATAGGGAGCGTCCGTTGTAGGTAGCCAAGGTCAGCATCAAATGGCAGCCTAGTCCGGTCCTCCGGGGATTCTTAGCACCCTCTGCCTTCATGTCGCACTGGCCGCTGCCTTGGCCAGGTACATTCCAGCCGCCGGAGACTGAGGGCCAAGATTTAAGTTGTAGAGTCATTTTGGAGGTGTTTGGCCATAACTCACCACGCTGGCCAAGCGGGTTGGTGAGTGTGGGATAGCATTTCCTCTGATCCCGATGGTATAGTTATACCGCTATTTGCGGTCGTCAGAGCCCCTTTAGTGGGAACAGGATGCACCACGAGAAGGCGGGGTTGACATTTGTCAAGGAGAGGCTGTGATGTTACGCATCACCTGACCTTACATCCCTGACCTTATTTATATACCTGGGTATATGTTAACGTTATACCCATATAAACTATATTGACAAAAGTCACCGGACACCTAGAAGAGAAACACTACATAGCATTTATTGACATACATTAGTACGATGTCGGTCCACCTTTGGACTTAATGGATGCACTGACCCTTCGAGACACGCTTTCGACAAGGTTTTGGAACACAGCGATAGGTATGCGCTTCCATTCAGTACATAATGCTGCCGCTAACTGTTGCTTAGTAGTAGGCCTTGGTTCCAAACTTCTTATGCGGCGCTCTATTTCATCTCATATGTGCTCTATGGAATTAAGATCAGGTCTCTGTGCTGGCCAGTCCACACAAGGAAAGAAATTATCGTCAAACCACGCCGTAACCGTCCTTGCTTTATGGCTCGGTGCATTATCCTGCTGGTACAAACAAGGCTCGTTTCCATAGTATTGCCACAGAGTTGGTAGGGCATAATTGTCCAGAATATCGAGGTAGACGTGCTGGTTAACTGGTTTGTCCATGATAACCAAAGGGCCGGGACCATACCACGAAAAACATCCCCACACGAGTACACTGCCAGCTCCAAACATGACCGTAGGAACAGTACGCTGTGGCAAATAGCGTACCCCCATACCCTCACACGGCCATCAGACTGATGGATCGTGTATCTGGATTCATTAGTCCATAGGACTCCTTTCCACTGATCTACAGTCCACGATAAATGTTCTTCACACCATGCTAAACGACGAGTAGCATTCCGAATGGAGATGAAAGGCTTATGAGCAGCCGCACGACCACAGTAATCCATGGAATGAAGTTCTTTGCGAATGGTACGTGTACATACTGAGTTTCAGCATTTTTACTCACCTGCACACTGAGGTCTTGTGCAGTACTCCGTCGATTTACTGTTAATAACTTTCCTGAGGCTTCAACGTCCCCTATCACTGATTTTCCTTGGTCTGCCGGTACGTTTTTCTGCTTCAGACACGCCATGTGCCTTCCACTTATTCAGTACATCCAAAACAGTTGTCTTGGGTATGTTTAAACGCTTCTCGGTTTTTCTTATGGACAACCCACTATTATAACATTCAACAATCTTTCCTTTCTCAAAGTCAGTTTTCTCCCGCCGCGACATTTTTTCTCAACCTCACGGTGCAATAGGATCACGGTCAGCTGCAGGCTTGTTTTTATACCGTTTGCAGCTGTACCACTCATCGTAACAACGCAGCGGATCTGTTCATTTGCTTTTGAAGGGTGTCCGGTTACTTTTGCCAATATAGTGTATATGTATATCCATCCATCTATCTCCTCCGCCCATGGCGGGTTGAGTTCCGCAAAGACGACAACTAGCCCTTGAGGGTTACTGGAAAATTAATGCAGCTAGCTCACCATTCTTCCTCTGGATACGAGTAAGTGACATAGTGCGTCCGGGGCCGAATTCACAGGGAACTATCTACGCATTCGCGTCTCCACTCATAGGAGCCTACGGAAAACCTCGGAGGAACGGGAAAATCGCAGACTAGATGGCTGGCAGGACCGAAATTCGAGCATCCGTCAAAAACGTCAGCTTCCCTCACAGCGCATAGCGACCTAACCAACTGCGTTATTCCGGTGGTATATATGTATATACACAATGAAAAAGGATTTTTACTTAAGTTATGACGCATAAGGGAGATGGAATGGATCCCGCTCCTATGTCGTAACCTTTGACCCCATTTCGTCAATTTTCAATAGGGTTCCTTCCCAGGTTGTTCCCTACCACATACTAAAATTCCGTCGAAATCGAACCAATTGCCCGCGAGGTATCGTGCGGACGGACAGACAGACAGACGGACAAACCTGGAGCATATACGCGTCTTCAACCTACGGTTGAAAAGCGTAAAAAAAGAAAGCGAAAGTGTGGAGGGGAAAAGAGAATGAGTGACAGAGATGGAAACAAAGTGAAAAAACCAGACATTTGAGAATGGAAGACATATGGAAAAAGAAAAGAGCGTGAGAGAATAAAAAAAAACAAGTGAGAAGGAGAGACAAAGAAGAGGAAAAAACAACATTTGAAGGGCGAACGACTGAAAGAAAAGTAACTATTGAAGGGATTGAAAAGGTGATATTTTGAAGAGGGAATTTTTAAACGTTAAAAATATCTGGGAAGAGCATTATTAAAAGCTATTACTCGATCTGGCTTTCCTTAAATGCAGAGAAGACAGATCTAATATGACGTAAGCTTTGTGCTGCAGGAAGTTGTCTCTTCAAAGCTTTATCTGAATACACTGGATGAAGAAAGTGCTCGAAATGAAATGATTAAATACTTGTATTCTTTCAATCATGACTCTTCGGTTTATCTTTTATTTTCACCCTTTTTTTTACACTTATTTTTGATGTGATCAACTTCTGACTTCGTTAATTCTTACTTCCGGTCGGGTGGAAATAAAAAATATCTTTATTTCTTCGAATGTCCTTGAAGCGTTTTTTCTACGCTTTACTTCTCGCTTTGTTAATCAAGACGTTAAGACCTTTATTTCCACATTCATTTCGTTTTCAACGAGACCATGATGTTGTCCCGCTCTTTTGAAATTAAAGAATGCATGCAGGGACAGCCTACCAGTGTTATGAAATGATGATTGGGATCTCTCGCTTTAGTGTTTTTGTTAACATTCTAATGCAGCTCTAAGAGGAAGAATTTTAAGAAGAAGAAGAATTTCAGTTTGTAAGTAACCTCTCAAGAAGCTGCAAAAAGACAAAAAAAAAGTTGAGCTTTTTATGGGCTCAAATGCCGTAGATGCCTTTTTTATTTTTTTTATTTTTTTGGTGAGTTATTCAGAAATTCCAAACCTTTATTTTGAATAAATTATGCACAGTAGTAGCTCTTCAAGTAACAGAGATCTGAAAAAAGAATTCAGCGGAAGATATTTCTTGCATTTTTCTTTGTTTCTCTACCGATGTTCTTAAGGTGGACGTCTAGTGATTTTTCTTCCTATACTTCCAACGGAAAAAACTTCTGTACACAATTTCTTCGAAATTAATGCGTTCCCAAGAATGAAAATTTGAGCATCGATTAAAATAACTTCATATTATAGCGTAGTATACTTATTATTTTCTAAACCATAACCATAATTAAGCAATCCAACATTTGTTTGTCTACTGACGTCATCAATGTACAGGTCGCGCCATCTTTTTCGTGGTCTCAACATCACCAAAGGAAAAGTTATTAATTTGTAATATAATTATGGTTAAGTTTCAGAAAATATTAAGTATACTAGGCTATAATATGAAGTTATTTTAATCGATGTTCAAATTTTCATCATTGGGAACGCAGTAATTGTGAAGAAAATGTGTACAGAAGTTTACCCATTGGAAGTATATGAGCAAAAACACTAGACGTCCACCTTAAACTTTTTACGTGTTACTGAACAATGTCAAGTGTAATAGAATTATTTTCAGCATTAGGAGGCTGAAAAAAATTCTATTGCACTTGACAATCCTAAGCATTAGGTTGGTTGGTAATTTATTTCGTTTTGGTTGCTGGGGTTTTATGAAGTAAAGAATAAAATTAGTTTAGATCCTGCGAATCAGTAAAATAGGTACCATGCTCAAAACTACCAGCTAACCCGTTCATCTTATGAGTCAGCATAATACTGAAATGAGGGGAGGCTACCAAATTGTGGATTTCAACCCACTGTAGGACCAAATGCTAGCTATATAAGAAGAATTCAAAGCTATACGGTAATTTTTTCATGAAGCAACCAAAGCACACATCATCATCATAATCATTGTCAACCATTATCAATCCACTGCTGGACGAAGGTCTCCCCAAGTTTCCTCCACAACGGTCTGTCTTGTGCCAGTCTCCTCCATGTCACTCCCGCATATTTACGAATTTCATCCACCCATCTCCCATGTGGTCTTTTTCTGGGTCTTTTCCTGTCCCTTGGAATCCAATCTAAAATTTCGGCTGTCCATCTATGGTCTGTCCTTCTGGCAGTATGTCCAGCCCATTGCCATTTCAGGGATTTAACTCTGATCATGATGTCTTCCACTCTCGTCATTTTTCGGATCCACGAGTTCCTCTTCTTATCTCTCCTGGTTATACCAAGCATGCACCTCTCCATGCTTCTTTGAGTTGTCTGCAGCTTTTGTATATGTCTCTTTTAGTTAAGGTCCACGTCTCTGCACCATACGTAAGCACTGGAAGGATGCATTGATCAAACACTTTTCTTTTAAGACATAATGGCATATTGCTCTTGAAAATTATGCTGTTTCTTCCAAAAGCTCTCCAGGCAAGGTTTGTACGCCGATTAATTTCTTCATCAATGTGACCCTCACTTGATATCTGCTGTCCAAGATAAACATACGTATCTGTTATCTCCAGTTTTTCTCCATCAATCGATAAATCTTCATTTCTTGTAAAAGCATTGAACATCACTTTTGTCTTCTGAAAGTTCATTTTTAATCCCACTTCTTTACTCTTGTCAGCAAGTTCCTGGATCATACTCTGCAGCTCTGATGGGGTAGTTGCAAAAATGACTACGTCATCAGCAAAACGAAGGTGGGTTAGATAATCTCCATTAATCTTTATCCCTTTGTTTTCCCAGTTCAGTGATTGAAAGACATTTTCCAATGTGGCATTAAAGAGCTTCGGAGATATGGTGTCACCTTGTCTCACTCCCTTTCCAATTTTTATGTGTGTTGTATTTTCAAACAGCCGAATCTTTGCACTTGCATTTTCATAGATGTTATTAATAATATTAATGTATGCATCTTCAATACCGCAGGATTTCAGAGCCGTGGTAACTGCTGATGGTTTCACCGAATCAATATACCACATTTTAAATATTCCTTCTAAAAACGTAGGATCTCAAAAACATCTTTATTTACAATTTAAAAATTATGGTAGATAAAAGCTCTGATGAGAACTTCCGCAACCACTATGGCCGCATTATCAGGCCATTGAGTGAAACCAGATTAGAACGGTACAAGGTTAAATAGTGACGGACAGGAGCATAAGTAATACACATTATGTAAATGAACACATAAATCATTGCCATTCACTACAAATTGTTAAAAGTTCGTTTGTAATTATGCGAATTATTCTTCTTGAGAGTACTGCAAAATCATATTCCTCTAAGTAGAGGGAATGTACACAGGCACGTCTTCATTGCAGCATTTCGGTCCAAGTTTAATAATATATAGTATAGACTCTCGGTAAAAAGCATAAAACGTTTATTAATAGAAGTCGACAGTAAACTCGCATTGTCCCAATCAGGCCTTAAGTCTTTTTCAGTAACAATTTTTGTCAATGTCGAAGCAGCAGATTCTTTACTGATGGCATATCTGTGTTCAGCCCAGCGAGTACCCAGGCTCTGATAGGTCGAGCCCACATAGCAAAGATTGGCCGATTGTCCATTAAAGGAATGTTATAAATTCCAAAACTGGAAGTAGTTGGAACTAAGTCTCTATCACGTCTAATTAATGAAAATAGGTTTTGGGTTTTAACCCAGAACACAATAGAGTATTTTTAGCACGTCTTTTGTAAAAAAAGATCGTGCTTATGTTATCCGTTTGTCCGTCCGTCCATCTTTAGACACCATAGCTCTGCAACTATAAGTCCGATTTGAACCAGCCTCAATAAAATCGATAGAAACATATGCGAATGATGATTCTTCATTTCGTTTTTTTACGATGTGTAATTTTGCCGCTAGAGGGCGTAATGGCAGATAATGTCGAATTTAAAATACATTTCATTCCATATATTTGCTTCTAAGCATCCGATTGAAAAAATTCTTTTATCTTTAGATTTCATTTATGTCGAAGAGTATTTTACGAACAGTTACTTTTTCAAGTTATCCATAGATTTTCCGCTAGGGTGCGTGAAAGTAAATTACGTTTTCCCCGATATCTCTTCTTCTAAAACTCCGATTTGAAAAATATTTTCTTCAGCGGATACAGCTCCTGATGGAAACTCTTTTGCATATAATATCTAATTTTTGGTAAAGAATACTTTGGCCACCAGGGGGCTTAAGTGTTAATTTTTGCTTCTGATGTATTTGCCGAAAAATCTGAGCTTCTAAAATCTCGATTGCAAAAATTCGTTCGTGGACCGATACCACTCACATCGATAAACCTTTTCGGAATGTTTACTTCTTAAAATATTGCATGGTTTCTTCGCCAGAGGGCGTAGATGTACATATTATTTTTGTCAATATATCTGCTTCTAATGATCCGATTTGAAAAATTCTTTCTTTATTGGATAGAGTTCCCGGTGTGACAAATTTTCCATATAATTTCAGAATTTTCAAGTAAATCATAGACTGTCCGCTAGGGGGCGCAAAGGTAAATTGCGTTTTACCCGATATCTCTGCTTCTAAAACTCCGATTTGAAAAATTCTTTGTGCACCGGACACAGCTCCTAATGGGAAATCCTTTGCATGTAATTTCTAATTTTTGGTAAAAAATGGTTTGGCCACCAGGGGGCGCAAGCCTTAATTTCTGCTTCTGATGAATTTGCAGCAAAATCTGAGCGTCTAAAATCTCGTTTGACAAAAATTCGTTTGTGGACCAATACTACTCACATGGACACACATTTTAGGGATATTTTCCACTTAAAATAATGCATGGTTTCTACGCCAGGGGGCATAGACGAATGTCTTATATTTGTCCATATCTCTGCTTTGAAGGATCCGATTTGAAAAATTCTTTCTTTGTTGGAGAGCGTTTCCGCTTCGAAATATTTCTCATATAAATTCAAATTTTTCTGAACGCACAAGTCTGCAACCAGAGGGCTTAAGTTCACGATTCCGTTTACAGCAATATCTGCGGGATTAAAAACCCGAGTGAGAAACTTCTTTCTTCCGTCAGATACTATTGTTTTCCATACCGGTTCCATTGACTTTGCAGAGCTTTGATACATTTAAGTTGCGTCAGAACGGATTCAAAAGACATGCTCGTTACACCCGAAACATTCGGTATCATCTTTCTTGTTTATATATGTTTTTTTAATAAAGAGACCACAGACTCATGGTAGTCCATGCTCCCCACATGCTTAATTGTGGGTACATTTCTAGTCAGTGTTGTGAAAGGTTTCCGTTGATATTGTTGAACAAGTCTTTGAACACATAAATGCTAGGGCTTTTGCAGGTATTTTTCATTTTGCTTCAGGCATCATGGCGAAGTTAAGAGTTTCGAGTTTCTAAAGCTTATCTGTCATGTCAACAACAGTGAAAAAACTGATCACAGTGGTCCAGTTTCCGAGATCCACAGGAATGGGGACAAAAAAATTTGGTGACTATCGAACGAAGTTGTCGGCTTTCATTGCGAACAGCCCTGTGTTTGTTTTACGCGCTCTTCTGATGATCTGAACGAAACGGGGTGCTTCGTCTGACTGCGGATAGAATTTCTGTGACCTCTGTTTTCCACCAAGGTGACAGTGAGGAAGGAGGTGGTCTTTTCGCATGGAAACCAAATCTTTTGTCAGTCATGAGCAAGAAAAGAGGGATTTGATTTGCTTTCTTCTTTTTGGACTCTTGTTAGTGACTTAGAGATAAGAGCGTGGGAATATTTTGGGATGTAATTTACATTTGAACTACAGTCTAATGTATGATGATGACATATTTATTTGTTTCCAAACTCCAGCCTCAATAAAATCGATAGAAAATCTAAAATTGATAATTTTATTAATAGTAGTCGGAGTATCTCAAACTTTGAGAGCCTCTGTTTGCATTTAGTCTGTTTTGTGATATTTTTGCATGCCTTATATTGAAGCGGCGTTCCGAACCTTTGTTCAAAAGAGAGAGAGAGAGAGAGAAATTTATAACAAGTTTACCAACATACATCGTTTGACATCGAAATTGCCCTACCCGGAAAGAGAGCGCCAAATAAGCCGAAAATCACCAGAGACATACAATCATCATCATCATCATTGTCAACCATTTTCAATCCACTGCTGGACGAAGGTATCCCCAAGTTTCCTCCACAACGGTCTGTCTTGTGCCAGTCTCCTCCATGTCACCCCTGCATACTTTCGAATTTCATCCACCCATCTCCCAGGTGGTCTTCTTCTGGGTCTTTTCCTGTCCCTTGGAATCCAATCTAAAATTTCGGCTGTCCATCGATGATCTGTCCTTCTGGCAGTATGTCCAGCCCATTGCCATTTCAGGGATTTAACTCTGATCATGATGTCTTCCACTCTTGTCATTTTTCGGATCCACGAGTTCCTCTTCTTATCTCTCCTGGTTACACCAAGCATGCACCTCTTCATGCTTCGTTGAGTTGTCTGCAGCCTTTGTATGTCTCTTTTAGTTAAGGTCCACGTCTCTGCACCATACGTAAGCACTGGAAGGATGCATTGATCAAACACTTTTCTTTTAAGACATAATGGCATATTGCTCTTGAAAATTATGCTGTTTCTTCCAAAAGCTCTCCAGGCAAGTTTTGTACGCCGATTAATTTCTTCATCAATGTGACCCTCACTTGATATCTGCTGTCCAAGATAAACGTACGTGTCTGTTATCTCCAGCTTTTCTCCATCAATCGATAAATCTTCATTTCTTGTAAAAGCATTGAACATCACCTTTGTCTTCTGAAAGTTCATTTTTAATCCCACTTCTTTACTCTTGTCAGCAAGTTCCTGGATCATACTCTGCAGCTCTGATGGGGTAGTTGCAAAAATTACTACGTCATCAGCAAAACGAAGGTGGGTTAGATAATCTCCATTAATCTTTATCCCCTTGTTTTCCCAGCTCAGTGACTGAAAAACACCCTCCAATGTGGCATTAAAGAGCTTCGGAGATATGGTGTCACCTTGTCTCACTCCCTTTCCAATTTTTACGTGTGTTGTATTTTCAAACAGCCTAATCTTTGCACTTGCATTTTCATAGATGTTATTAATAATATTAATGTATGCATCTTCAATACCGCAGGTTTTCAGAGCCATTGTAACTGCTGATGGTTTCACCGAATCAAAGGCTTTTTCATAATCGATAAAAGCCATGCACAATGGAAGTTCATATTCCCTCGCTCTTTCAATTAGTTCTCTCAGCACGTGGATATGATCTATTGTGCTGTAGCCACTCCTGAATCCAGCTTGTTCTCTCGGTTGAGCCATGTCCAGTGTTACCTTCAAGCGGTGTGAAAGAACTTTAGTGAAGATTTTATAAACTACTGATAAGAGGCTGATAGGTCTGTAGTTTCCGAGATCCTCAATGTCACCTTTCTTATGTAGCAGGATCATTGTAGCGGTGTTCCAATCCTCAGGAATCTTTCCTTCATTAAGGCATCGAGTGAAAATTTGGGCGAGTACTGTTTCGATTTCTCCACTTGCTTCTTGTATGATGTCTACAGTAATTCCATCTTCTCCTGGAGCTTTTCCTCGCTTCATGTTCTTGATTGCATGTGCAACTTCTGCTGGAAGGACTGGAGGAACTCTGGTACTGGTATCTTTCATGATGTCTGGAGTGCATATATCATCCCTTTCATATAATTTGGAGTAGAAATCTTTCACTCTTGTCAAAATTTCGCCTCTATTTCTTGTTACAGAACCATCTTCTTTTCTCAGTGCCATAATCTGTTTTCTTCCCTTACTGAGATGTCCCTTTGCTATCTTCAGGCTTTGGTTGTTTTCAATTGCTTTCCTCACTAGTTCACAGTTGAATTTCCTTACGTCTTCCGTGATACTTTTTCTTACTGTCTTGCATAGCTCTATATATTCCACTTTGGAAGTCACATCTTCTTTAGTTGTCCTCATCTCTCTTCTTTTTGCATCAACATTTTGGTTTTTCCTGATAGTTTGTTCACATGCAACTTGTTCTTAGACCCAGCTAATTTTGTTGCTGTTTCCATAAGAGCTTTGGTTACTTTTCTGTTAACTTCAGAGATGTCCACTTCTTCCGATGTTAGGCCTTCTAAAGCAGAGAACCTGTTCTTCAGTTCTAACTTGAAGGTATTATGGTGTTTTTTAAGGTTGGTTATGTCAATAGATTTTGTTTGTCTTATGAGCTTGCCACGTTCAAGTTTAGTGTTGAGGTGCATCTTACATCTCACCAATCTATGGTCACTACCTGTGTTGAACTTGTTTAGCACACTGCAGTCTTCTATGACGAATTTTTTGTTACACATAATAAAATCAATTTCACTTGTCGTCCCATTTGGATGTCTCCATGTCCATTTCCTGTGTGGCTTTTTCTTGAAGAAGGAGTTCAAGATGAAAAACCCTTCTGCCTCTGCAAACTCAACGAGAGTATTTCCACGCTGGTTTCTGTTGCCATGACCAAATTTACCTACTGAAGTTTCATTCTGTTGCCGTTGCCCTATTTTTGCATTGAAATCTCCCATAATTATTTTCAAGTGCTGCTTACCTTTATTATTTAGATGACAAATTTCCTCATAAAATTCTTCAATTTCTTCTTCAGGATGACTTGTGGTGGGTGCATAAGTTTGAATAATCTGAGCCTGGTATCTTTTCGAGAGTTGGATAACAAGTCGTGCAGCTCTGTCAGAGGAACTTTCAACTTCTACAACTTTATCCTTCAGTTTCTTGTTTATTATAAATCCAACACCACTAGTTCTGCCAGTATCTGTCCCACGATAGTAGAAGAGATGTCCACTTTTCAGTTCGATGAGATCTTCTCCTTTTCTCCTTACCTCACTTAGCCCCACGATGTCCCACTTGATCCTTTGTAGTTCCTCTTCCAATTCAAGAAGCCTTGAATCAGAAGATAGGGAGCGTCCATTGTAAGTAGCCAAGGTCAGCATCAGATGGCAGCCTAGTCCGGTCCTCCGGGGATTCTTAGCACCCTCTGCCTTCATGTCGCACTGGCCGCTGTCTTGGCCAGGTACATTCCAGCTGCCGGAGACTGAGGGCCAAGATTTAAGTTGTGGAATCATTTTGGAGGGGTTTGGCCATAACTCACCACGCTGGCCAAGCGGGTTGGTGAGTGTGGGATAGAATTTCCTCTAATCCCGATGGTATAGTTATACCGCTATGGGCGGTCGTCAGAGCCCCTTTAGTGGGAACAGGATGCACCACGAGAAGGCGGGGTTGACATTTGTCAAGGAGAGGCTGTGATGTTACGCATCACCTGACCTTACATCCCAGCCTCAATAAAATCGATAGAAAATCTAAAATTGATAATTTTATTAATAGTAGTCGGAGTATCTCAAACTTTGAGAGCCTCTGTTTGCATTTAGTCTGTTTTGTGATATTTTTGCATGCCTTATATTGAAGCGGCGTTCCGAACCTTTGTTCAAAAGAGAGAGAGAGAGAGAAAAATTTATAACAAGTTTACCAACATACATCGTTTGACATCGAAATTGCCCTACCCGGAAAGAGAGCGCCAAATATGCCGAAAATCACCAGAGACATACAATATGAAGAAGATAATACATGATTTAATTTCAAAGGAAGTACATCACTTTGACAGGTTAAGAAACAGTGTGAAAACACAAGTTTGTCAGCGACGGACATTGAACTCGGGTCCCCTCACTCCAGAGTAAGTCGCTCTCCCAACTGAGCTACGCGGACGGAATGTCTCGCTGCAGATTTGTCGTCTTGACACGTGTTTTCACCTCTGTAGTACGTCACATCATCTCCTTCTTAATTTTTTTCCTTTTTTGAAGCGAAGTAGGAATTTTTCATTAATTCCGAACAATGTGTGGAACAAACATCACACATCTTTCGAAGAACCCAACTGCCAGTGGATCTATTTTCCACAATCGGGCGCCAATATAACGTACAAGTTTGTCCGCACCGGACATCAAATCCGGATCCCCTCACTCCGGAGTAAGTCGCTCTCTCAACTGAGCAACACGGACATGCGCTCTCACTGCTATCTGCCTTTATCTCATGTGTGTCCTGCGGTGGGAACACGCGTCGCTCTAGGCATTCATCCCATGAAGAACGTGCATTTTAGAAATTCCAGACAATTTGGTGTGTGGAACGTCACATCACACTGATTTATTTTCTCGAAGCACTGAAGAAGGGATTCTGATTTTTCCTGTCTCGCCGTGTGGAAAGAACATCACATCATTGCGAGAAACTTAACAGCCGGGTCATCCTAGAAGTTCGGGTGCCAATAAAACGCACAAGTTTGTCCGCGCCAGGCATCGAACCTGGGTCCCCTCAGTCCAAAGTAAGTCACTCTCCCAACTGAGCTACGCCGACAGAATGTCTCGCTGCAGATTTGTCGTCTGGACGCATGTTTTCACCTCTGTAGTACGTCACAACAGGATCACGTGATAGCAGTCAGTACCTTATGTGACCACCATGTTATAAATGCAATTGCACACGCGGCGCAGCATGGAGTAACTACTGCCATATAATGGTGTTCTGGGGTACCTGGGATAAAGAACCGCTTATATAGTCCCCAAAATCAGATGCATTATAGCATGGCTGAGGAAAGGTTTACTAGCGTCATCCAACGAGGTCCCATTCCTGCTCTACGGCGATAGGTCCGGAGACCTCTCTGACCATGTAACCAAATGGACCCCTTGTTGGCGCGTTCGAGAGAGATTCTAGGAAGGTGTGATCTAGAGTTACCTTGTTGCAAAACGACTTCCCGGATATAATTCAGAAATGACAGCAACACAAGCAGTAAAACGTCATCCACGAACCGTCGGGTTCTGACCGGGGTCATTATGCGTATCACAGATAATCGGTTATCGTAATTAATGGGATCCCATTCAAAGATGCCAGATTGGGAAGCAGTATGCTGCTCCCTGGAAGAACAACTGGATCTTTCCTGTGGCCACGTCGTCGCCAGAGAATCTGAACTCATCGCTGAACACGACATGACTGTCGTAACGTAGCTCTACTACGACACTACTGCAACAGAGCTCCACGCTCAATGGCAATCGACGCAATGGATGCTGGAAGCGCAGACTTGCCACTGCAGATCTTGACTTAACAGTGCGAGACATGATGTGTGCCCGCCGCTGTATCCAGCCGAATGCTCCGTGGCTTGTGGGATAGCACTTACCTAGAGACGGATACGATGATCGATGCCGGCTGACGTCCGCCTTACTTCACCGACGCCGTTACGGTGACCGACGGAGCTGTTTTGTAACCACTGTTGCCAACAGCGTCTAACTTTTCTGGCATCCCGATGCACGTGAGCCGCGATTCGGTGAATCTGCCAACAAGCTTTACGGAGGCCTACGCTGCTGTCTCTCTCAAACGCGTCCCGATGGCGATAGGGATGGCGACGGGATCTACGATGCACCTTTTGTTCTTCTATTTGCTGTAGTAGCCGCTCTGTGCGCAGTGGTCTAAGCACTGGCTTCTGACCCTTCGTCCGAGTCGGAACAGGGTTCGAATCCCGGTGAGGCATGGGTATTGTGTTTGTCTTACGGCCCTCGCGCTTTCCCTTCCCTGGAACTAGTGGTCCTAAATTAGGGACAGCGACTGCTTGTACCCCATTGAGTTGCTTGCTCACAGTGGTCGTTAAGTCCCCAATAAAAATAAAATAAAAAAACATGCTGTAGAGTCCTCAACACTCCCTTGTTTTATAAATAAAATAAAAAAAAACATGCTGTAGAGCCCTGAATACTCTTGTTTTATAAAAAAAACACGCTGTAGAGCCCTCAATACCATTGTTTTATAAAAAAAACATGCTGTAGAGCCCTCAACACCATTGTTTTATAAAAAAACATGCTGTAGAGCCCTCACCACCATTGTTTTATAAAAAAACATGCTGTAGAGCCCTCACCACCATTGTTTTATAAAAAAAACATGCTGTAGAGCCATCAACACCATTGTTTTATTAAAAAAAACATGCTGTAGAGCCCTCAACACCATTGTTTTATAAAAAAAACATGCTGTAGAGCCCTCAACACCATTGTTTTATAAAAAAACATGCTGTAGAGCCCTGAATACTCTTGTTTTATAAAAAAACACGCTGTAGAGCCCTCAACACCATTGTTTTATAAAAAAAAACATGCTGTAGAGCCCTCAACACCATTGTTTTATAAAAAAAACATGCTGTAGAGCCCTCAACACTCCATTGTCTTGTTCTGTACATCTGATGCACGAGACATGACGTGAGCCCGTGTTTTTCCACATTACGTTTTCAGAGTAAGAAAAGAAAATTAGAGGACTAATTTTGTGGTCCACTTCTCATTCTTAAATTTGAGTCGAAATCAAACTGCCACAAAGCTCCACTAAAATGTCCTGTTATCTCTCGCACATCTCACGCGATTGGTTGAATCCACGAGTGGTTTTCATATCCTACATGTCTGCACACACACACACACTTACTAATTTGCATGACGATGTGTCCATTTCTTCTGGGTGGGGCAATTTCTGTATCGAGCAGTGTATAACAAATTACTACGATCTTTCAAGAAATTTATGGAAAATGTAGAAAACGACCTATGATTCCACCGTTTAATATCTCAATAACTAAATATCAAGTTGGAAATACATGGAATAATTAATATAGACATAAATCCAGCTGCTTTTTCCATTTAACATAATCACAGAAATTTAAAAATTTAATTGCCCTTGAACGGGAATCGAATCCGCGTCTCCCGATTTGTGCTCGAGTATGCTGACTATTATACCACATAGGACAATGAAATCCAAACAACTGAGGCAATCTGAAACGCTAGACTTTGATTTCATTGCACCAGTCGAAACAAACGTGTCTCGTCGCACTGCTAAGTTAGTGTTGGCTCGCGTCCTTGCTTAGGACGTCACTGCCGTTTGTTTGAGAACTGGTTACCACGGTAACCAAGCTACAACTCCCAAGGAATGCTGGGTAGAACCCTGGTTGTTGTTTATAACGTCAGAGCAGAAGTTTCGTTTTTTACGCTTTCCAACCGTAGGTTGAAGAAGCGTATATGCTCCAGCTTTGTCCGTTCGTCCGTCCGCACGAAAACTCACGTGAAAATGGTTCGATTTCGACGAAAGTTCAGTATGTGGTAAGGGACTACCGGGGGACAAACCGTATTGAAAATGGGTGAAATGGGGTCAAAGGTCTGACAGGGCATAAGATGCGGGATCCATTCCATTGCCTTTATGCGTCATAACTTGCGTAAAAAAGGTTCGATTTCGATGAAATTTTAGTATGTGGTAATGGACCACATGGAGACAAACCCTACTGAAAATGGGCGAAATGGGGTCAAAAGTCAGGACATAAAAGCGGGATCCATTCCATTGCCTTTATGCATCATAACATGCGTAAATATGGTTCGATTTCGATGAAATTTTAGTATGTGGTAGGGAACCACCTGGGCACGAACCCTATTGAAAATAGGCAAAAATGGGGTCAAAGGTCAGGCAGGGCATAAGAGCGGGATATATTCCATTACCCTTATGCGTCATAACTTGCGTAAAAATGGCTCGATTTCGATGAAATTTTAGTATGTGGTAGGGAGCCACTGGGGACGAACCCTATTGGAAATGGGGTCAAAGGTCAGGACACTGGAGTGGTATCCATTCCAATGCCCTTGTGCATCATAACTTACCTAAAATGCTTGGATTGCGACAAAACTTTATCATGTTGTTCCGGAGGTATAGTGAACCAGTTCTATTGAATATCAACGAAACGGGGTCAAAGGTCATTGCACAAAAGTCAGATTTATTCCACACCCATTATTCTCATAACTTGCGTAAAACTGCTTCTATTGCAACAAAACGTTATCATGTTTTTCTGGAGGTATAGTGAACCGGTTCTGTTGAATATCATCGAAATGGGGTCAAAGGTCAGGACACAGGAGCGAGATTTATTCCACAGCCATTATCCACATAACTTGAGTAATAATTTCTGGTATGTTGGAAAGCGTATCATAATCAATGCATTGCATGATTTTACTAACTTGTTTTCCTTAATGAAAACTATTTGTGTGTGTGTGGTATTTCTAACGGAATCCTTTTGCGTGTGAAACTGGTATTTCAATGAACTCGTATGAAATTATTTACGTGTGCTGTTTTTTCGTCATATGTGCTGTGAAAGTGATGTCGTACAAAGGTAATTCATGGTGAATTTGGACCAGTTTAAAAGAACTAAACAGGAACGATGCGCGATAAAATGGAGACTGACGTCATTAATTAAGACGTCTTCGTCCTTCAATTAATATATGTTTTTATTTTCATTAGTAGTGAAATATTATTCAGTTTTTTGCTTTCATTGTGTGAATATTAAGAAATAAATAATCCCAGAAAAAGCATTTCGAAAGTATCAACATTATTATTTCCGAAGTCTGTCGAATGTGAACTTGTATACCGTGGCAAAGCATCGATCTTCTTTTGTTATGAAAGCACGGTAGTTCTAATATTGTATATATAGTGCTCATTATTTGAACTCCAAGTACGCCGGCATAATAGTTAGATCACCAGCAAATGAGTAAATATCAAATCGGAAATACATGGAATAATTAATATAGACATAAATCAAGCTGTTCTTCCTATGTAAAATAATCATGGAAATTTGAAAATTTAATTGTCCTGGTGCAGTGGTCTAAGCGCTGGCTTATGATCATTCGTTCGTGAAGGGTCCGAGTTCGAATCCCGGTGAGGGCATCGATGTTGTGTTTATCTTATGGCACTGGCTTTCTCCATTCCCTGGAATCTGTGAACCTAAATTAGGGACACACGACCGCTACTAAATTAGGGACGGGCCCATTGAGTTGCTCACCGTGGTCGTTAAACCTTCAATAAAAAAAATGTCCTGGAACAGAAATCGAACCGGTATCTCCCGATTTGCGCCGGAGTATGCTAACCATTACAGGACCCAGGATCAAATACCTGAACTGTTATACGGAAAGAACAGCTTGATTTACGTCTATATCAATAAATAAGTGCTGTATAAAATTAACTCAGATAATAGTATTTCGTGATGAATTAATGTTTCCAAACAAAAAAACTGATTCTTGTATCTCTCTACCTATTAATTTACCACGATTATTAGATTGTGTATAAACTACTTGTTTTTATTAGATATCACTTTAAAATGCATGTTCTATAATTCAGAACACTTTTTATTACTACTAGTCGAAATTTCAGAGGTTTTATGAATCGGTTTGCAAGAGGCAAGTGAGTGGAAAAAATGTCCGAACGCTTCAGTGAAAAAAAAAAAAAAAAAAAAAGTAAGAAGAAAAGAAATGGAGTCAGAAAAAGCGCATTCCAGGCGTGAGCTCCAATACTTTTCACTGAACCAGAAATAAAGTTAATAAGTCGGAAGTAGACTACATCAAACGGGAAAGAAAGAAAAAGTGACAAAAGTACAGGCAGATAAAAGCCGAAGCCGCCGACGGTGGCATTAGTGGAAATCCGCAATCAATTCTCCAGTTCGCTGATCATTTTCTTGGCAACTCCTTCGCTCTTCAAACTTCAATCACGAACTTGTCTGGGAGAATGAACGCATATTCTTCATATACTTGTCTCAGGGGCATCGTTAAAAGTAGGCTAAAGATGTAATCAATCAAAAATTGAACCTAACGTGGTGTACGTGGCAAGATTATGAACAGTTCATTTTCTTACTTTTATACTTTCACATCACAAAGCGTGTGTAAAAGTGAATTACGTAAATGGATTCATCCGCAAGCCTTCTTCCTAAACCGTGCTTTGTAACCATTCTCGTAACAATTCCGTTTTGACGGGAGACATTTCTTGGTTGAATGTTTAAACCAGCTTAAACTAATTATGAAATTATATAGGGATTTTGTTAGTTACTTAGTGTAATATGATAACCATCAACCATTCTCAGTCTTCTGCTGGATGAAGGTCTCCCCAAATCACTTCCACAACTTTGTCTTGAGCCAGTCTTGTCTATGCCACTCCAGCAATCTTTCGAACTTCATTCACCCATCTTCTTTTTTTTTTTTTTTTTTTTTTTGATTGGAGGTTTAACGACCACCGTGAGCAACTCAATGGGCTATAAGCAGTCGCCCGTCCCTAATTTAGGGTCACTGGTTCCAGGGAAGGGAGAGAGCCAGCGCCGTAAGACAAACACAACATCCATGCCAGACCGGGATTCGAACCCGGACCCCTTACGGACGAATGATTAGAGGCCAGCGCCTTAGACCACTGCGCCACCGGGGCGGCAGCCATCTTCTTCATGGTCTTTCTCTGGGTCTTTTCCTGTTCCTTGGTGTCCAATTTACTATTTCAGTAGTCCAACGGTGGACAGTTCTTTTAGCAATATGTCCAGCCCCAGTTTTCCAGGGATTTCACTTTGATCCTCATGTCATCAACCTGATCCATAAGATCTGCCTTTCCCGGTTATACTAAGTACACGCCTATCCATACTTCCTTCAGTAATTTGCAGCCTCTGAAAAATAATATACACAAAAGAGCTAAAACATTATGACCGTCTCTGCCTAATATAATGTTAGTTCCTCACGTGCCGTCAAAACAGCTCTTACTCAGAGAGGAATAGACACAACAAGATTTCTGAAGGTGTTTTGGGGTAGCCGGTACCATGTTACCAGCAGATCCTTTCATTCTTGAAAGTTACGTGGTTGACCCGCTGTAGATTGGATTTGCTGTTCTGACACAAACTACAGATGCTCGATTGGATTCATATCTGGGGAATTTGTAGGTCAATTCCTCCATCGTCTTGTTTCCGTCCCACGGTGCATCCTGGTGCCGACACATTCCCAGGTACATAACACAAGCGAACAAGGCTGTCAACACGGTGCAACAGGAAACGAGATTCATCGGACCAGACGATCTTTTTCCAATCATTCAAGGTTCAGTTTTGATGCTCGCGTGCCCATTATAGACGCTTTCGACGGTGTACCAAGGTTAGCATGGGCACTTGGAGCGGCCTGCGGCTACGCAGCCCTATTTTCCGCAAGGGCTCGATGTATTGTGTGGTGTGACAGACTACTCTCGTCACCAGCATTCAGATTATCAGCTAGTTAGCCACAGTTATACCTTCTGTTTGCTCGTACCACACGCGGGATAGCCTTCGCTCACCTCTAGCATCGGTGAGCCGTTTTCGTCCCACATCCTGCAGATGGTTCGTGGTTTTTTCTCTCGTCTGACCACCTAGGTTTTTCATCTTCCAACCGTAGGTTGAAGAAACGTATATGCTCCAGCTTTGTCCGTCTGTCTGTCCGCACGATAACTCGCATAAAAATGGTTCGATTTCGACGAAATTTTAGTATGTGGTAGGGGACAACCTGGGGAGGAACCCTATTGAAAATTGCGAAATGAGGTCAAAGGTCAGGACATTGGAGCTGGATCCATTCCATTGCCCTTATGCGTTATAACTTGCGTAAAAATGCTTCGATTGCGACAAAACTTTATCATGTTGTTCCATAGGTATACTGAACCAATTCTGTTTAATATAATCGAAATGGGGTTAAAGGTCAGGGCACAGGAGCGAGCTTTATACATTATCTTTATAACTTGACTAAAAATGCTTCTATTGCAACAAAACTATAGTATGTTCTTCCGGAGGTACACTGAACCAATTCTCTTTAATATTATCGAAATGGGGTTCAAGATCAGGACACAGGAGCAAGATTTATTATACAGCCATTATCCTCATAACTTGAGTAATGATTTCTGGTATGTTGGAAAGCATATTATAACCAATACATTGCATGATTTTACTAACTTGTTTATGCTTTCCAACCGTAGGTTGAAGAAGCACACATGCTCCAGCTTTGTCCGTCCGTCTGTCTCTCTCTGTCAGCACGATAACTCACGTAAAAATGGTTCAATTTCGATGAAATGTCAGTATGTGGTTGGGGACAACTTGGGGAGGAACCCTATTGAAAATTGGCGAGATGAAGTCAAAGGTCAGGCATAGGAGCGGGATCCATTCCATAGCCCTTATGCGTCATAACGTACGTAAAAATGCTTCGATTGCGACAAAACGTTATCATGTTGTTCCCGAAGTATACTGAACCGGTCCTTCTGAGTATCATCGAAATGGGGTCAGACGCCAGGGCACAGGAGCGGGATTTAGTCCACAGTCATTATCCTCATAATGTGACTAAAAATGCTTCTATTGCGACAAAATTTTAGTATGTTGTTATGAAGGTATACTGAACCAATTCTGTTTAATGGCATCTAAATGGTGTCAAAGGGCATAGGAGCGAAATTTATTCCACAGCCATTATCCTCAAAACTTGAGTAACGATTTCTGGTATGTTGGAAAGCGTATCGCAATCAATGCATTGCATGATTTTACTAACTTGTTAAAGTACTAACAATGGTTGACTGTGAGCACCCCACAAGCCTTCGGAAATGCTGTGACCTTGTCGTCCGGACCTTACAATTTGGCCTTGGTCAAACTCGCGTAAGTCCGCTGCCTTTGCCATCTGAAGAACAAGAATAACACTGATTAACAGAGCTCAGTATCAGGTGATATTTATACCGTTTGATGACTTTTACACTAGCCGTCGTTTACCTGATGTTGCTTAGATTTGCATAAAGACGCACTGGTCATAAGGATTTGGCTCTTTGGTGCATGGTTGTGAAATATTTTGTTCTTTTTCTCGGTGAGGTACCACGGCCATAAAATTATCAAAAGGAGAAAATTTTTAGCTTAAGTCACCACGCTGGAAGTGTGGTCAGAGGCGTAGATTTCTGGGTATTCGTCTGATCTGGGCCTGGGTTCGAATCCCGTATGAGGCGTTTATCTTGCAGCACCGGATGTCTCCCTTGTTTAGAACCAGCAGTCCCAAATTAGTATTGGGCGACTACCTTCAGCCCTTCGAGTTTTTCAGTACGGTCGTTAAACCCCGATACAAAAGCAAAAAGGAAAAGAACAAAGTGTATATGTGCGGGGAACTTAGGGATACACACCGTTTAATTGCAAAATAATTTAACATTTAAGATCCACAATGGTTTGTAGCTGATCAACTAACGTTCGGACAAGTAAAGGAACGAGATTTTTTTTTTTTTTTGATTGGAGGTTTAACGACCACCGTGAGCAACTCAATGGGCTATAAGCAGTCGCCCGTCCCTAATTTAGGGTCACTGGTTCCAGGGAAGGGAGAGAGCCAGTGCCGTAAGACAAACACTACATCCATGCCTCACCGGGATTCGAACCCAGACCCCTTACGGACGAATGATCAGAGGCCAACGCCTTAGACCACTGCGCCACCGGGGCGGCAGAAACACGTTAGAGAAAGTGCGAGTTTTGCAGATCGTCCTCTTAGTGAAAGCGCGCGCGCGAACACAGACGCCTCGGTGGCGCTGTGGTCTTAGGGCTGGCTTCTGACCATTCGTCCGAAATGGGTGCTGGTTCGGATCCCGGTGAAGCATGGATGTTGTGTTTGTCTTACGGCACTGGCTCTCTCTCTTCCCTGGAACCAGTTGCTCTAAATTAGGGATGTGCAGCTGCTTATAGCCCATCGAGTTGCTCACGGTGGTCGTTAAACTTCCAATCACACACACACACACACGTGGTAGTCCTGACTGAAGCTTGTGAACAACTGCAGAGATTTAAAGCTAGCGGAAGGAGTCACGCATACTTCTGTAATTTGAGAACGAAAACTAATTTTTACCCATGTAAAACAATTGCATTTCTAATTTCAATATCTGCATGGAGAACAGAATAGTTTTGTGAGCTGATCTTGCAAAGTATAAAGAGATCTGTGACGTACTAGAGAGGTGAAGCACGTGTCAAGACGACAAATCTGCAGCGATACATTCCGTCGGTGTAGTTTAATCGGTTAAAGCAACTGGCTCCGGAGTGAGGATGCGCGATTTCGATCCCTGTCGTCAAAAAATTTGAATTTTTACATTACCGCCCTATTGTTAAAAATGGATCTACTGGCAATTGGGTTTTTCGAAATATGTGTGGTGTTTGTTTCACACATCGTCCGGAATTAATGAAAATTCCTTCTTCGCTTCAAAAAATGTTCGGCTCCCGTCACCGACAAATTTGTGTTTTCACAGATCTATCTTCTTTATCGATGACATTCTTTCCCATTTCTCTCTCTCTTGGACTTAGTAACTTTATTTCTAGTTTAGTGAAAGGTATTGGACCTCACAACTGGAATGCGCTTTTATTCTGTGTAATGTATTAATTAAACTGTGTTGATTTGTTTCTTTTACGCTAAGCTTTCCTGCAGCACACTAAAGCGTAGAGCTTATCTTTACGTTAGGAGTACTGCAACAGAATTAATGCTGAGCTTCGCCCAATGCTTTGAGCTTAGCTTGCAAACTTGAATTTGTTTTATGCTGAATCCGGATATGGAATTTTCCCTGCAGTTGAAAATAACTTAACTAAAGGTACTTTAGCATATAGGTCTAAGGATCAGAAATAAATCCAGTAACTAACGTTTTAATCTTCTTTTATTGGTTGTTATGGCACATCTCCCTACTGACACGCACTCATCCAGAACACTAGTTCTCTTTTGATTGAAATTAAAAAAACTACGTTGTTGAACCTACTTTCAATAATTCTCCCCTCTGCTCGGAACAATCTTGCGGTTAATATATCGAAGAGGACCACCTGGGGACGAACCGTATTGGAAATGGGTGAAGTGGGGTCAAAGGTATAGGAGCGGGATGCATTCCATCACATCTTATTAAAGGAGCAATCCTTGTATATATGTAAATTTTATTTTGAAAACAGCTCTAAGGATTTTGATGAAAGTGGTTAACCTACCGTTTTCTGGTACTAGTACTAGAAATCGATTTAGCGTGATCTAGACTTTGGAAAAATTCGTTTAGTATGTTAAATAACCACCCCGAGTTACCACGTTTTTAGTGTCAAGGTGTCGTCCTATTAATGTTTTCGATTCTTAGAAATCTCATGACGTCACACTCTCACGATCGACTCGCGATTGAGATGTTGGCGAGCGGTCACGCCATCTGCCTCATTACGTCCCACGTTGTTCGTGAATTCTATTAAATTTTTATGACGTCACACTCTCGCGACCATCTGCCTCATTACGTTACGCGTTGTGTGGGTATGTCCGTCCGCACGATAACTCGCGTAAAAATAGTTCGATTTCGTGAACGAAATGGGGTCAAAGGTCAGGACATAGGAGTGGGATCCATTCCACTAGTCTTATGCGTCATAACTAACGTAAAAAAGGTTCGATTTCGATGAAGTTTTAGTACGTGGTAGGGAACCACCAGGGGACAAACCCTATTGAAATTGGGCGAAATGGGGTCAAAAGTCAGGACATAGGAGCGGAATCACTTCCATCGCCATTATCCGTCATAACTTACGTAAAAATGCTTCGATTTGAATGAAATGTTAGTATGTTGTAGGGACCTGCATGGGGACGAATCCTATTGAAAATGGGCGAAATGGGTCACAGGTTATGTATGACACAGAAGCGGGATCTATTCCATAGCCCTTATGCATCATAACTTACGTAAAAATGCTTCGATTGCGACAAAATTTTATCATGTTATTTCTGAGGTATAGCCTGCAAAACAGCTGCCACTCGGCGAGGCATTGATTCGATGGGATGGCGATAGGTATCTAGTACCATAATGTCAACAGCAGGTCCTACAGTTCCCGTACATTTTGGGGAGGTGGTGCTTTAGAGCGAACACGCTTTTCCAAGTCGAACGACAAATGCTCGATTGGGTTCATGTCAGGTGAATATGGGGGCCAGGGCATTAACAGAAAATCACCAACATGTTCCTCGAACCACTCCTTGACGATTTTAGCAGTGTGGCATGACGCATTATCCTGTTGGTAATGGCTATCACCAGCAGCAAACACAGTTGCCATGAATGGGTGAACTTGGTCCTCAACGATGTTCAGATACCTGACAGCTGTCAGGAATTGTGCTATTGGGATAATCGGGCATAAAATGTTTCAAGAAAACATCTCCCACAGCATAACATCACCGCCGGGGACCTGTTTCTGCCCAACAGTGCATTCAGGTATCATAGACTCCGTTGGTAATCGGCGTATCCGCGCTCGGCCGTCTACATGATGCACCAGGAATCTTGATTCATCAGACCAAGCCACTTTCTACCAATCATCCACGGTCCAATCTCGATGATCTTGAGCCCATTTATTCGTCATTGGCGATTAAAGGATGGGGATCTAGCTAGATCTTCGCCTACGCAGGCCCATGCGCAGAAGGCTGCGATAAAGTGTGCGCATTGCCCTGATCCCCCAATGTTGTATCTCCGGGTGATTTGTCCCACTGTGGCCCTGCGATCGCTGTGAACAATGCGCGACAGTCTCCGTTCTTCTCTGGCATCATTGAGCTACGGACGACACAATACTGGACGACGGTACGTCGTTTGGCCATCTGTGCACCACTTTTGATACGTACTCAATAGAACGGCACCTGAACAGGCCGTGCTGTTTCCGAAATGGTAGTTCCGAGGAGAAGTGCTATCACAATTTGTCCTTTATGAAACTCCGATAAATCGCCAACTTTTCCCGTTCTGATTCCGAACACTTTACTAACCGAAAGCCGGTCCTCTGGTTGTATATATCTGGATATACGGCTCTATGAACTTCAGCTGCGACACCGTTCTGTCTCCAGGCGCGCTCATTTCTGTAGGCTGGGGGTGGTCATAATGGAATGGCTCTTTGGTGTATACCGGTGCTGTTAGTTCTTTCTCTTAAAATTTAAATACTGCCTGGCGCTTCGCATTTGTAATTTTCTCGGCATTAACGAAACAAATCGATCGAACATTTTCTCCTTAGTTGTTCTTCCAGAGGCACTCCTAACGCCCGTACGGTATTGCATCCTACATGGCCTTAAAGTTTATTCGGCATCCTTGGTAATTGAGAAAGGACACGTAATGAATTTCCTTTGAAGAACTGAGTGAAGTGCGATGAGATCATCAAGGAATTTTTGAACATCTGATTTAAGGAGGAAGGAAGAGTAATCACATTTTATTAAGACGTGATGAGGTGCTATCAAGAATAAGATTTGTTTGAAAAGCAAGAAAACGAAATGGAATTTCTTCAGCCAAATGGCAAGGGAAGGAAGAGATCAATGCCTCCGGAATTTGACTCAACCGAAGCAAAAAAAAAAAAAAAAAAAAAAAAAAAAAAAAAAAAAAAATACTGCTGATCAGCTGTTTTGTTTGAAATATATACAGAATGCCAAAACTATCATAGCATTGCGTGTTATTTCAATGGGAAAGTACGTCAAATTCACTGATACCTCAAATAATACCAGACGCAATTGGCAATTCGTATGATCTCACGCACTCTGGCCTGTGTATAGACCTTCGTCCGCTTCGTTTCATTATTTTATCGATTTCCTGATGATGGTCAATATGATTGTTCGAAAGATCTCGAAAACGTATTTTAATTTGTACATATGAGTCTTTAACTAAAAACCTTTTTAGCTTTGTGGCCGGCTCCATGTTGATCACTGTGTTATTTATTAAGATCGTGTAGCGACAGAAATTCTGAATATTTACCATATTGTGTATGCACGAATAATTTTTGCCTAGTAATACCAGACGTTCACACACTACTGCTGAACATCTAAACACAAATTCCAGCGCGAACGAGTCTATACTTTTTTTAGCACGTCTTTTGTAGAAAAAGGTCGTGCTTAAGTTATTGGTTTCTCTGCAACTATTAATCCGATTTGAAAAATACGTTTTGCGTTGCGAAGCCTAAAATCTGCGAAAGATGATCGTTCATTTCGTTTTTTTATGATGTGCAATTATGCCGCTAGAGGGCGTAAATTTAGATGATATAGAATTCAAAATACATTTCATTCCATATACAGTTGAACTTGGTTATAGCGTCCTCGCCTAAAGTGACACCTCGGTTGTAGCGTCAGGGATCCCGCCGAAATTCCCATTGGAATAATGCCATTCATGATCGGTTTTAGCATCACGTCAACGTCGGTTAAAGCGACTAAGATGTACACTATGTATTATGTACGCTCTACCATACAGTGTACGTATCTTGTGTGTTTGAGCCAGAAAAGTAAAATGTAAGGTTTTGCTAGCTTTTTTGGCAAGTGTTTTGAATTAAATCAGATCAATTTTTGCGGTCTTTTCAGCTTTACTGGTTGCTAAAGTTCACACCCACCGGGGGGAGTGTGTGTCCTTTAGCAACCGATGGATCAAGGTGTAATAAGGAGCTTAAAAAGTCACTATCGGAAATTTATATTGATGAGAATGATTGAGTGCATCGAAAATTAAAATAGGAGCATTGTATTATCGTCTTGTTCGACGCAATTCGGAGTATTCATAAAGCATGGAGGTGAGTGGCAGAAAAAAACAATTCGCAACAGTTTTCGCCCTTGTGACGTACCTGCCAGCAGGACGCACACGACACAAAGGCAGATAGCAATCAGAATGAACGTCTGCGTAGCTCAGTTGGTAGAGCGACTTGTTCCGGAATAAGCGGACTCGGGTTCGAATCCCGGCGTAGACCAAAAATGACGGAGAAATTAACTTCGTTATAATGGCGCCCGAACAGGGACGGATGACCCGGTCTTTCAAAATCTTGCATTGGTGTGAGGTTATTTCCACACCGCGAGATACGAAAAATCAGAGAATCCCTCCTCCAGCGCTTCAAAAAATAAATGTGTGTGACGTTGCATTCCACACACCTGATTGAATGGGAGTTCTCAAGTGCACGTTCTACAGTGGATGGCTGCCTGCAACGATTCATGGTCACGGCTGACCCGTGGGCCATGCCCCGGCCCTCTTTCGGGAGGGGGGAGATGTGACGTACCTGCCAGCAGGACGCACACGACATAAAGGCAGATAGCAATCAGAATTAACGTCTGCGTAGCTCAGTTGGTAGAGCGACTTGTTGCGGAATAAGCGGACTCGGGTTCGAATCCCGGCGTAGACCAAAAATGACGGAGAAATTTACTTCGTTATACCCTGTTGGTTTCAACTTTGTTGAGCCCGAAACTGCTGATGAAATTGGTGATGAAGACGAGCTGTCCTTGTCAGAATGGATGCGACAGATTAACAACCATAGTCTTCCACAGTACGAGAATATTGATGATTATCTAAATGCAGATAACGATACTGCTACTTCCGGAAATCTCACAGATCTCGACGTCGTAAACGAAGTGTTGAGAGGAAAACATAAAGATAAGGAAGAAGAGGATGCCTATGAAGAACCAGCCCAAGGTATATGTGATGCCGTTCAAGCTGCGTGACTGTTATCTAGATTTTTCGAAGCCAGGAAAGAGGATGAAAAGGTGTTGATCTATGTAGCAAAAATAGAAGACAATTTGGATACATTGTACATGTTTAAAAACAAAACCCCTGTGACGCGCCTGCAACGCAGGACGCACATGAGATAAAGGCAGATAGCAATGAGAGCACATGTCCGCCTTGCTCAATTGGGAGAGCGCCTTACTCCGGAGTTAGGGGACCCGACTTCGATGCCCAGTGCGGACAAAACTTGTACGTTATACCCCCAAAAATGTGACAGACTTCTTGATGTAAAAGTAGCACATAAGGTATGTACTGCACCACATTATGCCTAGAACTGTACATTCATGCACACACAGTACGTGTGTACGTACATACACAATGTCTGTTTTTTTATTGTATCATACACAGGCCAGTCGCATTATTGTGACCGCCAGCTAATATCCAGAGTAACCGCTGTGTGCAGCGCGGACAGCAGCTAGACGGGCTGGAAGTGACTCAATAAGGTGCTGGAAGGTGTTCACAGACATGTGGAGCCATGCTGCCTGCAGTGCATCTGATAGCTGCTTGCTGGTGCGTTTTGGATGATACATAGAGCGAACAATACGATCGAGGTGGTCCCACAGATGGTCAATTGGATTTAAGTCCGGGGAGTTAGGGGGTCAAGGAAGTACTTTAAAGTCTACATCGTGCTCTTTCAACCACTCTCGGACATTTCTAGCTGTGTAACAAGCCGCATTGTCGCTCAGGAAGATCCCATCCACCCCAGGAAAGACAATCAGCATGTATGGGCGCACGTGGTCCGCAAGGATGGATTCATAACGAATTCGGTACACAGGTATGATTGGACACAGATTCCATGAAAACATTTTCCAGACCTTAACGCGGTCCCCACCAGCTTGTGTTCTTCCAGCAATGGTTGAAGCGTGTTTGTACTCCGATGTTTCTCGCCTTATACGCGAAAGACCATCCGTTCGATGAAACAGAAAAAACGTGACTCATCGGAGAAGGCAATCCTTTGCCAATCAGCGGAGGTCCAATTCTGATACTGCCGTACAAATTTTCTGCCGAAGCACCTTCATTAGCATAGGTGAAGTGACCATCCGTTGGCATCGGAGCACCATACTCAACAGGGTTAGCTGAACTGTCGTTTAAGAAACACTTCCCGTAGCCCCCTGATTCATTCGGCCAGTGAGTCGCTCCACTGTAGCGTGTCGATCAGCCCTCACGCACCTTCGCAGCCGACGTTCAGCTCTAACATCAATGGCACGTGGAGCTCCGCAGTTTCCACGTCGCTTATTCGCAATGATGCCATTTCTCCAATAACGATACACTTTAACTATAGCAGCACGCGAACAGTTCACAAACTGCGCTGTTTCAGAAATACTTCCACCCTTGGCCCGAAAGCTTATAATCATCCTTTTCTGCAAGTATGATAAATCGCTGCTTTTATCCATGACAGCAACCAGTGATATGTTTTCAGAATGCCTACAACACACTTTATATACTCTCCAAGCCAGCTCATGACATGTCTTCTTTCCGCGCTGTTGACGTCAAAAGTAGGGGTGGTCACAATAATGTGACTCGACTGTGTATTATGTACGTACTTTATCTAAATACAGTACTGTACTTATATTTTGCATGTTATCACATGCAAAATATTAAAATCACAACTCAACGTTTAGTGAGTCGGAAAGCTTCTACAAAAACTTTGGTTCATTATGATCTTACGTACGCATTTATTTCACTAGTAAACACGTACACTTCGCTTTGTTCCACTAGGAAAATTGCACATTTCGTTCTGCTCCACCAAGAAAGCTGCCACACTATGACAAGATTTCCGAACGAAAAGTAATTTGTGCACATCCCCTTACACTGGAGACCAATTGAATTAGAGATACCTGTCTAGTAACGTGTAGCATCACCTTTCGCCCTGATGGTGGCGGCAATTCGTCTCGGCATGGACTCGACAAGACACCGGAAGCGTTGGGAAGCCATACGGATCCACGACCCCTGAACAAGCTCCCACAGTTCACTAAGATTTAATGAAGGGGGGTCAGAGCCTGAAACATCTCTCTCGATGGCATCCCACATGTGCTCGATGGGATTAAGGTCAGGTGACCTAGCTGGCCAAGGAAACGAGGTCACGTCGGTGGAGTGTTCATCCAACCATTCGAATACAATTCGGGAGCTGCATTGTCTTGTTGCAGGATAAGGTGCCCAGTGGGATTTTGAAGACGCACAAACGGGAGCAAGTGGTCGTCCAGGATATCCCGGTAACGCTGACCTGTGAGGGACGATGTCACACGTACCAGGGGTCCCATTTCAGTCCACGTAAACAGTCTCCAGACGAGAATGCTACCCCACCAGCTTGAAGAGTACCCTGCTATCAAGAAGGATGCATCGCTTCATGTGGTTTGCGCCGCACTCGTATCCTGCCATCCGCATGTACCAACTTGAATCTCGACTCATCAGTCCAGGCAACATATCCCCACATATCTAGGGTCCAGTGGAGATGTTCCCGCTCTCATGCTAATCTTTGCACTCTGTGATGTGCGGTCAGCAGCGGTACCCTCGTGGATCGATTGCTTCTGTACCCCATAGCGAGGAGATGGTTCTGGATGGTGTGGCTGCTTACACGTTTTTGTGCACCAGCGTTAAATTGCCGAGTGATTTCTTGCACTGTGGCCCATCTATCCGCTGTTACAATGCGAGCTAGCCGACGATGAGCCCGCTCATCCACACGCTGTTGTCCACGGCAGTTGGCGCTTGCAGTGTGGCCCGTCTATTCGCTGTTACAATGCGAACTAGCCAACGATGACCCCGCTCATCCACACGCTGTTGTCCACGGCAGTTGGCCCTTGCAGAGATGGGTTTACCGGATTGGATGTACTCACGGTGCACCCGTGACACAGTGGCTAATGAAAATCTCAGTACCTGCACGACTTCCGAGATGAAGTGATCCATTCGTCGGGCCCCGACAATTTGCCCACGACCAAATGCGGTTAGATCCTTCATCTTACCCATACTGCGTCCGACTGATTCCCGTCGCATCACTCCTTATACTGTCGGATCGCTGCATACGTCACGTCGTTTCCGTTTACAGGGCCGCCCACAGCGCCACGTTTGCATAACGCCAGCTGTCTCTAATTCAATTGCTCTTCAGTGTATATATACAACCCGAGGACCGGTTTTCGGTTAGTAGAGTGTTCGGAGTCAGAATGGGAAAAGCTGCCGATTTATCGGAGTTTGATAATTGACAAATTGTAATGGCACGGAGCCTCGGAACTACGATCTCGGAAACGGAGAGGCTTGTGGGTTGTTCACGTGCCGATGTAGTGAGTACGTATCAAAAGTGGTGCACAGATGGCGAAAGGACGAACCGTCGTCCAGCTATGTGTCGTCCGCAGCTCCTTGATGCCAGAGGAGAGTGGAAATTATCGCGCATTGTTCACAGTGACCGCAGGGCCACAGTGCGACAAATCACCCGCAGCTACAACAGTGGTGACCAGGGAAATGTGTCAAACCACACACGTCATCGCAGCCTTCTGCGCATGGGTCTGCGTAGGTCCCCACGCTCACTGCACGTCATCGCCAACAACACACGAAACGTGCCCAAGATAATCGAGATTGGACCTTGGATGATTCGAAGAAAGTGACCTCGTCTTGCGAATCAAGATTCCTGGTGCATCACGTAGGCAGCCACGCACGGATATGCCGATTACCAAGGGAGGCTATGGCACCTGAATGCACTGTTGGGGGTGAAACAGACCGGCGACGGCGATATTATGCTGTGGGCGATGTTTTCTTGGGACACTTAAGGCCCATTATCTCAATAGCAAAATTCCTGACAACTGTCAGGTATCTGGACATCGTTGAGAACCAAGTTCACCTATTCATGGCAACTTTGTTCCCTGCTGGTGATGACCATTACCAACGGGATAACGCGCTATGCCACACTGCCAGAATCGTTAAGGAGGGGCTCAAGGAACATGCTGTGACTTTCTGTTAACGTTCTGCCCTCCAAATTTACCTGACATGAACCCAATCGAACATTTGATTTGGAAAAGCGGGTTCGCACTAAACCAACACCACCCCGAAATGTACGGGAACTGGAAAACCTGCTGTTGACATTTTGTACCACATACCCTAGGATACCTATCGCCAACTCATCGAATCAATCCTTCGCCGAGTGGCTGCTGTTTTGCGGACTAAAGGTGGTCTTACAGCGTATTAGGTGGGTTGTCATATTGTAACGGCTCATCGATATATGTCGCTAGTCACATTACGCCAGTTGATGATTATAACGGTGCGTTCAGGCTAAAAAATTAAATGATAAGGTAAAAACGCTGTGTTATGCACCATAAAAACGAAGTCTGAAGATGGCAGATGTACTTCGTAAAATTACATTTAATGAACTATATACAAGGTTAAAAGACATTCATAAGATCTTTCAGACTCCAGGGGAGTCTGAAATATCTTTAAATGTTATTTTACGAAGTACATCTGCCATCTTCAGACTTCGTTTTTATGGTGCATAACACAGCGTTTTTACCTTATCATTTAATTACGCCAGTGTTCCAGGAGATACAGTATAAATAAATCTACGAAAATGCTCTTTAAAACTAATTCTTTCGTACTTAGGTTTCGACTCTTTCAAGCGAAGGTGCTTTCTCTCTGCCAATAATTCAGTTTTACTGCAAAAACTGAATTATTGGCAGAGAGAAAGCATGGGTGGAAGCCAGAACTAAATTTTCTCAAGGAATCAATCAATCAATCTAAGTCGTATAGTAAAAAAAATCAAGAGGCATCATTTATTACAAGCTAGGGCATAGAAGTTTATAGCGGATTCTCTTTGAAATAGAACAAATTTTTTCAGACATGGATGAGTAACTTCGGAATCTAAACAAAACTGCAATTTCCTTTAAGAGGAAACACTCATTAACAAAATAAGGAAAATGCTTTTCAATAAAAAGACCCAGTTTTCCATTTTTTTTAACAGACTTTTTCTGTCTTAGTTGTCGATGTTCTTACTTCTGCTTCGTAAGAGATTCTACCGAAAAACTTTCTTTCACGCTCATTTCAAACATGAAAAAAAGCGCATGCGCAGGCTTTATGATGAACACAGCAAATCGCACACTCACGCAAAAATAAACTCGACGGAAGAAATAAAAACGCGGATAAATATGAGGTGATCTAAGAGTAATAAAAAGAAATATCTTAATATCGTGCTGAATAAAGAAAATACCCCCTTTCGAGCAAATATGACGAAAAAAAGCATTATCTGGAATCGAAGATCTTCACGTGTCTTTTTCTAGCTGAGAATTTCAATGCTTCGCTCACCCGGAAATGAAGTTAACGAACTCGGAAGTCAAATTACATCGAACGAAAGGGAAAAAACCGGCACAGAAACAAAAGAAAATAGAAAACTAAGAACAACATTTGGGAAAATCCCTAATCAATTCTTCAGTTCTTCAATCATTTTCCAGGCAAGCTCAGCCGAATTCTAAAGTACATTTACGGCGTACTTGACGCGGCACAACTTTCCCAACTTTCGTTTTTTTTTGTTTATTTCTTTCATTTGACCCACCATGACTTCTGTAATATCTCTAAAGCAAACGCCCAACATCTCCGATTAAATGAAAATCACTATTTTCATGGAGTATTTTTTATTTCCAACAAAACATTTTCATTGATTTTCTTCTCACGAGCACGTTGCTAGCGTATTTAAAACTGACAAGCAGCCAGAGAAGAAATGCCCTCCCGTTCATTCAGTACCATTTGGTTTAGAAGCAATAAACATCTGCAAAACGCGGTAACTGAGGTATAAAATTATGTAAAGATCGTCGTCTCAAATAGTCGCGCTGTCGATGTGATAAATGATGACATCACAATATCGATTAATCGATACACAGCCAACTGATCCTCTTTCCGATGACTTCATGATATCCAGAAAAATTTATCCTCATTATCTCACAATAAAGACGATTAATTTTTTTTTAAACAAGGAAAAAAACAAGGTCATCTTCTTAAACTTTCGAGTGAGTAACGTAAATATTTTTTTGTTTAGATTTATGATGGGGATATTTGTTATGTGGAAAAAACAAATCGAAAGCAGAAATTTTGTATCGAAAAAAGCGCGCATTTGCGTGAAGCTTGTGAACCGTAGAAAACGGAGCGTAACAACGCAGCTTGTTGAAGCTTGTGAACGCCTAGAAAACGGAGCGTAACAACGCAGCTTGCTGAAGCTTGTGAACGCCTAGAAACCGGAGCGTAACAACGCATCTTGCTGAAGCTTGTGAACGCCTAGAAACCGGAGCGTAACAACGCAGCTTGTTGAAGCTTGTGAACGCCTAGAAAACGGAGCGTAACAACGCAACTTGTTGAAGCTTGTGAACGCCTAGAAAACGGAGCGTAACAACGCAGCTTGCTGAAGCTTGTGAACGCCTAGAAACCGGAGCGTAACAACGCATCTTGCTGAAGCTTGTGAGCGCCTAGAAACCGGAGCGTAACAACGTAGCTTGTTGAAGATTGTGGACGCCTAGAAACCGGAGCGTAACAACGCAGATTTTTGAAGCTTGTGAACGCTTAGAAACCGGAGCGTAACAACGCAGCTTGTTGAAGCTTGTGAACGCCTAGAAAACGAAGCGTAACAAACGCAGCTTGTTGAAGCTTGTGAACGCCTAGAAAACGGAGCGTAACAACGCAGCTTGTTGAAGCTTGTGAACGCCTAGAAAACGGAGCGTAACAACGCAGCTTGTTGAAGCTTGTGAACGCCTAGAAAACGGAGCGTAACAACGCAGCTTGTTGAAGCTTGTGAACGCCTAGAAAACGGAGCGTAACAACTCAGACACACACTGGAAGGGGAGTTGAGAAGAGGATTATAGTCGGCTATGAAATGTACAAAAACAGGCTCCCGTGGGCTCGTTGATGATGCAAGTGTGGGCGTGGCCTCAATCTCATCATTTGACTTTGAAGAAACAGAATTTCGATGGTGTCACTCTCGAAAATGGGGCTTTCGAGTGGTGCACCCCAAAAACGAAATGGCCGCCACCGCAAACACTTTTTCCCATTTATCTAAGCAACCGTCCGTCCGTTTTACATAGGACATCCCGAAAGTAATGCCTCGTCCCTCATAAGATTTTAATTTGTAGCAGCAAAATGTGGAACTTGGTGGCAAAATACTTGGACATATTGTTATTAATGCTAGCCTATTCAAAGTATTGTTCATCACTTTCTATACATTTCCGCCATCTTTGAACCCATTGTGGAAAAATTCTTAAAGCTGTAGTTACATCGTCGAAACGTTCCTCATGAAGAGTGTTTTTCAAAGAGGCAAACAAGAAAAAGTCTGAGGGTGCCAACTCAGGGATGTAGGGGGGTCGGGGCATCTCCGTCCACCCCATTTTGGCAATAGCCCGTGAAGTCTCCATTGAGGTGTGGGGGCGTGCATTACCATGGTGTAAAACAACACAATGAAGTGGAATGTCACGTCTTTTCCTTCTGATACCTTCCTTTAGCTTCTTGAATGTCTGCACATAGTAAGCCCTGTTTATTGTTGCATCCCGATCAAGGAAATCAGTCAAAATGACACCACGCTTGTCCCAGAAAATTGTCACCACCACTTTTCCTGCGGAAGGAGTTGTTTTCACCTTTTTCTGTCGAGGTGAAGATGTGCGATGCCATTACATTGGCGCACTTTTTGTTTCTGGGTCATGAAAGAACACCCAGGTTTCATCCCCTGTCACAACATTAGAGAAAAATACCTCACCCTCCCTCTCATAACAATCCAAGAAGTTTTGGCACATGTCCACCCTCTGCTCACATTGTTCACAAACTAGGTTTCTTGGAATCCACTTTGAACAAATTTTTCTGTAGCCCTGATCCCTAATTAAGGTTTCCATAGCACTATGACCACAATGAATTGCATCACACAACTCCTGGATGGTGACACGACGATCAGCTGTGATGAGGTCTTTCACTCGTTGCCTGTTGGCATCTATCACTTTATTGAGAGTCTTCCACTTCGTTGTTTGTCCGAAGTGGATATTGTCCTAGCGAAAATAGCTGAGTCACTTATTTTTTTTAAGCTATATAATCACTTCAAACGTGACCTCAGCTCTGCCCAGCATTGTTTTGTGAAGAAACACTCAACGCTTACCACCCTATTTCACATCACAGAGGATCACAAGTTGATGTTATTTACACTGACTTTGCTAAAGCTTTTGACAAACTTCATCATGGCATTTTACTCAAGAAAATGAAGTGTCTTGGCCTCAGTGATAACCTGATGTCCTTGTTTAAGTTTTATCTTTTCAACCGATCCCAGTCTGTCATTTATAACAACCATGTTTCTGATCCCTATGTTGCCACATCTGGAATACTCCAAGGCTCTAATTTAGGACCACTTCTGTTTTCCATATATACACTGCTGGCCACCCAAAATGCAACACCAAGAAGGACACGAGATAGCAAAGCCAGATTTACTGGACACATAACAACAGATACAAAGATGAAACGATTGAGCTTACAGGCACCCCTGCGACTTGCGGAACACGCAGACATTAATAGTTCGTGTGGCCCCCATGGCTGGCAATAACGGCCGCTACACGCCGCGGCATCGAACGAAAAAGGATTTGGATGTGAACTTGGGGTATCTCGGTCCAGGCTGCTTCCACACGTTGCCACAGTTCATCAGACGTAGCCGCAGGTGGTGCTTGCCGGGCCACTCGGTTGCCGAACAGCGACCAGACGTGTTCGATGGGCGACATATCGGGAAAACAGGCGGGCCACGGCAGCAGTGACACCTGTTGGGCCGTGAAGAATCCTTGCACTATGCGTGCCACGTGCGGGCGCGCATTGTCCTGTCGAAACGTGGCCGAAGGCAGGTCCTGCAGGTAAGGGAGGACTACAGGCTCCAAAACGTCGGAGTTGTAGCAATGGCTGTTGAGTGTACCGGCGATGCGTACCAGAGGGATGCGGGTGTCATATCCAATTGCGCCCCAAACCATAACGCCAGGCGACGGACCGGTATGGCGATGCATAATGCATAATGCAGGCGTCATACATTCTCTCGCCGCGGTGCCGCCATACGCGGATCCGACCATCGTGGTGTTACAGGCAGAAACGGGATTCGTCGGAGAAGACAATGTCGTGCCGTTCCGTAGTCCAGGTGCGGCGTTCAACGGCCCACTGCCGCCGCACTTGCTGATGGTGTAACGTCAATGGTAATCGGAGCAATGGGCGCCGTGCGACAAGCCCCCGCTCCTGCAGACGACGTCGAACGGTACGTGCTGACACATGTTGTTGTGCAACACACTCTAATTCCTGCGCTAACGTTCGTGATATGGCGGTGTGAGCTGTCAATGCCCGCCGCACAGCCTGCCGGTCCTATCGTACGGTGGTGTGCCGCGGCTGCGGCAATAGCTCACGTTGGTCCGTCCGTCGCTCCTGCACCCACCGAATCCATACTCGCCTCACTGTGGCTGGGTGTCTTCCCACACGGGCGCCGGTGTCTCGGTACGATAAACCGCTGTCGCGATAAGCCGCTATTCGTCCTCTTTGGATCTCCGAAACGTGCTGGAATGACTGCCGTATTCTGCGACGAGGCATCAGGAAGCTTCCCACGCACAGGTCCGGCAGCACAACACACTTCCACTATTCCACTTCCAGTACTCTGCACCGTTCTTATAGTGCTTCTCAGTGGCGTGCCGGGAGCACAGGATTTGCATATACCCTGCAATGCTAATCGTCTGAATGTCCTCTCGCGGGCGACTCATGCTGCGAGTTTCAGGCCAATCGGATGCTTCCTTCTTGGTGTTGCATTTTGGTTGGCCAGCAGTGTATATTAATGACCTTCCTTTTTGCATTGATGGCCCCAAGCTTTATCGCAATGTACAGACTCCTGATGGCTGTCTTGCTTTTCAAACTGACGTCAATAACCTGCTTCTTTTTTTTTTTTTTTTTTTTGATTGGAGGTTTAACGACCGCCGTGTGCAACTCAATGGGCTATAAGCAGTCGCCCGTTCTTAATTTAGGGTCACTGGTTCCAGGGAAGGGAGAGAGCCAGTGCCGTAAGACAAACACAACATCCATGCCTCACCGGGATTCGAACCCGGACCCCGTTCGGACGAATGATCAGAGGCCATCGCTTAGACCACTGCGCCACCGGGGCATCAATAACCTGCTTCAGTGGTGTACATTAAACCATCTCCACTTCAACATCTCTAAGTGTCCTGTCGTTTCCTTTTCGCAGAAAAGAAAACCTTTTTTTTTTTACTACAAAGTTGGTGACTATACTCTTAGCCGGACAAACGATGTCCAGGATTTGGGAGTCACGTTTGATTCGAACTTGGACTTTAAAAGTCATATCAAAAGAATTGTACATACAGCGTACAGAAATCTTGGATTTATCATGCAACATCCCAAATATTTTTCGAATACTCAGACACTTATTCGCATTTTTGAGACTACGGTGATCATTTGGAGTCCTAGCCAAGTAACTCTAGTAAATGAAATGGAGAAAGTTCATAAAACGTTTCTTCGATACCTTTTTTATAAATCGACCGGTGTTGATATAGCGGACATCTCGACTGCTGTCCTCCTTCTGACATTCTTCAAGATGACCTCTCTGCAATCGAGAAGGAAGGCTCCCCAACTCAAGTTCCTGTACGGCATCATCAATGGAGAGATACACGATATACAAACTGTAAACCAATTAAGTTTGTGTGTCCCATATATACCGAGGACAAAATGTGAACTATTTGCAGTGCCATTTTGCAGAACTGATGCTGGAAAAAATTCTCCGTTATGTAAAATGTATAGATAAGATAGTACAACTATACTAGTTATCCGGATTAATTGGTGCAGATAAAATCAAGGTTTCGAAGCTTTCGCACATCAACCAGATGGCTTTTTCAAGGAAGGTAGACAGCAAACTGCAATAAATTCAGTTTGCTGTCTACCTTCCTTGAAAAAGCCATCTGGTTGATGTGCGAAAGCTTGGAAACCTTGATTTTTTTATGTACGCCAAAAAATTCGGATAGCTAGTATAGTTGTACTATCTTATGTATAGTTGGTGTACAGTTCCTTGCGCTATTATTTACAATGTATAGGCTTCACAACTCACTTGAAGAATGTCCGGATATTTTTAATGTAAGTAATAATTTTTTTCATAAAGTATGTTTTGTGCAAGATTGTAAATATCACTTGGTAATTGTCACTGTAAATAAAACTATAGCAATTCCCGTAACTAGATATACCATCTGTAAGGATGTGCTTACAAATAAATAAATAAATAAAAGAAGCTTTAAAAATTTAATTCGTTTTGTGGGGGAGGAGGAGGTTGAGTATATTTCCGAAAAAGTATTTCTTTATATTGTACTCTAAATAACCCATTTAAAAAAATATTTTTGTTTCATGTCCCCCTAGATAGCGTTCATAGGTCATTGAACTGACCCCGATTTGGTATACTTAAGGTTCAGAGAAATTTTAGTTTTATGTGCTGTAGCAGAGAAAATAGCGCATGTTTCTGAAATTCCCTTTTATATAAACCTTTCATCCTATCATTGAATACGAGGTAGAAACAGATGACGTACCTTTCAACAGTATCAGCGAATGCAGTATTCGCTTGTGCCAATGTCGACCATGGTTTCCCCAGAAAAATCAGGGCGGTCTTTTACTGCCAATAAAACGTGGAAGTACTCAGGCTGCGTTTTCAGATTTTCGTCTTTCTTTTTTTTTTATTGTTTACTTCTTGAACAACGTATCGCAGAAAACCACAAGCACTTGTATTCCACAGAAAATCTACTTTACTGCCAAACGAGAACAAAATATGTATTTTTCAAACTTTAGTGAAAGAGGTTGAAGTAGTTTGTGTCCAGAAACCACTGACGCATTCCAATCACGGTTTTTTATTCCCACAGGAGTGAACTCCATATATCTCCGAGAACTTTTGTTCGGGAAATTTAACAGCCCTAATGACCATATAAGGAGTCCGTTGTTTCTAATGTAGTGCCACTGGTTCTGGGAAAGCGGCATAGTCAGTGCCATAGAGATCATCTAAGGATCGATCTCGGACTGTTAATCAAAAGCCTACCCCTCTGACCACTCGGCTACCGCAGCATATTTTTTTGAGGGGTTTAGCGGACACTGTAAGCAATTCTAAGGATTATAGGCAATTGTTCGTGGCTAATTTTGGGCCACTGGATCCAGGGAAGGGAGAGATCCAGACCCATAAGGTAAAGGCGCCACTGTTGTCTCATCCGGGACTTGAACACCAAACAAATTCGGACGAGCGGTCAGAGGGCAGCAGTTAGACCATGATGCCACCTGGAAGGCGCATTATAATTTTAACTATCGTCAGTGTTACGGTGAACTAGCTGCCTTTCGTCCCGGTGGCGCAGTGGTCTAAGCGATGGCTTCTGAGCATTTGCTCAACGGAGGTGCCTGGGTTCGAATCCCGGTTAAGGCATGGTTATTTGTGTGTTTGTCTTTCGGGGGTTTATTCGCTGTGTTCCTTGTTACCCGGCATTCTGTATTCGATGCTCACTATTTACAGGGTGTCCACAATGTCTTGTTACCTCCCCCATCCCCTGTAATAAGAAATGTAAATGAGCTATGTATCTGTTGTATGATGTATATGTTGAGTTATGGTCTGTATTGTGTTTATTTACAGATTAGGTACCGGAACCATGTGTGATACCAGCGAATACACCCTGGAACAGCGGATTGTTGTCAGTGTCTGAGTACACGAACGTCCACACACAGGGAAGACAATGCGTGACGTGCGTGCCGATTTCCAACAACGATTTGACAAAGAGGCCCCTCCAAAAGAGACTCTTTTGCGGTGGGAATATAAACTCTTCGAAGCAGGCAACATCCAAGGATAAACCACGAACGGGAAGACCATCAACCAGAGTGCAACAGTGTCAAGCGGTCGAGGAATCAGTTATCAGGTCACCGACGAAGTCGCTCCGCAAACGATTAGCGGAGCTTGGAATACCACGATCGACACTGCATAAGCACATGAAGAATGACTTGAATTTGCACGCATATCGCCCGATGTTCGTTCAGGAGTTATCAGCCATCGATTTAAACCGCAGACGGGATGCATGTGCAATGATACTTCAGACATCTGCCACAATCCCAAAACGTGGAAAGGTCATTTGCAGTGATGAATGTGCGATATACAGCAGCTGTCGATCACGGAACGTTGTGTTCTGGTCCAAGGAAAACCCACATTATGTCGAAGAATTGGAGCATCATCCTCCGCATGTCATGATATGGGCTGCAATGAATAGTCGACATCTGTTTTGACCGTATTTCTTTGATGGTCCAGTGAATCAGACAACTTATCTGGACATGCTGCAAACCTGGTTTGTGCCACAACTTGGAAATCTTGGCATTCTGAATGACGTATGGTTCCAACAGGATGGGGCACCTGCCCGTTACGCAATCGCTGTTCGGGAATACCTTGGTGAGGTCTTTCGGGATCGTTGGATCGGCCGAGGTTCGGCAGTGCTGTCCGCTCCACTTGAATGGCCACCTTGAAGCCCAGATCTCTCAACGTGTGATAATGACCTTTGGGGTTTCATAAAAAGTTTGTTGCACAGCAGCGCTACCAAACCACTGATGAACTTAAACAAGCAGTGAGACGTGCTTTCCCTCGTATCACCCCGCAACTGCTTCGGAAAATGTCCCACAGAACATGGCGTAAAATTATTCTCTGTCACGAGAATGACGGAGCCCAAACGGATCCACAAAAATATAGGGCTGCGGGTAGCCTAGTGGTCAACGTTCGTGACTGCCACGGAGAAGACCTCAGGTTCGATCCCAGGCAGGTACGAACGTTCGAAGCACTAAATATCTGCTGTGCGTCGGATGGGGCTGTTGAGCCCCGGGTATTTGCCGCCCGGTAATAAATAAGGGCGTCTTCTTCCCCTTTTCTAACTCGCTTTCGTGTCCCTTTCCTATCAGGCACTCTAGCCTAAATCTTCTGGCTTCCTATTTCTAAGGGTCAGACACTCCCTTCCTAAGATCCTCTACATATGATCTAATGTTTTATAAAAATGCATACTATTACACTGGTTTTACAATATGCGTAGAACATAATACAATTTATAACATTTATCAAAGTTCAGCTTTTATTGTTATGACTTGAGCAACTGTTTCTATTATTTATTCTAGTTTTATTTGTGAGTTTAACGCCCACTATGAGCAACTCTAAGGGCTATAAGCAGTTTCCCTTCCCTAATTTAGACCCAATGGTTCTAGGGAAGGGAGATGGCCAGCCAGCCCGGCACGACAGACGTACACTAAACCCATAGCCAACTTGGACGCTCGGCAAGGAGCCAGCGCCTCGGACCTCTCGGCTATCAAGGCGGAGTACTATTTTTTGACTTCGTTTTCAATAAATATTCACGATGGTCTCCACAGTAGATTTTTCCATCAACTTTAAGCTTTGAAAACTCCTGTTCAGTAGTTGCGACTATTGTAAAAATTTTGAGAAATAGAGTTATCATCGTCACTATATGTTGTAAGCTTGCATAAATTGCGTTGTTTATATACAAGTATTTGCAAGCTAAAAATTGATGAACATTTTACAAATTCTGGTCCAAAGTGCATTTCAGGCGATAGAAAATAAACGTAAACTTTTCTAGATATCTTTTTTGCATTTGTATATTAAAATAGGCCAACATTGGATTTCAGGACATCATATTTTGTATGACCTTTTCATTAGATCCGTTTTTAGTTTTTTGGATCGTATCGTGACATAATATACATCCTCTTAGCCTTTGTCGAGCACCATGATTTCAGGTCTCCTCAAATTTTGACTAACACTCAGCCCCGAGATTTCCTGGCTGTCCTTGACATCATGACATCAAACTCCCTCTCATAATTTCTTATCGTGAAATCATACTCTTTATCTCATGCACATCAACTTCACATTCACTTCTTATCAGCTTTTTCGTCTGGGGTCCTTCGTCTTATGTGCTTAACGTTTTATTATCGTGTTATACTCCAGAAATCTCAAGAAATTTAGCTAAACTCCAGAGATTTTAGCAATCAGATACACCTGAATCGCAAATTTTAACGTTAAATACGTACCAGAATCACATCAGAAAATTTGAAAATTGCATCCCCCTGGAGCTTGAATCGTACCTGCATCTCCCGATTACCATAAACACAGTTGATGTGGACCAGGAACATCAAATAGAAGTAATCGCTCTTTCCACCTTTATAAGTGAGTCACGGAAAAATTCTCACCCACGTCAACTGTAAAAGAAGCAACCCTGCCATGTGATTCGGCAGTTTGTCGTTTGTGAGTCTGGAGAATTTCGAGGCCGCTGTGGTGCAGTGAAGGATATCCGGCGCGTAACTGGAAGACCCAGGGTTCGATTCCCGGTGGCGGCCGATGATAAGATTGTTAGATATTTCTAAACAATTAAAATCTATAATTCCTTTAAGTAACGCAGTAAGCCACTTACCAGCTGCAGGAAGATCTATCCTTAGTAATCACAGAGCGAAAAAGGGGATTCCACACATAAAAACGCTTCAAATGACAACACACTAATATTTATTGTACATCTCCACAAAAAGGTAATAACTCACTATTCCAACACGCACACCCTCTACATATCACCGACATTGTTGTTGTTCAGTCAAAGATCAACCACTTAGATTACTAACCGACGTGAGCAGCAGAAGTGGATCTTTTTTTCAGGCAACGCTCGCTAGAGTGAACAAATAAAAACGTTTCGAGCAGCGCCACCTGCAATTCTGTTAAATGTTCGCTGAGGCGTCTGGTTCGAAGAACTCTGACAGTCATATTTCTTATAATAATTTCTAACAGTCTCCCACTTGGCTGGAGGAGTTCATTTTATCATGCCTAGTGTCAGTCTAAGTTTTTCAAACTGGGGTCCAGCCAACGGCTTGGTGAAAATGTCCGCAACCATTTGAGAAGTATTACAGTAGTTTAACTGACGAATAGTTCCACTCAATTCTTTCACAAACTGATACCGCACCATAATGTGTTTAGATCTGGAATTGATCTTTTGATTTTCTATAAGATGTATAGCTGATTTGTTATCCTGAAATATTGTAGTGGTTCCAGTCTGTTCACAATCAAAATCCTTGAGTAACTCTCGCAACCACAATAGTTCTTTGCATGCTTCTGCAGTGGCGATGAACTCTGCTTCGGTTGTCGATAAGGCTGTTGTTGACTGCTTACGGCTGCTCCAACATATGGCACTCTTTCCAAGCATGAAAACAAATCCAGATGTTGATTTCCAGTCAGTCCGGTCTCCTGCCCAGTCCGCGTCTGCATAGCCTTTTAAAATTAGTGGGTCTTGTGAAGATAATCTTAATTTAAGGTTTACTGTTGATTTCAAATAATAAATTAACTTCATAATGGCTAACCAATCTTGTTTACTTGGTTTTTCTACTTTTCTGCTTAAGATGCCTATGGCAGTTGAAATGTCTGGTCTTGTTACTGTAGATAAATACATGACAGCTCCCACTATTTCTCTATAAAATCCATTATCTTTTAGAAGTTCTTCTTCTTGAATGTTCTTTCTGTAGTCTGTACTAATTGGTGTTTTACTTTCCTTATTTTGATCAGTAGCATAACTTTGTATAATTTCCTTTATTTTATTACTTTGACTCAGAAGAAAACTTCCATCTTCTTCTCTTTCTATTTGAATTTCAAGATATGTTATGTGGCCTAAATGTTTGACTTCAAATTGATTTTTCAACAAATTTGCAGTTTTCTTTATATTTTATGTGTTATTCGATGCAATTAATATATCATCTACATAAATAGCTAAATAAGTTGTTTGTTTTCCATCCTTTAGTGATAGTAAGCAAGGATCTGTTGTACTTTGTTTGAAGCCCTTGTTGAACAAATATTCTGTTATTGTTTTATTCCAATTTCTGGCACTTTGTTTGAGACCATATATGCTCTTATGCAATTTACAAACTTTTTTCTTCTTTTCCTGATTCTCTGAAACCTTCTGGTTGTTCCATAAATACATCTTCTTCTAATTTTCCATACAGGAAAGCAGATTTTATATCAAGATGATGAACATTCCATTTTCTATTTGCTGCAACTGTTAAGAGTTCTTAAAGTGGTATGTTTTACTACGGGTGAAAAAGTTTCTTCAAAGTCTAATCCCGGTTGTTGTGTATACCCCTTTGCAACAAGTCTTGCTTTATAGCTTTCGACTTTTCCACTTGCATTGTATTTTGTTTTGAAAATCCATTTATTTTTAATGGCTTCTTTCCGTCTGGAAGATCTACCAAAGTCCATGTTTCATTTTCCTTCAATGCATCTAGTTCTTCCTTTATGGAATTCAACCAGTTTCCTTTTTCTACTTCGTTCATGTCCTGGATTTCTTTTAAATTTTGAGGATCCTTTTTATACTGAACTTTTGCAACATATGCTAATCTTTCTGGTGGTTTTCCTTTGTTTATTCTTGAAGACTTTCTTTGAACATTTTCAGGTTTTTCTCTATCATTATTTTTTTCCACAGTTTCTGATGACATTACTTCATTTTGAACGAAAATTTCTTGTTCATCTTCTTTCCTTTCAGCAGGTTTACTTTTTATTACAGCTTGCTGACGTTCATCAAATTTTACTGATCTGGTAATGATTATTTTGTTTGTTTCTTTATTTAATACTCTGTATCCTTTAGATCTTTGATCATATCCTAATAAGATTCCCTCTTGTGCTCTATTGCCAAATTTTCTTCTTTGTTGCTTTGGTACATATACATAAGCTTTTGATCCAAATACTTTAATATGACCAAGATATGGTTTAAATCCGTTCCATAATTCAAAAGGAGTTTTTCCTGTTGCTTGTGTTGTAACTCTATTTTATATGTAAGCTGCTGTTATTACAGCTTCTTCCCAGTATTTACCTTCCATATTAGCATCTAACATCATAGTTTTTGTCATTTCTGTCAAAAATCTGTTTTTTCTTTCAGCAATTCCATTCATCTGAGAACAGTATGGAACAGTTGTTTTATGTTCTATTCCTTGTTCCACTAAATAATTTTCAAAATCTCTTCCACAATACTCTCCTCCATTATCTGTTTTTATTGATTTTGGCAATTTTCCAAATTTGGTTTTCACTGAAGCTACATATTGCTTAAATTTTACTAATGCTTCATCTTTGCTTTTAAGTAAATAGATGTTACAGTATCTGCTATATTCATCTATAAATGTGATAAAATACTTGTAACCACAAGGACTGGTCTCAACCATGGGACCACAAATATCTGCGTGTACTAATTCTAATACAGTTTTGGCCTTAAAACTACTTTGTTTGGAGAATGGCTTCTGTGTAAGTTTGCCTTTTATGCAAAACTCGCAATTTTCTTCCTTTTTACAATTGGAAAGAGTTATTCCTCTTGCTAACTTTTTTTTCTCCATTTGTTTTATCATTTCAATATCCCTATGACCTAGCCTTCTGTGCCATAAATTCAAACAATTCTTATTTTCACATGTAGTGGCCAAATTTGCCTTTTTATCTAATATTTGTAGTTTGTACAAATTATCTGAAATGTTAACCGATCCAATGCCTGCTGTTGTGTGCACTGGCGATAACTATTAGCATTAAGGGTAATCACTCGAATTTCAAAAACTATGTTTTCCCAGTATTAGAGAAAACACAGGCTCGCTATTCGAGGATGGGCGTTGTGTTTCACCCAGCCGACGTTCCGTGTATCGGGGTCCGCTGAGTGCCGCAATGTTTAAAAGTAATCGTCTAGCTTTTCATTTCTCTTTGAATAATTCGTTAACTTACAAATTTTGATTTGTTTACTAGCACTGATATGTAAGTTACTCAGTATTGCACTGGAGGACTTTTCTGAACATTCATTCCAAATCATTTACTCACACATCCAACTCTCAATCGTGATTAACATTTTTACTTTACAAAATTGTACACTCAAATGAAATTTAGCTGACTCATAATAACGTGAAAATAAAATATGCTTATTTTGCGTGATGAAGGCTTGAAATTCAGAAAATTACACTCAGTCATATGAATATGCTTGAAGACCCTTTTATCAGAATTATATATTTAAAGGTTAACTTTAATTTCTTATTTTAATTTAATATAAATCTGAAATATTTCGAAACATAATTTACTTAAAATGATTCCTATCCTACACAATTTCCTGCTCTGATCAATGTATTTACTTTACTCAACCATTTCATTTCTTCTATTTCTGCCCTACTTTTCTCAGCATTAATTTAGAGCTGGTTTTATTTTCAACCTTGACTTAGTCTACTATGCTCTTCTTTAACTTTCGGCTCAACATACTAATTATATAAACAAGAGGAAACCGTTAAGGTCGGAAATGTCCTACCTTCTATCACACGATAAGGGCTGGCGTTTCATTCTCCTCTTCCCGAAGTTTTCATGCAGATTCCTTATTTGTACATAGCCTGCCGTCCTGGATCTTTTATATCACCGTCATGATTTCAGAGTCCACTTTGTTCGTTAATGTAGAACATCTCTCCCTGTTGGGCACATGCTCGTTCCTCGTATCGGTAGTTCTTCCTCAACTTTCTTCACCATGCTATCTCTTTCTTGTCGCTCCTCTTCCTGTCCTACGAAAAATTGTTCTTCCCGGATCCTCCCACCAATTTACAGATTGGTCAAACAATTATCATTTCCCGATCTGATTTGCTCTGGGTTTCCCGCCATTTCTCTGACCTGCCATCCTTCGCCCCGTCCAATATCTGTGTCCGCCCCTGAATTCTAGGAAACTGTGTGCCCGCGGATCTCCGGGGTCGTAAATTTTCCTATCATATAACTGCTATGGGTTTTCCTTTGCCTGGCGTCAAGCTATTCTTTTCTACCAGACTTGGTGCATCAATTCTCAAGACGACCGGCGCCGAGCTCCAATAAAATGTCTACCCGCCATACTCTTGTAGAATTACTTCACCTTACCCAATATTGCTGGCTCGTAGCAGTTAGGGAAAGGATGCCCCGCGGTCCAACGCCACAGCAAGCGGCCGACTGGAAGCCCTTCGACTCGGAGAGAGAGAGAGAGGGGGGGGGAGAGCGGTACTTTCCCGACCTACCTAGGCGCGAATCCACGGAAGAAAATCTAAGGAGGAAATTAAATTGCGAATTGCAGAGCGTCTGAAGAGCGTGAAGTTTATAAAATCCTAATTTTATTCATTCTTACACTAGCTCCCCAAAATCTCTCCCATTCATTTGATTAATTTTTTAAATCCCATTTCTTTTTCGCTTCTCCGATTACTTCTCAATTCCCAATACAGGGAAAAGGTGCGCGCTCGCTCACGAGTGCTGCAACAGAGGTATCTATTAATCCTATAGCTACAATAGTATCCCCATACTTAATTGTGCATTTTTTATTCTTGAATAAAACTTCAAATCCTTTTTCTGTGGCTTTTCTAACAGATAACAAATTAGTGTCTAAATCTGGAACATATAACACATCCTTTACTTCCACTTTTCGAACTTTTCCTTTTTCGATTTTGCAGTTTAAGGTTATATTTCCCTTGCCTTCTGACTTTATCTGAGAACCGTCGGCAGTAGTGATCAGCTCTGATTCACCTTTTGAAAGTTCTTTAAACAGTGTTGCATCATTTGTCATGTGACACGTTTCACCGGAATCAATTGACCAACCTTTGGATATTTTGTTGGGTTTTGACTTCGTTTCTAATGAGAAATTTTCATTTTCTCTTTTTATGTCATTTTGTTCACAATCTAATTTTGTTTTTCTTGTCTTCACGGCAATATTACTGTGAGACTCTGTATGTGGGTTTATTTTGTGAAACTTACCAGTGTTACCTTTATTTTGATTTCTTTTGTAATGCCAACAATCATCTTTGACACGATTCTTTTTTTACAAAAAGTGCAAAATCTTTCTTGTTTGGAGCTGTAATTTTTCTTTTTATAACTTGTTTTCAAAACAGTTGTGTGATCGGTGTGTGCCTGTGAGTTTTCTTTCCTTCTATTAGATTCATCTATCACTTTACATTTGATAAACTCAAGTGTTAAATCTTCTTCCTGTCTTGCTTCTAATGCAGTAACTAAATTTTCATAGGTACTTGGTAAACTATTTAGCAAGATAGACCCCAAATGTGTGTCTTTGAATTCCTCTCCCTGTGCTTTAAGCTTGTGAACTATTTCCAGCATTCTATTTACATGCTCTTGCATAGTTGATCCATTTTCTTGAAAACGTAAACTATACAGTTTTCTAAGCAAATACAATTTACTACTCAAACTTTCTCTTTCGTAAACCATTTTCAAAGCATTCCACATTTCAGAACTTGTTCTCTTATCGCGTACGTGAATAATTTGATCATCAGACACGCAAAGTGTTATTGTAGCTTCAGCCAGTTCGTTTTTTCTCTCGCATCACTCTTTTCTGAAACAACCTTCCATAAATTATCTTTAATAAGAATCATTTCCATTCTTACTTTACAAATTTGATAATTAAAATTATCTAACTTTGTTATGCTGTACATGCCGCTTCCTATGAATGACGCTATTTTGTTCCGCTTTCGATTTTCGAATGAGGAACTACGCAGTAACAAATACGCCTTCAATCCACTCGACTCAAATGCTTGATGAATTTGACGAACTTTGCTTTTAATCTTTCTGACAGCAGTAAGATTTCAGTCTCATAATCAAGATTGTTAGATATTTCTAAACAATTAAAATCTATAATTCCTTTAAGTAACGCAGTAAGCCACTTACCAGCTGCAGGAAGATCTATCCTTAGTAATCACAGAGCGAAAAAGGGGATTCCACACATAAAAACGCTTCAAATGACAACACACTAATATTTATTGTACATCTCCACAAAAAGGTAATAACTCACTATTCCAACACGCATACCCTCTACATATCACCGACATTGTTGTTGTTCAGTCAAAGATCAACCACTTAGATTACTAACCGACGTGAGCAGCAGAAGTGGATCTTTTTTTCAGGCAACGCTCGCTAGAGTGAACAAATAAAAACGTTTCGAGCAGCGCCACCTGCAATTCTGTTAAATGTTCGCTGAGGCGTCTGGTTCGAAGAACTCTGACAGCCATATTTCTTATAATAATTTCTAACAAATTTTTCCGTGAATCACTTATAAACGTGGAGAGAGCGATGACTTCTATTTGATGTTCCTGGTCCACGTCAACTGTGTATTTATTGAATTTATGAGAATGTTTCCGTGACTCACTTAGAAACGTGGAAAGAGCGATGACTTCCATTTGATGTTCCAACTCCACATCAACTGTGTATTTATTGAATTTATAAGAATTTTTCCGTGACTCACTTATAAACGTGGAAAGAGCGATGACTTCCATTTGATGTTCCTGGTCCACGTCAACTGTGTATTTATTGAATTTATGAGAATTTTTCCGTGACTCACTTATAAACGTGGAAAGAGCGATGACTTCCATTTGATGTTCTTGGTCCACGTCAACTGTGTATTTATTGAATTTATGAGAATTTTTCCGTGACTCACTTATAAACGTGGAAAGAGCGATGACTTCCATTTGATGTTCCAACTCCACATCAACTGTGTATTTATTATTCATTCGTCTTCTAGTTATTTGTTCAGTTGCTGCTGTTCATCTGCGGCGAATCCCCAGCATTGTGCAGGGATCCAAAGAAGCAACCCTGCCATGTAGTTTGTCAGTTTGTCGTTTGTGAGTCTAGAGAATTTCGAGGCAGCTGTGGTGCAGTGGAACATATCCGCCGCGTAACTGGAAGACCCTGGGTTCGATTCCCGGTGGCGGCCGATGAGAAATTTTTCTGTGACTCACTTAGAAACGTGGAAAGAGCGACGACTTCTATTTGATGTTCTTGGTCCACGTCAACTGTGTATTTATTGAATTTATGAGAATTTTTCCGTGACTCACTTATAAACGTTGAAAGAGCGATGACGTCCATTTGATGTTCCTAGTCCACGTCAACTGCGTATTTATTGAATTTATGAGAAGTTTTCCGTGACTCACTTATAAACGTGGAAAGAGCGATGACTTCCATTTGATGTTCCTGTCCCACGTCAACTGTGTATTTATTGAATTTATGAGAATTTTTCCGTGACTCACTTATAAACGTTGAAAGAATGATGACTTCTATTTGATGTTCCTGGTCCACGTCAACTGTGTATTTATTGAATTTATGATAATTTTTCCGTGACTCACTTATAAACGTGGAAAGAGCGATAACTTCTGTTTGATGTTCTTGGTCCACGTCAACTGTGTATTTATTGAATTTATGAGAACTTTTCCGTGACTCACTTATAAACGTTGAAAGAGCGATGACTTCCATTTGATGTTCCTGGTCCACGTCAACTGTGTATTTATTGAATTTATGAGAATTTTTCCGTGACTCACTTATAAACGTGGAAAGAGCGTTGACTTCTGTTTGATGTTCTTGGTCCACGTCAACTGTGTATTTATTGAATTTATGAGAATTTTTCCGAGACTCACTTATAAACGTGGAGAGAGCGATGACTTCTATTTGATGTTCCTGGTCCACGTCCACCGTGTATTTATTGAATTTATGAGAACTTTTCCATGACTCACTTATAAACGTTGAAAGAGCGATGACTTCCATTTGATGTTCCTGGTCCACGTCAACTGTGTATTTATTGAATTTATGAGAATTTTTCCGTGACTCACTTATAAACGTGGAAAGAGCGATGACTTTTGTTTGATGTTCCTGGTCCACGTCAACTGTGTATTTATTGAATTTATGAGAATTTTTCCGTGACTCACTTATAAACGTGGAAAGAGCGATGACTTCCATTTGATGTTCCTGGTCCACGTCAACTGTGTATTTATTGAATTTATGAGAACTTTTCCGTGACTCACTTATAAACGTGGAAAGAGCGATGACATTTGTTTGATGTTCCTGGTCCACGTCAACTGTGTATTTATTGAATTTATGAGAATTTTTCCGTGACTCACTTATAAACGTTGAAAGAGCGATGACTTCCATTTGATGTTCCTGGTCCACGTCAACTGTGTATTTATTGAATTTATGAGAATTTTTCCGTGACTCACTTATAAACGTGGAAAGAGCGATGACTTCCATTTGATGTTCCTGGTCCACGTCAACTGTGTATTTATTGAATTTATGAGAACTTTTCCGTGACTCACTTATAAACGTGGAAAGAGCGATGACTTTTGTTTGATGTTCCTGGTCCACGTCAACTGTGTATTTATTGAATTTATGAGAATTTTTCCGTGACTCACTTATAAACGTGGAAAGAGCGATGACTTCCATTTGATGTTCCTGGTCCACGTCAACTGTGTATTTATTGAATTTATGAGAACTTTTCCGTGACTCACTTATAAACTTTGAAAGAGCGATGACTTCTATTTGATGTTCTTGGTACACGCCAACTGTGTATTTATCATTCATTCGCCTTCTAGTTATTTGTTCAGTTGCTGCTGTTCATCTTTGGTGAATATTCAGCATAGTGCGGGGCTCCAAAGAAACAACCCTGCCATGTGGTTGTCGTTTGTGAGTCTGGAGAATTTCGAAGCGGCTGTGGTGCAGTGGAAGCATATCCGGTGCGTAAGTGGAAGACCTTGGGTTCGATTACCGGTGGCGGCCGATGATAATTTTCCCGTGACTCACTTAGAAGCCATCGCTCTTTCCACGTTTATATCTCCTTATTCCTTTTTGAGAATGCTATTCATTCCGATGTAACTTTGAACTTCTCTCATGTGACGATGGTACGCATTAAACACTAAAACTGACGATTCAGGTATATATGATTCCCGAACTCCCGACCTTGTTCTACATATTAGGTCAAGAAATTGTCACCTTTCTTGATCTTGAGTAGAAAAAAGTAACCTTCCTTATGAGTTCCTGTTTTCTTAGGTAAATTCAGTTACTTCTTGTTTAAACATTATCTTACTGAACGGTAGATTTCTTCCCCAAATAGCTTTAAGAATTTGGCAACACTGACATTGAGTAAGAGCAGAATAAAATGACTAGACTAAATGTATACCAGGACAGGCGGTAGGTTGAAAGAGATAAGAGTTGATAGCTTTGGGTGCGTTGATGGACAATATGTAATCCACAAATGATTGTCATTGCAGTGAGATTATGGTCAGTGTAATCCTTGCCAGTGAGATTGCATTTTGTTTTGATTGCAGCCAAAGAGATTACATTCTGAGAAGGGATTATCTTAACATCTTGAAGTATTGTACAAGTGATTACCAAATAAACTGGTGGACCAACATAAGTCTTGCTGATTCTTCATACCTGACCGTTTGCTTATTTGTTTACAAAATGCGATTCATTCGTAACGCAGTTATTCCGGATCATTAGCCAATTAATAATCTAATCAATTAAATTAAAATTAAAACAACTAAAAATCCATAATCGTAAATGGAGTGTCCAGTACCTTAAAGAAAGTTTGCATTGCAGTCTTCCAAACTATTAAAGAATTGCAATGTGTTTGCCAGCAACACACAGTCAAACTTACAAATTTATATGAGTTAAAGTAGATGTTGAGAAACCTGGGTTAATTTTGCTTCTATCTAATTACTTATGATTCGTTTCTGTCGGATCAGAAGGTTATATCTGAAAGTCTGGGTTACTGTACAAGTTTGAGTAAGTTTACGTTTTATTTTGCATTTATATCTCATTTCAGGCGATTATTCTCTTTCGCATAATCAAGTTTTGTTGGGGAAACACTAGCATCAACTCCTTTGCGACTTTCTTTTTCTGATAATCGGGTTTTACTGCATTAGTGGAGGAACGCTAGCATCAAAATACACTGGCGGAAAGTGAAAAAAGAACACCAAGAAGGAGACGTCTGATACCAACGAAATTTATACAGCATAATAACGGAATACAGAGGATAACGTGATCAAAACATTATGGCAAAATACAGCTGTATTTGCTGGTAAACTGAAAAATTACATTTCCATGTAACACGGTTAGTACGAGGTTGAACTGCCATGAACTACGTCACACTGTGCAATTCTGGCATGGAGTCTGTCGTACAGATGTTGGATGTACGTTTGGGGTATTGAGTTCCAAACATCCTCAACCTGGACCCGTAAATCGGGGATGGTCGTGGCTGGCCGTAGAGACCGGATAAGTCGTTGTCCCATAAAATCCCACACGTGCCCAATGGGAGACAAATCCGGTGAACGTGCAGGCCATGGAAGTTGTCTCACACCCTGAAGTGCATGTTGCGTTGCACGTGCAGAGAGTGGGCGTGCGTTATCTTGCTGGAAAACACAACGATGGACCGACCTTAAAAATGGCACAACAACGGGCTGAATGATGTTGATGTAGGAGGTGCTGTTTAACGTACCCGGTACAAACACTAGTTGTGTACGGGAGTGATAGCTGATCGCTCCACACACCAGGAGACCAGGTGTAGGCCCTGTGTGTCGCTGGCGGACGCAAGAAGGGTGGAGACGCTCCCCTGTGCGTCTGCGAACACGCATACGGCCATCGGAGGCTCCCAAGCAGAATCTGCTTTCATCGCTGAACACGAAAGATCACCATTGCGTTCTCCAGTGCAGACGTTGGCAACATCACTGCAGTCGTACTTGACGGTGGGCTGGAGTCAGAGGTACACATGCCAGAGTCACACGTGCACGTAGTCCTGCATCCAGTAGACGGTTGCGGATTGTTCGCACAGTCACCTCAGGTGCAACGGCAGCTCGGATTTGCGTCGCAGTGGATGTTCTGCTTGACAGCGCCGCTCTTCGTATGCGTCGATCGGTCCGCTCATCAGTCAGTCTGTGACTCCCGGTTCCACTTCTTCTCGTGTGGGAATGTTGCACGGCCCATGTACACCACCATGGTACCACCACCGATACTTCCCGTCCGATTCGCTCAGCAATACGATGATACGACCACCCGGCCTCGCGGAGTACGACTAGACAACCTCGCTCAAAGTCCGATAACTGCTGAAATCGTACAGGTCTTCCATGTACAGGCATTGCAGCTTCTTCAGGGTCTTCGCACGTGTCCGTACGCCGAAGACTGATTACATTCACTTCGCCGTACTCCTTAAATACCATCGACGACAATTTGCATATTATGCCGTGCTGTGGCGTAAGCGCTCACCGGTTGGTCCTGAAATTAACATCACACCTACGTAAACCCGACCCCATTAACATATGTAAATTTCATGATCGTCCGCCAATTCCTTCTTGGTGTTCTTTTTTCACTTTCCGCCAGTGTATGTTTTTTCGCGATTCTTCTTCGGATAATCGGGGGTTTGCACCATCAGTTAAAGAAACACTAGGGTCAAACGTTCTTGAACATAGATTATTTTTGCTGCTCTTTTCAGTCGAATTATCCGCGCGTGTGGCTGAAGAAATCTACCAGATGATCACAGTTAAAAACGAAGTGTTCATAGCCTCGTAGCGAAACATCTTTAAAACAAAATGCAACCAAATGTGATATGAATACTCTTACAAACATGTGCTCGCGATTTTTGAAAACAAAACAAAAAGTTCCGTTTCGTGCCACCAATGGATACGTGACACTGTAAGCAACAGAAAAAGGCACAAGAGTGATCAAAATGCAAGAAGAGGTGTTCAGAGCCCAGCAACGACATGCAGTTGGGCGAAACGCAACCACAGACGATATTATTACTCTCGCAGCATGCGTCCTCAGTATAGTAAAACATAAAATGACTACACAGTGGCAAGGTGTAATAGTTACCGAAAATACTAAAAAGCTAACTGTAAAGTGTGATTACCTTTTAATTTGGTGCAGGTTACAGATATGGTTCAATGGGTATTCTATTCAGATGTTCTAAACACTGCATGCCTTGAACAACGTTCTCCTCAGCAGAACGCAACTGGTCCGCATCGATGTGTTTCACATGCTGTGTTATTTTGTTTTTCAAACTGCTCAATCGGGAACATAGCCCTGATGAACTCGACTTTCGAGGTGTCCCCACCACCAAAAATCACAGGTTAAGCGAACGAGATGACCAAGCTGTGGGAAATATGCACGACTAATCACTCTGCTGTTGGTAAACTATTGGGTTGTCAGAAAAGGTTAAGCTAACGAGATGACCAAGCTGTTGGAAATGTGTACGACTAATCACTCTGCTGTTGGTAAACTATTGGGTTGTCAGAAAAGGTTAAGCGAACGAGATGACCAAGCTGTGGGAAATGTGTACGACTAATCACTCTGCTGTTGGTAAACTATTGGGTTGTCGGAAAAGGTTAAGCGAACGAGATGACCAAGCTGTGGGAAATGTGTACGACTAATCACTCTGCTGTTGGTAAACTATTGGGTTGTCGGAAAAGGTTAAGCGAACGAGATGACCAAGCTGTGGGAAATGTGTTCGACTAATCCCTCTGCTGTTGGTAAACTATTGGGTTGTCGGAAAAGGTTAAGCGAACGAGATGACCAGTCTGTGGGAAATGTGTTCGACTAATCCCTCTGCTGTTGGTAAACTATTGGGTTGTCGGAAAAGGTTAAGCGAACGAGATGACCAAGCTGTGGGAAATGTGTACGACTAATCACTCTGCTGTTGGTAAACTATTGGGTTGTCGGAAAAGGTTAAGCGAACGAGATGACCAAGCTGTGGGAAATGTGTTCGACTAATCCCTCTGCTGTTGGTAAACTATTGGGTTGTCGGAAAAGGTTAAGCGAACGAGATGACCAAGCTGTGGGAAATATGCACGACTAATCACTCTGCTGTTGGTAAACTATTGGGTTGTCGGAAAAGGTTAAGCGAACGAGATGACCAAGCTGTGGGAAATGTGTACGACTAATCACTCTGCTGTTGGTAAACTATTGGGTTGTTGGAAAAGTCATGAAGTATTTTAACCATGTTTTGCAAAGGTCATTTATTGATAGAAAGAACAAAGATAAATCAATGATATAATGCCCGTTTTGTTCGATAATCTTTTGCCATCTTTCAGTGAGCTGCAGAATGCCTCGTTCATAGAAGGACCTGTCTTTCGTGGCGAAAAACTATACAAGATGCTGATTTACAGCCTCATCGGAATTGAACGTTATACCACGCAAGCACTGTTGAAGAGAGCGATACAAGTGGAAGTCTGACGACGGCGCAAGGCCAGGCGAGTATGCTGGGTGTGGCAACACATCACACCCAAGCTCCAATAATTTTTGGCGGGTGATCAAACTTGTGTGTGGTCTCGCGTTGTCGTGATGGAACACAACACCTTTACGTTGAACGAGCTCTGGGCGCTTCTGGATGATGGATTCGTTCAAACTGTTCAATTGCCGACAGTACACATTCGAATTGATTGTTTGGTTCCGTGGTAGGAGCTCGAAAAACACGACATCTTTAAAATCCCACCACACTGAGACCAGAATCTTCCGCTGATGGATGTCTGCTTTGGATGTCGTTTGAGGCAAAGCAGCACGTCGGAACCAAGACCGTTTGCGCAGCACATTGTTGTACACAATCCACTTTTCGTCACCAGTTATCAGTCACTTCAAAAAAGGATCGTTTTCCTCACGTTTAATGAGCATATCGCTGATACTTATACGCGCAGTCAATTGAGCTTCTTTGAGTTCACGAGGAACCCACACATCGAGCTTGCTTACGTATCCCAGCTTCTTCAGGTGGTCGTGAACGCTTAAATGATGGATGTGCAATGTGTCTGCAATCTCTCGTGTCGTGTAACGTGGGTTTGACTCGATCAATGCCTTGATTTGGTCGTCATTAACCTCAGTGGCCTCCCGAACCGAGGAGCATCGTTGAGGTCAAAATCACCAGCACGGAATTTTGCGAACCAACGCTGGCACTGACGTTCTTGTAGAGCATTATCACAGTACACGTTACGCAACTTTTCACAAGCTTGACGCGCGTTCTTCCCTTTACGGAAGTAAAACAGTAAAATATGGCGAAAATGCACAGTTTGGTCTTCCATCTTCAACTTGATGTCGAATCAACGCAAATCAACCAAATTGCTCACTATTCCTTTTAGACTGCAGCTAGAACTGGCACCTGTCGAATGCCATAGCGATAACAGAGCTGTGCATGCCTCTAGTACTTCCTAAACGGCCCAACCGCCATCGGGTGCCAAAATACGTAATGGCTTTTCCGACAACCCAATATTTTCTTAGCATCTGCTATACCAACAACATAATATGGGCCTCCATACTGCATAAATATGATACAGTCAAGACACCGTCGTTGTTGAAGTTGTGGAGCATCTCTCAATACCTGTGGGCATTGAAGTATCGTCACATATCCTCTGGTTGCACAAAATGGAACTACGTTTTTTTCATAAATCACGAGAGTATTCTTACCAAATTTGGTTTCGTTCCATCCCATAAGTGTTTCGCTACAGAGCTCTGAATACCTCTTCTTTTTTACGCTTTCCAACCGTAGGTTGAAAAAGCGTATATGCTTCAGCTTTGTCTGCCTGTCCACACGATAGCTCACGTAAAAATAGTTCGATTTCGATGAAATTTTAGTATGAGGTAGGAGACAATCTGGGGACGAACCATATTGAAAATGGGCGAAATGGGGTCAAAGGTCAGGACATAGGAGCGGGATCCATTCTATCGCCATTAGGCGTCATAACTTACGTAAAAATGCTTTGATTGCGACAAAAATTTATCATGTTGTTCCGGAGGTATACTGAACTGGTTCTGTTTAATACCATCGAATGGGGTCAAAGGTGAGGGCACAGGAGCGAGATTTATTCCCCAGCCATATTATCCTCATCACTTAAGTGAAAATGCGTCTATTGCGACAAAACTTTAGTATGTTGTTCCGGAGGTATACTGATCCAATTCTGTTTAATGTCATCGAAATGGGTCAAAGGTCAGGGCACAGGAGCGAGATATATTCTCTTAACTTGACTAAAATTGCTTCGATTGCGACGAAATACAATACGTTGTTCCCTAATGACTTTGGAAGCAGTTCCGCCAAAAATGTTTTTGTCAGCAATTGCGGGCAGTGCGCATGCGTGAGATTTGTTAGCCATTAGTTTTGCACGATAACCTCCGCGAAAATTGCCCGATTTAGATGGGATTTTTAAATATAAAACGGCTTATTGTGGTAGCTCTTGATAATAGAAATAGGTAACACGGGCACAAAGAGTTTCAATTTTGATATATGTGAACCTCAAACGTTATACCATAGTTTAGTTCCCTCAAAACCAAGGCATTTTCCTATGATTTCTGGTATGTTCGATCTTATAATCAATGCATTGCATAATTTTACAACTTGTTCTTTCTTTCTTTTGGTTGGAGGTTTATCGACCCCCGTGAGCAACTCAGTGGGCTGTAAGCAGTCACCAGACCCGAATTTTGGATCACTGGTTCCAGGGAAGGGAAAGAGCCAGTGCAGTAAGACAAATACAACATACATGCTGTTCTGGATTCGAACCCGGTTCCATCTGGTACGAATGATCACAAGCCAGCGCTTAGACCACTGATCCACCGAGACGGCCATCTTACTTTGCGATCACCCGATATTTGGCGAGCCTAGATTTTCGTGATGCTTTCTTGCTAAATGAATGTCGGATAATCGGCTTTCAACTTCTTAAAAGATACTTTCCTGTACTTGTATCAGGAGTGTATATAGACATTTTTTTTTGGGGGGGGGAGGAGAACGAAGAATGGAGGTTTTTGAAATCTCTTTCTATCTTGTCCGCCTATGGCGTGTTGAATTCCTCAAAGACGACTATGCGCCCTTGAGGACTACTGGCAAATTAATGCAGCCTGCTTACCATTCCTCTGCTGCATACGGATAAGGGACAAAGTGTGTCCGGGGCCAACTTCACAGGGAACAATCTACACATTTGCGTCCCCAACCACAGGGAGCCTGTGGAAAACCCAGGAAAAACCGCAGACTAGATGGCCCGCAGGACTGGGTTTCGAAAGCCCGTCTGAAACGCCCGTCTTCCACAAAACGCACAACGACTTAACCAACTGCGTTATGCCGGTGGTTTTGAAGTCCCCCAGAACAAAATTAACGCTAATGAAAAATGGAAGAAAAGATTAAAGCAGTTTTTTCTAATGTAAGTTGATGCATTTTTATTAAATCAAGGCATTTTTTTTTCTAATGTAAGTCGCGTGTTAACCAAAAACTAAAGAAAAAAATGAAATACTTTGGGGGGGAAAGCCCCCTGGACCCCGTTCTAAATACGCCCCTGACTTGAATACATTTTGACGATGATGAATAACAGGGGAGCCCTGTCATCCATATTTGTGAGGTTTTCCAGCTGAAGTTTTTGCTTGAATTTTTAAAAAAATACTTGGGCGCGGGTGGAGGGGGACATCAGTGTTTAACGACCACCATGAGTAACGCTGCGGGCTATAAGGCGGCACCCGTCCCTAATTTGGTGCCATGCAGTCCAGAAAAGGCCGTTCCGGTGGCGCAGTGGTCTAAGCGATGGCCTCTGATTATTCGTCAGAAAGGGGTCCGGGTTCAAATCCCGATGAGGCATGGATGTTGTCTTTGTCTTACGGCACTGGCTCTCTCCCTTCGCTGAAACCAGTGACCCTAAATTAGGGACGGGCGACTGCTTATAGCCCATTGAGTTGCTCACGGTAGTCACTAAACCTTCAATCAAAAAAAAAAAAAAAAAGAAAAGTCCAGAAAAGGAACAGAGTCAGTGCCAATGGACAAGCAAGCCAAGCATACTTCCTTCGGAACTCGTACCCAAGCCCATCTTGGACGAATGGTCAGAAGCCCGCACAACGGACCACTCAACAACTGGGGGCGGTTAATAATGGCACATCTATGAACCGTAAATAATCTCAGTGTCAGTGAAAGGAAGCAAATGGCTTTCTGAGAAAAGCTAATAATTCGGAACGAGGAAAAGGAACGCTGCCGTCTGCCTAATGCAACAGAACATAAAAAATAATAATAGTGTGTTTCTTCCTCAGTCGTCACCTTAGATTACTCGGGTAAAGCATGTCAACGTTTGTATGCTGCTTCCTAACAAGATTAAGAAAGGGCTCTTCTGTACAATCAGCGGGGAAGTGAAATGTGACACTGTGGATAGAACACCCAGGTTGGAAAGGAAAAGTAAAGCATAAGTCAGAAGTTATGACTATCTTAGGAGATACGGCACTATAATCCTCACAAGAAAGCACTTTTTTTTCAGGTTTTTTTTTCACCTAGAAAGCAATTTTCTGCGAAAGGGGGTAATTCCATGAAGCAAATGAGTAATCCCACAGCATTTAGGTAATTATTGTGGAGGCAAAAAGGAAAAGAAGTCGTCATCTGAGCGGTTAGGATTTTTCATTTTCCACCAGTCAGTGCGACAGATAAACCCCACTCGATTAAAAAATGTACTTTCCAATTAATTTTCAGGGCTAAGCAATAACTATGCTAAGAAAATTGCTTCAAAATATTGTCCATCAAGTAAGTTTACATTGATGATCTGAGGAAAAGCAAATTATGTGAGGTTTCAGGGCCCTATCTGGGAGAGGGGGGTGGAGGTTTGGGGTTGAACCTTTCCCGATAATGATTTAAAAATTTTAGAATTTCAGCTCTATAAACCTTAAATAAAAAAACATATTCCACAAAGAGAAATTCTATTTTTGTTACAGCTTTGAAATATTCATCTAGAGTGTACACTGAAGTGCCAGAAAAACTGGTACACCAGTCTAATACTTGGCAGGTTCCCCACGGGAGCGCAGGACTGAAGAAATACGACGGGGCATGGACTCCACTAGCTTCTGGAAATATGCTATAGGAAATGCACACCATACCTCCTGCAGAGCGTTCCACAATACGGGTGTATTCCGAGGTCTCGGATTCCTGTGTTCGATAGCGCGTTGCATGGCATCCAAAATGTGTTCTATCATGTTCAGATCTGGGGACTTGGGTGAAAATGGCAACACCCCAAACTCAGATGAATGCTCCTATAACCCTAATGTAGCGTCCCGACATTTGTGTGGAGGTGCATTGTCCTATTGGAACAGGCCCAACCCATCAGCATGAATGCAGGACATGAACGGGTGTACCTCGTCAGAAAGGATGCGCACATAGCGTTGGCCGGTCACCGACGTTTGTAGACGTACCAGGGGTACCAGTAAAGTCCAGCTAAACACACTCCATACCATTACGGACCACCCCACCAGCCGGTACAGTTCCCTGTTGATAGGCGGGATCTAAGGCTTCATGGGGTTTGCGCCACACACGAATCCTTCCATCTGCCCGATACATCAGTTGGAAATCGCGATTCGTCAGACCAGGCTACTTGTTTCCAGTCATCAAGTGTCCAGTGGTGGTGTTGCCGTGCCCAAGCGAGGTGCATAGCTCTGTTTCGTGCACCCATAAAGGGGACTCGAGTTGGACATCTGCTCCCAAAGCCCATATCGTGCAGGGTACGTTGCACAGTCCGGACGCCGATGCTTGTTGAGGCCCCAGCATTGAATTCCGATGATACGTGCGAGAGTGTTGCACGCCTATCGCGTGAAACGATTCTTGGCAGCCGACTATGGTCACGTTCACCCAATGTCTTTTTACGGCCACACACTGGTATCATAGATAGGAGGTTTTGCCGGAATTCTTGTAGTCACGGTACACCCTTGCAATGGTCGTCCGTGAAAATCCGAACTTCGTTTCTACCTCCGAAATACTATGGCCCATCTCACGAGCGCCAACAATGACACCGCGGTGAAATTCGCTTAAATCGTTATTACTTGTCATTCTCATGCCGAAAACAGCTCTGACAGCTGGCAAGGATGTCTATCGCTTTATATACGCGCTGGCGGACGCAACTGAGTACGCGCATAGGTGACGTTGCTATGTATTTTGCATAAGCTCGTCTGTACCAGTTTTTCTGGCACTTCAGTGTATATCTACAGACACCAGCCAGTCAATTAGAAGCTTTTATTCAATCCCTTGTTGGTTCTCCTTTAACCCAAACCACAGCACGTACGCAATTTGACGTAGAGCTAGATGCACTCCACAAAGTGTTGAAGTGCATCTAGCTCTACAGCATACCAGGCGTTCACCAGAGTGTTGATTAACTGGCTCAGATTTGACTTAAGAGGACATTGCTCCCGGATATGTTTTTCTAACACGTTCCATACATTCTCAATGGGGTTCAGGTCCGGGCTTTGTAGTGTCCATGAAAAATGGTAGAAGTATCTGTTATGCTTGCTGCACCACTTCTGAGCACATTTTGCGCGATGAAGAATCTTGCATGTATATTTGCTAAGATGTGGGCATTATTTCATTTGAAGGAGTTGGCAACTAAACTATCGAGTATTTTTGAGTTATACATATTTTAGTGGTTACGTTTGAGACGCAAACGATATCCCTAACCCATACACTGTTAAAAAATTGGGAATAGGTTTCACCAACAAGTGGTGCTGCACCACTTTCCGAGAAAAGATCCACCATTATGCGGTGCAAACGAAATTCAACAATATGGAGCAACCTTACACCACTTTATGGGGTAAGGTTGCACCATTTTATGGTGCAATCTTACACCATCAAAAGTAAGGTTGTAGCACTTTATAGTGGAACGTATAACGAAGTAAATTTCTCCGTCATTTCTGTCCACGCCAGGATTCGAACCCGGATCTCCTCATTCCGGAATAAGTCACTCTACCGATTGAGCTACGCGGACGTTTGTTCTGACTATTATCTGCCTTTATGTAGTGTGCGTCCTGCTGGCAGGTACGTCACATCTCCCCCCCCTGAAAGAGGGCCGGGGGCATGGTCCACGGGACAGCCGTGACCATGAATCGTTGCAGGCAGCCATCCACTGTAGAACGTGCACTTGAGAACTCACAGTCAATTTTTTTTTTTAATTTTTCGAAGCGGCTGGAGAAGGGATTCTCTGATTTCCTATCTCGCGGTGTGGAAATAACATCACACCATTGCGAGATTTTGAACGGTCGGGTCATCCGGATAGTTCGGGCGCCATTATAACGAAGTAAATTTCTCCGTCATTTCTGTCCACGCCAGGATTCGAACCCGGATCCCCTCATTCCGGAATAAGTCACTCTACCAATTGAGCTACGCGGACGTTTGTTCTGACTACTATCTGCCTTTATGTCGTGTGCGTCCTGCTGGCAGGTACGTCACAAACGTTACTCTATAATATGGTACAAAGTTGCACCACTTGTTGGTGTAACTTTTCCAAAATGTGATGCAGTTGCCCTTATTGGGGAAACACATCACCAAAATTAAGTGTAGTCCATATCACCAAAATTAAGTGTAGTCTTTTTTCATCACTGCTTTATGGATAAAATATTTTGAAAACAATGTTTCTGTGTACAGTTCCAAAAAGTTTGTGTTTGCTTCATCAATTTAGGGGAATAAAAGATTCTGTTTTTTTTCCTTTTTAAATTTCTTCTCGCATATTCAGAAGAATTTAATCTTCATTGTTTGTGTTTGCCCATATAGTCTGGGCCAATTAAAGCCCCAACTTGAGATTGTTATACTATAGTTGAAGCTACTCCCATGGGAACAATCTCTTCCGAAAAATAAAATTGTAAAATCAGAAAAGTTCAACGTGGAAACGATTATGTCAAGGACACCAGATATACACACATGTGTATATGTGCTACAAGAATTATTTTCATCACTTACCTTATTAACTTGAGTGAATACTTTAAAAATTTCCTAACTCGCAACCACTGTGACAAGTGTCTCCGTGTCTTCGCCATCAAGTGTCTCCTTCGGATGACTTGATGGAGAAGACGGATGCGCCATTTCCTTCATTGCACCAAAATGTGGTGCAAGGTAATGTCGCATTTGGTAATTTGCACGAAAACTTGGTGCAAGTCAAACGTTTTCATGCACCACTTTATGGTGCAAGTGTGAAAACCGCACCAGATCATGGTGTAAGTGAGAGATGCTGCACGATATTGTGGTGCATCGTTGAGCTGAAACTTTTAACAGCGCATCCGATTGCTTTCATGTTTCATCTTTTGATAGGACACGCCATATTTTACCATAATAGCTTTCGAATACATAGATTTCTATATTCAGGCTAGCAATTAACTTTAATGAGAGACGGGAATGAGAGACTTTTCGGTAACTACGAGCTCGATTTAAAAATTTGCCTTGATATTTTGAGAGAGGGTGTAACGATTTTTAAAACGGTCTTTGGGGCTCGGATTTTTTTAATAATTTTAAAACTGGTCTCATAGAATTTTTCAAGCATCGAGATTGGGTTTTCGCAATTTTTACTGGTTCCTAAAGGGAGGGAAATGTAAAGCTATCATTCATCAGAGGCTTAAGGAGAACGGGTCATTTATCTGAATTTAGTTCATGCACTGTAATGGCTTCTGTGGAAAAATTAGTCATGTATTTTTAATAGTACCACCGAGGGTATCTTTGGTTTCTGAGGTACGGCAAAAATGGGCTTAGAGGAAAGAAGGTATTTTTATATTGTCTGAGAATAAGATTTGACAACAGTTTTCCCATTTTTACGAAAGCCTACAGCTCTGGGAAAGATAAATGACACTATAATTATTAGGGATGCGACATTAGAATTCTCGAATCCCGCGAATCTTGAAAAAGATTCGAGATTCGAAAACTCGAATCTTCGCGCTTTTTTCGTCATTCGAATCTTTTCCTAAAAAACTTGGCGTTTGGTGCTTTTTGTAGAGTGATATTTACACTGGCGGAAAGTGAAAAAGAACACCAAGAAGGAATTGGCGGACGATCATGAAATTTACATATGTTAATTTCGGGACCAACCAGTGAGCGCTTACGCCACAGCATGGCATAATATGCAAATTATCGTCGGTGGTATTTAAGGAGTACGGCGAAGTGAATGTAATCAGTCGTCGGCGTACGGACACGTGCGAAGACCCTGAAGAAGCTGCAATGCCTGTACACGGAAGACGTGTACGATTTCAGCAGTTATCGGATTTTGAGCGAGGTCGTCCAGTCGGACTCCGCGAGACCGGGTGGTCGTATCGTCGTATTGCGGAGCGAATTGGACGGGAAGTATCAGTGGTGGTACGATGGTGGCGTACATGGTCCGAGGAACATTCCCACACGAGAAGACGTGGAACCGGGAGTCACAGACGGACTGATGAGCGGACCGATCGACGCATAAGAAGAGCGGCGTTGTCAAACAGAACATCCACTGCGACGCAAATCCGAGCTGCCGTTGCACCTGAGGTGACTGTGCGAACAATCCGCAACCGTCTACTGGATGCAGGACTACGTGCACGTGTGACTCTGGCATGTGTACCTCTGACTCCAGCCCACCGTCAGGAACGGCTGCAGTGGTGTCGCCAACGTCTGCACTGGAGAACGCAATGGCGATCTGTCGTGTTCAGTGATGAAAGCAGATTCTTCTTGGGAGCCTCCGATGGCCGCATGCGTGTTCGCAGGCGCACAGGGGAGCGTCTCCACCCTTCTTGCATCCACCAGCGACACACAGGGCATACACCCGGTCTCCTGTTGTGGGGAGCGATCAGCTATCACTCACGTACACAACCAGTGTTTGTACCGGGTACGTTAAACAGCACCTCCTACATCAACAACATCATTCAGCCCGTTGTTGTGCTATTTGTAAGGTCGGTCCATCGTTGTGTTTTCCAGCAAGATAACGCAGCCCACACACGGCACGTGCAACACAACATGCAATTCAGGGTGTGAGACAACTTCCATGGCCTGCACGTTCACCGGATTTGTCCCCCATTGAGCACGTGTGAGATTTTATGGGACAACGACTTATCCGGTCTCTACGACCAGCCAAGACCATCCCCGATTTACGCGTCCAGGTTGAGGATGCTTGGAACTCAATACCCCAAACTTAAATCCAACATCTGTACGACAGACTCCATGCCAGAATTGCACAGTGTGACGCAGTTCATGGCGGTTCAACCTCGTACTAACCATGTTACATGGAAATGTTATTTTTCAGTTTACCAGCAAATACAGCTGTATTTGGCCATAATGTTCTGATCACGTTATCCTCTGTATTCCGTTATTATGCTGTATAAATTTCGTTTGTATCAGACGTCTCCTTCTTGGTGTTCTCTTTTCACTTTCCGCCAGTGTATTTGAATTTTTGTCAGCATGAAATCTCCATTAAAAGGGTTCTGTTTTTTACATTGCCCTGAAAGTGTTCAGTGTTTTTATTTACTCGTAAAACAAACATGTTTTTGATTTTTCTTAATTTTCTGGAAAGAATTTACTGAATTTAGTGTTCCATGTGTAGTGTTTATCTACATTAACACATGAAATAATCCTTTCCACCTCTACACCAGCTTTGATTTAAAAGGTTTTAGAACTTTTGTTATTAAAGAAAAATGTCAAAAATGTGAATTGTTACTCAACAATTTTTTTAGTCAAATTATATTCAGAAAATGGAAATATACCTCAAGGCTCAAGGGTTATGTACTTCACATAGTAAATGCAAATTATAAATTTCATTTGTATTTTCTTAATATTTATGGGCATATTTTTGTATTTTTGAATTTGTTTTTTTATTAAACACAGACTTCAAATTTTGTTTCAATTAAAAAACTTTTAATTTTAAGTAGAAATCTTTTCTTTCCCTTTTTTCTTATAATTATTCTTATATGAAGGATTCGAGATTCGGGAGATTCGAGAACCTTTTAGGATTCTGATTACGATCTGAGAAAATTTAAGATTCGTCCCACTTCTGATAATTATAATCTTCTCCTATAACTCCTGAAATCGAATCAGAGCAAAGAGAGTTTAAATGAGAATTAGAGAAGGAACTCCACTAAAGAGATGGGGAGTTGTAAAGAGGTGATTTCTTACTTCTACAAGATAGCATCAGATCCTAAATGAGAAAAGTTTTCGACAAGCGGCTGCAATGATTATGGAAACTTTTTGACAGCAAGTGATGCATAGCCCTTGGGTTTATTTCCAGGTTCTCGGTGCCTTGTAATTAGGAATGCTATATTGAAGGTTGAGGTTTAAGTAAGCTTCACAGAATGTATGAAAAGGTAAATTGATCGAGACACACCCTGAATCTCAAGACTTTATTTCTAATACTACCGGCGTTACAAATGATGTAAAGGGTTTCTGAAATGTCAGCGAAGGAAATAGGACTTTCGATTTCCTCAGAGATATGTTGTATAAATAAAAAGAACAAAAAAAAAATCGAGAAGGCACACAGGTACTTTTTGTAGGTAATTTGTGCTATGCATAAATTACAAATAAAACCAGTGATTCGAGACTATATACATTTATTTACGTACAGTGCATTACATTTATTCACATCACTCAACACCAAATGGAGCCACAGTCCGGTGCATACCAAGTAGAATTAAATCATACACAGTGCGTCAAAGAATTTTTAAGACTGGCGCTAGATTTCAGCCTACGGTGGCGCCACCAGCGTAATCGCGAATGCGTTATAAACCGTGACCTTCTGCTTGCTTTCTGCCAAAAGTACTGCGCAGTTGTTACAGTAACTCAAACGAAACGGGCATTCATTAGAGAAGTAACATTTTTTTCATGTTGAATTATTAAGATGGAACAAAGGGCTGTTATTAAACTTAACGCAAAACTTGGCAAAAATGCCTCGGAAACGTACCAAATGATGAAACAAGTTTACGGTGAGTTTTGTTTAAGTAGATCAAATGTTTTCCTGTGGCACAAACGTTTTTTGGACGGAAGAGATACCCTAGAAGATGATAAGAATACCGGAAGACCAAGTTCATCTAGGACACCTGAGATTATTGAAAAAGTGCGTGATTTCGTGGCAAAAAATCGATGTGCGTCACTAAGAATGATGGAAGAGTCTTTAAACATTAACAAAGAAACGATCCGAACCATCCTGCATGAAGATTTGGGCAAAACAAAAGCCTGTGCTAAATTTGTTCTACACACGTTAACCAATGAACAAAAATCAAGGAGAAGTGCACATTGCAGAGACATCATTTCAGCCGCTTAAAATGATCCAAACTTCTTAAAATCGATTGTTACAGGTGACAAAACATGGTGTTTTTAATATGATCCTAAAACAAAGCGACAAAGTGCGGAATGGAAGTCAAAAAACTCGCCACAAGCCAAAAAAACAAGAAAAGTTCCATCGAAAATCAAAACAATGCTCGCCGCCCCGGTGGCGCAGTGGTCTAAGGCGCTGGCCTCTGATCGTTCGTCCGTAAGGGGTCCGGGTTCGAATCCCGGTCAGGCATGGATGTTGTGTTTGTCTTACGGCACTGGCTCTCTCCCTTCCCTGGAACCAGTGACCCTAAATTAGGGACGGGCGACTGCTTATAGCCCATTGAGTTGCTCACGGTGGTCGTTAAACCTCCAATAAAAAAAAAACAAAAAAAAAACAATGCTCATTACATTCTTCGATAGTAAGGGTATTATCCACAAAGAATTTGTTCCAAGTGGACAAACAATTACTGGTGAGTTTCATTTAAATGTTTTGAGGCGTTTGATGGGCAGAATCCGGCGCATTCGTCCAGAATATCGAAATGAAAACAGTTGGTCTTTGTTGCACGATAATGCATCCAGTCATACCTCACTTCTTGTTCGTAGATTTTTGGCAAAAAATAACGCCTGTGTATTGAATCATCCACCGTATTCTCCTGATTTAGCACCCTGCAACTTTTCTTTGTTCCCAAAACTTTAAATGACGTTAAAAAGGTGTTATTTTGATGATATTTCGACCATACAAACAGCTTCGACGCGTGCTTTGGATGCAATTCCGCAAAGTGAACTGGAACAGGCATTCCAATCATTATTAAATCGCTCTAACAAGTGTATCGAAGCCGGAGGGACTTATTTTGAATAACAAACCAAAACAAATTATAATTTCTTGTTTCTATTTCATTTTACAGACTCAGTTTTAAAAATTCTTTGACGCACTGTGTATTAACAAACAATAAGGTTTATTAATTTCTGATATTCTTAGCTAGGTGGATTAATGAATGCTGTAAAACCAATGAAAGAAGATATGTCAGTCATAAAAGCAAATACTCGTGTTTACTAAACTATGGCCGCGGCAATTGTAAGTATTGGGTTGGTGCGAATGAAATGCCCGGCGCGAACGAGCATTGGAGACACGCCCCCAACGCAGCGGAATGGAACCACCCACAGGTGTTACGGGTATTACGTCACAGAGTTACTATAAATAGCTAGCACGTGTGTGAAGAATAAGGTTCAGACGTGGTTTGCAAAGGAAACATGCAGACGCCGGATTTGAGACTCATCTTCCTGAACGAATTTAAACTGGGCCATTCTGCAGGAATTGCCACTCGAAACGTTAACAAAGCGTTTGGAGAGAATACAGCCAGCGAACGAACCATTCGGCGATTGAAGTTCCGAAGCGGAGATACAGACCTGCAAAACGAAGCACGTGGTCACCGATCTGTTGCTGTTTCTGACGATGTTCTATTACATGTGGTCGAAGCGGATCCCCGAAAAACGTGTAGTGAGATAGCAGCAGAGGTAGGTGTCCACTCCAGGACAGTCGTTCGGCGTCTGGCCACGCTGGGTAAGATCAAAATGTTAGACGTGTGGCTACCGCATGAGATGACAAATGCCAACAAGACTAGGCGTTTGGAAATCTGCACGTTGCTGCTTGCCAGGAATAAACAGGAACCTCTACTGCATCGAATCGTCACCTGCGACGAGAAGTGGGTCTTTTATGATAATCGGAAGTGATCTGCGCAATGGTTAAGCAAGGCACAGCTTGCTGGACGGTATCCTAAGCCATCACCACACACCAAGAAGATGATGCACCTTGTCTGGTGGTCCACAGCCGAGATAATTCATCGGATTTTTTCGGCAAGAGACCGAACCATCACTGCAGAACATTATTGGCTGAATTACACCAGATGCACCGGAAATTGCTGCAGAAAGAACCGGCTTTGGTCAACAGACATGGTGTTCTTCTGCTCCAGGACAACGCTCGCCCTCATGTCGCACAACGAACGATGATGACACTAAGTGCCTCCGGCTATGAAGCACTGCTTATTCCTCGGAGTTATCTCCGACAGACTATCATCTGTTTCGTCGCTTGGATCCCTTCCTGTCCGAGAAACAGTTCACGACAGACAACGAGGTTCAACGTGCAGTTGATGACTTCTTCGGGTTCCATCCACAAGACTTTTTTCGTTCCGGGATCATGGCCTTTCCGGACAGATGGCAACTACGTATCAATGCTGAGGAGAATTTTTTTGCCTAGGCAAGTTGTCCTACTTTTCCATTCTCGCCGTCCACGTGTGCGGCTCTTTTGCCGACATTTCATTCACACCAACCCAATATTTCGACTGTTCAGTTTTTTCAAAACAGTACTTATTAATATTATTATTACTCGTATTATTCAGATTTAAACGAATATCAGTAATAATCCTGACACCGATGAAATTTGATGCAGCTACGAAAGTCCATCTGCGCATGCGCAAGATAAAATCTGGCCTCAAGATACAAAGAAAAGGTGAATCGCAAGAATATTAGTGAAGAGAATTGATAACATTTGGTCTAAGATATCGACAAGTTACACACCCTGTCGTATTATACATCATTTTAAAAGCCCCCCATCCCGGGGGGGGGCGGCGTACAGAGTAAGCCAAATTTCTCTATGACGCACCGTTCTGGAGATATTTGAGAAAATCAACCTAGGTGGCTTACTGATTACTTCCGTAACACAATTTTTTTCGTTACATCGATTATCTTTTATTTGGGATTTATTTTACTGATATCGGGAAAGATGGAGAGCATGAAAACTGCATTTTTGTAATGGCCTTCATCACATTTAGCATAAAATTTTCGTAGTTTACGCAGATTGCACCGATTATATCGTTAAGTTTATGTAAAACTTGGTGAAATAATGTTCGGCGAGAGTTTGGTAAAATATAGTGTTGAGTAACAATAAAATTAACTTTTGCTGCGTCACTTCTGTTAACCATTTCCGTTACATCGAAAATTTTATTACTTTGGGAAAGATTCTTTTCTTTAAAAAAAAAAATAAAAAAAAAATGAAAGAAAAAAAAAGTTGTCTAAGAAAGAAAGTAGGGCGATTTATGAAACCCATTCAGTTTTTTTAACTTTCCATTTCTAGTTAAACAAGTGGGATGGATGCGGATGCTATCTCGCCACCGGTAACTTCGAGCATACGGATGCAGGCTCGAGACCTGCCACAGGCAACTTTGGGTTTCACAATATATATGTATTTTTTCACGGACAGAAGGTGTACTCTTTCTTTCGAAAATATAAAAACGCATCCCGTGCACATGTGCAAGAGAGAAAATATTCTAGAGTAAAATGTACGTACACAGGGGCGGATTGGGACGACTACACCATCCAGGGAAGTTTAGTCTTGAAGTCCACTCTAACAATTGTACATACATACATGCAGGGAAATACGTTGTAAATTCCCTCATGAAAAAAAATCTGTTACATCGTGGATGAAGCAGAACTGTTGCTCTGTAAAAAAAATATCCTTTCGTAGTTCACTGCAGCATCAAAACAAGCTCAAAACGGGGTGTTGTGCCAGATCATTAATTTCCTTTAAAAAATTTGGTTTTGACAAAAACGAAATCGAGTGTCTTCAAGACTCTATTTCCCACTAAATCACTAGGAAGATCATTCCGAATATTAAAACTTGCGCATGCAACATAACAATTTCCCTACACAATTAATTTTTATATTTATTTGGTTTATGATCGCTTACTGCGCAATTGTATTGGTATCTCCTCCTTGAGTAAAGGCCCTTTTTAAGTCTATCCATTATTTTGCCCAATGAGTTAGTATTGGTAAACAGGGAGGGCCGGATTAAGACCTTAGTGGGCCCCTAGGGTAAGCATTTGAGTGGGCCCCAAGGCTAAGACATCTGAGTGGGCCCCCGAAGGACTTATGACGGGGAATTATTATGATGTCCGTTAAAACACGAAACTGCGACTACTAAATTATTTGCAAAGTTTCATAATAAGTCACTGTATTTTTCATTGTTCTTACATGAAGATGAGTTAAAAGCTTAAGATTTCTAGATTTTATCTTGGATTTTCTAATGATTTAGCATTGTATACTTTTCTTAGTGCATCGTTTTTTTTTTAAATGCCATGAAAAGCGCATTAACAGTTCCAAGCGCAAATTGGGAGATGTGGATGGATGGTAGTAAAAAAGCTGATACTCTCTCGCTGACCCCGCTGTATACAGCGACATATGAAGGCTTTACCCTGCCGCCCCGGTGGTGCAGTGGTCTAAGCGATGGCCTCTGATCATTCGTCCGAGAGGGGTCCGGGTTCGAATCCCGGTGAGGCATGGCTGTTGTTTTTTCTTACGGCACTGGCTCTCTCCCTTCCCTGGAACCAGTGATCCTAAATTAGGGACGGGCGACTGCTTATAGCCCATTGAGTTGCTCACGGTGGTCGTTAAACCTCAATAAAAAAAATAAAAAAAAAAAATTAGGCTTTACCCTTGGTGAGTCACTACTACCTTGAAATCTGTTTGTCTTCCAGCCTCTCCTCTCTCTATCTATTTATCTATCTATTATTTGCCCAGGCATGCCTCCTGGGCCCATGGTCATGGTGGGCCCCAAAGCTAAAGCCGCTCTAGACCCCACCTTAATCCGGCCCTACTGGTAAACTGTTGTTTCTTTTAAGATACATGTGTGTGGCTCACATATTTCGGAATATCTCTGCAAAGAAGCATGCTCTGTATCAGTCAGTGGATAAGTGTGTGGGAACGATAGACTATCCCATGAGGGTAGGGCACACCAATGACCCTGGTTTCCGAAATTCAGCCATCTACATCTAACTTAGCTTAATTAACTTATAACAGCTTTCTTGGTCAAGAGGTACTTTTCTCACAAACGCGCAGAGAATTTTGCTATTTTATTTTGCAGCCAACGCACAACATAAATAGAAGGAAAAGTTGGGGGCAGGGGTATGTTGTTTTACGTAAATAACCTTTCAGATAGAAATGAAGCTCCGATGAAGTTTACCATTATATTATTCATAAGTACCGAAATTCATTCTTTCCAAAAAATCCAGGCGAAACGAATAGGAGAAAGTCGGCCGGTTCTCGAATGGTCCACCGGAAAATGTCCCGGCATCTCGGTGGGCCAATCCTCCCCTGTACATACATCATGTGATTGTATGAATCCTGCAGTAAAACTTTCAGGTATGTTAAATGCATTTTTCTTCTATTGTAGCGCATATTTCTTGATTAATGCATAAATACTAGCTTATTTTGGGGAATTTTAGTGATTGAACATTCGGGCTTTAGTGATATCACGTATAATAAGATTCACTACATTTGAAGTTCACGAAGGAAACTCCTTGCGCATTATGAAAACAGGAATTTGCCGGTGAGGGGATCGAATTCGAGCTCCTCCCTCTGGAGTAAGTTGCTCTAACCGACAAAGCTACACCAACGGAATGTATCGTTGCCGATTTGTCGTTTTGACACGTGATTCACTTCTGCAGTACATCACAATATAACGGAGCTTACAAATACTATGGAAAAAATAGGACTCCACAAGAAAATTCTTGATGCTAAAGTGAACTAACGGTAAAAAAAAAAAGGAAAAATAATATAATCGCCGTTTGTGAAAAAAGAAGTTATATGTACTTTACTGCGTTCCTGTTTATGAAGATAACAATTAATTTAATGAACTGAAACTTTCGTCACAACGGAAATAGTTAAAAAAGAAATTAATTAAGATGGCATGAGTTCAAGGCAACCTCACCAAAGCATATTAAAGGCTACCGCTGTCCAGAAGTTAAAGTAGCTCTACTTAATGCTATTAAGGACACGGAAAAGCAATTAGTCTCTGTATAGAACACAGAGGTGGTGTTGTAAATTATGTCACCGTTTTATCTTTAGAAAAAAAGTTCTGTTATTCGTCTGATCAGTAATGGTCGTAAGACACAGCAACTGCCTTCTCAGACAACGACTTCTCACTAACTCACGAAAGGGATCATGTATATTATCATCAATCACCCATTCCTTATGTCACAACAACGAGAAAGTCTTAACTACTTTGGTTGTCCGCGTTATTTTTTATTCTATGTTCTAATTTTGTTTTCCTTACTTAACGTCTAATTTAATGCACATTTTCGTATTTCAGTTTTAATTTTTCTGCATATTTACTTCATGGATTTATTAAGTTAATTAATACCCATGTTATATATATTTATAAATGTTTATTTTATGAGATATTATACCTCTTTCTGGAATCCTTTATTTCTCAGCTTTATTTGTTCATTTTTCGCCTAGCCATTGTTCACCTACAAGCTTCGCGTATTAGTTTTACTGTCAAAAATAAAAGGTACTATAACGTAAATGTCTTTTGGTACTGCTACGTTATTTTAAAACATCACCATAAGATGAAAGAGTTCCTAAATTAAACCTTAACGGCTAGACGAAACATTTAAGAAACAGAAGTCAAACTTACGGAAAAGATGCTTTATTTCTCCAGCACAGATATAGCACTTCACATAACAAATCGGTATCAACATTCCACATTAAACGCTCCACACACCACACACCAAGCTAGCAACTGTTTACTCGTCGTTTTTATCTCTGGTTCTTATCTAATAACAGGCATACGTCACGTTCATTCCACCTCAATTATGTTGCCAACAGTATTCGTTTGAGAGAAAAGATATCACGTTAAGTGTGAAGTATAACTGAGAACAAACTCAAGATATACATAGGGAAAGAAACTGAAAAGGAAAGTTAATTTAGAATATACATACGTCACAGTACAGTTTTTCTGTGTTAATTATTGTTTTAGATTTTTTCATTTGCATTGTTAGCTTTGTCACGTGAATTTTGAACTGTCTTTAATTTCACAGCGTCACTTATATTATTAAATAAGTTTTATTCTAATAATTTATTTTACCTTTTCTTACTTATAGATTATATTTGAACATCTATTTAGCTTTTGATTCACATACTTTATGGTCTTGTTGTACAAAATGTTGATTTTTACAGTTAAGGTGGATCCACTTAAAATCTTTGCTTTGTATTTCCAGTGGGGAAACTTCTGTAGCCATTTTCTTCCCAATTAATGTGTTCCCAAGGATGCAAATTTAAACATCGATAAAAATAACGTCATATTATAGCCTAGTATACTTAATATTTTCTAAAACCTAACCATAATTATATTCAAAATCAATAAATTATCCTTTGGTGGTGTTGAGACCAGAAAGTAGATGGCGCGACCTGTACATTGATGACGTCAGTAGACAAAGAAATCTTGGATTGATTAACTATGGTTAAATTTTAGAAGATATTAAGTATACTAGGCTATAATATGAAGTTATTTTTATCGATGTTCAAATTTTCATCTTTGGGAACGCATTAATTGTGAAGAAACTGGCTTCAGAAGTTTGCCCATTGCAATACAAGGCAAAGATTTTAGGTGGATTCACCTTAATTATCGCATTTTATCTTTACGGTATGGGTTTATGCTAATTTTGTTTGTACTTTTAGCATCGTTTTAACTTTTGTTATGTATGCTGCGTAAAAGCGATTTCGTCGAAAACGAATTCATCGAATACGAATTAATCGCAAACGAATTCATCGAAAGCGAATTCGTCGAAAATGAATTCATCGAATACGAATTCATCTGGTGAATTTATCGAAAGCGACATTACCCAAAGATGCAATATCGTACGGTAAGCTTTTCTCGGAAACTTTGACTATAAGTGAAAACGTTTGGGGAAAGTATAAAAATAGCAGCTTTTATTTCTTTGTGTACAATTTCATGTAAGGTGATCACAAAATCGTTAAAGAGTCTCACAAGAATTAGGCTTTTGATTTCACGGTGCCTAATTTCCCCGTAGATCGCCTCTGAAGATTACGGGTTTATTGCTGTCACCTCATCGAGCTCTTCGGCGTTGGTTGAATGGTAAAATAAATTATTTGTATCGAAATAACTTATTGTAATGTTGCATTTCTACCAAGGCATTGATAATAATGAGCCTCGGGATAGGCCTATTTAGCAACTTTGAGCCCACAGGTTGTAAGGTTCACTTAAAAAATGAAAATAATAATGCCACAAATTTACTAAGGCGCAAAACAATAGTTTAGGGCCCTAGGGCTCGGGCTTTATAGAAATTTAAAGTGCCCTGCTCATATTCATAAGGTTTGCATGACATGCCAAGTTAGTAATTTTGCGCTCTTACTCAAGCACAAATATTTTATTAATACGGCCTAGGCCGATGCCTTTTTAACAGTTTTCGTGGTCATCTTTATAAAGTTTGGACACCAAGCCAAGTTAGTCAAGTTGCACTTTTACTTAATCATCAAATGTTTAAAAATAGACCCACCGTCTAGGCCTTTACAACAGTTTTTATTCCGTCGTACTCTTATTCATACGGTTTGGACACGCAGATAAGTTAGAAATGTTTCGCTTTTTCTTTGGCACTAAATATAAATTAATATGCCTATGATTTATTAACAGTTTTTATTCCATCGTGCTCCCATTCATAAGGTTTAGACACCAAGACAAGTTAGCACTATTGCGCTTTTACTTAGACATTAAATGTTAATAAAGAGGCATTTTTAAGAGTTTTTATTCTATCGTGTTAATGTCCATATGGTTTAGACGCGCTTTTACTTAGGCATTAAATTAATAAATAGGCCTTAGGCCTAGGCCTTTTTGACACATTTTATTCCGTCATGTTCATTTTCATAAGATTTGGACGTCAAGTCCAGTTAATAATATTGCGCTTGTACTTAGGCATTAAATATCAATAAATAGGCCTTAGGCCCAGGCCTTTCTGACAGATTTGGTTCAAGTGCATGAACTATTTATTCTTAAGTAAAAGCGCAATATTACTAACTTAACTTGGTGTGCAAACCTTATGAATATGAGCACGACGGAATAGAAACTGATAAAAAGGCATAGGCTTAAGTCATATTTATTAATGTTTAATGCCTAGTAAAAGCGCCATAAAACTAAATTGACCTGGTGTCTAGACCTTATGAATGGAATAAGAACTGTTAAAAGCCTAGGCGTAGGCTTATGTATTAATATTTAATGCCTAAGTAAGAGCGCAGTAATATTAACTTGACCTTATGTCTAAACCTTATGAATATGATCATGATGGAATAAAAACTGTTACAAAGCCCTAGGCCTAAGTTCTATTTATAAACATTTAATGCCTAAGTAAAAGCGCAATAATGCTAACTTGACTTGGTACCTAAACGTTATGAATATGAGTACGACGGAATAAAAACTGTTAAAAAGGCCTTTACCGAGTGTCTATTTATTAATATTTATAGCTTAAGTAAAAGCGCAGCATTATTAGGACTTACTATGCACCTACATGGCCGCCCGGGTGGCGCAGTGGTCTAAGCGCTGGCTTGTGACCATTCGTCCAAGAAGGGTCCGGGTTCGAATCCCGGTGAGGTATGGAGTTGTGATTTTGTTACAGCACTAGCTCACACCCTTCCCTGGAGTCAGTGGGCCTAAATTAGGGACGGGCGATTGCTTATAGCCCATTGAGTTGCTCATGGTGATAGTTAAATCTTTAACCAAAAAAAAAAAAAGAAAACCTACATTATTAGGATTTAGCATTTTTTGATTTACTATGTAAACGTTATGAATATATTCTGCCGTGCTCATATTCATAAGGTTTAGACTTTAAGGCAAGTTAGCATTATTGCCCTTTTACTTATAGGCACATAAGCCTTTTCGCACGTCTGAAACGAAGAAACTGTAATTTTTATACAGCCCTTAAAGTGAGAGACGGCATTTGTCTGTTTAGTGATCAGTTGTATTTTGGCGACTTGTCTTAAACTTCATTTCGATGAATCAGTTTCATTTTTTTTTTCCGAAAAGGTCGTCTCTCGGTAAATTGTTCGATAAATTTGTTTTCGATGAATTCGCCTGCTCCCTCCCAGAAGAACATTGCCCAAAACATTACACTTCCTTCACCAGATTGTTTTCGTCCCACGGTGCATTCTGGTGCCAACACTAACCCAAGGTAAACGACGCACACGTATCCGGCAGTCCAAATGTTGTAACCGGAAACGAGTTCAAACGGACCTGACGACTTTCTTCCAATCATTCATGGTCCATTTTTGTTGCTCGCGTTTGATATTGTAGGCGCTTACAACGGCGAACCGAAGTTAGCTTGGCCACTCAGAAAAGCAGTGAGGAAGAAGCACACCAAATGCTCAACATGTGAGTTGTACAAGAGACTCTCCCCTCCACCCACTGCAATGGACTATGCCTTGGGTGCATCGCGTCAGTAAAGTTGGAAACAGGCAACTTACTCCTAGGCAAAAAGAGGATGGGTGAAACTCACGCGCACGTAAAGGAATTTCTGGACGACAATTGCATAGAGGAATAGGAGAATAATGGAATGGGGATGACGCCGAAGGAAAAACAGGACATAACAATTCCCAGAATTGTGTCCATTGCTTCTTTCATCCTCCAAGTGATCGTTACACTGGGAGGATCAGTGCTGCTTTTGCTTCATGTGTGTTGTGTAGTTAAACAGCTGTCACTCTCACATGGCCGTCAAACAAAATATACACTCATCTTCAAAAAATAGTTGCACCCATAAGGACGTGTCGGATTGCAATGCTATTCGGAAGGAAGGTAATGGTTATCAGCAACAATAAACGATTAAACATTGAGACTGATATGGGCTACACGGCGTGTAGCTCAATATTTATTGAGCTACACGCCAATAAGTAGTGTCTCTCAGTATGACGTCGGGCCGCCATGTATGCTCACACAGCATACCAGACGTCTCGGCATGGAGTTATACAGGTTCCTAATGGTGTCCTACAATAACCCATCCCATGCAGCTTGAATCTTCTCACGCAGTACCTTCAGATTGTGCGGTGTAGGGGGTGTATAACGAAGTGAATTTCTCCGTCATTTTTATCCGCGCCGGGGTTCGAACCTGGGTCCACTCATTCCGGAATAAGTTGCTCTACCAATTAAGCTACGCGGACATATATTCTGATTCCTATCTGCCTTTATGTCATGTGCGTCCTTCTGGCAGGTACGTCACATCTCCTGGTACGTTACATCATCTCCCCCTTCTTTTTCTTTTTTTCTTTCGAAGTGCTGCTCATATTTTTCCTATCTCGCGGTGTGGAAATAACATCACACCAATGCGAGATTTTGAACGGTCGGGTCATCCGGATAGTTCGGGCGCCATTATAACGAAGCAAATTTCTCCGTCATTTTTTGGTCTACGCCGGGATTCGAACCCGAGTACGCTTATTCCGGAACAAGTCGCTCTACCAACTGAGCTACGCAGACATGTATTCTGATTCCTATCTGCCTTTATGTCATGTGCGTCCTTCTGGCAGGTACGTCACATCTCCTGGTACGTTACAGGTGGAGTGTCGATAGCGCGTCCAATAGCAACCCACACATTTTTAATCGGCGATAGGTCTGGCGATACGGCTGGCCATGGCAGAGTGTCAGTGCCTTTAAAGCAAGCTCTCGAAACAGCAGCAGTATGCGGACGAGCGTTCTCCTGCTGGAAGATCCCACCGGAGTGAGCGTTCAGATAAGGTAGGGCCACTGGTTGCAGGACCTCATTAACATAACGCTGAGCTGTCAAAGTGCCTGTAATGAACACCAAAGGGGATTTGGCATCGTAGGCAATTGCACCTCACACCATGACACCAGGCCTTCTGAACGTGTGACGCTCGACAACAAACCGTTCATCTTGGAGCTGATCAGGGTACCTCCACACACTGATTCGGTGGTAGTGTCCTCCAAGACAAAAGCGGGACTCGTCGCTGAAGATCATCCGGTGCCATTCTGACCGTCTAACACGACACAAATTGCAGTCTTTGGCGACGATGCAATTTGTTTAAGGGCAGTCGTTGTTAAGTTCTGCGTACGTGTAGTCCTACGTCGTACAGCCGTCTGCCAATGGTGCTGGCACTAATCGGACGATGCATCGAGAGCCCACTGCACGCTGAATATCCGCAATCGTTACTGTTAGGTGTTATCGGACAACCCGTCGGTCCTCTGTCTTTGTGGTTCGTCTAGGTCTCCCAGACCTTTCCTGTCGCTGCTGCCTATCCTGTTCTAATCACTGCCAACAACAGCGTACTATGATGATATCCACACTCCCGGTATAGCGCGCAATACAGCTATGAGACTATTCCGCTCCCTGTAGCCGGACGACGCGGACCCCCTCGAACTCCTCCAACTGATCGAATTGCTTCCGAACTTTTCTCAGGGGCATACTTCACTTGAAAAGGATGCAACCAACACAACAGCACGACTCAGAATGGTAAGCGCGCGCAACGGGACGACCTTATATAGCCTATCAGACACAGCACTACGACCCCTCCTTGCTTGCGCCACATTGGCGGCCAGGCATGATACTTGAATAATTTGCATGTCTCACGATGTCAAACTCACCCACCAATTTACATTCCTCTCGGTTGCTTCCTTCTGGGTGGAACTATTTTTTTAACGATGAGTGTACTTCAAAGATTTAATTAACTATAGTACTACTGTAGTCAATTAGTTAAATCTTTCAAGTATATTCAAATGTTACGGATACATAATATAAACATACACGCATATTATAATTTATGCATAATTTCACATGGTGGGAATTTTTACTCAAAAACGGATTTAGTGAGCGACCAGATTTAACGAGAGTTTTCGTCGACCCCGAAGTCTCCGGTCTTTTTAATTTTTTAAAGTTGGGGGTTTAGTGACCACCGTGAGCAACTCAATGGGCTATAGGCTGTCATCCGTCCCTTATTTAGGGCTACTGGTTTCAGGGAAAAGACAGACAGACAGAGAGAGAGAGAGAGAGAGAGAGAGAGAGAGAGAGAGAGAGAGCCAGTGCCGTAAGAGACAAACACAAATCAAAACATCCACGCCTTCCCGGAATTGGAACCGGAGTCCATCACATAGGAATAGTCATAAGCCTGCGCTTAGACCACTGCGCCACCGAACGTTAGCTCTTCGTTGCAGGCTGGTTCTACTGTGCGTGTGTTTTATACAGTATGTACACACACACACACACACACACACACACACATTCTGAGAGTCACTCATCAACCCGCTTGGCCAGCGTGGTGAGTATTGGCCAAATCCACCCCCTCCCTCCAAAAGAACGGAAAATGACAAGAGTAGAAGACATCATGATCAAATTGAAATCCCTGAAATGGCAATGGGCTAGACATGTTGCCAGAAGAAAGGGCAACTGATGGGCAACCGAAATTCTAGACTGGATTCAAAGGGACAGAAAAAGACTCAGAAGGAGACCACATGGGAGATGGTTAGATGAAATTCGAAAGCATGCCGTAGTGATATGGAGGAGACAGTTGTGGAAGAAACTTGGGGATACTTTCATACAGCAGTGCACTGATAATTGTTGACAATGATGATGCTATAATTTCTTTCACAACGGTCTATCTTGTGCCATTCTCCTCCATGTCACTCCGGCATTCTTTCGAATTTCATCCACTCATCTCCCATGTGGACTTCTTCTGGATCTGTTTCTGCCTCTCGGGGTCCAGTGTAAAATTTCAGTTGTCCATCGGTGGTCCGTTCTTCAGGCAACATATCCAGCCCATTACCATTTCAGTGATTTCACTTTGGTCATGATGCCGTCTACTCCTGTCATTTCCGTTATCCACCTCTTCTTATCTTTCCTAGTTACACCAAGCCTGCATCTCTCCATGTTACTTTGAGATGTCTGCAGTCTTTGTATACATTTTTTAGTTAAGGTCCATGTCTCGGATCCATACGCAAACCTTGGCAGGATGCATTGATTAAACACTTTCCTTTTAAGACATAATGGCATACTGCTCTTAAATATTGCACTCTTTCTTCCAAAAGCTCTCCATCCAAGTTTAATACGCGGATTAATTTCTTCATCAGTGTGACCCTCACTTGATATCTGCTGCCCAAGAAAAATGTAGATGTCGGTTATCTCGGCTTTCCTTACCAATCGACGAATTTTCGTTTCTTCTCAAAGCATTGTACATTAGTTTTGTCTTCTGAAAGTTCATTTTTAATCCCACTTAGTAACTCTTGTCAGCAAGTTCTTGGATATATATACATTATATATGTACACTGAAGAGCAATTGAATTAGAGACAGCTGGCGTTATGCAAATGTGGCGCTGTGGGCGGCCCTGTAAACGGAAACGACACTAGGTATGCAGCGATCCGACAATATAAGGAGTGATACGACGGGAATCAGTAAGAGTCGGACGCAGTATGGGTAAGACGAAGGATCTAAGCGCATTTGATAGTGGGAAAATTGTCGGTGCCCGGCGAATGGGTCACTTCATCTCGGAAGTCGTGCAGGCACTGGGATTTTCATGAGCCACTGTGTCACGGGTGCACCGTGAGTACATACAATCCGGTAAATCCATCCCTGCAAGGGCCAACTGCCGTGGACAACAGCGTGTGGATGAGCGGGGTCATCGTCGGCTAGCTCGCATTGTAACAGCGGATAGACGGGCCACAGTGCAAGAAATTACGCGGCAATTTAACGCTGGTGCACAAAAACATGTAAGCAGCCACACCATCCAGAATCATCTAATCGCTATAGGGTACAGAAGCCATCGTCCCAGGATGGTACCGCTGTTGACCGCACATCACAGGGTGCAAAGATTAGCATGGGCGCGGGAACATCGCCACTGGACCCTAGACATGTAGAAAATGTTGCCTGGACTGATGAGTCGAGATTCACGTTGGTACATGCGGATGGCAGGATACGAGTACGGCGCAAACCACATGAAGCGATGGATCTTTCTTTGCCAGCAGGGTACTATTCAAGCTGGTGAGGGTGGTATTCTCGTCTGGGGACTGCTCACGTGGACTGAAATGGGACCCCTGGTACGTGTGACATCGTCCCTCACAGGTCAACCTTACCGGGATATCCTGGCCGACCATTTGCTCCCGTTTGTGCGCCTTTAACATCCCACTGGGGACCTCATCCTGCAACAAGACAATGCACCGTGCCATCGCTCCCGAATTGTATCCCAATGGTTGGATGAACACTCCACCGTCGTGACATTGCTTCCTTGGCCAGCTAGGTCACCTGACCTCAATCCCATCGAGCACATCTGGGATGCCATTGAGAGATATGTTCGAGGCACTGACCCCCCCTCCATCAAATCTTCGTGAACTGTGGGAGCTTGTTCAGGGGTCGTGGATCTGTATGGCTTCCCAACGCTTCCGGTGTCTTGTCGAGTCCATGCCGAGACGAATCGCCGCCGTCACGAGGGCAAAAGGTGGTGCTACACGTTACCGGACAGGTATCTCTAATTCAATTGCTCTTCAGTGTATATATGCATGGATGGCTTTTATGGAATATGAAAAAGCTTTTGATTCGGTGAAAACAACATTAGTTACAATGGCTTTGAAATCCTGCGGTATTCATGATGCATACATTAATATTATTAACATTATCTATGCAAATCCATGTTCAAAGATTCGGCTATTTGAGAATATAGCATCCATAAAAATTGGAAAGGGAGTGAGACAAGGTGACACTATATCTCCCAAACTCTTTAATGCCACATTGGAAAATGTATTTCAATCACTGAACTGGGAAAACAAAGGGATAAAGGTTAATGGAGATTATCTAACTCACCTTCGTTTTTCTGATGACGTAGTCATTTTTGTAACCACCCCATCAGAGCTGCAGAGTATGATCCAGGAACTTGCTGACAAGAGTAAAGAAGTGGGATTAAAAATGAACTTTTAGAAGACAAAAGTGATGTATACAATGCTTTTACAAGAGATGAAGATTTATCGATTGATTTGGAAAAGCTGGAGATAACCAATACCTACATTTATCTTGGATAGGAGATATCAAGTGAGGGTCACCTTGATGAAGAAATTCATCGGCGTATAAAACTTGCCTGAAGAGCTTTTGGAAGAAACAGCATAATTTTCAAGAGCAATATGCCATTATGTCTTAAAAGAAAAGTGTTTGATCAATGCATCCTTCCAGTGCTCACGTATGGTGCAGAGACGTGGACCTTAACTAAAACAGACATACCAAGGCTGCAGACAACTCAAAGAAAAATGGACAGGTGCATACTTGGTGTAACCAGGAGAGATAAGAAGAGGAACTCGTGGATCAGAAAAATGACAAGAGTGGAAGACATCATGATCATAGTAAAATCCCTGAAATGGCAATGGGCTGGACATACAGCCAGAAGAACATACCATCGATGGACAGTCAAAATTTTAGATTGGATTCCAAGAGACAGGAAAAGACCCAGAAGAAGACCGCATGGGAGACGGGTGGATGCAATTCGAAAGTATGCGGGAGTAACGTGGAAGAGACTGGCACAAGACAGACCGTTGTGGAAGAGGCTTAGAGAGACAGACCTTCGTCCAGCAGTGGATTGATAATGGTTCAAAAGGATGATGACGATGATGATGACATACATAAAATAAAATTAAAGTGAAATATTTACTCTCCGTTCATTTTTGGCAAAATATTTTGCCAATATTCAATGGAAATATCAAAGCAGATGTGAAACAAAGTGTTTCTGGGAGTAGAAAGTAGGCCAAGAAGAAAAACATGTTTTAAAAGTGATATTATTATTTCCCAGCATAGCATGTAGTCATTAGCCACTAGGTAAAAAATTCCAAGTAAGGAATGTTTGGAAATTTATATTCTAGATTAAGACACTTGTTTGGTCATACTGCAATTTTAAGACAGCTGGCAGGTTTCCAAATTCCCAAGCCACATATTGTTAGAATGCATACGCAATTTTTTTTGTTAATTATTTAAAATTAATCACAAGATGCAAAGTGTGCTATATTCAGTCTTTCAACCTGCATTTGAATTTTCCGTTTCAACAGGAATAAAACAAATCTTCATTCAGTACATACAGATATTTTGCATTTCTGTTCTTCTGATGATTTATTTAAAACTAGTACGCTCTCTCACCCCTCCTCTCCCTCTCTCTCTCTCTCTCTCTCTCTCTCTCTCTCTCATACACACACACACACACACACACACACACACACACACACTCACAAAAATAATGTCGCTTTATGACTCATTTTCCAAGTGTTTCGCCCAAATGATGTGTTATTGGAGGTTGCTAATTACAATTTAATCACCTTCAAAAGTAACTAAATAGATTTTTTCAACGCAATTATTTTCTTCTGACTGCAGGACCATTTTAATCAGCACAGCGAATCAAACTCACATCACATCTACGTTTTTCGGAAACAAAAATAATTACCATAGCAGGTCGATTAATCATTTGACATCGGAATCGTGCCTGGCTTCCCTGCACGAGTCGGGACGTTTCCGGTAATGGTTGCCAAGTCGCGGCCTGTCTTTTCTAAAAGCGCAATCAATTAGCAAAATTCATCAGTCACGCGAGATCTCGGCACCAGCGTCGCCCATGAATTCTAACACATTACTGCCCGGTGGCAAAATCGGCTCAAAAAGGCCGTATCACAACGAATTCCTAAGCTCAACATTTCCGGTTCGAGGCCGGAAACACGACGTCCCATCACAACCGTGAATACTTCAGGAAGATTTCCTTTTATTTTTCCAGGAGTAACATCGCCAGATTTTCCCCTAATTGCTTCAAATGGTTTCAGAGAGATGAACTTTTCACAAACGCCTTTGTAATGAAAAATCGATTTTTATATCATCGGTATTAGTGAAAAGGCATCCTTTCACTAATGGACGCTTTTTCGCTTCGAAACAAATTAAAAATTTAATCCCGTGAAGAAATTTAAATAAAAGGTTAAAGCACAAGTATCGAAGCTACATTTAGTTTATGGCTGGCTCAATGCCAAGAAATGGTGAATACAGCGGTTCAAATTTGAGGGTGCTATTCATGGCCAAGTGTCTTGCAGGGAATAGGAAGCCAAACCGTTTTTTGTATTTAGAAGACATTTCGCCAAGAATTTGTGCTTAATATATACTGAAGAGCAAAGAATTAGAGATACCTGTCTAGTAACGTGTAGCACTACCTTTCGCCCTGATTCGTCTCAGCATGGACTCGACAAGACACCGGAAGCGTTGGGAAGCCATACGGATCCACGACCCCTAAACATGCTCTAACATTTCACGAAGATTTGACGGAGGGGGTCAGAGCCTCGAACATCTCTCTCGATGGCATCCCACATGTGCTCGATGGGATTGAGGTCAGGTGACCTAACTGGCCAAGGAAGCGAGGTCACGTCGGTGGAGTGCTCATCCAACCATTCGGATACAATTCGGGAGCGATGGCACGGTGCATTGTCTTGTTGCAGGATGAGGTCCCCAGTGGGATGCTGAAGACGCACAAACGGAAGCAAATGGTCGGCCAGGATATCCCGGTAACGTTGACCTGTGAGGGACGATGTCACACGTCGCAGAGGTCCCATTTCAGTGTCCATGTAAACAGTTCCCAGACGAGAATGCCACCCCCACTAGCTTGAAGAGTACCCTGCTGGCAAGAAGGATCCATCGCTGATGCGACGGGAATCAGTAAGAGTCGGATGAAGTATGGGTAAGACAAAGGATCCAAGCGCACTTGATCGTGGGCAAATTCTCGAGGCCCGACGAATGGGTCACTCCATCTCGGAAGTCGTGCAGGCACTGGGATTTTCACGAGCCACTGTGTCACGGGTGCACCGTGAGTACATACAATCCGGTAAAACCGTCCATGCAAGGGCCAACTGCCGTGGACAACCGCGTGTGGATGAGCGGTGTCATCGTCGGCTAGCTCGCGTTGTAACAGCGGATAGACGGGCCACAGTGCAAGAAATCACTCGGCAATTTAACGCTGGTGCACAAAAGCGTGTAAGCAGACACACCATCCAGAACCATCTCCTTGCTATGGGGTACAGAAGCCATCGTCCCACGAAGGTACCGCTGCTGACCGCACATCACAGGGTGCAAAGATTACCATGGGCGCGGGAAGATCGCCACTGGACCCTAGAGATGTGGAAAAATGTTGCCTGGACTGATGAGTCGAGATTCACGTTGGTACACGCGGATGGCAGGATACGAGTACAGCGCAAACCACATGAAGCGATGGATCCTTCTTGCCAGCAGGGTACTCTTCAAGCTGGTGGGGATAGCATTCTCGTCTGGGGACTGTTTACGTGGACTGAAATGGAAGGCACCCTTCTTTGATAGTGACATCGTCCCTCACAGGTCAAAGCTACCGGGATATCCTGGACGACTATTTGCTCCCGTTTGTGCGTCTTCAACATCCTACTGGGGACCTCATCCTGCAACAAGACAATGCAGCTCCCGAATTGTATCGGAATGGTTGGATGAACACTCCACCGACGTGACCTCGCTTCCTTGGCCAGCTAGGTCACCTGACCTCAATCCCATCGAGCACATCTGGGATGCCATCGAGAGAGATGTTCGAGGCTCTGAACCCCCTCCGTCAAATCTTCGTGAAATGTTAGAGCATGTTTAGGGGTCGTGGATCCGTATGGCTTCCCAACGCTTCCGGTGTCTTGTCGAGTCCATGCCGAGACGAATCTCCGTCGTTATCAGGGCGAAAAGTGGTGCTGCATGTTACTAGACAGCCATTTCTAATTCAATTGCTCTTCAGTGTAGAGCGTACATGTAGAAATCAAGCATTTCTGATTCTTTTCATAATTTCTGTTTTCTTAAAGACGCCCTCCGCCACTAATTTGCAGAATTTACAGTAAGGTCGAGAAACTATGAACAGGCAGACGGATGAAAAACGAACAATCATGTTAAGCCATAAGCTAAAGATGTGAAGTGATGATCCAATCTAAACGTTCAACAAGAACTCATTACTTCGCTTCAAGGAATATGGATCAGAGACTTCGTTTTCTCTTTTTCTGTTTCGGGATATAGCGACTCCCGTGGGATCTAAAACGTCGCCTATCCTTAATTCAGAGCCACAACTATCAAAGAAGGGTGAGGACGGAGGGGGGGGGGGCATATGGTATGCCACCGAAATTTAACTCAGTTCCAGAATAGTGAAAAATCAGAAGCCCGCGCAACACAGTATTCGTCCACTGTTCGTCATAGATTTAGCTGATAGTTATGATTAGGATAGTAATTTTTTCGCGGAAAGAAAAAAGCAAAATTCGAGGGGAGGTCGCGGGATGAATCGCGAAATTTTGCGAAAAGTTCCCTAAACTGCCGGATCTACCCCGAAATTTCACGAAATACTGTATTTTCTGAACAAATTCGGCTTTCAGACTCTATTCCCATGCTCTGGATATGTAACGGGCGTTGTCTGTTACAAAAGCGGTTTTATTCGCCAGAGGTATTTCATACTTATTAAGGCACGGAAGTGTTACCTCGCTGAATGCTTTAAAATTTACGGATTCCAGAATGGTGCCCTCGAGGAAGATTGCGTTCAAAGAGATTTCAGCATTGTTTTCAACATTCGTTTCAGCAGATAGAACAGTAAGAATATTAACAAGAAAGACGACACCGAATTTTCGGGTGTAATAAGCACGTGTTTTGAATCCGTTCTGACGCAAATTAAATTTTTCAAAGCTATTCAAAGTCAATGGAACTGGTATGGAAAACAATAGTATCTGACGGAAGAAATAAGTTTTGTCTTGCGTCATCGGTTTTTTAATCCCTCAGATATTGTTGTAAACGGAATCGTGAGCTTACGCCTTATGGTTGCAGACTTGTGGGTTGAAAAAACATGAATTTTTATGAGAAACATTTCGCACCGGTAACGCTCTCCAACACCGAAATAGTTTTTCAAACCGGACTCTTAGAAACAGAGATACTGACAAAAATAAGATGTGACTTTACGTCCCCTGGTGGGAAAACCATGCATTATTTTAGGAAGAAAGTATTCTCAAAAGGTTTTTCCATACGAGCGGTATTGGTCCAAGAAAAAAAAAATTTAGTCGAGTTTTCAGGTACTCAGATTTTGCTACAAATACATCAGAAGCTGAAATTAACACTTATGCTCCCTGGTGGCCAAACCATTTCTTACCAAACATTAGAAATTATGTGAAAAATATTTTCCATCAGGTATTGTATGCGATACAGGAAGAATTTTTCAAATCGGAGTTTTAGAAGCAGAAATAACGCAGAAAACGCAATTTACCGTTGTACCTCCTAGCGGAAAGTCTATGATTTACTTAAAAATTTTGAATTTATAGGGAAAACATTTCGCATCGGAAACACTATCCAACAAAGAAGGAATTTTTCAAATAGGACTCCTACAAGAAGATATACTGACAAAAATAAGATATACATCTACGCCCCTTGGCGTAGAAACCATGCATTATTTCAAGAAGAAAATTGTTCCTAAAAGGTTTGTCGACATGAGCAGTATCGGTCAACAAACGACTCTTTTTTCAATCGAGATTTTGGAAGCTCATATTTTGCTGCAAATTAAGACTTACGCCACCTGGTGGCCAAATCATTTTGTACAAAAATTAGAAATATATGCAAAGGATTTCCCATCAGGAGCTGTATCCGGTGCAGAAAGCTTTTTTCAAATCGGAGATTTAGAAGCAGTGATATATGGGGAAACGCAATTTACCTCTACGCCTCCTAGCGGAAAGTCTATGAATTACTTAAAAATTTTAAAATTATATGAAAAACGTGTCACACTGAAAACACTATCCAACAAAGAAGACATTTTTCAAATCGGACTCCTAGAAGTAGAGATATTGACAAAAATAAGATATACATCTACGCGCCCTGGCGGAGAAACTGTGGAATAATTTAAGAACAAAATATTCAAAAAATGTTTATCGATGTGAGTGGAATCAGTCCACGAAAGAATTTTTTCAATCGATATTTTAGAAGCTCAAATTTTATGGCAAAAATACATCAGAAGCAAAAATTAACACTTAGGCTCCCTGGTGGCTAAAGTATTCTTTACCAAAAATTTGAAATTATATGCAAAAGATTTTCCATTAGGAGGTGTATCCGCTGAAGAAAATAAAAAATTCAAATCGGAGTTTTAGAAGAAGAGTTATCGGGAAAAATGTAATTTACGTTTACGCCCGTAGAGGAAAATCTATGCATAATTTGAAGAAATAAGTATATCTAAAATACTCTTCGACATAAATGGAATCGAAAGATAAAATAATTTTTTCAATCGGATGTTTAGAAGCAAATATGTGGAATAAAACGTAATTTTGAATTCGATATCATCTGCGTTTACGCCCTCTAGCGGTGAAATTGTACATCGTCAAAACAAATGAAATAAAGGATCAACATTCGCATATTTCAAACTTTCCAATGCAAAAAAACTTTTTCAAATAGGACTAATAGTTGCATAGATATCGTGGGTACAGAGGGACGGACGGACAAACCGGTAACATAAGCACGATCTTTTTTTTTTACAAAAGACGTACTAAAAATGTACCTATTTTTTGAATCAGTTGTTTGGTCTGCTACGATGCTTACACCGGATAATGATATAAAAAAAATCTTTCCCTTGTTGCATGTAAATATAATACATTTTCGACACAAATAATATTTCCGCATCCAATTTACATTTGGAAGAATACCAATATCTTTCAACGAATTAATTTTTTAGTGTAGAGTTATTCAGTTTGGAAAGTGGGATGATAGTTAGCTGCACAAAAGGCACCAATTAATTTCAAAAGTTCCGTTGAGCGATGTTGTTCGTGTTTAGTTCTTTTTTCAATTGATTCATCAACATATTTCTGCATTATTTTCGGTTACTGTTCGGATACACGATTTTGTTTATGCAGCTTGCTTGCTAAATATTTTTTACAACTATCCTTTCTTGAAAAATCTACTGGTATGTTTCAACACGAACAGAAACAATAGACAATATGATTTTTGTTCACAAGAAACATTCCCTTGAGGTACTGCGTTCAGTGTGCTCTCTCGGCAGTACAGCAATATAATGAGCAGTACAGAATATAATAAGTACATCTGAAAGATGCACTCATTATATTCACGTGGATCATTCTCAAAATTAAGAAAGCAATATCTAGAAACTTTATGAGCTAAATACACGAAAGCACAAGCATTTTCTGAACTAAGCGTCTGCGAAACTCAGACATTCTTTTCTGTGACCTGCTTTTCCCAAGTCATTGAACAGTAGCGGAAGGGGGGAGGGAGTAGAAATCACGAAAGACCACACATGCATTCTTCAACAGAGTGCATGTGACCTGGAATTTCGATAACAGTCTCTTCGTAATAAACAATCTGGAGGGATAGTTCAAGGTTTTAATTTCTGGTTTGGACTTTAGAGTAGGATTACTTTGCGATGTATTTGTCGCGTAAATTTTCACCAATGAGTTCACAGCCAGTTTAACGTCCGTCACATCGTCCAAATGTTCCACACGAAGGGTGCTCTTCAAAGGGGGCAAACAGGAGAAAGTCTGAGCGACCCAAGTCAGGACTATAGGTGCATGTGTGTGTGTGTGTGTGTGTGTGTGTGTGTGGGTCCTATCACCGTCCACCCCATTTTAGTAATAGCCTGTGGTCTACATTCAGGTGTGCGGACGTGCGTTACCATTGTGTAAAACAATACTATGAAGTGGAATGTCACATCTTTTCCTTCTGTTAGCTTCCTTTAGCTTTTTCAATGTCTGGCACACAGTGAGCACTGTTTCTTGTTGCATCCTGTTCTAGGAAATCAGTCAAAATGACACCACGCTTGTCCCAGAAAATTGTCACCATCACTTTCCCTGCGGAACGAGTTGTTTTCACCTTTTTCTGTCGAGATGAAGATGTGCGATGCCATTCCATTGACGCCCTTTTTGTTTCTGGGTTATGAAAGAACACCCAGGTTTCATCCCCCGTCACAACATTAGAGAAACACCTCACCCTACCTCTCATTACAATCCAAGAGGCTCCGGCACATGTCCACCTTTTTGTTCACGCGTTAGGGTTCTTGGGATCCACTTTGAACACATTTTTCTGTAGCACAGATCCCTAATTAATGTTTCCATAGCACTATGACCACAATGAATTGCATCACACAACTCCTGGATGGTGACACGACGATCAGCTGTGATGAGGTCTTTCACTCGTTGCCTGTTGGCATCTGTCACTGCAGTTGCGGGTCTTCCACTCCGTTGTTTGTCCAACACTGAACTTCTTCCCTCTCAAAACCTTTTCATCCATCTTCGTACATTACTGATTTCGATTGTGGCAGCTCCATGCACTGCTAGGAGTCTCCTGTGGATTTCTGGAGCCTCACATCCCTCTTTTTCCAAGAATTCAATTAAGGCTCGCTGCTTTTCTCTGTCATTCATGATCTTTATTTCTGATTCTGAAAAAAATTTGTTCCCACACTTGTAACATATCCATAGTACATGTCAGTGTTGTTTCATTAAAATCCTTTTAAAATTTCAAAAGTTATTAAGGAGGACGCATTACTTTTAGGATGCCCCTTGTATTTGATATTTGCAAAATTACACAAAAACACCTAAAATTCGCGCCGGAAAACGATTACTAGCCTACGTATGATGCCTTCTGTGTGTCGGAAAGATCGGTGTGATGCTGAAAAGTATTTCAACAGCAAAATTTGCTGTCAAAAGGAGAAGTACTACAACGTGACTAGACAGATCCACACACATGAGACGACTCGAGAGGAAGCTAGAACACTTAAAATTGCCTCCCTGGTAGTCAAGTGGTCTGAGTCCTTGTACCTGGTCATTCCTCCGAGAAGAACTCGGGTTCGAATCTCAGATGACGCATGGCTGCCCGCTTGGCTGATGGTACTGGCCCTGTCACTTACCTGGAACAAGTTGCCTTAAACTACGAACAGGTGACTTCTTATAATGCTAACAGTTGCTCAGGGTGGACGTTGAATCCCGAAGATTAAAAAAAAAAAACCCTCCAGATTTTAGATGGGAGTTACGCACTGTGGATAATTTGTTAAGAACACATGATCCGAAAGAAACTAGGTAGCACAGCTTTGTAATTTAACGTAGGCCCAACACTGAGCCACCGTCTCTTAGGAATAAAAGACGGTTACTCAGATTTGGGCCTACGTTAATTTGTAAGGTTGTGCTTCTCGGAAACGCCGCTAGGTGGTATCACACATACCCTACTCTGGCGGTTTACCACACACTTCCGCGTGACCACTCTATCCTAACGAGATGGATCGGCAAATCGCAACGATTAGCGTTCTGTGATGGCCAAGTGGTTAGAGCAACCGCCTTTCGACTACATGGTCACGTGACTGCGTTCCGGTATGATGTGTTGCTCTGATACACTAAACCCATCCAACGTGCGTCGGATGTGCAGGTTAAACCGTCGGCCCAGGGGCGTTGAACCTCCCGCTACAAATAAAATAATCAGTTTCCCTCTATCTCTCCTCCTCAATTACCGTACTATGGAATTCTGCAATTTGTCGACTCGTATTAATCATCTGCCACCCCTGTGGTGTCCAGAGTTCTGCAACAGCATATGACTGGTCCGGACAACTTGAGTCAAAACTCTATCACCTTTTTAGACGCTCAGAATCATCTGATATCACTCTGATTGAGGCAAGATTAGACGTATCATTCCAGCCCAATAATTCCTGCAGTTCATCAGAGTAGAGCATTAGCCTCGGGTAGAGGCGCGGATCCACTGCGTTTCTATTCAAGTGACATGTGGGAAAGACCCCATGCCATTTGATTCATCTGTCACTGTAACTGAGTCACAGGAAATTGAAAACACAAAGTAAAAAGGGAATTGAAAACACATATGAGTACGTGCTGCATCAGAGTAGAGGCGCTGGACCATTGCGTTTCTGTTCAAGTGGCATGTGAAAAAAACCCCATACTATTTGACTCATATGACTCATCTGCCACTGTAAATGAGTCACAGGAAATTGAAAACACAAAGTAAAAGGGAATTGAAAACACATTTGAGTACGTGCTGCATCAGAGTAGAGGCGCTGGACCATTGCGTTTCTGTTCAAGTGGCATGTGGAAAAAAACCCCATACTATTTGACTCATATGACTCATCTGCCACTGTAAATGAGTCACAGGAAATTGAAAACACAAAGTAAAAAGGGAATTGAAAACACATTTGAGTACGCGCTGCATCAGAGTAGAGGCGCTGGACCATTGTGTTTCTATTCAAGTGACATGTGGAAAAAAACCCATGCCATTTGATTCATCTGTCACTGTAACTGAGTCACAGGAAATTGAAAACACAAAGTAAAAAGGGAATTGAAAACACATTTGAGTACGTGCTGCATCAGAGTAGAGGCGCTGGACCATTGCGTTTCTGTTCAAGTGGCATGTGAAAAAAAACCCCATACTATTTGACTCATATGACTCATCTGCCACTGTAAATGAGTCACAGGAAATTGAAAACACAAAGTAAAAAGGGAATTGAAAACACATTTGAGTACGTGCTGCATCAGAGTAGAGGCGCTGGACCATTGCGTTTCTGTTCAAGTGGCATGTGGAAAAAAACCCCATACTATTTGACTCATATGACTCATCTGCCACTGTAAATGAGTCACAGGAAATTGAAAACACAAAGTAAAAAGGGAATTGAAAACACATTTGAGTACGCGCTGCATCAGAGTAGAGGCGCTGGACCATTGCGTTTCTGTTCAAGTGGCATGTGGAAAAAAACCCACACTATTTGACTCATATGACTCATCTGCCACTGTAAATGAGTCACAGGAAATTGAAAACAGAAAGTAAAAAGGGAATTGAAAACACATTTGAGTACGTGCTGCATCAGAGTAGAGGCGCTGGACCATTGCGTTTCTGTTCAAGTGGCATGTGGAAAAAAACCCCATACTATTTGACTCATATGACTCATCTGCCACTGTAAATGAGTCACAGGAAATTGAAAACACAAAGTAAAAAGGGAATTGAAAACACATTTGAGTACGTGCTGCATCAGAGTAGAGGCGCTGGACCATTGCGTTTCTGTTCAAGTGGCATGTGGAAAAAAACCCACACTATTTGACTCATATGACTCATCTGCCACTGTAAATGAGTCACAGGAAATTGAAAACACAAAGTAAAAAGGGAATTGAAAACACATTTGAGTACGTGCTGCATCAGAGTAGAGGCGCTGGACCATTGCGTTTCTGTTCAAGTGGCATGTGGAAAAAAAACCCATACTATTTGACTCATATGACTCATCTGCCACTGTAAATGAGTCACAGGAAATTGAAAACACAAAGTAAAAAGGGAATTGAAAACACATTTGAGTACGTGCTGCATCAGAGTAGAGGCGCTGGACCATTGCGTTTCTGTTCAAGTGGCATGTGGAAAAAAACCCACACTATTTGACTCATATGACTCATCTGCCACTGTAAATGAGTCACAGGAAATTGAAAACACAAAGTAAAAAGGGAATTGAAAACACATTTGAGTACGTGCTGCATCAGAGTAGAGGCGCTGGACCATTGCGTTTCTGTTCAAGTGGCATGTGGAAAAAAAACCCATACTATTTGACTCATATGACTCATCTGCCACTGTAAATGAGTCACAGGAAATTGAAAACACAAAGTAAAAAGGGAATTGAAAACACATTTGAGTACGTGCTGCATCAGAGTAGAGGCGCTGGACCATTGCGTTTCTGTTCAAGTGGCATGTGGAAAAAAAACCCCATACTATTTGACTCATATGACTCATCTGCCACTGTAAATGAGTCACAGGAAATTGAAAACACAAAGTAAAAAGGGAATTGAAAACACATTTGAGTACGCGCTGCATCAGAGTAGAGTAGCTGGACCATTGCGTTTCTGTTCAAGTGGCACGTGGAAAAAACATGCTATTTGACTCATCTGACTCATCTGCCACTCTAAATGAGTCACAGGAAATTGAAAACACAAAGTAAAAAAGGAAGTGAAAACACATTTGAGTATGTGCGGTATCAGAGTAGAGGCACTCGACCATTGCCTTTCTGTTCAAGTGGCATGTGGAAACAAGCCCATGCTATTTGACTCATCTGCCACTGTAAATGAGACACAGGAAATTGAAAACCCAAAGTAAAAAAGGAAGTGAAAACACATTTGAGTATGTGCGGTATCAGAGTAAAGGCACTGGACCATTGCATTTATTGTTCAAGTGGCATGTGGAAACAAACTAATGCTATTTGACTCATCTCCACTGTAAATGAGTCACAGGAAATTGAAAACACACCGGTATTGAATACACAAGAAAGTATAACGGTAAAAGTTGAGACACGACAAACGTGGAGTAAACTAATAGGTCTCGAACATGTATTAACGGCCTAATTTTTTTGGTGCTTTCTGCGAAAAGCATACAGAAAACTGATTTTTTTAAGGTGGACGTCAAGTAATTTTGCTTTCTATACCTCCAATGGAAAAAACTTTTGTACACATTTCCTTCACAATTAATGATGAAAATTTGATGGATGAAAATTTGAACATCGATTAAAATAACTTCACATTATAACTTGGAATACTTAATATTTTCTAAAACATAACCATAATTATATTAAAAATCAATAACTTTTCCTTTGGCGGTATTGAAACCAGAAAAAAGATGGCGCGACGTGTACTTTGATGACGTCAGAAGACAAACAAATGCTGGATTGCATAATAATGGTTATGTTTTAGGAAATATTAAGTATTCCAAGTTATAAAATGGAGCAATTTTAATCGATGTTCAAATTTTCATCCTTGGGAACGCATTAATTGTGAAGAAAACGTGTACAGAAGTTTTTTCGTTGAAAGTATAGGAAGCAAAATTACTTGACATCCAGCTTAATGCTAGGAATCATGAAAACTTCAAACAGTGGTAGCAGTAGCAGAAACCAAGATATTAATATATTGCTATTAATATAATGTACGTGCAGTATCCGCATGCAATCAGTAAGAATAAATACTCTAAAAGAGTCAATATTAAATCACAGACATATCACAGGAACGAAAGATACATACTCAGAGTAAATATTAGTTGATAAACCTTCACGCTGCTTATGAGACCCACAGGATGACCAAAGGCGATTAATATATGAGAAGTAAATGTACCTTTCAGGATCTGAATTCAGTTTGGAGTTGACTCCTGCCAAAAAATATCATATCCGCATTCATAAACCGTCGCACGGGCTTAGAAGGTTTTTCGTTAAACTAAGAATAATTGGTATTTGTTTCCCTAACTAAGAACTACTGGCATTTGTTTATCTAACTAAGAATAATTGGCATTTGTTTCCCTAAGAATAATTGTCATTTGTTTCAGTAACTAAGAGAAATAGGCATCTGTTTCCCTAACTAACAGTAATTGATATTTGTTTCTCGAACTAAGAACAATTGGCATTCCTTTCCTTAACTAAGAATAATTAGCATTTGCTTTCCTAATAATAACTGGCATTTGTTTCGCTAACTAAAAAAATTTGACATTTGTTTCCCTGTCTAAGAATAATTGACATTGCTTCCCTAACTAAAAATAACTGGCATTTCTTCCCTAAGAAAAATTAGCATTTGTTTCCCTAAGAATAATTGGCATTTGTTTCCCTAAATTGGCACTTCTTTCCCTTACTAAGAATAATAAGCATTTATTTCCCTAAGAATAATTAGCATTTGTTTCCCTAACTAAGAATAATTGGTATTTGGGCATTTGTTTTCCTATCTAACAATAATTGGCATTTGTTCCCCTAACTAAGAATGATTAGCATTTGTTTCGCTAACTATGAAAAATTGGCATTATTTCCCGAACTAAGAAAAATTGGCATTTGTTTTATCGAACTAAGAATAATTGGCATTTGTTTCTCTAACAAAAAATAACTGAAATTTGTTTCCCAAGCCAAGAATAATTGGCGTTTGTTTCCCTAACTCACCTGATCACAGGCGCTAACAATTTGAAGAACAATTTACAATAGTTACATAGTTAGTAGAAAAAATAAGTGAAAAACTTGGAAAACTCCCTGCATTAAATTCATGTTCACGTTTTTCCATGAACTGGGGCAATACAGCATTACTTTGTATTTGGTTTCACCGTTTCAGTTTTCCTCTCGTAGAAGATAAATTGGTAAACCAATGGTAAATAACATTTTTATTTCAAGTCAGCTAGGTATCTGTGATTTAATATCGACCCGACTGAATGTCAGTTCTTCTTTTAATATCCGATATAATTTGTGTAATGTACGAAACTTTTTCTCGTGAAATGATGCTGCTGTTAGTATTTTTTTTTAAAGAAATGATTTTGTAATTACTGCAGAAAACGGAGAAGTAGTAAAATAAAAATGCAAGAATAATATTTTTTTCTTAATCTGCTTATTCTGGAGAAATGAGCTTGAAGAATACGTTCAAGTAGGAAAGTAACCGTACATCATTTCGTTTCCCTTAGGAGAACATGTTTTTCCCACAGCTTGTTAACATGTTCACATAAACTACAATAAGAGCGAAACATTTCCCTTCATATTTAAAATATAGGTATTTAGATTCCAAACCCTCTGGCTTTATTATCCGCGCTTACAAAACGGACAAAAATAATGTAGACTAAATTTTTTGTATATTTTCGGATTAAATCGCATTTATTCTCATTTTCGTTTCTTCAGATCAATATAAAATACAGGGGTTGTCCAATATAATGGAAACACCTCGATGAAAACAGTGACTTTGGTATGTGCTGCTTTTTGAAAAAAACGAACATGTAGCTACAATTTTTTTGTAAGAAAGTGTTGCTTCTAGTCTAAAGGGTCTTTGTGATTGCATTGTAAATTGGTGTTTGCATAATTTCGTTCCAGGTGAAGGCACAATGAGTGACCTGTTGGAGTTCCAAAGAGGGCAGATTGTAGGAGCCCGTATGGTTGATGTGTCGGTAACCACAGTGGTACAGGTATTGGGGGTATCCAGAGGTACCGTGTCGAAGATAAGCACAACATCATCTGCGAGACACAACTGTGGAAGAAACCCAAACTCACTGCGAGAGACAGGAGCACATTAAAAATGATTTTGACCGCAAGGAGGAAGACCACGACGACGAAAGTGACTGCTGAGCTTAATGCACATCTCCAAAACCCAGTGTCGACTCATACCGTACGAAGAGAATTGCATAAGCACAATATTTACGGCAGAGCTGCGATTGCAAAACCCCTGGTGTCACAGGTGAATATGAAACGGAGACTGCAGTGGTGCCAGGAACATAAAACGTGGGCCACGGATCAATGGAAACATGTCTTGTTTTCCGATGAATCAAGTTTCTCACTATACCCCACCAAAGGACGGGTTTACGTGTTGAGAACCCCAGCAGAAGCCTACAACCCAGACTGTCTCCTTCCTACAGTGAAGTATGGCGGTGGTTCCATAATAGTTGGGGCCATGTTCTCGTGGTTTGCAGCAGGTCCCATTATCACCTCACACGGACGGGTCACTAGCGGTGACTATGTCACTCTTTTAGCTGACCATGTGCGTTCAATGGCGCAGACATTGTTTCCGTCAGGGGATTGATTGTACCTTTCAAGATGATGATTCACAGAAGTCGAACTGTTCAATCATGGTTTGAGGAACATGAAGTTGCACACCTTCCCTGGCCTGCACAATCACCGGACTTGAACATCATTGAGTCCCTGTGGTCTGCGTTGGAAAACAGAGTGCGATCCTGTTATCCTCCTCCCGTGTCTCTCAAGGAATTGGAGCAGTTTCTGCAGGAAGAATGGTACAACATACCACTTACCACCATCCAGGACTTATATGCGTCCATTCCAAGGAGGATTCAAGCAGTTTTAAAGCCAAGGGTGCTCCCACACCATATTAGGTGCGTAAAACCTATTGTTTCAAGGTGTTTCCATTATTTCGGACAACTGTACATTCTTCGCAAAAGAAAAACCAAGAAGAAAATCAACCAATTGAGAAGTTGAAAATTATTATGTGCAATGTATATGTATAGGCAAGGAAATGATTGTAATTCCAGAGAAATTGAGCCATTTATTCTGATGTAACAGCTAAACAAATGGAACAAGTCAGTACGTTACACCAAAACTTCTGGCTCGGATACAAGCGGTTACCAATGGTGGCATAGTCGCATAGAGTTTACAAATGCTGTTTTAAGGTATAGCAGGCCAGATGGTGTACAAATTGAAGGCCACTTCACCGACATTCCAGGATAGGCGTAGGTAGTGTCTCATCATGTCCCAGGTATATTCGATCAGTGAGGGGTTGGGTGATCGGGCTGGCTTTGGAAGGCTGTCGACATTGCGGAGGCATGCCTAGGAGAGCCAGGAATCACCCTATTGAAAAACTGCTTGGTGATGCTACGACAGGAATGGCAACTCAACAGCTTGTGACGTGCCTGCCCCGCAAGACGCACATGAGATAAAGGCAGATAGCAGTGAGGGACCATATCCGCGCAGCTCAGTTGGGAGAGCGATTTACTCCGTAGTGAGGGAACCCGTATTCGATGCCCGGCCTGGACAAACTTGTGCGTTATATTGGCACCCGAACTTCCAGGATGTTCGGTTAAGTTTCTCGCAATGAGGTGATGTTTTTCCAACGCGGCGAGACAGGAAAAATGAAATTTCATTCTTCAGTGCTTCGCAAAACACAGTGCTGGCCACCCAAAATGCAACACCAAGAAGGAAACGAGATAGCATAGCCAGATTTACTGGACACATAACAACAGATGCAAAGATGAAACGATTGAGTTTACCGGCCCGTGCGACTTGCGGAACACGCAGACATCAATAGTTCGTGTGGCCCCATGGCTGGCAATAACGGCCGCTACACACCGCGGCATCGAACGAAAGAGGCTTTGGATGTGGGCTTGGGGTATGTCGGTCCAGGCTGCTTGCACACGTTTCCACAGTTCATCAGGCGTAGCCGCGGGTGGTGCTTGCCGGGCCACTCGGTTGCCGATCAGCGACCAGACGTGTTCGATGGGCGACATATCGGGAGAACAGGCAGGCCACGGCAGCAGTGACACCTGGTGGGCCGTAAAGAATTGTTTAACGATGCGTGCCACGTGAGGGCGCGCATTATCCTGTTGAATCGTGGCTAATGGTAGGTCCTGCAGGTAAGGAAGGACTACAGGATCCAAAACGTCGGAGATGTAGCGATGGCTATTGAATGTACCGGCGATGCGTTCCAGAGGGGTGCGGGTGTCATATCCAATTACGCCCCAAACCATAACACCAGGCGACGGACCGGTATGGCAATGCATAATGCAAGCGTCATACAGTCTCTCGCCGCGGTGCCGCCACACGCGAATCCGACCATCGTGGTGTTGCAGGCAGAAGCGGGATTCGTCGGAGAAGACAATGTCATGCCATTCCGAAGCCTAGGTGCGGAGTTCAACGGCCCACTGCCGCTGCACTCGCCGGTGGTGTAACGTCAATGGTAATCGGAGCAATGGGCGCCGTGCGACAAGTCCCCGCTCCTGCAGACGACGTCGAACGGTACGTGCTGACACATTTTGTTGTACAACGCACTCTAATTCCTGCGCGAACGTTCGTGATGTGGCGGTGCGAGCCGTAAATGCCCGCCGCACAACATGCAGTCCCTCTCGTTCGGTGGTGTGCCGCGGCTGTGGCAATCGCTCACGTCGGTCCGTCCGTCGCTCCTGCACCAACCGAATCCATACTCGCCTCACTGTGGCTGGATGTCGTCTCACACGGTCGCCGATGTCTCGTTACGATAAACGGCTGTCGCGATAAGCCACTATTCGTCTTCTGTCGAACTCCGAAACGTGATGGAATGCCTGCCTTATTCTGCGACGAGGCATCAGGAAGCTTCCCACGCACGGATTCGGCAGCACAACACACTTACACTACTTACATCCCGCCTTCTGTGCACCCTTCTTATAGTGCTTCTCGGTGGCGTGACGGGAGCACATGATTTGCATATGCCGTGCAATGCTAATCGTTTGCATGTCCTCTCGTGGGCGACGCATGCTGCGAATTTCAGGCCAATCGGATGCTTCCTTCTTGGTGTTGTATTTTGGGTGGCCAGCAGTATAAATAACTCAGTGTGGTGTTACGTTCCACACACCAAATTGTCTGGGATTTCTCAAATGCACGTTCTTCATTGGATGACTGTCTACAGCGAAACATGGTCCCGGCTGACCCATGGGCCATGCCCGCGGGCCCTCTTTCTGGGGAGGGGGTGAGATGTGACGTGCCTGCCCCGTAGGACGCACTTGAGATAAAGGCAGATAGCAGTGAGAGCACATGTCCATGTAGCTCAGTTGGGAGAGCAACTTACTCCGGAGTGAGGAAATTCGGGTTTGATGTCCGGCGCGGAAAAACGTGTACGCTATATGGTCGTAGAATGTCGTCGACGTACCGTTGAGCCATGAGAGTGATACCGGGGTCTACCAAGAGTTGGATTGGGCCCTCGGCCCACTTTTGGGGGGGGAAGGGGGAGGGGGATGTGAAGTGCCTGCCCAGCCGGACGCACATGAGATAAAGGAAGATAGCAGTGAAAGAAAATGCCCGCGTAGCTTAGTTGGGAGAGAAACTTACTCCGGAGGGAGGGGACCGTGATTCGATGTCCTGCGCGGACAAACTTGTACGTCATAAGTTTGTACAATGTCGTCGACGCATCGTTGAACAGTGAGTGATATGATGGACTACCAAGACTGTCCGGCTATCTTAGGAAATTTCTCCACAGAAGTCACTCCCGGTGTAAAAGCCTTGTGCCATTCCATGGTGAAGATTGGATTCGTGCGCTGGTCTGCTTGTCTCAAGCTACGTATGCGCCAGTCATAAGCGCCAAGTGCAAAGCGTGGCTCATCACTGAAGGCAACACGACGCCACTGGACACTATCCTCCATTGATCGGGCACGACACCACTGCAACCAGTGCCGGCGATGCTCGGAGGTCAGTGGAAGCAGGCGGAGTGATCTCCTCGAAAGCAGTCTTCGTGCCGTAACTCTTCTGGCAACGGTCCGGATGTCCACTTCCGTACCTGTAGACGACGCAACATGGCCACAGATCGTTGAGAGCGGCGAATTAGGTTCTGTTCGTGCCACTCTCACAATCGCTCAATCTTCGCGCTGTGTCGTTGCCCTCAGCCGTCCACTGCCAGCGTGCCGCTGGGCTGGGCCGTCCTCGACCCATTGGTGCCAACGTCGTCCGATTGCCGCATCGCACCGACCCGAATGCCTGGCGATACGGCGACTTTACCAACTGGCCACTATCTAGCCCAATTCTAAATTCTCTCACAAACTCCCAAAGCTGCTAGTAGTGTGAACGGATCTGACGTCGAGGCATCCTCACAGCCAGGGAAGGTTAATGCAACCTCAATCTGCTGTCACAAATATCCCTGCGTGCGAGTTTTGCTTTCCTCGATGCGCGGTTCCCATGCTCTGTGGCGGGCCACTCTTTCGTCGTTGATCGTTATTTTTTAATCGTGTATTTCAAAGGAAAGTACGCTCAATGGACAACACATTAGATCTATCTACCTAATAGCGTCTTGGCCCTCCTCTAACGCGAATAACAGCCTGTATACTCCGTGGCATCTACTTCACCATATGCCGGAATGTTTCTGGAGGTAATGCCAACCAATCCTGTTGCGGCATTGTCTACAACTCCACCCGAGACGTCTGTCCAGAATCCATGGATCTGATGCACCACGGCATCCCAAAGAGCTTCCACAGGGTTTAAATCTCCAGACTTTGGGGTCACTGGATAGTTCCAAACTCAGATGAGTGTTTCTCGATTCATGCCTGGGTGGCTGTGGCCCGGTGGGGGCTGAGCATTGCTCTTCTGAAACAGACAATCTGGAGCAGGATGCAGGAAGGGTATGAAAGCGAGTAAGTGATCATGCCAGCATATGTTGGCAGCGTGCAGCGGTTAAAGACCTCTCCAGACCCACTAAGTGACCTAATACGTCCCATTTGAAGGCTCCCAAATAATCGCAGAGCTACAATCGTCTTTTCAGAGCCCATCTGGCACGATGGCCTCATGTTGTCGACGCTATACCGGCATCCTCCCAACAGCTCGGTACAGCTGAAAACGGGATTCATCTGACCGCACGACGCGGCAACACACTGCAGAGTTCCAGTTTTGATGTTCCCAGTATCAGGCGAGGCGAAAGTGCCGATGACGAGCAGTCAACAATGACACACGAGCATGGCGTCAGCTCCATTAGCCCAAGTTAAGCAGCGTGCGTCGTACCGTTCTCTCGCTGACGCCGCTTGGACTTGCGACATTTTTACCCGGATGTAAATTGTGCCGCCATTGCCAAGCGATCTGTCCGTACAAACCTGGATAGTTTACGTCGACCCCGGTCATCAATGACGTGTGTGGTCGGCCACCGCTTGTTCTCTACGGGCTGGTATGTCCGCCAGTGCAGTGTTGCCATTCTACTGATTTATCAGTAGATCTACCGATTTTTGGTTCCTGTCTACCGATCTAGTGATAGATTTTCGTAAATTAGAGGAATCTACTGATTTTTTCGGCTTTAAGGCAATCTCCTTTATTTTTCTACTGTTAAGCCTAGGATTTTGGCTTGTGACGTAATACTTTGACAGACGATTTTCCGAATAAACTCTAAAATAATTTGTAGATGCACCATGTTATATAGATTTTTAAGCAGTTTGCTGTGGTTACTTTTATCGAATGCCTTAGAAAAGTAAAAAAAAAAAAAAAGTCAGAGTTAGTTCAGTGGATTCCTATTTGTCGTGTAAATTGATTAAAAATGAATGACGCTCTTGGAGAGGATTTTGTACTCTACTGATTCAGTTGATAAATACTCAGACCAGCACTTGTCTGAAGAGAAGCAGCAAACGGTGCTTGAAATTTTCAGATCAAATCATATGTAGAGGATTTTAGGAAGAGAGTTATAACGAAGTAAATTTCTCCGTCATTTTTATCCGCGCCGGGGCTCGAACCCGGATCCCCTCATTCCGGAATAAGTCACTCTACCAATTGAGCTACGCGGACGTTTTATTCTGATTCCTATCTGCCTTTATGTCGTGTGCGTCCTTCTGGCAGGTACGTCACATCTCCTAGTACGTTACAGAGTGTCTGGCCCCATGTCTTAAGTAACCCTTAGAAATTCCAGAGGACACGGACTCACCTGTCATCCGTGATGTCCGTCGTCTTCTTGGAACTTTGGAGGGTGATGGCTTCCTGGTCCGATTCTGTTGGGTTCCTGGCCATGTTGGGATCCGGGGTAACGAGCTGGCAGATCTCTCTGCCAGGTCTGTTTTCTCCATGTCGCCAGCTCGGCTGCCACTGTCTTTCCGAGATTATCGGCCGTTGATCCGGAAATTTGTTATGGATGAGTGGCAGTCCCTGTGGTCTCAGCAGTGCAGCAATAAACTCTATGCCATCAAACCACAGATCGGACTATGGAAGTCTAGTTTGCGGAAGAACCGTCGTGAGGAAGTTGTTCTTGCGCGTCTCCGCATTGGGCACTGTCGTTTTACTCACCGCTTTTTGCTGTGTGGCGAGAGTGTCCCGGTGTGTGAGGCGTGCAACTGTCGTCTCACTGTCCTTCATGTTTTGTGTACTTGTGTTTGTTTTTGTGATCATCGTTTTCGTCATTTTCACTCTCATCTGTTGGACGAAGGAGCAGCCACGCTGCAAACCATTATTGGCGAAGCCTGCGACATGAAAGCAGTGTTTTCGTTTTTACAAGATATTGATTTTTTAAAACTTATCTAGCTTTTAACTTGTTCACTATCATATTTCATTTTTACCACATCAGCCTGTTTTTAACCTTGTGTACGTTTTTTATTGATTTTGTTTTGTTTTGATGTCTTTTGTTTGGCGCTCTTTGGTCAACCATGGCCCTTGCGCCATTAACATCAATTAACCAACCAACCAACCAACCCTTAGAAATAGGAAGCTAGGAGATTTGGCCTAAAGTGCCAGATAGGAAAGTGACACGCAAGCGAGGTAGAAAGGGGGACGAAGACGCCCTTATTTACCACGGAAGGGGGGGGGGCTACACGGGGTCTTACGGCTTAACGCGCCCATCCGACGCAAAACGGATATTAAGTGGTTCGAGCGTTCGTACCTGCCTGGGATCGAACCCGAGGTTTCCCGGTGGCAGTCACGCACTATGACCTCTAGGCCATGCTTGAAATTTCAATACTCTCTACAAAGCAAATTGATTTATTTCCAAATCCATGCTGGTTAGCATGAATTTTTAAAATCCAAATGGTAAATTAGTCTGTTATACAAATGCAGTCAAAGCCCTATTTAACGGACTGCGATTTAACGAACTCCGCGATTTTACGTACATTTTTTGTGGTCCGGACAAAACCACATTGAAATTAATGCTTGGCGTATCCCGATATAACGAACACATTTCCTCAATTTAGCGAACATTTTTTTAAACAACCAAACTATGATAACCAGCATTTTCACGGTAAAAGCCACCTATTAGATAGAAAGAGAGCTTCGCGTAACGTGGAAATTTTACGCATGCAGTTAACCAGTGTTTCGAAGAACACCATCTGCAACACAGCTTGACGGAATCATAAATCAGTTCGCCTTTCCTCCGACTATCAAGCGTAAGCTTCTTACAGGAGAAAGCAAATGACCAATAAGTTTCAAAGGAGCGCAACGTTTTCTTGCATGGGTGGGAAGCGGGAAAAATGAAGGCGGTGTGGGGAAGGAAACTTAGAGTAGGTAGTAGCCTGTGGATTCTTGTTTTCAGCTACAGACAGAACAATAGCACTCTGTGAAGTCAGGGACACACATGGTACGTAATCATTCCTGAACCTCTGGAATTCTTCGCCAAACCGCGATTTTTTTCTTCTCAGTGTTAAATCTACAGCTCAATTAAACAACACAGCTAATTTACGGACAAAGTTTTGATGAACACAGGTAGCACTAGAGAAGTTAGTCACTGAAAGAAAGAGAACATAGCTGCTTACGTATTCTATTATGAACATTAGATTAATGTTCATAATAGAATACGGTGTTCTTCGAAACACTGGTTAACTGTTTCATTCGAAATGTTTCCTCGATTTAGCGAATTCCGCGATTTTACGTACAAGACTTTTGGTCCCTTGAATTTCGTTAAATCGAGGTTTGACTGTAATCTACACAGTATTTTGCTAAAATCCTAAATATTACGGAAACGTCTATAGTTAGACGTTTTAATTATTAATGATATTTTCTTGAGTATGACAGCTGTTTTACGTATTATGAGAAGATCTGGGTGTTGTTCAGTAAAAAATCTAAATTCATAAAGTTTTTTTTGTGGAAAACAACAAATGAGACCGATACAACTGTGATTCTGTTAAGGCCAAAGTCATTATTAGCTGCACCAATAGTTTTAAAAAAACTGATCGTTACTAATATAGTGTAAAAAAAGTGACCCAAAGTCATAAACGTTTGAATTTGCATTAAGATATTAAATAAGAATGTGTGGAGTACCGGTATTATTTGACATATCAATAGATTTTAATGTCCCTTCACATTAAGAATGCATCCAAGTCTTCATAAAATTTGACAGGTGGTGCATATTTCAAGAAAAAAAAAACTGCTGATTTTTTTTTTAGCTCTGGTCTACTGATATCAGCTAAAAATCACTGGCATACTGCAGTGACATACCTGTCTCGTGCCGACAATGCGTCAACGATCGAAGTCCCTCAGATCACCACGTTTGCCCATGTTCGTCGATTGCGATAAATTGTTGGGAAGCCCTATAACGAAGTAAATTTCTCCGTCATTTTTATCCGCGCCAGGATTCGAACCCGGGTCCCCTCATTCCGGAATAAGTCACTCTACCAATTGAGCTACGCGGACGTTTTGTTCTGATTCCTATCTGTCTTTATGTCGTGTGCGTCCTTCTGGAAGGTACGTCACATCTCCTGGTACGTTACAGCCCTGCTGTCCGCTTATTCATAGTCTGCGCTTAGTTTGAATCTGCTCCACTCTGCGCGTGGGATGCCCATGTGAACTGCTCATCACCTCTATCTCTAATGTTTTGTCTAGTGAGTGTATACGAGTGATCTATGTTGACAGAATGAGATTGAATTTTTTAAATTGTTTCGACATAAGGATATTCTCCATTAACTTGTTGCGGATCGTGAAACTATTTCTTATTGATAGTAAAATAAATTTTAACATTTTGTTGCATTAAATTTTTATCAGCTTTGCTTTCATAAAAAAAAAAAAAAGAAAAACAAGAAAAAGAGGAGATAATAGCTGCCGTAATTTTTAAGACTTGCATTTCCATTTCCAGTTAAAAAAAATCAGCACTTTGTACCAAGTGATGTGTTAAATTTATTTTGGGAAACCATGTGTGTTCTTGGGCATTAGGAAAACACTCATTTATTCTTCTAATCTCTGAAGGCGGTTTCATTGCTTTAGTTTTTTTTCTGTTGCTCTGAGTTTTTGTTTTAATGTTTTTCCCCCACTGTTTTGAGAAAATCTACTTTGTAATTGTTACAATTTATCTCACTAATCTACATAAAAAAATCGCTTTTGAAATTTTTCAAATCTACACAAGAAATGGAAGTAGTTCTGTTTACATGCATAAATGTATTTGCCAGTAATTCATCTCTCGATGAAATGCAAGTTGTACGTGGGTAAAATGTTCACACAATTAGTAACAAACGTTACGCGAACTTCTGTTCTTCACGTTATTAAGGACTTTAATTGTTGAGAGGAGCTCAACTATACAGTCATACTTAAAATACTATTTTACAAATAAAAACTGAATAATAGATATTTCAAGAGTTCTGCATGTTCAAAGTTCCTACCTTGTTGGTGTGTTGTCCTGGAATATTTTCACCCAGCGATATTACAGCTCGACCTTGAGTGCACCTGCTCAAGGTTTTATCCACATACGAATATGTTGGCCAGCAATGCTTGAATGTTAAAATCCTCTCAGAACAGTTTTGAACCTAATGCCGACACAATCTTGAAGGTATACTGCATTAGACTTTAAGTTATAAAGATTGCACATTAAAAAAGAAAAAGAAATATCAAACTCAAAGTTAGCGATGATGAGTACAATACAATGATGAGTCACTAAGTACGACACCAAGGATTCACCGGGTGATACTTGAGCTCTCCCCCCACTTCCATTCCAGTCCGAGGTCTCAAACAGAGTTTGAGATCTCGGACTGGAATGGAAGTGGAGCTGATCGGACTGGAATAGAAGTGGATCTCAAACCAAGTTTGCTTGGGGCAAGCTCAAGTATCACCCGGTGGATCTTTGGTGTCGCACTTAGTGACTCATCATTGTATTATACTCATTATAGCTAACTTTGAGTTCGATATTTCTTTCTTATTAATATTTAATGAGCAATCCTTATTACTTAAAGCCTAATGCAGTATACCTTCAAGATTGTGTCGGCATTACGTTCAAAACTGTTTTGAGAGGATTTTAACATTAAAGTAGTGTTGGCCAAGATATTCGTATGTGGATAAAACCTAGTGTAGGTGCACTCAAGGCAGAGTCGTAATATCGCAGGGTGAAAGGATAACAGTAATATAGTCTTCCAGGACAACACACCAACAAGGTAGGAACTTTGAACATGCAGAACTCTTGAAATATCTATTATTCAGTTTTTATTTGTAAAATAGTATTTTAGTATGACTGTATAATTGAGCTTCTCTCAACAATTAAAGTCCTTAATAACGTGAAGAACAGAAGTTTGCGTAACGTTTGTTACTATTAGTGCGAGTTCTATTTATATTTGAAATGTAAGTGAAAGATGAGATGAGATCATGTGAAATACACTGGCGGAAAGTGAAGAAAGAACACCAAGAAGGAGACGTCTGATACCAACGAAATTTATACAGCATAATAACGGAGTACAGAGGATAACGTGATCAAAACATTATGGCAAAATACAGCTGTTTTTGCTGGTAAACTGAAAAATAACATTTCCATGTAACATGGGTAGTACGAGGTTGAACCGCCATGAACTGCGTCACACTGTGCAATTCTGGCATGGAGTCTGTCGTACAGATGTTGGATGTAAGTTTGGGGTATTGAGTTCCAAGCATCCTCGACCTGGACGCGTAAATCGGGGATGGTCGTGGCTGGCCGTGGAGACCGAGTAAGTCGTTGTCCCACACGTGCTCACGTGCTCACTGGGGGAAAAATCCGGTGAACGTGCAGGCCATGGAAAGTGTCTCACACCCTGAAGTGCATGTTGCGTTGCACATGCCGTGTGTGGGCGTGCGTTATCTTGCTGGAAAACACCAGGATGGACCGACCTTACAAATGGCACAACAACGGGCTGAATGATGTAGGAGGTGCTGTTTAACGTACCCGGTACAAACACTAGTTGTGTACGAGAGTGATAGCTGATCGCTCCCTACACCAGGAGACCAGGTGTAAGCCCTGTGTGTTGCTGGCGGATGCAAGAAGGGTGGAGACGCTCCCCTGTGCGTCTGCGAACACGCATACGGCCATCGGAGGCTCCCAAGCAGAATCTGCTTTAATCGCTAAACATGACAGATCGCCATTGCGTTTTTCAGTGCAAACGTTGGCGACACCACAGCAGCCGTTCCTGACGGTGGGCTGGAGTCAGAGGTACACATACCAGAGGCACACGTGCACGTGGTCCTGCATCCAGTAGACAGTTGCGGATTGTTCGCACATTCACCTCAGGTGCAACGGCAGCGCAGTGGATGTTATGCTTGACATTGCGTCGCAATGGATGTTATGCTTGACAACGCCGCTCTTCTTATGCGTCGATCGGTCCGCTCATCAGTCCGTCTATGACTCCCTGTTCCACGTCTTCTCGTGTGGACCATCGTACCACCACCGATACTTCCCGTCCAATTCGCTCCGCAATACGACGATACGACCACCCGGCGTCGCGGAGTCCGACTAGACGACCTCGCTCAAAGTCCGATAACTGCTGAAATCCTACACGTCTTCCATGTCCAGGCATTGCAGCTTCTTCAGAGTCTTCGCATATGTCCCTACGCCGACGACTGATTAAATTCAGTAGGTTTGTCATTTTCATGTAGGACTTCCATCCACAGGAAGTAGAGTTTAGGTCCCAGCCACCTACACAGCGAGATCGCCTTTTGGGCAGGACACAGAAACGGAAGGAATGAGAGCAAGTCTAGCGACTTTTGACAGAACAGTTTGTAGTGAGATTAGAGTACAGTAGATGGCGCCACCGTACAAGTACGATATTGCACATAGATGGGTGAGAGAATTTCAGGGAGGACATAGGAAAGGATACCCATTTAACCAGTGGGTCCAGCCTGGGGGCCGTCACTTTACGTGCTCGTCCGATGCACGGCGGATATTCAGTGATTGTTAGTAAATCACACCATTTCTGAAAAGATCAGCCCAGGCTAGAACCTGGGGACCCAGCATCGATAATCTGAAACACTAACCACTAAGCCATCCGCGGCTCCTGATTAAATTCACTTCGCCGTACTCCTTAAATACCACTGACGATAATTTGCATATTATGCCGTGTTGTGGCGTAAGCGCTCACCGGTTGGTCCCGAAATTAACATCACACCTACGTAAACTCGACCCCATTAACATATGTAAATTTCATGATCTTCCGCCAATTCCTTCTTGGTGTTCCTTTTTCACTTTCCGCCAGCGTATATTTGCCATCAAAATCTATACTAATATATAAAGTTGAATGTTTGTTTGTTTATTTGTCCACTATGCAAATCTACAGTTTTCAATTTAGAAACACCAAATTTGGTATACTATCTCATGGTACTCTAACTTAGACCGTTGATAGTTTGTTGAAGGGGTCAGAGCTCGGGGTCGAGCCCCATACAAAATTTTCGTAAAAAGTTCCATTTTTTATATTTTTTATTGTAAATTCGAATTTAATACTTTTTGTTGTGATAAGTGCAAGAATTGATATTTTTGTGACAAGTGCTTTCCAGTGAAGAACTGTATCACAATTCAGCATCGGAACTGAAGGTAAGTCAACAACGAAAATCGAACGGAAAAGCTAAAAATACTGTCTGCCGAAAGACTCGACAGAGAATAAAATTCAAATTCAATGAAGAAATGAAGTACAATATTAGGTACGGTTCATGCAGTAAAAACGTAATCGTTTTAGTTTGATTTGTACAAAATTTAGATACTGAATTATCACCAAATTCTCCCGAGCAACGCCGGGCAATTCAGCTAGTGAAAAATAAAAAATCATGCTGTCGCTTTGTTTATCTGTCTGTCTGAATGTCTTCTTACGTTGCGCTTCAAGAATTGGGAATGAAAAACATTGTTTTCATGCAGAAATATTTCCTGAATTTTTCATAAATTTTAGAGCCTTTTCTGGTGTACAAAGTTTCTGCAGACTGGCATGAATTCTATTTATATCCGTATGATACCTTTCTTTTTAGAAGATTGTTTGAAGCATTTTTCTTGGGCAAATAGGAGTGAGGGATATTCTCACTAAGTGACAGGTATAGAAATTGCGACTCCGTTAAAGAAACAGATTTTTCTATAAGGTGGTATGTAAAGATTATTTCCATTACTTAGAAGGCATAGAATTTTACTACGCGGAGGAAGATATAGAAATTCATTCGTAAACCAATGGAAGTAAAACAATTTAATTTAGTAATCGTTAGGTTACTGTGATATAATATCACTCCGGCTGAAATTCTATGTAGAACTTCATAGGTGAAACTTACCTATTAGGTGGCAGGTATGTAATAGTGTAAGATATAAATTTTACATATCGGTGCGAAGTACAAAACTTTCCAATAGGTGGCATGTATAGAATTTCCCATTAGTTGGCAAGTATAGAATTTATCTTTAGGAAGAAGGGATAAATTTTCTCACTAGGTGGCACGTACACATTTTCCCATAAAGTGGTAACTATAGAATTCTTCTCTAGGTGGAAGATACGTATAAAATTTCTCCCACGTGGTAGACTGTGCGGAAATTTCCACTAGGTGGCATGCAATTTTCCCTTAGTTGTCGGCTACATATAATTTCTCTTTAGGTGGAAGACATAAATTTTCCCTCTAGGTCGAAGATGCAGAAAATCCTACTAGGTGGCACGTATACAATTGTCCATTAGGTGATAGTTATACAATTCCTCCCTAGATGGAAGGTACAATTTTTTTCCACGAGGTAAACGGTGCAGAAATTCCTACTAGGTGGCATGTATAAAAATAGCTCTCTAGATGGAAATCACAAATTTTCCAACTAGGTGGAAGGCATACATTTTCCTAATATGTGGAAAATATAGAAACTCCCTCTAGATGGCACATATACAATTGTCCATTAGGTGGCAGCTGTGGAATCTCTCTCCAGGTGGAAGACATATTTCCTATTAGGTGGGAGGTACGCAATTCCTCGCTAGGTAGGTGGTTTAAAATTTCCCACATTGTGGAAGGTATGGAATTATTATATATCACTAGAACTTTCCTCTGGGTGGAATGTATAATATTTTTCCACCAGGTGCGAAGTACAGAAATTCTCCCCAGATGATAGCCTAGAATCTTCCACTAGAAGATAGGTACAGAATTTCCAAATAGATGAAAAGTGTGGCACTTTCTAATAGGTGGGGCAGGTATAAAAGTTTTTCACTAGTTCGCGTAAAGTTGGCTTCTAATTTTCTTCTGAAGCATATCATGTTCCCATCGTCCCTTAATGCACGTCCATACCTACGCAATCTTCTTCCATGAGCTTCTTTGAACCCTTCGTTTCTCTTCTGATGCCTTTATACTCCTCATACCTAATTATTTTCATTAGAGTGAATTCATATACATGTATACAGTACGCATCTTCATTTCTATAATGTTCAGTCTACTTTCTGAAATATTTACAGTTGAGAATTCTCAGCGCTGTACCGCATCGATGTTCTGATTAGTCTTTGAAAATTAATTCCTTTTTTAGTCTCTATTCAGTCTGACACACCGTAAACCTGATATTCTTCTTTATCTATTCCATTCTAATTGCACTCCGTGATTCACACCCCTTAACATTAATCATCTTCCTCCAAACTCATATTAGGTATGTAAATATTTTCAGTTTTTTTATCATTCATTCTTTGTTTTTTGCCACCTTCAGTTCGATTTCCTTATTGTTCGGTTCTTTTTTTTTTTTTTTTTTTTTTTTTTTTTTTGATTGGAGGTTTAACGACCACCGTGAGCAACTCAATGGGCTATAAGCAGTCGCCCGTCCCTAATTTAGGGTCACTGGTTCCAGGGAAGGGAGAGAGCCAGTGCCGTAAGACAAACACAACATCCATGCCTGACGGGATTCGAACCCGGACCCCTCACGGACGAATGATCAGAGGCATTGTTCGGTTCAGCCGATGTAAGTTAAAGAGATAGTCGTGCTAAAATTACTAATAGTAAAAATAATCCCGTCTTATACACGATTAAAATAGTTTTAATGTTAAAACACTAGTTTAAATACATTTACATAAGATCTTTCGAGTTAGCTTTAAACTCATCTTCAGATGTGAGAACCATGCACTTAAACCGGAGAAGAACATAGATTATATACTGCTGTACGTTAGATGTCATACAGTGACATAATAATATGGTGAAGTGCGTTTCCAATGAAAGTCATGAAATCGTCAATGGCACGATGGAATAAGTTCAATCTCATTTTGTCTGTTCTTGTCGACTAAGTGTGTCAACGGTAGAGGAATTACGCATGGATAATCCTCGCAACATCTCTGGCTCATTTTGTATAATAGCAAACTTTCAGTTAAATGCAAGGAAGATCGTAATTTTGGAGCTCTAAGTATCGTCGCCTCGGTCTAAAGTGGTTGATGAGTACCTCGCAGGTATGTTTTTGAAAGAGCAGTTGATGATGAGCATGTTTTGATGTTATATTTATGCTCTGATATTCGACGTTAAGTGTACGAGAGGTGGAACCCACATAGATCCTGTCGTTTTCGTCGTGCATCGCAGCTCGCAAAGGAATAGCATACATTCCGTGTAGACTTTCGGTTGGTATCATGTCCCTATCACTTTTGATTGAGGATTAAATACTATCGACCTTGACACCGAAACCTACTATACTGTGCAAATTAATTGGGACAAAGTAAAAAATCACTCTTTTTTCCAAAACTATGCCTTTATATCATTCTATGCCTTGATATACACTGATAAATACCTGTATTAGTATGAATTATGTCCTCCTTTAGAAGAAATGACCTCTGGAATTCGTTTTGGCATTGACTCCACTAATTGAGTGCACATATTTTTGACTTCATAATCGTGGAACCACACTTTTATAGCATTCGTTATCATGCGTTCTTTGGTTGTACAGTCCATTTTACCTAAACGTCTCTTCAAAATATTCCACAAGGTCTCTATGGGATTTAAGTCTGGTGAATTTCCAGGCCAATCAAGCAAATGAATTTGATTTTCCAGCTTGACCAATTTGGAATTGTGACATGGGGCCAAGTCATGTTGAAATGTCCCGTCAAAAATTTGCTAGATCGGAAGAATCCTATGTTGTAATATTTCTACGTACTTGGATGAATTCATCATACCTTGAACATAAACTAAGCTTCCAGTGCCATTTGATGTGAAAAAACTCCAAAACATCTGTTTCAGAGGGTGTTTTACAGTTTGTTTGACATGCTCAAGTCTTAAGGGTTCACAGTTGCTTTGTCTAACGACATTTGCTTGGTAACCCTGCACAAATAAATGAGTTTCATCACTGAAAATTACCTTTTTCCAGTCGTCAGCAGTCCATGATTTATAATTTTTGGCCCATGCTAAACGTTTTATCTTCATTTTCGCATTCAAATATTGTTTTTTCGTTGATCTTCTTACCTTCCGGCCAACTTTCAGAAGCCTACGGCGTACAGTTGAATCACTAACATCACAACCACTAGCCAATAAATCTCTTTGAAGGTCGGTGTTTTTTTTTTTTTTTTTTTGGATTCATTTTACTATTTCTGATTAGATATTTATCGGTTCGTGGAGTTGTTTTTCGTTTTCTTCCACATTTACATCTCCTTTTTGGAGACGATGATCCGGATGCATTGTTTCGCGTAAGCAGTCTTGATACACTTGATTTGCCTACACCAACTGCAGAAGCGATATCTCTCACTGTCATAGAAGTGCGATCCTTCAGAGCAATTATTTTTGCACGCTTCCTTGGGGAAATATTCATTTCCATCCACCTGTTACACACGAAAACTCACAACTGAAGCTGAAGTGCCTATTTCCTGTTTAAAACCGGTCAAACCACATTCTTACTATCAAGTTCTAACAGTCACACTACCTCACAGCTGATAAAATCGGTTTACGTGGGTTTCCGACATCAACTAGCAATCAAATTACAATTCTGAGAATAAAATAGCTTGTCCCAATTAATTTGCACGGTATAGTATGTTGTATTTCCTACAAATGTTTCCAGAAAGTTCGTGACACTAGGGATAAATTGTATAGAGCCAACATATTTAATGGTCTTACACTCCTTAGGAAAAGTTGACAAGGCTGTCGTTACAATTCGCAGACAGAGCTTGTTTACAGTTGATGCAGGACATCCAAATGAAGCAGTTAGGCTATCCCTAGTGTCACGAATGTGCTAAAAACATTTGTAAGGATTACAACACGGGTTTCGGACACACAAAATGAGATTGAACTTATTCCATAGTCCCATTGACGATTTCATGACTTCCATTGGACACGCACTTCAACATATTGTTACTTCACTTTATGACATCTAACGTACAGCAGTATATAATCTACGTCCTTGTCCGGTTTATGTGCATTGTTCTCACATCTGAAGATGAGTTAGAAGCTAACTCGAAAGGTCTTATCTAAGGCCCGTTTTACCCAGACGGAATGAATCCGACGAATCTATAAAACCGTCACGCAGTGCGGTTTTTGGGTGACTTTCACACGAGCGGTTTTATTTTTAGAGCGGAGAAAAAAAAACGTTCGACCGATAGGCGGGAACCAAATGGCTAGCTCTTTGTGAGGTCAGTTTCTAGATTGTGTCTTCGTTCAAATGCAGTATTTGATGTAGAAACTCAATGCATAACATGTTTTAAACTCATGAAAAGATAATGTATTGAATATTACGAGTACCTATGTCGATGTATAATCTACAGTAAATGTAGCAAATGCATGACATAAACCATTTTTCGGAGCCAATGTTCTATGAAACTGTTTACCGTGTTGAAAGATACATACACGGAAAAACTACGAAACATTTGTAAGGTGCATTAAAAAAAACACAAACACACTTTTACAGAGCATTTTGGAGAACACTTGAGTAAAACTATGGAAACACAGAATACCTTAATAACCTTTTATAAGACGTTTTTGAGAACACTTTCACAAGGCTGTGTGATCATTTCGAAATAATTAACTCTCCTTATATGTGAAACTTTAAATTTCAGGCAATTATTGCTGTGAATTATTTATCAGGTGTGAATTTTTTTGATGCGGGATGTTATTTCTATATGCAACATGTAACAACGGATTTCGAAAGAAATCTTAATTCACACATAAAATGGTTAACTTTGTTGTTCTGGATGAGGATGGGTTTTTTTTAAATTATTTACTACATTCTCTTAGTTTGTTTAACTGTTGAAAGACACAGCATGGCCATAGGTTTTTTCGTTACTTTATTCTGGAAGCATGCAGATATTTTTTCGTTTAACGCACACAGTTAACCTGTTTGTGAAATTTGAGTTCTTTCTTGAAAAACAACCCCCATAACTCTGAAGTTCCGATAGTCAGTTTACCATTGGGGTTTTCTACATTTATTTACTATCGTACGTTTCTACATTTATTTCTGTACATTACTAACATTTTTTTCTACATTTAGTATCGTACACGTTTCTATATTTTATTTTCGGCACTGCTTTTTGCTTAAAATACTGTTTTGCATAGTTACCACATTTTGAAGTCATTCACTCCTAAACAAAAAATGGCAAAATGTGACAATTAACTTCTGCAGCACTGTAAACCATTGCAAGGTTTGTAGCAAATTACTGGCATCATACCTACACTCGAATATATGGTGATTATGCGTGAACTATGAGAAAACAATTATACTAAACTCGAAATTAAAATAAAATGCAGATTACGCTGCTATTTCCATTAACGAACACGATTTCCAAATATTGTGAGTTTATGCATTACCTGTCTTAAAATAATTTTCGCTGTTGATAAATAAATGATCGGAGTGAATGTCAGGTGCAAGTGCAAGATATATATATTTTTTCTTTAATTACAGTGTGGGAGTGGAGGTCCCCACCGAAGTGGAGGACCAGGAGTTTAGCTCCTAAGCCCCCCCCTTCTGATAGGGATAGGGAAAGACATACTCATATATTATTTTGAAATATCTCAGCACATAGACAAGTACATTCAGAATTCGCTTACTGATGATGTTCCTTTCGTATTAAGTGAAACTGTCGAACTCGTACAGGATTCTGCAGATATCATTCCCAGCATTTTTTTTAATTTTCCTATCCTTGTAATCTTCCGACGATGTATCCCACACTTCTGGGCGCTTTTCCACTTCCAAAATTAATAATTCAGTATAAACAATAATAGCAGACATGATCGAGAGAGGTTATAGCGCAAAATATACTAAAAAATCAGAGTTTTTCTGTTGGAAACTAACAAAGCGCACAAGCCCAAAGTGATTAAAAATCGATCCCGCCTGGCAGCATGGCTTTCGGCCTTCCCCCACTGCCAAGAGTGATTGTTTTATTGCAGTAAGCAGGAATCCGTTGACCGCCTGTATGAACGTCTTGACTTATATCTGTGTTTCTCTAAATTTGGAGGGTATCGCAGTCGTCCGGTTTGTAGCGAACCCCGTGGGAGCTCAGCGGCTACCGCAACGGAGTTTCTACCGATTCCGCTCGTCTGAAAGTCTCGGTATAACTCTGTAGACGGCTTCAAAAGAAGCGGTTGGACAGCTGAGTAATTTATTGCTTCTGCGGGAAAAACCCGGTTGTATGAAACGGGTCTAAATGTACACTATATTGACAAAAGTCACCAGACACTCCTTCAAAAGCAAATGAACGCATCCGCTGCGTTGTTAATATGCGCGGCGCAGCTGCAAACGATATACAAACATGCCTGCAGCTGACCGCGATCATATCGCACTGTGAGGTTGAGTGAAAATGTCAAGGTGGGAGAGAACTTACTTTGAGAAAGGAAAGGTTGTTGGGTGTTATATTAGTGGGTTGCCCATAAGAGAAACCGAGAGGCATTTAAACGTACTAAAGTAAACTGTTTTGGATGTACTGAATAAGTGGAAGACACATGGCGTGCCTGAAGCAGCAAAACGTTCTGGCAGACCAAAGAAAATCAGTGATAGAGGACGTCGAAGCCTCAGGAGAGTCGTTACAGCTAGTCGACGGAATACTTACTACCCAGCACCTCAGTGTACAGGTGAATAAAAATGCTGGAACCTCGGTATGTAAAGGTACCATTCGTAGAAAACTTCATTCCATGGGTTACCGTGGTCTTGCGGCTGCTCATGAGCCTTTCATCTCCTCTCGGAATGCCACTCGTCGTTCAGCATGGTGTAAAAAACATTTATCGTGGACCGTAGATCAATGGAAACGGGTCGTATGGACTGATGAATCCAGATAAACGATCCATCAGCCTGAGGGAAATGTGCGGGTATGGCGGCAGCATGGGGAACCCTATTAACCACAGTGTACTGTTCCTACGGTCAAGTTTGGAGCTGGCAGTGTATTCGTGTGGGGGTAATTTTTGTGGTAGGGTCCCGTCCCGTTGGTTATCGTGGACAAACGTATTAACCAGCAAGTCTACCTCGATATTCTAGACAATTGTGCCCTACCAACTCTGTGGCAATACTATGGAACCGAGCCTTGTTGGTACCAGCAGGATAACGCACCAAGGACTGTTACGGCGTGGTTTGATGATAATTCCGTATCGTGTGTGGACTGGCCAACACAGAGCTTTGATCTTAATCTCATAGAGCATCTATAGGGTGAAATAGAGCGCCGCATAAGAAGTTTGGAACCATACTAAGCAACAGTTAGCCGCAGCATTATGCACTGAATGGAAACACATACCTATCGCTGTGTTCCAAAACCTTGTTGAAAGCATGTCTTGAAGAGTCAGTGCATGAATTAAGGCCAAAGGTGGACCGACACCGTACTAATGTATGTCAATAAATGCTTTGTTGTGTTTCTCTTCTAGGTGTCCGGTGACGTTTGTCAGTATAATGTATTTTAATTTGTGTTTTAACGTTAAACTATTTTAATCGCGTATAGGACGGAATTATTTTTTCTATCAGCAGATGTATACTATTCCGATTCAACATAGCTTTAGCCCAATATATTTAAATAATTGCCCCTAGTCTTCTGGTATATCTTACACTTATTTTTTGCGGTCTTGGCACAAAACCCGAAATCATCATCTGTTAACAACATGGTTCCGTGTGCTGTTTATCTTACTTCTGTTTTTACCATATCAGACAAAAACGGCTAACAATGACCTTTGATGACCTCTTAACTTTAACATCAGATTTCTCTGACGACACTACGCTACTTGAATCACAAGATTTCTCTGATGATTCTACGTCCTCTTTTACCGGGTAGTTTAATGACCATTCCAGCATCCTCGACAAAGAAACGTTGCTCATCCCTAATTTCACGCAATCGTATTCTGGAGAAAGCGAACTGCGAGGGAAGAGAAAAAGCAATGTTCTTTCACCAGCTATTTGAAATCCTACCTTTGGAGTACGATGCTACCATCATAATGACCTGGTTCAGAGGGGACGATTACACATACGCTATTGTGAAACATAAAAGACGTGGATTGTGTCTGTGGATAACGTACTTCATTTCTTTGCAGTTTTCCGAAACGTTTCAACACCACCACATGAAGGGTGGTGGCGAAATATTTTGAAGGTCTCTGTAGCAATCGCTTAGGAATCACACGTTTGTTCGATATTTTTAAATTCATGGGGTCGTACATTTAATTTTTTGTCCTTGATAGACAAAATATAATATGAGGCATTCATATTATCGAAAGTAATATGATTCTTTTTCGACTGACTTCGAAAAGAAAAAAATAAGGAGAACATTATGTCAAGGATTTCATAGGTCTGAGGATTTTCTTAATTACTGTATTTGTGCTGCAGTTAGTATTAGATAAAAGAAAGTGTTTCTTGAATGCACATGTTCAGTAAAACGGATTTTAACAATCAAACTCTCAATCCAGAAATTATGTAATTAATGAACCCTTTGATGCTTCGAAGACTTCAGCATCACCTTATTTCGGAAGACTTTGCTCTAGAGGTCTGGACGGGCCTTAATTTGGAGAGCCCGTCCAAGCCCCTTTCCAACTTTCATCACGCATTCATCGCCACTTATTGCAAACGAAATCCTAAAGTGGCAAAATAAAAAGCGTTTTCATAGTGGAAAAATGAATATCCAAGTACAGACGATGTTCACACATTTTTAGAACGATTTTCCAGCAACATAATTAATGTTTAAAATAAAACTATTTTTTTCTTAAATGTTCTATCTGATAGCACTTTTTCTGGATATGAACCTACATCTAAATTTCCAAGATAACAGGGCATTTCTTAAAATTGGTAGTGGTATTTCATTCCACTCCTCTTCCACTGCTTTTCATAGTCCAATCATTGTTTTAGGTCTGTGTTTAGAAAACTCTCTTTCTAGCAGTCTGAAAGCACAATAGTCCATTGGTGACACATCCAGGGGACTTTAAAGGAACCCGAGAAAAATGATAACCATCTTTTTTTTCATTTTTCAAGAAAAAGTGTGGTAGATTTGGATATCCTAATGGAGTTCTACTCTTAGAAGGCCCTGTGGATAAAGGAATGATATTTCCTCTTTCATCATCATCGTTAACCATTATCAATTCCACTGCCGGATGAAGATCTCCCCAAGTTTCTTCCACAATTGTGTGTCTTCGGCCTGTCTCCTCCATGTCACTCTGGCATGCTCTCGAATTTCATCCATCCATATATCTCCCATGGAGTCTTCTTCTGAGTCTTTTTCTGTCCCTCAGAATCAAGTCTAAAATTTCAGTTGTCCATCGGTGGTCTGTTCTTCTGGCGACATGTCCAGCCCATTGCCATTTCAGTAATTTCACTCTGGTCATGATGTCGTCCACTCTTGTCATTTTCCTTATCCACAAGTTCATCTTCTTATCTTTCCTGGTTACACCAAGCATGCATCTCTCCATGCTTCTTTGAATTGTCTGCATTCATTGTATATCTTTTTTAGTTAAGGCCCATGTCTCAGCTCCATACGTAAGCCCTGGCAGGATTCATTGATTAAACACTTTCCTTTTAATACATAATGTCATACTCCTCTTAAGAATTGTACCGTTTCTTCCAAAAGCTCTCCATCCAAGTTTTATACGATGGTTAATTTTTTCATCAATGTGACCCTCACTTGATATCTGCTGCCCAAGATAAATGCACATATCTGTTGTTTCAAGCTTTTCTCTACCAATCCATAAATCTTTTTTTTTCATGTAAAAACATTGTACATCACTTTTGTCTTCTGAAAGTTCGCTTTTAATCCCGCTTCTTTACTTTTGTCAGCACGACTTTGGATCATACATGTTTAAATTCATGTTTTTGGATCATCCTCTTTAAATATAGAACATTATTTTGGTAATATGTAGAATTGATTTTGACATTTATTTTAACTTTTCTTAACTTTAATTTCCCATTGTATGAATAACCAGCAATAATCATGAGTCCTTTACTGAAATTTTCTTTAGATTCCTGGAACCAAGTTTGTAAGTCATGAAAGAAATACGGGATTACACCATATAATACAAATTTGGAAGATGACAATCCGATTTTTGGTGTAAATGTGACAAGGATGGTAATACTAGCTGATGACTCTACCTGCACCGTCTAAGTGAAGACTTCGCAGGGAAATGTTTAACTCTCTCATAAGTTCGGAACTTCTAAGGTTCCTGACGGCGCTGCGATAGCTAGCCTGTCAGTCTGCGGAAACCACAGTCTTTCACTCGGACAGATTCGGTCCAGAGACCTGTGGGGATCTGCCTCCCCCACGGGACCGGTACCTTACACCCTTCTATCATAACCCGTGTGTGCGACGTGCTATGGGCAGTTGGGGCAAGCAACTTTTCAAAAATTATCTCATCTCGTGGCCGGGAGATCGCCCGCCAACGCGAGTTTTTGAGACAAAAGTCCTTTATTAGGTATCTTATAAAAAAATACATCCACGTTACACTAGGAGGGTCTCATGCACCCCTCTCACAAATATTCAGGCACTAAAACACATTATTCACACATAGAAATATTCCGAAAATATCCGAAAACTTGAAAATTTCATCGTCTTGGAGTGGGACTCGAACCCGTGTCTCCCAGATAGCGCCCAGTTATGCAACCCACTACACCACCCAGAACGACTAAGTCTCAAGTTTCCGATTAATTGAAATATAGCCATCACAGCTTTCGCTAGTCGAAGCAACCGGCATTTTGTAAGAATTTTTCTGCTCTTCTGTGATACTAAATCGACCTTTTTTACGCTTTCCAACCGTAGGTTGAAGAAGCGTATATGCTCCAGCTTTGTACGTCCGTCCGTACGCACGATAACTGGCGTAAAAATGTTTCGATTTCGATAAAATTTTAGTATGTGGTAGGGGACCACCATAAGACGAACCCTATTGAAAATGGGACAGATGGGGTCAAAGGTCACGACGTAGGAGCTGGATCATTCCATTGCCCTTATGAGTCATAACTTGCGTAAATATGGTTCGATTTCAATTCAATTTTAGTATGTGGTAGGGGACCGCCTGGGGACGAATCTTATTCAAAATCGGTGAAGTGGGGTCAAAGGTTAGGACATAAGAGCGGGATACATTCCATTGCCCTTATGCGTCATAACGTACGTAAAAATGGTTCGATTTCGATGAAATTTCAGTATGTGGAAGGGGACCACCTGGGGACGAACCCTATTGAATGTGGATGAAATGGGGTCAAAGGTCAGGATATAGGAATGCGATCCATTCCATCGCTCTTATCCCATATTATTAAGGAAGACGTCAAGTAATTTTGCTTACTATACTTCCAATGGAAAAACTTTTGTACACATTTCCTTCACAATTAATGTGTTCCCAAGGATGAAAATTTGAACATCGATTAAAATAACTTTATTACAACTTGGAATACTTAATATTTTCTAAAACATAACCATAATTACATTAAAAATCAATAACTTTTCCTTTGGTGGTGTTGAAACCAGATGCATACTTATGGTTATGTTTTAGAAAATATTAAGTATTCCAAGTTATAAAATGAAGCTATTTTAATCGATGTTCAAATTTTCATCCTTGTGAACGCATTAATTGTCCAGAAAAAAGTTGGCGCGACCTGTATTTTCATGTTTCATGACGTCAGTAGACAAACAAATGTTGGATTGCATAATTATGGATATGTTTTAGGAAATATTAAGTATTGCAAGTTATAAAAAAAAGGAAGTTATTTTAATCGATGTTCAAATTTTCATCCTTGTGAACGCATTAATTGTCCAGAAAAAAGATGGCGCGACCTGTATTTTCATGACGTCAGCAGACAAATAATGTTGGATTGCATAGTTAAGATTATGTTTTAGAAAATATTAAGTATTCCAAGTTATAAAATGAAGATATGTTAATCGATGTTCAAATTTTCATCCTTGGGAACGCATTAATTGGGGAGAAAATGTGTACAGAAATTTTTCCATTCGAAGTACAGGAAGCAAAATTACTTGACGTTCACCTTAAATGAGCAATTCTTGTATGTATGTAAATTTTATTTTGAAAACGGCTCTGAGGATTTTGATGAAAGTCGTTAACCTACCGTTTTCTGGTACTAGAAATCGATATAGGTTGATCTCGACTTTAAGAAAATTTGTTTAGTGGGTTAAATAACCACCCCGAATTACCAAGTCTGTAGTGTGGTGTAATGGCGTCGCTCCTTTAGATGTTGGCGCGCGGTCATGCCATCTATCTCATTACGTCACGCGTTGTTTGTGGATCCTATTAAAGTTTTATGACGTCACACCTTGCTAGCAGATGGTCGCGATTCCCATCTGCCTCATTACGTCACGCGTTGTGTGCGTATGTTCGTCCGCACGATAACTTGCGTAAAAATCGTTCGATTTCGATGAAATTTTTGTATGTGGTAGGGGATCACCTGGGAAGGAACCCTATTGAAAGTGAAAGTAATGGGGTCAAAGGTCAGGAAATAAGAGCGGGATCCATTCCACTGCTTTTATGCGTCATAACTAACGTAAAAAGGTTCGATTTCGATTAAATTTTAGTGAGACCACCTGGGGACAAACCCTATTGAAAATTGGCGAAATGGGGTCAAAGGTCAGGACATAGAAGCGGAATCACTTCCATCGCCATTATGAGTCATAACTTAAGTAAAAATGTTTCGATTTGTATGAAATGTTGGTATGTTGTAGGGGTCTTCCTGGGGATGAATCCTATTGAAAATGGGCGAAATGGGGTGAAAGATTAGGACACAGGAGCGGAATCTATTCCATAGCGCTTATGCATCATAACTTACGTAAAATTGCTTCGATTGGGACCAAACTTTATCATGTTATTTCGGAGATATACTGAACCAGTTGTGTTGAATATCATCCAAATGGATCAAAGGTCAGGGCACAGGGGTGAGATTTATTCCACAGCCATTTTCCTCATAACTTGAGTAATAGGTTAAGTAATGATTTCTAATATATTGGAAAGCGTATCATAATCAATGCATTGCATGATTTTACTAACTTGTTTGTTACAATCGGTTAGGTAGATCCGTGCTTCATCATGAGTCGCAATATATTTCCATCTGTCTCGGGCTAAATGATTTTCATAAAGAAGTTTGCACCGTGTTCTGCGCTCAGATACGTACCTTGGCAAAAGGAAGTGAACATTATATTTTTTCATTTTTTGTTTATTACGTTGCTTACAATTGATACAGAAACTTTTAGCGACTTAACGAATGCTCCTTGAGTCGGTGGATTTTCTTTTAAGACCAGGGACGTTACTTTTGAAATAGTCGTAAAAGTACGTATCTTCTTTGGATAATAGTTTGGTGTTCTTTTTTCCTCTTAAAAGTAGTGCTTGACGATTTCTTTCTCTATTCTTAATAATATTGCTTATTTTACATTCTGAAATGCTAATTCCATGATTATTACAGGGTGCGAATGTTTCTCTTCGTAAAAAGCAAAAAAAAAAAAAACATAACCTTCTATTTACAGCGTGTTTACGTGCGCCATTTTCATAGGAGACGATATTTAACTGCAGCAGATGTTTCTTTCGTGTTTATCTAACACGCTGTTGCCAGTTTTAATTCTTTACGTTTCTTTTATTTTCTGTAATTTCTTATCAAATACATTCTAAAATTGAGTGACCAACCATCCTGTGTACCTTCGGTACATGAATTTGAACTTCCAAATCTGCTATGAGCTATGCTGCGATGAATTACATAATTGAAACTTTTAAAGAGTACTAAAAACGTAGAAATATCAGGTACCTAATTTGGACTGTTTTTTTGTAACACAGATGCCATGCTAACTGCATCGCTTCTTTTTTCGAAAGTTAAGTTTTAGGATTTTGAACTTCGCTGAAATAATCGATATTCATAATTAAGCACAATCATGTTTACTCTTTTTCATGTGGCCTGCGTGTCCAATTTGATTTTGTCATGTGGTCCACGATTCAGAAAAGATCGAACACCCTGCTTTAGAGAAAACAAGCTGCTTTACTGAACTGAACCGAACCCAGGCCGTCTAGAAAACACAAGGCCATGATGTTAAAGAGATGAGTTCCCTCCGTTTGTGATGCCAATCTCATGTTATACGGCCTGATACGTCACTGTCATGTTTGACATCACACATGACAGCGTTGAAACCAATTGGAATCTTAGGTTTCCGCGTGACGTCACTAAAAGAGGGAACTCATCTCTCTAATGTCATGGCCTTACATTTTCTAGAAGGCCTTTACAGAACCACCTTCGCAGTAAAGGGAGTGTAAAGCAAAGAAACGTGATATTACTTTTAGGAATTTCACCCACAGATGAGGTTTGGACCTAACTACGTATTTCTGTTGCAATTATAAACGCGTTTCCTTTTCAACATTTAAGTGTGAACCAGATAGCTTTTAATCCCAAATGTGTAAACAAATGCTTCGGATTTCCTAGCCTCCATTGTAGCAACGAATCGTGCCAGAAGTTCGTTTTGGTTTTGATTTCGCGAAGCTGCGGTTATGTAAACATTTCTCGAACATGAAGAAAGCCGCGCGTTTTATTAGCTAAAGCGAAAGAAGGGAAAACAGAATTTGATTTCAACCTTTAAAGAGATGAACCGTCCCATTTCAGGCTATTTTACAGTCTGGATTGTCGGTTTTTATCAACTAATTGAACGCATTCGGTGGAGGATGTATTTCCATGTCTCGCTTCACTCAGTGATCTGATGACTGAACAAGTCAGTTTTGATGACTGAACCTCGCCATCTGATAACTGAACAAGTTAGTCTTGATGACTGATCCTCGGCATCTCATGACTGAACAAGTCAAACTTGATGACTGAACCTCGGCCCCTGATGACTGATCTTCGCCAGCTTGTGACTGAACCTCGCCAGAAATTGACTGAACAAGTCAGTTTTGATGACTGAGCATCGCCAAAAATTGGCTGAACAATTCAATCTTGATGACTGAACCCCGCCATCTAATGACTGAACAAGTCAATCTTCGTTGACCGAACAAGTCAGTTTTGATGACTGAACCTCGCCATCTGATAACTGAACAAGTTAGTCTTGATGACTGATCCTCGGCATCTCATGACTGAACAAGTCAAACTTGATGACTGAACCTCGCCCCCTGATGACTGAACTTCGCCAGCTGGTGACTGAACCTTGCCAGAAATTGACTGAACAAGTCAGTTTTGATGACTGAACATCGCCAAAAATTGGCTGAACAAGTCAGTCTTGATGACTGAACCCCGCCATGTAATGACTGAACAAGTCAGTCTTCGTTGACCGAACAAGTCAGTCTTCGTTGGCCGAACAAGTCAGTCTTCGTTGGCCGAACAAGTCAGCTTTGATTACTGAACCTCGCCATCTGATGACTGAACAAGTCAGTCTTCGTTTTGTGAGACGAAATTATTTTCTTTAATACAGGAGCAAAATGTTAAACCTTCCAGTACCAGTCCCAAGTTGGCGCGATCTCGGAATTGTTCACTTAACCGATAAAACAGAATGCTCTGCCCGGCATGCGGACTATTTCTTTGATCCATCAAAAATTCCTTATTGCATCTTTCTGCGGGAAAGAAACTGTCGAGATCCAAACAGTACAGTTTATCTGATTTTCTTGTTACAGAGAAAACTTTTCCTTTCTACAAAGTTTTAAAACCTTATGAAATGGTCTCTATCGATTTTTTACCGCCAGTGGATGACTGAACTTCTCAAAGAACAGCTATGAAATTTTCAACATGAAATGCAAATTTTAATGATTTATCTGTTAAAAAGTTTCTTTGAATTACTCAAATCAAAGAAACCTGAAAGAAAACTTTGAACTAAACAATAAATCGCCCGTCTCCAATTTAGTGTCACTGGGTCTAAGGAAGGGGAAAGTTTTCACTTCTATTTTTTCTAGCTTTAGAATGTAAACGAATGGGAAATTGTTTTTTTTATAAACGAAAACAATTTAAACAATAGTTTTAAAAGGGTAAAGAAAAAAATAGATTGCTACTTATACTAAGTGATGTGAAAATGTCGCCTGGTTTCCGATGAAGTGGAACAAAATCGAATTCCGTGCTGTAGGCTAAATTCTGTTTTTTGGTTTCGATTACTAACCTCCTTCAACTTCCTTCCGTTCATGGATATCAACTTTTGATGAGTATATCATCCTTTTTAAAGCAGATTCCTAGCAAAAAAAGTTTCTCGACTTCATTTTGATTAATCGATATTAGATTGTGTACTCAATCTTCAGTTGCATGACCATAAGTAGATTGTTATAATATTTTTACTTTCTTTCTAAAAATACACTGTAGAAATCAAATGTACATCAGATTTGATTTCATGTTTTATAGAGTAAGCTTCAGTTTGAAAGGAATGATTTTCATGGACGGAGCATTGGCAACTAGAAATAAAAAACAGAAGCGATACAACAAAAGAAACACCATTTCAACTACTCCAATGCCAACCAAATAAATTTCTCAGAGTTAACAAAGCAGGAAGAGTCATTAAAAGAAATGAATTTCATTTATAAATTTTCTTTAAATCAGAGAAGTGCCCATTAATTCCTGTTGGAGGGGGGGGTTATGCACGGGTGTGTCTGTATACGCATCATCATCAATCCACTGCTGGATGAAGGTCTCCCCAAGTTTCCTCCACAACGGTCTATCTTGTGCCAATCTCCTCCATGTCACTCCCGCATGCTTATATTGGGTGTGTACATAAGTTCTACCCGTTTTGTACGCTACAAAGAAAGGAGGAGAACACGACAAGTAACGTACCTAGAATTTCACATAATTGCCATCATCCTGTATGACCTCTTGCCATCTGTCTATGAGTAGGTGAATCCCACGCCGGAAAAACTCCTGTGTTTCAGAGTCAAAAAAGTCATGTAATGGCGTTTCACATCGTCCACATCATCGAAGGATTGGAGGGCGAATGAAAAATTTGGTAATCCGTAGGTGCCAGGTCAGGGGAATACGCCGGGTGAGGTAACACATCCCAACCGAAGTTCAGTGATTTTTGCCGAGTGATTAAAGCAGCACGTGTTCTGGCGTTATCATAATGAAGGATCACGCCTTTACGATTGACGAATGCTGACCGCTTCGATGTTAGTTGTTCTCACAATTTGTCCAACTGTTGGCAGTAGAGGTCAGCATTTATCGTTCGGTTTAGTGTCAACACCTCCCAGTGGATTATTCCCTGGACATCCCACCAAACACTCAACAAAACCTTTTTGGGATGCAGTCCTCCTTTTGAGGTCCATGGAGTAGGCTCCACACCTTGGCACACAGTCCGTCAATGCTTTATATTACGGTACAGTACCCATTTCTCATCACCCGTTACAATTCGTCCCCAAAACGGTTCATTTCTGTGACGAGAAAAAAAAAAAAAGAAACACAGGTACGGATTCTCTCCTCTCGTTGCTTTGTAGAAAGCTGGTGCGGAACAAAGTTATCGAACTTGGTGATGAACCTAAGCGCATGCATCCGTCTTTCGACTGCTGTTCCGTGTACCGACAACGTTTCCGCTAATTCCTAAACGGTTGGATTTGGGTCATTGTTATGGCTTGGTCCACATTCTCGTCAGAAACCGCGGATGGACGTCCTGGGAGGGTTGATTTTTACAGCTTCTTTCTCCTTCCCGGAATTTCCGAAACCAACGGCGACATGTGCTATCATCAACTGCATCCTCCTCATACACTTGACGGATGTTGCGGCAAGCCGCGGCTGCATCGAACTCGTACAGTAAACAATAGCTAATGTGCTCCTTATCGCATGCCATGTTGCACCGTCTGTGATATCCGTTACGAAGGACTTACTCGGACAAACCTAGTGCTCTACTGCTCCACGCTTTATTGGCCGAAAATTCGGCATCGCAGCTCATCTGTGACGTAACTACTCCAATCGCAATTTGCATCTATTACAAAAACGACAATGTTTTTTTTTTCAACTTACAAAATTTCAAAAAAAAAAAAAAAAAATTACATATTTACTAACCAACCCAAGGGGCAAGATCACCGCACTCGGCTGATAACGATATCGAAAATCCGTAAAAGTTGTGTTTTCGGGAAAAAATGGATCCTGTGGTCCAAATTCCCGAATTTAAAAGCGTCAGCGGCACCGGAAGATATTGTCCAATTAAAAAAAAAAAAAAATTTACACGGAAACTAAACAACCCAAGAGGCAACCTTTCCACACTGGGCTGTTACTGATTTCGAAAATCGATGAAAAAGTGCATTTTCGGCTTTTCGGTCCACCCTAATAAATTAATGTGATTAATTCTGTCAAAATTAATCGTAAATTCCACGGGAGCTAACAATAGATAGAAAAAAAGAGTTGACGTGCATCGTTCTTAATCTCTTTGGGGCTTTAGGATGGGGCTTAAGACCCAAAATATCCCTCCCTGCCTTCCCCGTAGGTGCATCGACATCAACTCTCATAAAGTTGCCTTTATATATTTTTAAAATTGATCCTAGTAGACAACAAAGGTCGACTCAAGTAGCGCCAATAAACGAGATTAATTTTAATAGAAATAATCACATTTACAAATCAAATAATCAAGTTTTAAAATAATTTTTGTTTGTTTTACTTCTTTCTCTCCCTTTTTCTAAAATCCAAAAAAAGAGAAAAAAAGGCTCTATACACTCTGACATATAATTCTGTAGCGCAACACAAAATTGTGGGACATAGTTACGACGTACGACCTTGGGAGGTTACTAGCCGGAGCCGGTCAACTGGAGAGTGGGAGCAAGGAACAGATTGACTATTGTCAAGGACAGTCCTGTTGCCTGTTTGCCCTCCTCTACACCTGCTTCCACTGTTATTCAATTGTAAACTGTGCTACAGTGAGGACAGAAACAGGATAGTCGTGAGTCCCAGTAAAACGTGAGTGCCTGTCAAACGACGGCGTGCATTTCGTAATGTACGTGAGGGAAGGAATTTTGAGAGCACACGTAATGAGTGTTATCGCAAAAACACACGCGGCCAACCTATCTTTCCGAAAAGCTTTATTAAACGAAACTGCCATACATGAGCACAGGTTGGGTGCAATGAATACTGAGTGTGTGCTCTGCCACACTTTGCACTTCCCTAATAAGAAAACTAATGGTCATTTTAATTTCTGTTGTCATAACGGCCTTATTTTCCTTCCAGAACTACAGATAAATACGGGTCTGAAAAACTTACTTTTTAACAGTGCTAATTTTGTCCAACGCATCCAGAAATACAATAGTGCGATGTCGTTCGCCTCCATCTCGAATACAAAAAAGGAGATTCGAGGCAATGATCCGTACTGCTTTAAAATTCAAGGACAGATTTACCGGTACATCTCGGATTTGTTACCACTTACTGGTGAAAGCCCTTCCTACAGCATATTGTACTTTATAGATTCCACGGGAGCTACTGATACACAGTATTGGTTGTAATGAAAATAAAAAATTAAGGCGATCGATATTGATAGTCCTGGGAGATATTCACAAGACTAGACTGCACCTGAGGGGATCAAACATGATGTAGCAGGATACAACATGGACCTGCATTTTGTTGATAACATATTGGCAAATTCTCTACATGCCCTCTGCTGAATACATAAAGCATGAACAAACGGTGCAATTTTATTACCACTTTCTTGAAAACCGTGAAAAGTACTTCTTAGTAGATTAGGGCCTTTGCCCCACCAAGCCACTAGTTGTAATAGAAATCACTAATTTTTTTCCGCCGCGAAGATCATTTTCTGTAACCTCTAGAGAGAGTTCAAAAGTAGGAACTGTACATCAAATTACACTCAAAATAGTATAACTATACTAAAAATCCGAAAATTCTTGGCGTAGAATAAAGATAAAAATTTCCAAGCTTTCGCACATCAACCAGATGGCTTTCTCAAGGAAGGTAGACAGCTAACTGCAAACTGGATAATAGAACGTTTCAACATTATGAATGTTTACAAAAACACCTTATTCAGTTCTCGAATTAGAAGAGCCTTCGCTGTCTCATCCGATGTCCGTTCTAGACAATCCGAACTAAGAAACATCGTCGAATTGGCCACTAAGGCAGGATATACTTCGAACCAGATGCATAACTTTATCAAGAAAGCCAGAACCAGCAGTGCTAATAATATTTCTATGCCGCAACTTCGCTACCTGGGCTCCATTCCCTACATACCAAATGTTTCCTATCAACTCAAAAAACGCGCTCAGGAGGATGAACTTCGGTGTCGGCATAACGTCTCTGGCATCTTTATACACGATGCTTAAGAGAAATATTGACAAGCCCCCTCTTCTCAATGAGGCAGGTATTTATGCCATCCCACTAAAATATCCGGACGGCTCCAGGCGATACTACATCGGAATGGCCAAACGTTCGTTTGAAATTAGAATCAGCGAACATAAAATGGATACAAGAGACGGGAAAATAACCACTGCCCTATCAAGAAAAGTCAAGTTCAAGTCCGCCGATCCTATATGGAGTGATGTAAAGAAATTAGCTTCATACTTCACACCTAAATCTACCGCCATTCGAGAAACCTTGGAAATCTTGACCAGCTGCGAGGCTTGTAATGATGGCGTTTCTCTGGAGTTGCCACGTTTTTGGAATCAATTCTTCAAATAATGCTGAGTTTTCTACCATTGTATCGCGTGCCCAACCAACGTGACCTCGTTTCTTCGAAATATCACGTTTGCTCCTAATCATTTATTGTCTAGTCAAGTCACCGCGTTCAAATTGTTGAAACGTTCTATTATCCAGTTTGCAGTTAGCTGTCTACCTTCCTTGAGAAAGCCATCTGGTTGATGTGCGAAAGCTTGGAAAATTTTATCTTTATTCTACGCCAAGAATTTTCGGATATTTAGTATAGTTATACTATTTTGAGTGACTTTAGAGAGAGGCTTACTATTAGTAAACAAATTTAATTTCGCAGAGTTAGCGAAGCAGAAATCATTGTTATAAGCAATGAATTTCATTTATAAATTTTTCTTCGAACTCGACGTCAGTTTCATAAAGTTATCTATATAAAATTTTTTTCAGCAGGTTGACTTTATTAACATCAGTTAACAATGAATATTTGATATAATTCATCACATTTCGGAATAAAGTACAATAGAACACCAATTACCCGGACTCCAGATATCCGGAACTCCAATTATCCGGATCGCTTGTTCATCTTTTAAGACTAAGTAAAATTAAGATTTTTGTTGATTTATTTACGTGTTTTTAGTTGTTTCGTTCATTTAAATAATACAAAATGATAATGCAGTAGAGTATATATTTATGTTTTAAACTATATAACATTTTTTATAAAATACGATAAAGGAAAAAATTAAATTTCCTCTATTCTGTTAATAAATAGATAGCTATTTGGCCTACAGAAAAAAATACAAAAAATCCGGATTTTCCGATTATCCGGATGGGCTGTGGCCTCAGTTAATCCGGATATTTGGAGTTCAACTGTAATAAAGGTTTTAATTGATTCCTTTGTCTTTCCTTTAACTTAAATAAAAAATAGCCTGTAAACAAATGAATCAGAAATTCCTAATTTTTTACCCCAACCAAGAAAATCACTTCCATCAAAATCCAGAGAGAGGCTTACATATTGGTAATCAAATTTAATCTTGAAATGATTTTTGTCTTTACATCTTGGAAACCCTTAATGAAAGAGCATTAAATGCAGGGCATCGTTATATCTCACAGATTAAATTTCGCTTTAATATTTAAAAAATCAACTTGATAATCAAATGCCACACAAACTCCGTTGATTGAATTAAAGTAAAGCAATTAAAAGCTATAAATCTTAGAGAAACATTACTTTCCGGTCTCGCGTAGCACATTTACAAGTGGTGAGGGAAAGAAGCAAAAATAGATGAAACTGTTAACTTCACGTAGGGTAATTTACCCAAATTTTGGAGAGAGTAATAATAAATTCCTAGTTTCATTATAAGAGGTGATAAAATATGCGAAGTGTTTATAAAAAGCAATCGTCTTTAATTAAAACAGTCAAAAGAGTCCATTACGAGAACTTCCGCACGGTTAGACAATTATTATTTTTTTTGTTCCAGGATTCCCATTATTCCGGAAGTCAAATCACATAATTTCGAAACTTCCTTATCGGTAATTGAAATAAGATGATAACGTTTATCTTTAAATTGCTATTAAACTAAACAATTCTGTTTTTCTGCAGTAGGCAGTGAAGGGCACTCCAAGTAAATGTAATTTTCATTTAGCCGCTAATTGATCGCTGGATGGAATTCCTTTTAATTAATTCGAAAGATAACCTTCGAATTAATTATGAATAAAAACGGCTACGAGATTTTCTCTTTGTCTCGAGCAAAGAATGGAAAAAGAGGTTTTAGCCTTTGCTGCGTCTCTCGGAATAAGTCGATGCATTTCAGAACCTGGCTGTTTAAATTATAAATCAAGTTTCACTTGATTTAACATGAGATCATGCATTGGTTACGTAAAGTTGGCTCTTTTTCGTATCATTCGATAAATAAATTTATCCACTTGTTTTGCACTATTTGCGTCATCATACTTGTAGCTGCCTATTCTACGAAGCAATATCGTAATATTAGTTAAAAGGTATTCATGTATACCGGAACATGTTCTTCTTCTATCTTTCATTTCATTTCACAGTGTGTTTCCAAAGGGTCACAGGGTGCTTCCGTAAGAGCCATTGATATACTGGAATTCCTTCTTCTGGAGTATCAACCATTTCATTCTACAGGATGTTTTCATAAGAGGTACTGATATACTGGAACACGTTCTTGTAGGGTATGAATAATTTCACTCCACAAGGTGTTTCCATAAGATCATAGGGTGTTCCTGTAAGTGACTTTGACATACTCAAACACGTTTTCTTGGGGTATAAATAATTTCCCTTTATATGGTGTTCCTAAAAAGCTCCTGAGTGTTTTCTTATCGATATACTGAAACACATTATTCTGGGGTATGAATAATTTCAAAACAGGATGTTTCCATGACTGGTTTCGATATATTGTAATCCGTTTTTCTAGGGTAACAATCAATTTACTCCACAGGGTGTTACCATCGGATAGTAGGGACTGTGACGTGCCTGGACGCACACGGCATAAAGGCAGATAGCAGCGAGACAGTTGGTAGAGCGACTTGTTCCGGAATAAGAGGACTCGGGTTCGATCCCCGGCGTGCACAAAAATGACGGAGAACTTTACTTCTTTATAACGGCGCCCGAACTTCCCGGATGACCCGGCCGGTCAAGATCTTGCAATGGTGTGATGTTCTTTACACACCGCGAGATAGGAAAAATAAGAGAATCCCTTCTTAAGCGCTTCGAAAAATAATAAAAGTGTGTGATGTTGTATTCCACATACTAGATTGACTGGGAGTTCTCAAGTGCACGTTCTTCAGCGGATGACTGCCTACGATGATTCATGGTCACGGCTGACCCGTGGGCCATGCCCCGACCCACTTTCGGGAGGGGGGAGATGCGACGTGCCTGCCCCGCAGGACGCACACGACATAAAGGCGGATAGCAGCGAGAACGAACGTCTGCGTAGCTCAGTTGGTAGAGCGACTTGTTCCGGAATAAGTGGACTCGGGTTCGATTGATGTGACGTATATTCTAAATAAACTTTCCTTTTTAGTTTCTTTCTCTATGTAAATCTTGAGTTTGTTCTCAGTTATACTTCACACTTAACGTGATATCTTCTCTCTCAAACGAATACTGTTGGCAACACAATTGAGGTAGAATGAACGTGACGTATACCTGTTAGGAGATAAGAACCAGAGATAAAAACTAGAATACAACAGTTGCTGGTGTGGAGTGTGGAGTGTTAAATGTGGATGATACTGAATTGTTAAGTAAAATGTGAAGGGCTATGATGTATTGATGAAAACATCTGGAATAAAGCCAATTTCCGTAAGTTTGACTTCTGTTTAAATGTTTCGTCTGCATGACCGTTAAGGTTTAATTCAGGACCATCGAATGGTGATGTTTTTAAAATAACGTAACAAGAGCGACAAAGAATCAGCACGAAAGACATTCCGCTATAGGGCTTCTTATAAGAGACATGGATATACTGGAACACGCTATTTTGGGGTATCAATCATTTCCCTTTACGTGGTGTTACCAAAAGGTCGCGGGGTATTTCCATAAAGGATATCGATATACTGAAATATAAATTATTATTCTTGGTTATCAATCATTCCATTACACGGGGTGTTTCCATAACGGGCTCCGATAAATTGAAATGATATACTAAAATATAAATCGATATACTGAAATATAAATTATTATGCTAGGGTATCAATCATTCCACTATACGGGGTGTTTCCATAACGGGCTCCGATATATTGAATCGATATACTGAAATATAAATTATTATTCTGGGGTATCAATCATTCCACAACACGGGGTGTTTCCATAACGGGCTCCGATATATTGAATCGATATACTGAAATATAAATTATTATTCTGGGTTATCAATCATTCCACTACACGGGGTGTTTCCATAACGCACTCCGATATATTGAATCGATATACTGAAATATAAATCGATATACTGAAATATAAATTATTATGCTAGGGTATCAATCATTCCACTATACAGGGTGTTTCCATAACGGGCTCCGATATATTGAATCGATATACTGAAATATAAATTATTATTCTGGGGTATCAATCATTCCACTACACGGGGTGTTTCCATAACGGGCTCCGATATATTGAATCGATATACTGAAATATAAATTATTATTCTGGGGTATCAATCACTCCACTACACAAGGTGTTTCCATAACGGGCTCAGATATATTAAATCGATGTACTGAAATATAAATTATTATTCTGGGGTATCAATCATTCCCCTACACGGGGTGTTTCCATAACGAGCTCCGATATATTGAATCGATAAACTGAAATATAGATTATTATTCTGGGGTATCAATCAATCCACTACACGGGGTGTTTCCATAACGGGCTCCGATATATTGAATCGATATACTGAAATATAAATTATTATTCTGGGGTATCAATCATTCCACAACACGGGGTGTTTCCATACCGGGCTCCGATATATTGAATCGATATACTGAAATATAAATTATTATTCTGGGGTATCAATCATTCCACAACACGGGGTGTTTCCATAACGGGCTCCGATATATTGAATCGATATACTGAAATATAAATTATTAAGCTAGGGTATCAATCATTCCACTATACGGGGTGTTTCCATAACAGGCTCCGATATATTGAATCGATATACTGAAATATAAATTGATTTACTGAAATATAAATTATTTTGCTAGGGTATCAATCATTCCACTATACGGGGTGTTTCCATACCGGGCTCCGATATATTGAATCGATATACTGAAATATAGATTATTATTCTGGGGTATCAATCATTCCACTACACGGGGTGTTTCCATAACGGTCTCGCCGCCCCGGTGGCGCAGTGGTCTAAGGCGTTGGCCTCTGATCATTCGTCCGTAAGGGGTCCGGGTTCGAATCCCGGTCAGGCATGGATGTTGTGTTTGTCTTACGGCACTGGTTCTCTCCCTTCCCTGGAACCAGTGACCCTAAATTAGGGACGGGCGACTGCTTATAGCCCATTGAGTTGCTCACGGTGGTCGTTAAACCTCCAATAAAAAAAAAAAAAAAAAAAACGGTCTCCGATATATTGAATCGATATACTGAAATATAAATTAATATTCTGGGGTATCAATCATTCCACAGCACGGGGTGTTTCCATAACGAACTCCGATATATTGAATCGATATACTGAAATATAAATTATTATTCTGGGTTATCAATCATTCCACTACACGGGGTGTTTCCATAACGGGCTCCGATATATTGAATCGATATACTGAAATATAAATTGATATACTGAAATATAAATTATTATGCTAGGGTATCAATCATTCCACTATACGGGGTGTTTCCATAACGGGCTCCGATATATTGAATCGATATACTGAAATATAAATTATTATTCTGGGGTGTCAATCATCCCACTACACGGGGTGTTTCCATAACGGGGCCGCCCCGGTGGTGCAGTGGTCTAAGGCGTTGGCCTCTGATCATTCGTCCGTAAGGGGTCCGGGTTCGAATCCCGGTCAGGCATGGATGTTGTGTTTGTCTTACGGCACTGGCTCTCTCCCTTCCATGGAACCAGTGACCCTAAATTAGGGACGGGCGACTGCTTATAGCCCATTGATTTGCTCACGGTGGTCGTTAAACCTCCAATCAAAAAAAAAAAAAAAAAGTTTCCATAACAGGCTCCTATATTTTGAATCGATATACTGAAATATAAATTATTATTCTGGGGTATCAATCATTCGACTATACGGGGTGTTTCCATAACGGGCTCCGATATATTGAATCTATATACTGAAATATAAATCGATATACTGAAATATAAATTATGATGCTAGGGTATCAATCATTCCACTATACGGGGTGTTTCCATAACAGGCTCCGATATATTGAATCGATATACTGAAATATAAATTATTATTCTGGGGTATCAATCATCCCACTACACGGCGTGTTTCCATAACGGGCTCCGATATATTGAATCGATACACTGAAATATAAATTATGATGCTAGGGTATCAATCATTCCACTACACGGGGTGTTTCCATACCGGGCTCCGATATATTGAATCGATATAGTGAAATATAAATTATTATTCTGGGGTATCAATCATTCCACAACACGGGGTGTTTCCATAACGGGCTCCGATATATTGAATCGATATACTGAAATATAAATCGATATAGTGAAATATAAATTATTATTCTACGGTATCAATCATTCCACTACACGGGGTGTTTCCATAACGGGCTCCGATATATTGAATCGATATACTGAAATATAAATTGTTATGCTAGGGTATCAATCATTCCACTACACGGGGTGTTACCATAACGGACTCCGATATATTGAATTGATATACTGAAATATAAATCGATATAGTGAAATATAAATTATTATTCTAGGGTATCAATCATTCCACTATACGGGGCGTTTCCATAACGGGCTGCGATATATTGAATCGATATTCTGAAATATAAATTATTATTCTAGGGTATCAATTATTCTACTACACGGGGTGTTACCATAACGGGCTCCGATATATTGAATTGATATACTGAAATATAAATCGATATACTGAAATATAAATTATTATTCTAGGGTACCAATCATTCCACTATACGGGGTGTTTCCATTAAGGGCTCCGATATATTGAATCGATATACTGAAATATAAATCGATATTCTGAAATATAAATCATTATTCTAGGGTATCGATTATTCCACTATACGGGGTGTTTCCATAACGGGCTCCGATATATTGAATTGATATACTGAAATATAAATTATTATTCTGGGGTATCAATCATTCCACTACACGGGGTGTTTCTATAACTGGCTTCGATATACTGAAACACGTTCGTCTGGGGTTTGAGTCATTCCACTTTACAGAGTGTTTCTGTAAGGGGTAGAGACATACTGGCATATGATCTTCTGGGGTATCAATCATTTCATTCTAGAAAGTATTGCTGTAAGGGGAACGGTATTCTGGGGTTACAAGTATTTTGTTTTAGAGAGTATTGCAGTAAGGGGATCGATATACGGAATACGTTCTTTTTTATTATCAATCGTTTCATTCTTCGGGGTGTTTTCACAAGGATCTTTTTCGCACTGGAATACTTCTAGAGCAAAAATCGGCAATTTACGGCCCGTCGTCGATGTGTTCAATCCGGCCCGCGGGATGAATAATTTAAAAGTGTTACTTCTATTAGGCATTGCACATCATTTACTCTGGAAGACACAGCTTGTTCTATTCTGAAATGTTTCTCATTAATTTCTGGGTTCAGTTTCAAGATAGGATCCGTTTCACTTTTCAAAAGTGCCCTTTCTAATTTGCTTACGACAAGTGCTGCAACCCCTCTCCATTTAATCTCGAAAAAGACACCAATCACGTTGAATGAGAAGACGTTCAGTGGTATCTGGAGAGATACGGATGTTGGTACTTCGACATCGTGACCGACTGACAGCTGTAAGGACGTATATAGCTGGAATTGATTGAACTGCAGTGCAACTCTCAAATGAAGCAAGCTTTTGTAAACGCAACAAAACTGGATTTCTGTAAAAAAAAAAAAAAAAACCACACATGCCGAAATCAACATTTCCAAACTTGGTAAATCATGTCCCAAAATGTATGGCAATGTTTGCATTCTCATGTTTATGAGAACAAGGGCTTGAAACTTAGGATAAGTGATCTCAGAATGGATTTACTGATGAGCAATTTTTTGTCTTCGCTATTGATAATCACCTGTCCAGAGTTTAACCCAGATTATGAAATAAAAATTCTGCAAACTCAGTTTCATTCGTGTCACACTTCATTATATAAATTTTCTGAATGAACTTAAAAACAATTTAGTACGTACGTATGATTGTTTTGCAGTTTAATTGTATTTAAACTTATTCATGTCAGTCTATTATGAGTGCTTATCATTTTTTAAATGAATTTTAAAGATAAATTAAAGAAAAAGGTCTTTTCCCCGCCAAAAGATTTGCTTTTTTCGTTTGGTCCCTCAATAAGTAAGTTTGCTCATTCCTGTTGTAGGTATTAACAACTTCACTCCACAGGATATTTCCAGAAGATTGTAGGGTGTTCCTGTAAGGGACATCGATATTCTGAAACACATTTTTCTGGGGTATCAATTCGCTTAACAGGGTGTTCGCTAAAGTCTCAGGGTGTATCGATATAATGGAAAACATTATTTTCGGGTATCAATCACATTTCACTACTCAGGGTGTTTCCATAACGGGCTTCGATATATTGAAACACGTTCTTCTGGGGTATCAATCATTTCACCTTTCAGGGTGTTGCTCTAATTGGCATAGATATACCGGAATACATTCTTCTGGGGTATCAATAGTTTCATTCTTCTAGGGTATCAATAGCTTCATTCTTCTTGGGTATCAATAGTTTCATGTGCTTACAAAAGGTGGCTGCCATCCATTCGTGTGGCACCCAGACATTCGTATTGGCTGTTGTCCCTTCGTGTGGCACCCAAACATTGGTATTGACTACTGTCCATTCGTGTGGCAACAAACATTCGTATTGGCTGCTGTCCATTCATGCGGCACCCAGATACTCGTATTAGCTGCTGTCCATTCGTGTGGCACCCAAATATTGGTATTGGCTGCTGTCCATTCGTGTGGCAACAGACATTCGTATTGGCTGCTGTCCATTCCTGCGGCACCCAGATACTCGTATTGGCTGCTGTCCATTCGTGTGGCACCCAAACATTGGTATTGACTACTGTCCATTCGTGTGGCAACAGACATTCGTATTGGCTGCTGTCCATTCCTGCGGCATCCAGAAACACGTATTAGCTGCTGTCCAGTCGTGTAACAGCTAGACATTCGTATTGGCTGATGTCTATCCGTGTGGCAGCGAGACATTCGTATTGGTTTCTGTCTATCCGTGGGGCATGAAAACATTCGTATTGGCTGTTGTCCTTTCGTGTGGTACCCAAACATTGGTATTGACTACTGTCCATTCGTGTGGCAACAGACATTCGTATTGGCTGCTGTCCATTTGTGTGGCATCAGACATTCGTATGGGCTGCTGCCCATTTTTGTGGCACCCAGATACTCGTATTGGCTGCTGTCCATTCGTGTGGCACCCAAACATTGGTATTGGTTGCTGTCCATTCGTGTGGCAACAGACATTCGTATTCGTTGCTGTCCATTCCTGCGGCATCCAGAAACTCGTATTGGCTGCTGTCCATTCGTGTAACAGCCAGATAATCGTACTGACTTCTGTCTATCCGTGTGGGATGCAGACATTCGTATTGGCTGCTGCCCATTGGTGTGGAACCCAGCCATCCTGCCTTTTTACACCTCCTAGGGCCTCTAGTCGCGGACAATCGTAAAATGATGTACACGAATCTTTGCTGTGATTTGACGGACACTTTGTCGTGGGTGAGCTTTCACGAAATTTTTCAAGTCCTCATCTGTTACATTTAATTCTTGTCACAGATTATTCCCGACATCTTCAACACCCAAATACATCCATCCTAACGAAAGAGTAGCGTGATTCCTCACTCCACACACACACACACACACACACACACACCGTATTCCATTTTTGTATTGTTCTACTGTTTCCCTACGAGTAAGATCTGACAGGTTTGCCAACTCCTTCCTGTATATACAGCACCTATCAGAGTACGTTTATTTGCGTATGTCGAGATGTTCGAATGCTTTTGTATACGAAGTGTGCATTTTGCATCCAAGAAGCACAACGCCAAGGACCAAGTTTGCAATGCTGAGGTATTTACTGGCGAATTAAAGCCGGGATTCCCCAGCTTCGTGTACATCTACCACAAAACATCCGCCATTGTTCAGAAGCAACATTCAGCCGTTTGTCCCGAGCTAGAAACTCTTCGTTACATTGTCAACATATACTACTCTAAAATTTTATCGTTCCATTATTTCCATTTGAACATTTCCATTTCTCCAGTATGAAAAACCTACATAAGATGAAGAAATTTGCTACTAAACCAAGTCCTTTCACTTTAGACTCAGTGAAAAGACATAGTTTCTATTGTAGGGAGAGTTAGTGCCCCTAGGATAAGAAATACGTTTGTTGTTCTAAAACCGGGACGGTGTCAAATGGCACGTAAAAGGCCTTGAATCTTAATTCCAAGAATGTTTGAATACTTTGCTGAATAAACAAAATTACTTAGTTCACAAAATATGTGCTACCTGTATTGGGTTCAATTATCCTGCGAATTAATTGCATTATCACAGCTTCCTGATGCGGGTAGAAGGAAAACAGCATCGAGTTTCATTAGCTAATGTCTTCCTTTCAACGCCTTGTTAGCTTAAAGCCTGCCTTATTGCTTTCGGACGCGAATTTTTCTTTCACTCTTGGGGCGTTCGACAGATATCCGGAAAATTAGACGTTCCTGCAATGGAAAGGTACCCTGACCGCCGGGAGCGCTGAATTTGATTATGATTATTTATTCTAGGAATCGATTTCACTATAATCTTCATCGTCATCGTAGTAGCAATTAACTCTTCTGCGGCAGGAAGCGTTAGTACGGTAGCGTCATTGGGAAATGGCCGCGTGCGATTGCATCCTGTCAACAATGGCTCTTCCTGCAAATCTCTTACCTTCCCCCTGAGGGCCATTAAATGCGAAAGGAAAGAGTCGAGGGCGGTGTTTATCGCTTCATTCGCAGCCTGTCTCCCGTGTTTTGAAATGTCTTCAGGAATCCGGGAATGTTTCTCGTTAACGCCTCATTGCCCAAAATTGCCTGACACAACTGATTATGAAGGAAGTACGATTTGAAGATAGCGATTGGCGACAAGAGAATTTCGTCCACGCCACGTTCATGAGAACGGGCATTGTGTCGTGCATAATTTTTTTCTCCTTATATCTGAACGCACTCTAACGCCTTATGTTGCCAATAAACATTCTCAGGTCAAATGTGGGAAATTGTAAGCAGTGCCGGTCACGTCAGATGAACGTGCGAACTCGAAACAATCAAGAAAGTGTTCCATGATCGCTGTTGGTGCTTAGCAATAACGTGGCGGCATCGGAAACTTCTTTAGCGCCAGCTTCCAAAGTCGTGACATTATAACGCTGCTCAGATAAAGTTTTGCGCTTCCTCATATTGCGAGTAATAGCTGAATTGCACATGTTTAAACGTTATGGTTCTTTTACAGCGAGGTAGCAAAGTGAGTACTTGCATTATCAGTCAATTTAAATGCGACACCAGACGTATCTGAGGATTTAGAAGAGTGTTCGACGAACACTGTGACCAGATGACTTTTTGGAATGGGAGGGCATTTTTATTAAACAAGGAGGACACGATAAGTTTACACAAAAATAAATATGAATACGCATGCTTTGCATTTAAAGTTTACAGTTTGAGAGTTTCATACGTGCAAAACGTATATTTTACTTATGTAAAACTTATATAAATCTTTATTTTCAATTACGTTTTTCTCTGGAAGAGATTTTCTTCAGTGGATCGGGTTTCTTTAACAAATATTTGTAAAATTCAGAGCATGACATGTCTTTCAAATTATATTTAACTAAGACTGTATTTCCCACTGATTGATTAAGAAACTTTGTTAAAGCACAAGTTTGTCCGCGACGAATATAGAATCCGTGTTCCCTCACTCCGGAGTAAGTCGCTCTCCCAACTGAGCTACGCGGACAGAATGTCTCGCTGCAGATTTGTCGTCCTGACACATCTTTTCACCTCTGTAGTACGTCACATCATCTCCCTCTTAATTTGTTTTTCTTTGAAGCGAAGTAGGAGTTTCTTATTAATTCCAAACAATGTGTGGACCAAACATTACACATTTTTTTTCGAAGAACTCAACGGTCATTGGATCCATTTTCCACAGTTGGGCGCCAATGTGAAAACACAAGTCTCCCAGCGATATGCATCGAAACCGTGTCCCCTCACTCCGGAGTAAGTCGCTCTCCCAACTGAGCTACGCCGAAAGAATGTCTCGCTGTAGATTTGTCGTCTTGACACATGTTTCCACCTCTGTAGTATGTCACAACTTAAAGTACAAACACAAAAAAACTCGCAGCAACGACTCACAACGCACAAAACAAGCAGTATGAGCACAGTGTTTACACCGCACGGCACCGTCCACGTGGGAAGAACGACAGGGAGACTAACGTGCACCGGCGGGTTTTCTCTGCGCTGTTGACTCTCTAGTAACTCACTGAAACAGGCAGCTGTAAGAGTGCAGGAATAAACTGACCGGGGGAAGGAGAGAGGGCGCGAGCGAGAATCCGGCAATTTTAGAGGTGGCTTGATAGGATATATGATTACATTAGAAGAATTAATTAATACACACTATTGACGTGGATTAGGAACATCAAACAGAAGTCATCGCTCTTTCCACGCTTATGAGTCACGGAAAAATTCTCACCGGCCGCCACCGGGAATCTACAATAGAAGAATTTGATCAAAATGTATTTGAATCATTCCTTATTGAAAAAGCCGAGCATTTGCGCTATTTCCCGTAATGTCTGGAGGATAGGAGGACATGGTAAGAAAAGGAGTACATGTCCTCCGAAAGCCGAACGTCTGGTCACCCTATCGACGGAGCTATAACGAAAATGTTTCCTTCATTAGTTTCTCTAATGAAAAGAACTTTTACCAGAGTCTTAACCGTAAAAGACGAAAATTTAGTATGTTCAATAGATTTTATCATCACCAAAAATCGCCTGGAAATTCCCAAGGCGTTGAATATATTTACATTGCATACAAGTAGTTTTTACCGCTATACAATGTATTACTATCGCGCAATGGGATGAAGGATGAAAAACTGGAAAATCTTCGTCATTCTTACATTTATCTTCTGTCAGCGAATTTTCTAATCCATTTCTCATAAGCAAGGACATTGTGTCAAATGGAACTACGCGTACAGGCAATCAAAATGGTTGTGAAATTCATGACAAATCTTGGTCAAAATAAGATACACTATCTACCAACAAGTAATTGGACACCTGTGATAGCAAAGGAAAACGAAGTTTATTCACCTTCCATAGTTGGTGGAGCCTCCACGAGCGGCGATTACAGCTGCGACCCTCCGGGGCATACTCTCAACCAGGCGTTGTACGACGGCTAGCGGTATTTTCTTCCACTCGGCTTGGAGAAGACAGATAAGTTCCTTCACCAATTTCGGACGGTGGGGGCACCCCTTAAGTCGACGCTCCAACTCGTCTCAGAGGTGCTCGATAGGGTTAAGGTCCGGGCTCTGCGCAGGCCAGTCCATTCGATTTACCTCATTGTCACCATACCAAGCCATGGTGGACCTTGCAACATGACAGGTGGCATTGTCATCCTGAAAGTGACATGGGTCCACCCCGTAAAACTGCCACAACGTAGGAAGCGCATGGTCATCCAAAATGGTGCAGTAGGTCTCGGCGTTGAGTCTACCAGGAATTGCTACCAAGGATCCCGTGCCATACCAGGAGAAACAGCCCCATAGCATAATTCCAACGCCTCCGAACTTCACAGTTGGCACAATACATTCCGGAAGGAGGCGTTCTCCAGGCAGACGCCAAACGCAGACCCTGCCATCCGAACGGTAGAGGGTGAACCTTGATTCGTCGCTCCAGAGAACATGTTTCCACTGTTCAACGGTCCACTGTCGACGTTCTGTGCACCACGTTAGCCGAGTAGCGCTATTGGACTTGGTGATCAAAGGCTTGTGGGCGGCAGCACGTCCATGATAAACGAGCAGATGGGCTTCTTTACGGAGGGTATTCATCGAAAGAACACTCCCGGATGCCTGTTGAAACTTCTCGCGGATGTGGCCCATCGATTTGGTGCGGTTCTTCCGAATTTCTCTGGCCAGCACCCGTCGGTCACTAACTCCCAGTTTTGTGGGTCTGCCGGGTCGGGGCACATTCCGACAGTCACCTCTCATCTTCCACTTGCAAATCACGTAGGCCACTGTCGATTTTGGGTACTTCAACTCACTGGATATGTCACGTATGGATCGGCCATTTCTGTGATTCCCGACGATTACACCTTTCTCGAAATCAGAGAGCTCCGAACTGCGTGGCATCTTGCATGCGACTGGTTGCTTTGTTGTTTCCCACACGATATTTAACGGCGGCGGCTGTGACGTGTATAAGGGTTGCAGATATCTTCGATTGCAGGTGTGTCCAATTACTTGTTGGTAGATAGTGTATATCCGACGCCAAAATAATTTTTTGCAGTCTGATTTCAAGAAACAGAGAAATCGTGATAAAAGCAAATGCACTGAATTAGGTGCTAGTTGACTCTATACAACAAAAACAAGAGGGATGATAGTACACATCAAGAAGAACGAACAATATTCGCAATCGAATCTTGGGCCGCGCTCCACTCCTAGTGCAAGAAAAGAGTAAAGTTACATTTCTACGTTGAGCCTTCAGCAGTGAAAACAGATAGACATACCTAATATATGAGTTACACAATTCCAATCGCATCAGAGAAGGACTCAAAGCAGCTAATCCAACTGGAGTCCAAGGGCATCGTTTAACAGCCCACACCGGCGAATGAAGGACTGTAGCAGACTCTCGGAATGGTATTGATGCTGTCCGCAGCAACAGCGATTCGCGCAGCGAGATCTTTCAGGGAGCCCACAGGTGTCTCGTACACCAATGCTTTCATGTGCTCCCAGAAGAAGAAGTCCAGTGAATTAAGGTCCGAGGAGCGTTGAGGCGAAGCCACTGGTCCACCTCGTCCAATCCACAGCCCGGGATATGTCGTATTTAGGAAGTATCGGACCTTGGTGGCAAAGTGTGCTGGGGCCCCGTCATGCATAAACCACATGTCCCTCCGTGTGGTGAGCGGAAAATCCTGCAAAAGACCGGGAAGCACTTGCTCCAGGAACACATGGTATAAATGGACGATGTCATCGCTCTGTCGATGTATGCTGCGCCGGTCAGACATATACGTCAATTTCCACGTGATGTTCGCACGGTAATATCGCTGAAGCGGGTTCGGCTGCGTTTTTAAATGTTTGTTCCTCATTGTCTACGCACGTGTTCAGCGCACCTGATTTGATTCTTGTGCTTCTCATGCACTGGTTGGAACTCCGTGTGCCTGCTGGACGTTTTTCGGACGTGCTTCTTTTCTTGCACTATGAGTGGAATGCGGTCCTAGGTTCCATTGCAAATATTGTTGGTTTTGATGTGTACTATCACTCCTCTTGTTTTGTTGAAGGAGTTTACAATCACCCTGTATATCAGGTCCCCAAAAAAAGTTCGTGTGGTTTTACCACAATGAGTCATAAGTTCGAAGTGTTTTGGGGTACAATGTTCAGGTTCGGTACCACATGTTGACCACATACAGCTGTTAGGCAAAATACAATCCATCAGAGTCTATAATCCTTTCGTCCACGTTCAACCAAAGGTGCAGTGCCGTTGCGATACCAGACGCTGTCTTGGATGTAAAAAAACTCAGTGATGCCATCTTTCACAGCCTCCAAGAAATGGAACTGTATGCCGGCCAAGAAGTGCGTCATGGAATGAAACAGGTGAAAATGCGAAGGCCGCGCCGGTGGCGCAGTGGTCTAAGCGATGGCCTCTGTCTGATCAGTCGTCCGAAAGGAGCCCGGGTTCGAATCCCGGTAAGGAGTGGTTGTTGTGTTTGTCTTACGGTACTGGCTCTTTCCCGTCCTTGGAACCAGTTATCCTAAATTAGGGACGGGAGACTGCTTATAGCCCATTGATTTGCTCACAGTGGTCGTTAAATCTTCAATAAAAACAAGTTAGTAAAATCATGCAGTGCATTGATTATGATACGCTTTCCAATATACCAGAAATCATTACTGAATTTATGAGGATAATGGCTGTAGAATAAATCTCACTCCTGTGACCTGACCTTTGACCTCATTTCGATGATATTCAACATAACAGGTAAAGTATACTTCCGGAATAGCATGATAAAGTTTTGTCTCAATCGAAGCATTTTTACGTAAGTTATAACAAATAAGGGCGATGGAATGGATTCCGATCCTATAGCCTGACCTTTGACCCATTTCGCCCATTTTTAACAGGGTTTGTCCCCAGGTAGTCCCCTACCACATACTAAAATGTCATCGCAATCAAACCATATTTACGCAAGTTATTACGCATAAGGGAAATGAAATGGACCCCGCTCCTATGTCGTGACCTTTGACCCCATTAATCCCATTTTCAATAAGGTTCGTACCCAGGTGGTCCACAACCACATACTAAAATTTCATGCGAACCATTTTTACGCGAGTTATCGTGCGGACAGACGGACAAAGTTGGAGCATATACGCTTCTTCAACGTACGGTTGGAAAGCGTGAAAAAGAAAAACAAAATGCGAAGGGACAAGGTCCAGGGTATAGGCTGTTTTGGTAGGATTTCGACGCCAACAAAATCCTGAATTTTCTGGCGGACAGTCCGTGACCTATGACATGGGACGTTGTCGAATTGCAGGAGGACCTTCTTTCAGTTCACGATTGCGTGGTAGCGTTGGCGCAGTACGTCGTATACGTGTTGCAACTGGTCGGCATGCAGGTTCCCATCAACGGTCAGACCATGTGGTATAAGCTCCCAGTGGACAGGACCTTTGAAATTCTACCATACACACAACATTGTCTTCACTTCAAAACTCCCTCTTTGAACCACTGATTGAGCCTCATTCCCTGGCCGCAGCCATTGGTTTCCAGTATCAGAAAAACGTAAGAAGACCTACTTCTCATCATTCGTTAGGATTCTCCGCCAAAACTGGTCGTCACGTGGATTTTGAAGCAATTCTCGACACAGAGTGACACGCTCCTCAGCTTGCTTTGGGCTCAACTTATGGGGAACCATTCGCGGACTTCTGGAGTGAAAGCCGAGCTGGCGTTTGTGACCTCCTCAGTTAATCGTCGGGTGCTGGTTCCTGGGTGCTGTTCAACAGCTAGACGCAGTGATTCGGTGTTGGTGGTGTCTAGTCTTCCACACCTCAACCTGTCGACGAACTCTGTATCTCCGGACCAGAAGCGTTGGAACATTTTCTTGCTGTTGCGGCAGAGCTTCTACATCTGTACCGCGAAACGCTACGAACTTATGACTCAGCCTGGTGTAACGCATGAAAATGCATGTGGGATCCATTTTCTTAGTTTCACGATTTTCCCAGCTGATGTAAGTGTAAACGAATTGTATCACTACTTACGCTAAACATTTGTGAAAGTTCTTCACATACAAATTTAGAATTATCTTCATCAGCGTCACGTAATTCTTCATTATTAATAATGGAGGGCCTTTCTGAACCTTCAAGCAATTCAACACCAGAAACAAATTTTTTGAACAGTTTTAGCGCAGTACGTTCTGCTACCTCATCTTTTCCAAATGCCACACATATCGTATGGGACGCTTCTGAAGCCTTCGAACCAAGTTTAAATTCATAATGCAAACAATCCCGAATCACACGAGGTTTAAAATGGTTCAAAGTGCGCCCCAAACCATAACGCCAGGCGACGGACCGGTATGGCGATGCATAATGCAGGCGTCATACAGTCTCTCGCCGCGGTGCGGCTACACGCGGATCCGACCATTGTAGTGTTGCAGCCACAAGCGGGATTCGTCGGAGAAGACAATGTCGTGCCATTCCGTAATCCAGGTGCGGCGTTAATCGGCCCACTGCCGCCGCACTCGCCGGTTGTGTAACGTCAATGGTAATCGGAGCAATGGGCGCCGTGCGACATGTCCCTGCGCCTGCAGACGACGTCGAACGGTACGTGCTGACACAGGTTGTTGCGCAACACACCTTAATTCCTGCGCTAACGTTTGTGATGTGGCGGTGCGAGCCATCAATGCCCGCAGCACAACATGCCGGTCCTCTCGCTCGGTGGTGTGCAGCGGCTGCGGCAATCGCTCACGTCGGTCCGTCCGTCCCTCCTGCACCCACCGAATCCATACTCGCCTCACTGTGGCTGTATGTCGTCCCACACGGGCGCCGATGTCTCGGTACGATAAACCGCTGTCGCGATAAGCCACTATTCATCCTCTGTCGAACTCCGAAACGTGCTGGAATGACTGCCGTATTATGCGACTAGGCATCAGGAAGCTTCCCACGCACAGGTCCGGCAGCACAACACACTCCCACTACTTACACCCCGCCTTCTGCGTACCTTTCTTATAGTGCTTCTCGGTGGCGTGCCGGGCGCACATGATTTGCATATACCCTGCAATGCTAATCGTTTGCATGCCCTATCGCGGGCGACGCATGCTGCGAATTTCAGGCCAATTGGACGCTTCCTTCTTGGTGTTGCATTTTGGGTGGCCAGCAGTGTATAAAGTGTATGACAGATCCGAAATGTACACCATAGAGCTTTAAAGCACTATATTTTCATTTCAATACATAAGAAATATTAATATTTGATGAAATTTTGAATAGCCAGTCTGATTATTATGGCTAATATTTACACGCTAATGAGGTCACCCTTTTACTTTGAATCATGGCATTTGTTGCGGCATGGAGCGTTAATTGCCTTCTTGTATTTTCAGAGAGAGTGAGTTAAATACTCTTCATAAATCCAAGGGGAAATATTCATGGCATTATGTTCCTTACGGACATCTTGAAGAGAATTCTGCAATTAGAGATTCCGCAACGCAAAACGAGGCTGTTAAGTTCTCTACGTACCCATCATTATTCCCTAGCAATCCGGTGACACAACACAAGAAGAGTCATAAAATTTCATTACATTTGACGCAAAATAATGTCAAACATGACAGCATTAGGATGGTGAACAACACCTTCGCACATCAATGATGAAAATTGTGTTTCAGAAGAATTTTAATTAAATGTTCAACACTGATAAAATAATTTGACTGCTGCCAATTTAAAACTGGCATTTTAGAAGGCGTTTCATAAAAAAATAATCAAAAACAGGTGATTGTAACTCCGTTTCTTGGAAAGGGGGGGGGTATGAACGCCCTCCGGGAGCGCAACAACAAGGGTGATTCAAAAGGTACGCAATCTGCAGCTTGAAATAGCATTGGAGCGGCAAATCGGATAATATGAGTCAGCATGCACCGTTCATGTGATCTGACTCGTGTCTGCCTCCATTAGCCCTTAGGTTACGATTGAGAAAGCATGCGTTTTACCCAAGCTCAGCGCGCTTTCATTTCCAAAGTTATCTCAAATTCATTTCATTTCATTTTTCAATTGCCACATATTACAATTCATAATACAAACAATATAATCAATTACAAAAAATGTAGCAACCAGGAGGAGGAAGGAAAAAGCCTTAAGGCCTGACATAGCCCTCCCAGCCCTAGTACTAAAAAAAAAAAAAAAAGGACACGAACAACAAATAACAATACAAAAGACAAGTCAAAGGCACATTGAATATAACTGAAATATTAAATAAATACATAAGTGTATGTGGATGCACGGTCTATTCATAAGCCGTGAAATCAATCCAGCGACCAGATCAGGTCAACTCAGCACTAATTGAGAGACTTGTTGATAAGGTGATGCTTGAATTTTTTTCAAATAGTATAACGAAGTAAATTTCTCCGTCATTTTTATCCGCCCCAGGATTCGAACCCGGGTCCCCTCATTCCGGAATAAGTTGCTCTACCAATTAAGCTACGCGGACGTTTTATTCTGATTCCTATCTGCCTTTATGTTGTGTGCGTCCTTCTGGCAGGTACGTCACATCTCCTGGTACGTTACATCATCTCCCCCCCTTTTTTTATTTTTTTTATTTTTTATTTTTTTTTTCGAAGTGCTGGAGAAAGGATTCTCTTATTTTTCCTATCTCGCGGTGTGGAAAGAACATCACACCAATGCGATATTTTGAACGGTCGGGTCATCCGAATAGTTCGGGCGCCATTATAACGAAGTAAATTTCTCCGTCATTTCTGTCCACGCCAGGATTCGAACCCGGATCCCCTCATTCCGGAATAAGTCACTCTACCAGTTGAGCTACGCGGACGTTTTATTCTGTCGTTTATGTCGTGTGCGTCCTTCTGGCAGGTACGTCACATCTCCTGGTACGTTACAATAGGTCAAAGTTGTTAATAGACTTTATGTCATAAGGCAAGGAGTTCCAAAGTTTTGGACCCGAATAATTAATATTCATTTTAATTGTTTCTGTCCGAAGGAAATTAGGCATGAGTGTTGATCGATTCCTGGTTTTATTAGTATGAGTGCGAATATTTAATGATATTAAGTCATGGTATAAATCATTTTTAATTCTTCTGAACATTATTTTACCAAGATTATAGTCAAATAATTGTTTTATTGTAAGTATATTATATTTTATGGGATTTACTTCTGACCTGAATGTAAAATTAGGTATATAGAATAATTAAGAGCTTTTAGGTCTATTAATCTTATTAATCTATTCTGTAATACCTGAATTTTTTAAAAGTTATATTGTGTTGTTTGCCCCCATGTCAGTAATCGTTCTCTAAATGCTAAGATGAATTTAGAAGTCGTTTTCCGGAATTTAAGGTGCTGAATAGGTCCACAATATGTCGTTTAATCTCCTGTTTTCGAGAATCTGGTCGTGTGGGCGATTGTAAGTAAACGTTTGGGCCATCCGTCAGTCTTAACCAAGGAATCTATGGAAACTGTCCATCTGTCCTTCATGCGTTCACTACAAAAGTTAAACCTAAAAGTGTCCCAACCAATCGGAATATATACTGTATTACAGCACCATTCACAGAGTAACAAAGAAGCTAAATCTGCGCCCCTACCCGATTAACGTTGTGCACAAATCTGATAAAGAGAAAAGACTCTAAAATTCTGACGATGGTTTCTGAGTTTGGTTCACAACGGTCTTCACATTCTGGATTACGTTTTCTTTTCTGATGAAGCATGGTTTCATCTAAGTAGGTACGTAAACAGTCAGAATAACAGGTTCTGGAGTTCTGAAAACCAATACCTGTTCCATGAGAGTCCATTACATTCCCAGAAAGTAGGAGTCTGGTGTGCTGTTTCTTTCTTTTTTTTTTTTTTTTTAATTGAAGGTTTAACGAACACCGTGAGCAACTGAATGGGCTATAAGCAGTCGCTCGTCCCTAATTTAGGGTCACTGGTTCCAGGGAAGGGAGAGAGCCAGTGCCGTAAGACAAACACAACATCCATGCCTCACCGGGATTCGAACCCGGACCCCTTACGGACGAATGATCAGAGGCCATTGCTTAGACCACTGCGCCACCGGGGCGGCGATGTGCTGTTTCACGGAAAGGAATAGTGGGCCCACTTATTTTCACGGAAACAGTGACACAGCTGATCGTTACTAGGACATTATTCAGAAATTCGTATCGTTGTTAGATGTCGATGAACGCAAATGCTGGCTGCAGAAAGACGGTGCAACAGCGCACACAGCAAATGACACTATGCTTGTTTTGCGTGAAGTCTTTGGTGAGCGCATCATTTCTCGTGAACTGTGGCCACGCATATCACTTAACCTGTCTCCTTCAGATTTCATCTTTGGGGTTATCTCAAAGAAAACGTGTACAAGAACAATACTCGCCAATCTAAGACAGATACATGGATCATGTTTCTTTTTTTTTTTTTTTTTGATTGGAGGTTTTACGACCACCGTGAGCAACTCAATGGGCTATAAGCAGTCGCCCGTCCTTAATTTAGGGTCACTGGTTCCAGGGAAGGGAGAGAGCCAGTGCCGTAAGACAAACACAACATCCATGCCTGACCGGGATTCGAACCCGGACCCCTTACGGACGAATGATCAGTGGCCAACGCCTTAGATCACTGCGCCACCGGGGCGGCTGGATCATGTTTCCAGCATCAGTGCAGCGACCATCCGAAAGGTTGCCACAAATATGAAGAAACGAGTTGATGCCTGCACATCTGCAGATGGAGGCCACTTCCAGCCTTTACTACTGTGAGATAATTTTTCTTACAGTGCATGCAATGCACATATTTAGCTTTTCGGCAGCTCTACATCGTAACATACACAGCATTGTTAAGTATAGTTTATTAATGGGTTGCGTATCTTTTGGGTCACCCTGTATAAGAACTATGTGCAGTTGCCAGACCCTAATTTGAGGACACTTGCTCCAGGAAGAGCATACAGCCATACTGTTAAAAAATAAGTGGTGTAAATTCACGGAAAATTTCTGAAAATAACTTGCAGCAAAGTTGACGGTAAGTGCCCGTTTTTTTCGGTAATTTCCGTTTTCAAATGTGCCCGTTTATTTTAACTTCCGTGTTTTCGCAGATTTTCCGTAATCAGAAATTCCGTTTATTTCGCAAAAATACATTCCAGGTTTTTTCGTATTTGAACTGAAATTCCGCGAAACCGACTGGCCTGCATTTTTCAGCATTTACCCCAGATAATCCTCCCGCTGCAGTCAGGATCGAACCCCCATCGCTTGGGTTGGTTCAACAGGCAAAGCACGCCTTTAACCACTGAGCCACAAACGCCCGGAAACCCGACTCACGTACATCTTATAACAAATTGCGTGACGATGAAATTTCTTCTTTTTTTTTTTTTTGTCATTAATGCGAGTGATTTATTCGTTTTATTTTCTGTTGCAGCTCATTATTTTTCTGAATAGGTTTGTAATAATTTTTTTTTTTCTGTAGGAGGACTTTACACACTCTAAGCGTTTTTCATTCTGATTTTTTGAAGCAACAAAATGCTTTGCAACTTGATTTTTTAAACTGATAGTGACTTTCAGTTATCTTTAAACAAGTTAGTAAAATAATGCAATGCATTGATTATGATACGCATTCCAACATACCTGAAATCATTACTGAGGTTATGAGGATAATGGCTGTGGAATAAATCTCGCTCCTATGCCCCGACCTTTGACACTATTTCCATGATATTAAAGAGAATTGGTTCAGTATACCTCCGGAACAACATACTAAAGTTTTGTCGCAACAGAAGCGTTTTTAGTCAAGTTATGAGGATAATGGCTGTGGAATAAATCTCGCTCCTGTGCAATGACCTTTGACCCCCATTTCGATAATATTCAACAAAACTGGTTCAGCATATCTCTGAAATAACATGAAAACGTTTTGTCGCAATCGAAACATTTTTACGCAAGTTATGACGTATAAGGGCGATGGAATGGATCCCGCTCCTATGTTCTGACCTTTGACCCCATTTCGCCCATTTTCAATAGGGTTCGGTCCCATGTTGTCCCCTACCACATACTAAAATTTCATCGAAATCGAACCATTTTTAGGCGAGTTATCGCGCGGACAGACAGACGAACAAAGCTGGAGCATATACGCTTCTTCAAATTACGGTTGGAAAACGCAAAAAGCTGGCAGTGGTTGCCTTCTCAGTAAAGGCGTACCGTTGGGAGGGTTCACTAAGTGCTCCCCCAAACTTAAAAAGTCGAAAGAATAATATAATTGGTCGTTTGCCTTTTAAATGTTATAAAGTGTGACATACAGCCAAAGGAACAGCGCTACGCAATAGCGAACATTGTTGTGACTGCTTTCCAGAAATAATTTCATGCACAGTAGCGTGCAGTAGAGCCCTGCGCAGGCCGGGCCTGCGCAGTAGTTTAAAACTTACGAGCCGACCCGGGTCTGCACTTGCATGTGCACCGTGTAGTCAGGCTGTTGATAAATTTAGGTCATTTTGTTTTTGAAATCTCTGTCTTTCCCTTCCCGTGAGCATATTTCTTGTTTCTGGAAATCATTCTCCTTTCCCGCTTTGTGCTATTTTTTACGCTTTCCAACCGTAGGTTGAAGAAGCGTATATGCTTCAGTTTGTCTGTCTGTCTGTCTGTCCGTCCGTCCGTCCGTCCGCACGATAACTCAGGTAAAAATGGCTCGATTTCGCTGAAATTTTGGTATGTGGTAGGGGACTACCTGGGGACGAACCTTATTAAAAATGGGCGAAATGGAGTCAAAGGTGAGGACATAGGAGCGGGATCCATTCCATTGCCTTTATGAGTCATAACGTATGTAAAAATGCTTCGATTGCAACAAAACGTTTACATGTTGTTCCGGAGGTATACTGAATCGGTTCTGTTTAATATCATGGAAATGGGGTCAAAGTTCAGGGCACACGAGAGAGATTTATTCCACATCTTCATTACTTGACTAAAAATGCTTCTATTGCGACAAAACTTCAGTATGTTGTTCCGGAGGTACCCTCAACCGGTTCTGTTGAATATCATCGAAATGAGGTCAAAGGTCAGGACACAGGAGCGACATTTATACCATAGCCATTATCCTCATAACTTGAGTAATGATTTCTGGTATGTTGAAAAGCGTATGATAACCAACGCATTGCATGATTTTACTAACTTGTTTATTTTTTTACTTATTTCGCGCGCGTCTTTTCGTTTTTGATCTTTGGCAATCTCTCTCTCCTTTGAATCTATATTCCATTTATTTCGGAAGAGTACAACAGAAAAACATTTGGTCCGTACGATGATTTGCATTTATAGGAATTAGGAATCAATTAAATTCAGTTTCAATTTAATTCAATTTTTTTAGCTGTTACATGAAAACGAAATGCAATGTAACACAAGTACAGTGTAAATAATTGTAACAGTGAGGGAGATCTGAAAAAAGGCCACAAAAGTTCTGACAAGGCCCTGATCTCCCAATACAAGTATAGGCAAGTCAGGGTTACACCTGATAGCATTGCGCATAACATTCAAAGGTATTAGTAGAAATTAGTATTAGTGAAATTGTTTCCCATACCCCCTTTTTCCATTCTCCTCCCAACTTTCCCCACTTCCCTGCTACTTTGCTTTTCTGATCCCATTTTCCTAATGTATCCCTTTGACTTTTTAGTCGTTTCCCCCCCCCCTCCTTTTTTTTTTTTACATTTACCGATTCATTTTTCTTTATTTCCCTTTTTGATATTATTGGTAGTCCCAGAATGTAAAGTTTTAATTTTTTTTTAGATAGATTGAAATTATTTAAGATCATGAGGTAGAGAATTCCAGAATTGAGGCCCAGCATAACTTTGAGACTGTTTAACATACTGGGTCCTGGGAAAAATTGGTCTCAGTTGAGATCTACCTCTAGTATTATGGCCATCGGTAGGTAATGAAATTTCAATGAATGTATTGGGTCGTTTCATAATTATTGGACGATGCCAACAAGGCGAATTTGCATAGCCTGTTACAAGGGACGCCTCGTAGGAGGAGCTACCAAACGCCTATGCAAATTGAATCGGTTCAATCCGCGTGTATAAAACGTTATTTTAGACAGTTCTCAGCAGTTGGGGACGTGATGGAGCTATCCGACGCGAGATTAGTGATTTTGCACGAATTCAAATTTGGCCTGAATGCGTCCGAAACGGTCGCAAATGTCAATAGAGCGTAAGGTGTCGGAACGTCGAGTGACAGAACTATCTGTTGACTGTTTTCCAAGTTCCATTCCGGTGATGTTGCCATCGAGCATAAGCCAGGAGATGGTCGTCCGATTGTGTGTGACACGGTCCAGTTAAGGCGAAAAGGGGAAGAAAAAACCAAAGTCCGCAGTACGTGAGCTCAGTGCCGAACTTG